>CANXME010002644.1:600000-1200000 GCA_948144175.1 Closterium sp. NIES-65
GACGTCACCATTGGAGGCCTTGAGCTTCACGCTGGTGAGTGGCAGGCGCCTACAATATCCCTTGAAGGCCGACGCTGGCAGGTTCTTCTAGAACGTGCAAGCATACACCTTGTTCGGCTGGAGAGGGAGAGGTGGAATTCAGGCAGATGAGCAACCCCCCAACCTTTTAAAGTATATAAATGTCCAGCTCGTGCCATGAATTCACTGGTGTATCTACTAAGGGTTCCATATACGGCCACTGGAACGAAAGTACAGGGAAGAAAAAGAGCGACATTAAGACAAAGATGGCAGCAGCTTATGCGTGGGAAGAGAATCCAAGCCGAGATGAGAACACAACACAGAGTGCACACAAGATGGTTTGAAAAAATATAATCGGCCATACCTACTCAGATAGCTTGAGAAAACCGGGAAGAGGGGAGGAGACGGGGGGCGGGGGAGTGGGGGAGTAGGGAGAGGGGCGGGGGAAGGAGAGGGGATATTTGGGAAGAAGGTCGAGGAAGTGGAGTGACGAAGAAAAACAATGAAAACAGACCGTTCAGTCTAGTGTAACACTCACCTGTCTAGGAGCATTGAACTAATCGCCAGCGTGCGCAATTGATCTCGCCAGTTTCACTACGTTGCGTAGTGCAGTATTTCGCCCTGTCGCGTCAATCTTGACCTTGTAACTCTTCTTAACTTTTTTTTCCCCAACGCTTCTGACAGCATCAAGCGAACGTCAGGGGCAGTTTCGAGGCTCACGGGGCGGCCGCCGTTGTGCTGAGAGAGCACGGCGCACCGCCGCCGGATATGACGGGGAAGCGCAGCGAGGGGAGACCGAGCGGACCGGCAGCAGATCAAAGTAGCAATCGCAGGCGGGGAGAAGCGCCGAAAGCCAGACATATCGGCGTAACGGCGAGTCGCCTTGTCTCGACTCGGCTCCAGGAAGTCGATTATTCCTGCTGGAGCGTGTCTCAGCCATTCGATGACGACGTGGAACCCCAATCCAGCAAGACTTAGAATCGGGCCGCGCGAGGTGGACGACGCTGAGTCCGTCCATCAGACTGAACACGCGACGCGCTGAACGAGTCGCTAAAGAACACCCTTTTAGACGTCACGCCCCTATCGAGAAACTTGTCTTACTGAAGGATTTGGTTAGGAGAGGGCAAAATGGGGGGTATTGGCGGATGGGGGGGGAGCTGGAACGCTCGCTTGGGGGCCGCCTGGAGAAAGGGGCGGCGGAGAATCACGGGCGGGAAAGTCGAGATTGGGGGTTTGGGAAGAGAGCGGGTGCTCATTGGTTGAAACCATGAAGGGCCCTTTCGTCATTCCCTTGGTCCCCCTGACCCCCTCACACTCAGGCGCGTCACACAGCTTGCTGCGTTCAAAGATCATCTTCCAGTGTTTAAAACGGTGAGTCACGGTTAAAAGTGTTGAGGTCAACAGACCTCTCAGAATTGCACTTCATCGTACTCAAACGCAGGAAGAGAACCGAAATGTAGTATCTCTGATTCGCCGGCTGTTCCGCGCCCTTATCCACTCACAGATATCCAGTGTCCAATCCTGTTCGCAAACCAATTTTCCTCCCCCATAGCTCCCTTGGAACTTGGGATTAGTTGCAGCTGTCAGAACCTGGTAACTTGTGTTCCCTCGTGCAAGTAAGGCCTCTTAGCTCAGAGTCCAGGAGCTCGCGATGGGGGTCCAGGCGCTAAGTCAGCTAAGCTCCCTCACATCGTCAACGTCCCAGTTGACATTGCTGCAGTCCCGCTGTCGTTCTGCTCCTGGAAGCTCTTTTGTTTGCCGCCGTGCGGTGTTAGTAAGAGCGTTGGCGCAATCCCCCAAAGGATTCGGAACGAAGCCCGTGAAACCCGCGTCTCCGCCGAAGCAGGCCGAACAGGTCAAGGAGGAACCCGTTGTGAAGACCGTTCGCGAAGACATTGACGATGAAGTTCCCGAAGTGGTTACAAATCGCATCTTGAAGCGGCTCGCATTCACCGTTGGCGTCCCTCTGTTCATCGGCCTGTCCTTTTTCCCGCTCTTCTACTATCTGAAGGTCATCCAAAAAGTTGACGTTCCGGATTGGCTGCCGCTACTTACGTCCTTATTCACCTTCGGCGGCGCGGGATTAGGGATTTCTTACGGAGTGATCTCCACGAGCTGGGATCCGCTTAGAGAAGGTTCGCTGTTAGGCTGGACGGAATTCAAGGCGAACTGGCCAGTGTTCATGCAGACCATGGGGAAAGGCAAGAAGTGAGCGTCACTTATGTCTGCAAGAGTTTTCGCTCCACAGGCACAGCGTCAAGCTGTCTGACTGAACTCGGATTGCTGAGTGTGTATGGAATTTTGTAGTTATCTAGAACGTCTGTTTCAAATAGGCTAGGTTGCGTCCAAGCATCCGTTCCAGTGGTACCTGCTGATTGCCTTAGTAGTGGTATGTCTCTCTTCTACACCTTGATAGGGCAGTCAGGGTTCACAAGTTGCCACTAGGTTTTGAAGTGTGACATTCTATTGCTCGGTTCGGTGAGTATGCACGCATTCAGGCTACGGTGCCATTTTTCAGCCTTTGGTGAAGGGGAAATTAAAGAGGTTTTACCACCAGTATCGCATCACTCTGCGAACAAGGCTTGGATGGATCTCACGATTACGGTGCAAAAAAGCATGTCAAGTAATGCCAGTACAGTACATCATCCACACCACCACACGGAGAAAGAAAACACGTGCATGTGCAGTTTGCACTCCAATCCACTACTGCAGCAATCCACTGCTTGCCTGTGCTTGCGAAAAGCACTTGCCTGGGGATTGAGTGTCCTTCCCTGCACTGCACGTGTCCAGAAACCCCCATAGCTCGCAACTGAGCAAAATCCAGTCCACAGCCCTATCTCATCACACTGTCATCCTGTCACCCTTGTCACCCTTTCCCCCGGTCACCCTTGTCACCCTTTCACCCGGTCACCCTATCACCCTGTCACCCTCTCACCCTATCACCCTGTCACCCTGTCATCCTGTCATCCTGTCAACCTGGTGTGGTCCTATCTTACACAATACCCTGGGCCAGACACTCCCACCAACTTACCATTTCAGTCACACCACTGATAACCCACGCTGCAGCAACTGTCACAAGCCGCTGACCAAGGCTGCTCACAGCCACGGAAGCAGCGCTCGAATCACCCCAAACGGGTACAGGAACTTCTCTGGTAAGAAATCACTCACTGCAGTCACATTCGCTAAAATCCCCGGCCGTAGCCACGGCACACGCGGTCCGTTTGCCCCCGGCCCTGTATTGTTGAACTCGATAAAGCTTATAGTATCGTTCACCTGCCCGTTCCAATCCATCCATCCGAGCGAACTGACTTGAGGCGAGAGATACGAGTTGATCACCGCTGCACGAGCGTAGCTCTTCCAAGGGCGGCCCAGAAAGCCCACGACGCAACGGGTGGTTTCCCCAACTACCCGGGAATTCATGATGACGAGGCCCGTGGGGTCGGTGGAGGTTTGGCGGCTGGAGGCTGCAACAGGGGCGCCGCTGGTGTGCTGGCGGATTTGAATGGTGCAGTTGTCAAAAATAGCAGCTGCATTTCCGAAGATGAAGTCTACATTGCCGGTTATGAAGCAGTTGCGGTAGTACTGACGGCCGCTGTGGGTGTAGAGTGTATCCTGGGAAGAGGGTTATGAGGAGAGATCACCTCAGTAAGTGCGGTTGAGCAGCGGAAAGCACGGATAAAAAAGTAGAGAGTGAAACGATAGAATAACCCATCCCAGATCTTCCTCTTATGTAATTTAGGGAGAACATTTTTCTTCTTAAAGTCATGCCTTACCTGCTCTCACGCCGTTTTACCTGAAGACACTGTAGCACCAGCAGTTGCAAAAGGCGGATTGATTCCTTCTTGGTATTGCAATGCACAAATCCCTTACCACTTGAATTTCCGTCCCACCTGGAATCCTGCACCACCTAGCATCCATCCCTCATGCCCCCACATGAAACCCACATGTTTCCCACATGAGCCAATGCACATGCATCTCATGCGTTCTCACCTGGAACGCGCATTGGTTTGCCGACACCCTTAGTGCGCAAACAGGTTGGGGAGCTTGCACTTACTTTCAATACGCATGTGCGTTCTCACCTGGAAACCCCAGAACTCGCAGTTGTGGAACGCGCATTGGTCTGCCGACACCCGCAGCGCCACCGCCTGGTTGTTGATCTTGCCTGCTGTGTTCTCGAATCGGATGTTCACCGCTGCGAAGTAGTCACCCTCAATAGCTGAAATAGAGATGGAGGGAGAGGAGTACGGGGAGTGCGGGTGGAGGAGGGTGCAAGAATGTGAGGAAAAGGTGAGAGGAGAGTGGCATAAGACTTGCTAACTTATACCATCCTACCTTTCTGCAAGCCCTTATTATTATCTGAACCATCAACCAAGAGGAATGTCTGTTCAGGAAGGAGAGAATGTAGTTGGTGAAAAGTCTCTTACCAACAGTGGCGCTGTTGAATGTAGTGTAGTTGGTGCCCACACTCGCGTTTCCGGTGATGATTGTGAGCGCGGGAGACAGCCCCACGAGCGTGATGTTGGGTTTTCCAACTTCGAAGCGCTCCTTGTAAACGCCTGGCATCACGAGAATGACGAAACGGCCTTTGGGCTTCTTGGGAGCTGAGAGGAGCGCGTCCTGTACATTGCAGAATAAGACTACATAAAACAGGTTATTTTAAAAGGATATTGGATTAAGCAATCAAACGAGCAGGATATGGTAGCGGAATAAGTGGAGAAAGCTGTTCATCATGTATACAAATAATTCAGCTAGAAAATAGAATCTTACCTGGATAGTGGTGAAGTCCCCGGATCCGTCCTGTGCCACCACCAGGTTGGGCATAAGGCGGGGGATGGAGAAGGGTGCAAGGAGGGGGGGAGGCCGCACTATGGGCTTGGGGCAGTCGGGGGGGAGGGCTGGGGGCTTTTTAGGGGGAGGAGGAGGAGGGGTGGGCGGGGGGAAAGAGGGGGGTGCAGTTGGAGGGTCAGCAGTGCCGTTGGCTTGTAGGAGGGAGGAGGAGGAGGACGAGGAGGAGGAGGAGGAGGACGAGGAGGAGGGGGAGGGGGAAGAGGGAATGCGTTTCCGGCCCTCAGTTTCTGCTGGTGCTGTGCTGGCAGTGGGTTCGTCCACATCAGCAGGGGGGACTTCCACGTCAGAAGCTTGGCCTTCCACGTCGTCAGGCCCGTCAGAGGAAGATCCAGTGGGGCCCACATAAGGATCAAGGTCCAAGTAGGGGTCTTGAGGGCTCGTACCCTCTTCATCTCCCACTATCTCTCCTACTACTTCTCCTTCCCCTCCCCCAACAACCCACCTTACCTCCCCCCCTTCCTCACCTCCTGCCATTTGTTCCCCCTCGACTCCTCCCACTGCCACTCGTTCTCCTTGCTCTTTCTCAGCCTCAGCATCCCCTCCATCTCCTACACTCCCTTCTACTCTCTCCCCAGCACCCCCATCCTGCATCCTCCTCCCTCTCTTCTCCTCCTTCCCCTTAACGCCTCCCCCTCCCATCATGGACGGCCACGATTCAGCCAACAAACGACCGTCAGATGCCGCGGCACCATCCTGGCCGTTGACCGGCGTTAAACCTACACTGCTGCCACGTGGCCCCCCTTCACTGGTGCTCTGGTCGTTCCCGCTGGGAGAGGTTGGGACCGCCACGTCCTCCTGGGTCGACGATGGCGGTGGCTTTTGAGGTGACTCAAAAGTCACCTCGTTGCTGCTGGGAGAGGCTGGGACCGCCACGTCCTCCTGGGTGGAGGATGGCGGTGGGGGTGCCACGTCATTCGACGAATCAGAAGGAGCGTTGGTGCTTGTACTCCCATCAGCACTACCAGCATCACCAGGAGCAGCAGGGGCAGGAGGAGGAGGAGCAGAAGCAGCGGCATCACCAACATCAGCACCATCACCACCGTCATCATCAGTAGCAGTGGCGGCAGCAGCAGCAGCGATTTGCTGCAGGTCGATAGTTTGCTGCTGGAGAGTCACGATGGAATCACGAAGGTCTGCCGCTGTTTCCTGATTCGACCAGTGGGCGACAAACGCAGACCGACAAGGAAAGGGAAGAGAGGAATACGGGATAAGAGGTGAGAGAGATTGCCTACTACTGTTGGTTCCGGATTGTTTTGCACTTACACCCTGCCAGCGCGGTAGCTCGTGCCCGCTTGACACTCCTGCGCGCACCAACTCACCCGCGCACCACCCGCAACTCACCCGCACTTGCGCAGTCATGCCATACCGCCCGCTTCCTCCACCATCCCCGCCCTCTGCGTCCTCCGTCCGCCTCACGAAATCGAACGAGCCCTGACAGTTGTCCGCCATCGTCGCAGCGCCCGAGAGCTTAAAGACCGCGTCCGACGCGTCCGCGTCGCCCGTTTCCAGAATCTCCGCCGCGCGGTCCAAGCTGAGCTGCGAGAGTGACAACTGGCGGTGGGGGAAGACCGGGGGGGATAAGGAAGTCGGGGGGGGAAGACCGGGGGGGATAAGGAAGTCGGGGGGGGAAGACCGGGGGGGATAAGGAAGTCGGGGGGGGAAGACCGGGGGGGATAAGGAAGTCGGGGGGGGAAGTTTTGAGACGTGTCACAACTAGATTTCCGCCGTGCGGTCCAAGCTAAGCTGCGAGAGCAACAGCCGGCGGATGAAGGGAAGACGGGGGGGAAGACGGGGGGGTAGACGGGGGGGGAAGTTTTGAGACGTCTCAAAACTAAATTTCCGCCGCGCGATGAATGCTGAGCTGCGAGAGCGACAGCTGGCGGATAGGGGGAAGATCCGGGTATGGGGAAGACGGGTGGGAGAAGGGGGTGGGGGTGGGTAAGGATGGGGGGAGAACAGGGAGATGGATGCGGACGCGGGGGGCTTGCGCCTCTTCCGTTCCCGTTCGCTCACATAGCTCTCCATAATTCACGCAATCGTACCTGGTGCACGCAGTCGCGCGCAACTTGCGTCCACATATCCCGCGTGTCCGCACCCGCGCCCGCGCGCGCTCCTTCCGCTAACCACTGGCGCACGAGGCTCAACGCCTGCCCGCGCGCCGCGCCCGCCTGCGCCATCGCCGTCTTCAACCCCGCGGCAGCTCGGCGCGCTTTAAGCTGGAACTTGGCGGCGTTCCAAATCGGCAGACTGCGCAGCGCGATTCCCCAAGCGCCCTTCTTCCCCTTCTTCCCGCTCCGCCCTCCGCTTCCCCCGCCCTTCCCCTTCCGCTTTCCACCGCCCTTGAGAGTGCCGAGAAAGGCTTCGGTTCCGCCGGGTATCCCGCTTCCGCTCTTGCTCCCTGCGCCCTTGCCGTTACTCTTGCCTGCCCCTTCCCTCTTTGCCTTGCCCTTTCTCTTTCCGCCCTTCCGCGGGGAATATCCGCCTGTTCCGACTTTCTTTCCGCCAACGGTTTTCGCCGCCTGCAGAAATTCCTGATTCGTTCCGGTCGCGAGGAGGATCTCCATGTTCTGCGAAACGACGCGCGATTCCTCATGTTGTAACAGCAGCTGTTCGCCGACTAAATGTCCTTTCGCGAGAGTGGTAACAGGATGAAACGAAACTAGCACCACTACGATGAGGAGAAAGCAGGCCAAGATTCCTGGCGTGCCGAACGGTCGTCTCGGCTTCATCATATCAACGAGAAGTTGATGCGACGTACTCATGCTTGTGAGTGGGCCGGCGAGTCGCATATCGCACGGGAGCGTTGTGCGACGGCGAGCTTGGTGCGACTTGAGGATTGGGGAAATCTGCGCCTTAGATGCGAAGAGGTGCGCTGAATTGAAGTGACCATGTGGAACGAGGTTCGAAAGTTTACTTACGCGGAAACACTGACCCCGTGGTGGTACGAGGCGACACTTCCCGCATGTGGAGGTACAAAGGCTGGATTTCTCGGGTGAACACTCTCGTATCTGGAATTGTTAGGTAGTATGAGGAGTTTCGAATTCCCGCAAACCCGCTTGCTGTTGCTAGTGACTCAATGCAGCCTCTAGATTCAAGGCACGAATGCTCGACTTGTGTCCCGAGCATACTCCTCGTTAACCTTGTCATTATACTGATAACAGCTGGATTCCTGAGGCCGACGCGGCGAGCTAACAAACGAGTCGAGCGAAGGCTTGGAGCGACGGCTGAATCATCACTGGAGTTGCATGGCGGCCCCTTCTGTCCGCAGCAGAAGCGAAGGGCAGGAATTTCCGTCAGAAGGAACGACATAGAATTTGTGCTGGAGCAGGTGACGCCCGGCGGAAGATCCAGGGCAGAGGCAAGGGTGGAAACGTAAGAGCTTTTTGTTTGGAAGGTAACTATTCCGATTTCCCAGTTTTTGGAGCCAATTCGAAGGAAATACTGTACTTCTGAAGCTTCTGTGCTGTAGTTTATCCTGTATTCCTAGAAGGGGAGAGGGAGCGAATCTTCCACTACGCGAAAGTGGTGTAGGTTTCTATTAGGGCAATGTTCCTCCAATTGCAAGAAAAGGTGGTTAGTATGACTGACCGAACTGAATTGACTTCCCGGAGAACAAAATATTTGTGGACCTTGCTCTGTGGAGCCGTCAGCGCGGGTCGCCTGACCCAGCTGAACCAGAGATGCGGCGCGGACGTCTGGTCAGTGGCTCTGGAATGCGGTCTGGTTACCTGTCAGTCGAGGCAATTGCTGGATTTCTTTGTTATTTCTCTTGCTTCCTGAAGAGTTAGGCAACTTCTTGACGAATCTACTTGATGTGAACACTATATGAAACCGAAGCAGTTTGTACAGAATATTGAAATTTGGTCTCAATTGCTGATGTGGACCCTGAAACCTCGTCAACAGCAACTCGGGACCATCTGGATGAGCTTTCGCTGACGTGGATATGTATGACTCGTTGTATCAAACCACGGGGTATTTATGTAAGTTCTGATAGGGCAGCGCCGTCAAACCCCTCGGCAACTGTTGTTCTGGGCCCCTTCTTGGCTTGGTGTTCATTGGGAGGGGAGGGGAGGGAGCCGCTCTAGTTTAGCAACCAATCGCGGTCTTCCGAAGGCTTCCCAAATTTACACCTCAGCTGACGGTAACGTCCTCGAGATTGCACCAGTCCAACCTGCTCCACAATCTGTCGCAAAATTGTGTATATGAAAGGTGCACTTCGGTTGGATACGGTGAATAGTTACAAGAGATTTCCTTTACCTTGCCACCGTGTTCAACCGCTGTGAACCCGAATATACCGTATAGTGAAACAGCACACGCATTCTTGAGTCGAGACCTTGGTAATACTGGTCTGGGGATCAGCCAGCTCACTTTCCTTGCTCCAGTTTGCCCTAATCCCTAATCTTCCTTCCTGCGCGGGGAAGGATTGGTTTTGTTATTTGTCTCCTGCATTCACCTCAGGAGCTGCAGCTCCTTCCAGTGCATTTTTGTTTCGTGCACTTATTCGTGCACGAAGGAGAATTTTCGGTACAGCTTCTCCCGCATTTCTTTCTTGTGACTTATCTTCCAAGCCGAGGAATCTGGTTGATCAGTCAAAATGTGTGGCATTCTCGCCTGCTTGAGCTCGTCCGATGACTCGCCTGGCATGCGCGCGCGAGTGCTTGAGTGCTCCGCTAGGTGAGCTTATCCCGCCTGTAGGTCGCTGTTAGATTTCTATAGGTTTGAGCTTCGCGTTAAGAGACATCTCGCTGTTAAGTTTTCTCGGATGATCAAGGATTAGTGCTAAACAATATGCTTCCGTCTGGTCGCCGTTACGTGCATGCTATTATTGTAAAAGATTTCCGCTTTCGTTGGTTTCAGCTTCCAATGTTGATCCCAACAGGCCCTAGCATGTCATTCTGAGAGCACACACGCAAAATGCAAAGTGAAAGCGTGCAATTTCGTTGTGCATTTGACTCTCTGATGCCACGACCTTCGAAGCGTTCTTCTTTCCCAGAGCCTCGACTTCACATTCCGAAAACCATCCTTGTCATATGTTCTTTTCCTTTTTCATAACTTTCTAAGGCTGAGGCCCCGATTACCGGACTGGAGGGGCGTGCACGTGCACAACAACAACTTCATATTTTGGTTACCGTCCTTGTCACTTCCTATTTATTGTCGTACCTCTCTAGGCTGAGGCACCGAGGACCGGACTGGAGCGGCGTGCACGTGCACAACAACAACTTCCTCGCGCACGAGCGTCTCGCTATTGTCGACCCCGCTTCTGGCCACCAGCCGCTCTACAACGAGACCAAGGAGATCATCGTCACGGTGTGTATGGCTTCCTCATAAACAGTCCTAATCTCATGATCCGTTTCGCTAAAATCAGGAATAACATCCCTGACTTGTAAGGTCTGCTCCTAAGAAGATATCGTGACATTTCATGTTGATGTTTATTTGCGCGTGCGTGGGCAGGTGAACGGTGAGATCTACAACCACGAGGCTCTGAAGAAGAGCCTCAAGCAGAAGCACTCCTTTAGCACGGAGAGCGACTGCGAAGTCATTGCTCACCTGGTGAGTGTTCCTTTGCATGGTGGTAGCTTGCTTTTAAGACTCGTGTGTTAGTTCTTATAGTCCTCAAAGGGATCACATTTCACGCCTCTTCAAGATGAGCCTCAAGGGGAAGCACTCCTTCAGCACGGAGAGCGATTGCGAAGGCATTGCTCACCTGGTGAGTGTTCCTTTGCGCAATGACTGCGGGGTCATTGCGCTGGTGCAGGCTCTGGTGCCGTAATTGTGCCGTGGTTGCTCCACCGTAGCAAGGAACTGATAGGCACTGATTTCCTTCTGCAACCCCCCTGACTCCACTGTGATTCCTTTTTCCTCCTCTCTTTCTCTCATACCTGCCAGTACGAGGAGCACGGAGAGGAGCCGGTGCAGGAGCTGGATGGCATATTCGCGTTCGTGCTGCTGGACACGCGGGAGTGGGTACAGGAGCTTCCTTCATGATAGCTTTTACTTGGAACTTCCTCCCTTTTCTTGTATCAGCAGTACGAGGAGCGGGACAAGGAATTGGTGCACTGCTGGTGTGAAATCTGCTGCTCCTACTGTTGCTTGCCTCGTCTCTCCTCTCATTTTTCCCACCCGGCACTACGAGGAAGGGGCCAAGGATCTGGTGCCGTGACTGTTCATCCTCCTCCTTTGAACTACTTGACCTTTCTCTTATTTCCCGTGCCTCCGTTGTATGTCTTCGTCGTTCATTTCCTCTCCCCACCTGGTGGTACAATTACCAGGGCGAGGAGCTGGCGCAGCGTGCCTCGTCTCTCCGGCCATATTCCCATCCCACCCAACCTGCCAGTATGAGGAGCACGGCAAGGAGCCGGGGCAGGAGCTCGCGCCGTGATTGCCCACCTGCCTCTTCTCTCCTTTCCTCTTCTCTCCTCTCCTCTCCTCTCCTCTCCTCTCCTCTCCTCTCTCCTACCCGTCCCTCCCGGCAGTACGAGGAGCACGGGGAGGAGCTGGTGCAGGAGCTGGACGGCATACTCGCGTTCGTGCTGCTGGACACGCGAGACAACTCCTTCCTTGCTGCCTGTGAACCCGCCCAGCAGCACCAGAAAAGAGGCGAGGATCTGGTGCAGGCTCTGGTGCCGTGATTTGTAGGATTTGCTTTCTCATTCCCCTGTCTCCACTGTATTTCCCTCGTCTACCACCTTTTCTCCTCCACATCCGGCAGTACGAGGAGCACGGGGAGGAGCTGGTGCAGGAGCTGGACGGCATATTCGCGTTCGTGCTGCTGGACACGCGAGACAACTCCTTCATCGCTGCGCGCGACCCCATCGGCGTGTGCTCCATGTACATCGGCTGGGGGCGTGACGGTGAGTGCGTGCTGCTGCTGGTATCTGCTGCTGGTGTTGGTGGGTAGTGGTGATGGCCACTGCTAATGATTGGCAGCCAGGGACCCCATCGGTGTGTGCTCCATGTACATCGGCTGGGGGCGTGATGCTGAGTGCTGCTTCGTAAGTGAAGCCCCTCAAGGATCACTGCGAGTGCGAGCGCCGAGTTAATCTGAGTTCTATCTTTCTATTCCATCTTTGGCCGCTTGTCTTTGTGCGGGAAGGCTCCGTTTGGTTCGCCTCAGACCAGACCAGAGATTAAGGCCCTTAGTGACGCGTGCAAGGGCCTTTGAGTTGACCTGACCTGATGACCTTTCCTTTTCTGTGTGGTCTCTGATTGCTTGTCTCGGTGCTGCCAGGTTCCGTGTGGTTTGCCTCGGAGATGAAGGCCCTCAAGGACGAGTGCGAGCGGTTTGAGATCTTCCCGCCTGGCAAAATCTACTCCAGCAAGCAGAGTGAGTGGCGGGAGCAGGGTGAGCGAGGCATGCAAGCAGAGTGAGCGACGGGAGCAGGGTGAGCGAGGCATGCAAGCAGAGTGAGCGATGGGAGCAGGGTGAGCGAGGCATGCAAGCAGAGTGAGCGACGGGAGCAGGGTGAGCGACGGGAGCAGGGTGAGGGAGGGGAGCAGGGTGAGGAAGGGGAGCAGGGTGAGCGAGGGATGCAGGGTGAGGGAGGGGAGCAGGGTGAGGGAGGGTTGCAGGGTGAGGGAGGGTTGCAGGGTGAGGGAGGGTTGCAGGGTGAGGGAGGGATGCAAGCAAGGAAAGCCAGGGTCACAACCTTGCCTGCATCTCTGTCCTTCCCTGCCTCTGCCTCCCGCCCTTTCATGCAGCACCCCCCATGAGGCAGTGATACAACCCCAAGTGGTTTGACGAGCACATCCCTGACACGCCCTATGATCCTTGAGTCAGCTAACCTGCGTCTTCTCTGCATCTCCTTCCTGCATCTCTGTCCTTCCCTGCCTCTGCCTCCCGCCCTTTCATGCAGCACCCCCCATGAGGCAGTGGTACAACCCCAAGTGGTTCGACGAGCACATCCCTGACACGCCCTATGATCCCCTCGTGCTGCGAGCTGCTTTTGAGAAGGTAAGGAGCTGACTTTTGAGGCGCCTCAAAAGAGTGCTGCTGTCGGGTCGGGGGGGAGGGCTCAAATCTCCTGCCCCTCCTCCTCTGCTCCCCTTCCCCTCCTCGTCCCCGCAGGCGGTGACCAAGAGGCTGATGACAGACGTGCCGTTCGGGGTGCTGCTGTCGGGAGGGCTCACACCTGATTACCGATAAAGTCTCCTCTCTCATCTTCCCCCTTACCTTTAACCCCTCTCCTCCTCCCTCTCCCCACCACCAAGCGGTGACAAAGAGGCTGATGACGGATGTGCCGTTTGGAGTGCTGCTGGCGGGGGGGCTCTAGCCTGCCAGTCCCTCCCGTCGCCCCACCCTGTCCCCCACCCTGTTCATCTACTCTCACCCTGTTCATCTACTCACCCTTAACCTCAGGCGGTGACAAAGAGGCTGATGACGGACGTGCCGTTCGGCGTGCTGCTGTCGGGGGGGCTGGACTCGTCGCTGGTGGCGTCGGTGGCCAAGCGCCATCTCTCAGAGACACGTGCGGGCGAGCAGTGGGGGCCGCACCTGCACTCCTACTGTGTCGGCATGGAGGTGAGACTGTAGGTGCGGCAGCAGGCATGGAGGTACGGCAGTAGGTGCGGCAGCAGGCATGGAGGTACGGCAGAAGGTGCGGCAGCAGGCATGGAGGTACGGCAGAAGGTGCGGCAGCAGGCATGGAGGTACGGCAGAAGGTGCGGCAGCAGGCATGGAGGTACGGCAGAAGGTCGGCGCGGAGGTGGAGGCATGATAACAGGAACGGCTGCTCCCACCGTTTGGGGTCTGCTGTCGGGTGGGGTGGACTCCTCCTTGCATTGCCATGCCTCCTCAACCTATCACTGGGCAGTCACTTTTTCCCTCCTTGCCTTGCCCTTGTACGTTTCCTCCTCGCAGGGCTCTCCGGATTTCAAGGCAGCCAAGGAGGTGGCCGACTATATCGGCAGAGAGGGGTGGGTTGGCAAGCTATATGTGCCCATATTCCTCTGCCAATCACTGAGTCCCCTTTTGCTTCCGTTTCTTTCCTTGCAGGGCTCTCCGGATCTCAAGGCAGCCAAGGAAGTGGCCGACTATATCGGCACTGTTCACCACGAGCTGCACTTCACTGTCCAGGTGCGGCGAATCTTGCGCGTCATATCAAATGTCATGGCACCAGAAAGTTAACTCACCACGAGCTGCACTTCACTGTCCAGGTGCGGTGATTCTTGTGAGACTACCATTCACTGTCCAGGTGCGGTGATTCTTGTGAGACTGCCATTCACTGTCCAGGTGCGGTGCGGTGTATCTTTCCGGAGTGAATAAGGTCGTGTATGTAGTGCAGTGCAGTGTGGTGCAGTGCAATGCAGTGTGAATGGCGCTACCCCAACACACACAGCACCTCACAGGAGGCCAACGATGCGATTTCCGAAGTGTTCTACCACTTAGAGACGTATGACGTGACGACCTGTCCCATCCCCTTTCCATCCCTCCCCATCCCCTCTTCCCATCCTCTTCCGATCAATTCACCCCCTCACACACAACCTAACAGGAGGGCATAGACGCCATATCAGATGTGATCTACCACATAGAGACGTACGATGTGACCACCATCCGCGCCAGCACGCCCATGTTCCTCATGAGCCGCAAGATCAAAGCGCTGGGCGTCAAGATGGTGCTGTCGGGGGAGGGCAGTGACGAGGTGTTCGGGGGCTATCTTTATTTCCACAAGGCGCCCAACAAGAAGGAATTTCATGAGGAGACGTGCCGCAAGGTGGGTATGGGTGGGTAGGGGTGGGGATGGGTGGGTAGGGGTGGGGATGGGTGGGTAGGGGTATGGATCCCTCTGTCTTTAGCGGGTACCTGTACTTCCACAAGGCGCCCAACCAACTAGAAGGAGTTCCATGAGGAGACGTGCTGCAAGGTATGGTGGGTTTGGTAGGGGTTTGAATCGGTGCTGGGGCTGGAATGGGGATGGGCCACTAGGTGGGCCATAGAAATTGCCTCCTACTCTCACGCCTCGCACTCTCTCTCTCACTTCCCACCCTCTCCCCCCCCGCTCTCGAATCCCACACTCTCTCTCCCCACTATCTTTCACCCAAGTACTCTTCCCCCTTCACCCCTCCCCTGATCCAGCTGAAGGCGCTGCACCAGTTTGACTGCCTGCATGCCAACAAGGCCACCATGGCATGGGGGCTGCAGGCCAGGGCAAGGCAAGCAGTCCTTGTTTCCTCCACATTCCTCATTCTTTTTTCCGTTGCCCACCCTCCTACCGTTCCCCCCTTTTCACCTCCTGCAGCTGAAGGCGCTGCACCAGTTTGACTGCCTGCGCGCCAACAAGGCCACCATGGCATGGGGGCTGGAGGCCCGAGTGCCGTTCCTGGACAAGGAGTTCCTGGAGACAGCCATGAGCATCGACCCCGAAGCCAAGATGGTATGTACGCTTGTGGTGTGTGATCCGCCCCTTTCCCTCCTGTCACTTGCCTTAGAAACTGGACCATGGCATGGGGGCTGGAGGCATGAGTGCCGTTCCTTGACAAGGAGTCCTGGACGTTGTTGCCATGAGCATCGACCGACTTTTGAGTCGACTCAAAAGTCACCGCGTCCTGGACGTTGTTGCCATGAGCATCGACCGCGAGGCCAAGATGGTACGTACCCCTCTTCCTCTGTTCTCTCGCTGTCTTTCTCACTGTCCCTCCTCAGTACAGTTTCAATAAGAGCCGTGGTCAGAATGCTAACTTGAGACTCCATGTATACCCCGCTCCCTCCCTCCTCCACTTCTCTCAACCTCCGTATTTCCCCATCTCTCCTCGGCTCATGCAGATCAAGCCCAAGGAGGGGCGCATTGAGAAGTACATTATCCGCAAGGCCTTTGACGACCCCGAGAACCCCTACCTGCCCCATGTAAGCCCACACCTCCCTGTGTAAGCACATCCTTCCTTCCTTCCCCCATTCATACTCGCCTAATGTAAGCATCCCACCTCAGAAAGAGGAAACATTTTGTATGTGGCAGCAACTGTAACCCAGATATAGGTACTAAAATGATTCCTGCAGACGTTGACTTTTGAGTCGACTCAAAAGTTTGTAGCCCAGGCAACTGTAGCCCAGGTAGTGGTACTAGAATCAATCCTGCAGACATTGGAAACCTGGTACTCGCCTGCATTTATACCGGCTCCCGCCCCCCATTTTCCCAATCACACTTGTCTCTCCTTTGCTCTTCCATTTGCTACTCCTTTTGCTGCCCCCCCCACTTTCCCTTCTGCTTACCCCAGCACATCCAGTACTGCCAGAAGAGTTCAGTGATAACGTGGGGTATGGCTTGATGAGTGATGCATCCTTCTCCCTCTCCCCATTCCTATCCTCTCCCCTCTGCATCATTCTCCCTCTCCCCATTCCTATCCTATCCCCTCTGCATCCCCATTCACAGCACATCCTGTACCGTCAGAAGGAGCAGTTCAGTGACGGCGTGGGGTACAGCCAGAGCAGCAGTCATGCATTGTTTCCTTCCTGTCGTCCTTTCCTCCCCCACACTCCGCCTCCCCGTCCCCCTCCCTCTCCTCCCTCACTGCACCACATCCTGTACCGTCAGAAGGAGCATTCAGTGACGGCGTGGGGTACAGCTGGATGAGTGATGCATCCCCCTCCCTCTCTGCCTCTGACTCCCCACCTCCTTGCCATCCCCATCCTCGTTTGGAGTACATCCTCTACCGTCAGAAGGAGCATTCAGTGACGGCGTGAGCATTCGCTTTATTCTACCTGTCATCCTCTTCTCCTCCCCCTCCTTCCTTCTCTCCCTCAACCACAGCACATCCTGTATCGCCAGAAGGAGCAATTCTCTGACGGCGTGGGGTACAGCTGGATTGACGGGCTGAAGGCACACGCGGAGAACATGGTATCGGATCAGATGCTGGCCAACGCGCCCAACATGTTCCCCATCAACACGCCCCAGACCAAGGAGGCCTTCTTCTACCGCATGACCTTCGAGAAGCACTTCCCCCAGGTAACACCTTCCCCAGGTAACACCTCGCCTATGTACTCAACATGTAACAGATGCTCGCCAATGCGCCCAACATGTTCCCAGGAAACACCTTCCCCCAGGTAACACCTTCCCCCAAGTAACTACTTCCCCCAGGTAACACCTTCCCCCGGTAACACCTTCCTCCGGTGATACTTTCTCCAGGTAACACCTTTCCCCAGGACCCAGGTACCACCTCCCCCAGGTAATTCCTTCATGTAACACGGGAGATAATACCCCCCTTCCTGGTATCAAATGTTCTCTGGTTTTTAAGAATGACGTTGTGTTGCTGTGTGTTACCGGTAATATTCGGTCAATTTGGACAGATTCCAGTCAGTCACACTTCCCTCTTCCTTCATGTATCACCACTCCTGCCCTTGTTTGTCCCCCTCTTTCTCCATACCATCTGCTCAGCTGTGTGCTCGCTTGACGGTGCCATGGGGAAAGAGTGTAGCGTGCAGCACAGAGGCTGCAGTCAAGTGGGACGCGGCCTGGGCCAACAACATTGACCCCTCCGGCAGAGCTGCTCTGGGCGTGCATAACGCGTCGTATGAGGGCAAGGATGGGGAGAAGAAGGCTGAGGGTGAGGAGGACGGGAAGGAGAATGGTAAGGAGAATGGGGATGCCAAGGAGGAGGAGCCTGCTGCTAAGAAGGCCAAGACTGATGCTTGAGAATCTTGCTGGGAGTAATCACTGTAGTGCTGGATGGAGGCTTTATGAGTTGCTTGCTAATTGAACATTTACCGATGGTGCTAAAAGCGTACCTATAAGCTTTTCTGTAGCTGATAATTTCCTGATATTTTATGCTTGGTTTGATTTGAGTATGGTATAATTGATGAAATACTGGCAGTGATTAGACTATTTAGCTTCTCTGATCGGTGTATTATACCTTAGCTGTCACGTTCTTTATCTGTATCATCAGCGGCATCGTTATCGTCCTGATTTTGACGAAGACTGCGCGACGTAACCACCGACATTAGATGGAAGAGGTGCTTCGGATGTTGGTGTTCGTGCATTCCCCCTTCTCTGACGGATCACTGCGATTTCGCAAATGCTCTCGTTGATTCCACCCAGCAGCACCTGGTGCGCGGCGCGAAGGGAAAATTCCACCGAATGCGAAATTCCACGTTCGTCATTTCTGCGAGCTAACTCGCTTCTTTGCTGCGCGACGCCCAGAAGTGTCAAATCAGATGCCCAGTGCCCGACCACCCACTCCCTCATCCCCGCCATCCGCAGGGGAGTTCGTCAATCCTCCTCAGCTTTGTCGGCAACGGTCCACAACTGTTGCAGAGCGGAGTGCGCAGTGCTGTCAGCAGACGAGCACCATCTTACTCAGCAGACATTCCCTGCTCTCTGCTCCCTCCCTTCCCTCTCCCTTGCTAAGTTGCGACTGCCCAGTCTTTTTCTGACAGCAGTCCAATCAGCTGAGCGCGTTATTCCTGGTATCTTCTTTGAAACATCGGAACCAGAAGCTTGTTTCTTAGAGTCCGACGCTTAAATGCCCAGAGTTGCGGCCCTCGTCATCTCTATCTTCCTAATTCATTCAACGAATTCTGAAAGACGAACTCTCTAAGAGTATCGCGAACTGAGAGTAGTAGTCCTACGAAACTCCAGCCAGTGTAGTAACCCTTTCAGCCAGAAGAGTCCAGAAGAGCTGAGCCCCGCTTTTGAGTCGACTCAAAGGTCATATCCGTAGAAACGCCCGCGTTCGCTGCTAAGCCGGAGTTACGTTTGAGAATTCTCACAAGCTAAGCCGCTCGATATCATTCCATTCCAATTTCGGTCGATCGTGATGACCTCAGCGACCGCCATGTCCAGCGACTCCGCGTCGCCTCCCGCGTCGCCTCCCGCTTCGGCTCCCGCGTCGGCTCCTTCCCTATTGTCCCCCACACAATCTAATATCACACGCTTCACGCAAATACCACCCCAATGCGACGCTGCCGCACATTCCCCTCAAGACGGGTCCTGCGCCCCACCACCACCGCGACTAGCTCGACTCCTCGCGCGGGGAACTGCCTTTGGAGCCGTAGCCCTCGTTCTGCTCGTCGCCGTTCTTGCCACGTGTCATGCTGTGGGAAGCGAGTCCTTCCGCTACTACCCGGCGCGCTCGCCCGTGTCGCCGAGCTTTTTGCGGAGGTCACTAGCAGCAGGCGGAGGCGGTTCGGGCGGGAAGTTAACTCCGGGATTTGTGGCGAATATTACGGCGGGAGTGAAGGTGGTGATTGCGAGGGTTTACGCGATAAAGAAGGGCCGCACTAAAACGAAGATGACGGATTCCTGCGCTAACGACTGCCTTTCTCTGGTGCGTTTCACCAGCTAAGTGAAAGAAAGAAGAATGAGATACACGATGTCGTTCCATTGTCTATGGCTCAGTAAGCTAGCAGCTTAGCCGCTCCAAGCTTGCACCAATCCAGAAACCTTGCTAAGCGTTCCCTGATTCTTTTCTTAAAGCTCCCGCCCTCCCAATGGTCCACTTTGATTCCCCCTCCTCCCCTCCTCAGATGTCCACCGCGTTGGATCATCATGCTGCAGAATGTTTTTGAGAATTCTAAAAAACAATCTGGCCACCCCATTGAATCATCTAACCTGCGACTCGCGGGGAAAGGCCGCTCCAAGCTCGCAGCAATGCAAGAAATGCTCCCCTGCCCAAACACCCCCCACACCCCCCCCCCTCCTCCCCTCTCTGCTCCCCAACCCTCTCCCCCTCCTCAGGTGCTGGCCACCGCGGGTGGATCATCTAACTAGCGACTCGCGGGGAAAGGCGCTGGAGGCGCGCAGCAGCGTGAAGGACACGGCCGTTTACCCTAACCCCCCGTTTCCGCTTTCCCCCCATTCATCCACCTCAGATAATCACCGCGTTGGATCAACTAGCCCGCGTGTCCACGGCGCTTAAGGCGCAGAGCAGCGCGAGGGACGTGGTCCGCTACCCTAACCCCTCTCTCCGTTCTCCTCCCTCCTTTCCCCCCCATTCATCCACCTCAGATGGCCACTGCATTGGATCAACTAGCCCATGTGTCCAAGGCGCTCAAGACGCACAGCGGCACGAGTGACGTGCCATACTCACTGACAGCGGCGCAGGACCAGGTGACGACGTGCCTGGACGGCTTCAGAGAATTCTCCCCTGCCACTCTCAGCACGCCAGCTGGAAAGTCGCTCCAGGTGAGACTCTATGCACTCAGGGCGTGCAGCTACTTTGCAGGGCGAGCTGGGTTGGCTGTCAGCTGCGCAGGACCAAGTGAGCACGTGCCTGCACGGAGTGTTCTCCCCCGCTACTCTCAGCACACCAGCCGTAAAGTCATTCCAGGCGAGAATCATTGGCGCAGCAATTTCAGAAGGACATGCTGACTTGGCTGACGGCGCCACAGGACCACGTCACCACATGCCTGGACGGTTCAGACAGTGCTCTCCATAGGTGCTCTGCTGGCGTCCAGTTCCCTGACATGCCTCCTCCGGTGCTGTGTTACATCGTCTGCCTGCTTGCTTAGGGCGGGTCAAAAGAGTACGTCCGAATGGGGCTGAAAAAGGTTTGGATTTGAACCAGAGCGGTCTAATTGAAAATCCAGATGGTTGGGTAGGGTTTTCAGCGAACACGTGCAAAGTTTGACCCGCCCTTACCCTCTCTTCCCCATACCAGGCACATGGCAGACAAGTCAAGAAGTCTCTGGACAGAGCAATTAAATTGTCGCTTCACTCTGCATGACTATCAAAGCAACGTATGCATAGGAGAAGAGCCTACTGATTGATGACGATAATGATTGCTCAGGGTTTCAACCATATTGATGTTGCTTATGCAACTCAAGGAAAAGAAAGGACCAACTAGGATAGCAAACACTATTTATTTTCACAACTCTTAAATTCATCAAGCTGCACAAAGCCTGTCAATATGTGTGGGCCATCTTAATACTTCTTTTCAATGTCAGTATATATCCTTCTATTTACTAAGTTGGTAATCATTATGTATCCATATTGAGTCTGCACTAAACGGTAAACTCATTTGTAGCTTCACATCTATCAGCTCAGCTACTCATCAGCGAGCACAAGTGTGACCAGACCACTGCTTCCGACGCGGCACGGCGAACGCATCGCACAACCCACAAAATTTTGCTGAAATGCGCGGTCCGATTTCGAACCACATTCCCCCCCGAATTCTGGACAGGAGACTTTTGAAGCAGATCGGAAAGACTTGCCTGCACATTCGCTGCCGTTTATTGGACGTGACTTGCGCACCAATCGCAGGTGCGAAAATGTTTCTCGAATTGTGGTGTGCTGGAAGCATGCCTTGCTGCTCTGGTGCACCGGGCCACCACCACCCGCTAGCTGCTCCGTTTACGTGCACATGAACTTTCACAGAGCCATCCGGTTTGCACTCAGTACCCTTCCTACAATGAGAATGTCCGTACAAGAACCACATATGGACGAGTCTCAGCCTCAGTGTGCTTTTGTAGAGCCACATGGTGTCTTTTTCATTTCGGGAATACCTCTCCGTGTGCTTGTGAGTGTTCAGTCCGCCTTGGCTTTCCGAGACAGTACCAGCAACGCTGCCACCTCCTTCCCAGCCGCAAGCCATGGCGCTGGTTTCGCCGAGGACCGGCAGGGTTGCTTGGGGTGCGGTGGGCTTCGTCGCGGCTTTAATTGCCGTCCTTGCCACGTGTCACGCCGTCGACAACTACTACATCCTACACCCACCCGCGTTTTGCGCCGACACATCCGATCCGCGCTATTGCGTGGAGCAGCTCCGCGACGTGCGGCGGAAACTCGGTGTGCTTCCCGCTCCGACGAGTGAGCTTGCGCCGGGGCTCGTTGCGAACATCACGGCGGGGATGCAGCGGGTGATGGCGAGAGTATCCGCGATAAAGAAGAGCCGCGGTGCCGCGAATATGTCGGGAGCCGTGACAACCGACTGTCTCGATCTGGTATTAAAGTCACTTCATAACCTCGACCTGTCTCGACCTTTCCGCAATGATCCCATTTCTCTCCTTCCATATACCCCTTACTATCGTGGTTTTCTTAAACAGCCGAAGAGTTTCGATACGTCTCAAACCCCATCTCCCTCCTGCCGTGCGCCCTCCCCCCACCACACCCCGCGCCCCCCTCGCTCCCCCTCTTTCCACTGCACGCACCCCCACGTCCTTCCCGCAGACCACCAACGCCTTCTATCACCTCGCCAAGGCCGCCGCGGCGCTAAAAGCGCGCACTAACTCCGAGGACGTACCATTCTGGATCACGGCGGCTCGGGACCAGCTCACCACATGCCTCGACGGAATCTGGGAGTTTGCCGTCGACACGTTCAAGTCGCACGCGGGAAAGTCGCTAACATCCCACGGCAAGAATCTGAAGAAATCGTTCGACACCGCCATAGCCCTCGCGCTCCTCGCCGCCGCCGCCCGCCGATCCGCGCAAAAGCTGCCCTCTCCGCGCCGCGAGACTCTAGAAGGCGGCGGCCCAGGGGAGCCGCCTTCGTGGGTTGAGGCGGGGATGTACGAGCGGATCAGGGAACTTCAGGCGCGGATGCAGGGAGATCACGCGGAGGCGCAAGCGTGGGCGGAGCGCGGGCGGAAGCTTCAGCTGGCGAAAGTGAAGAAGCTAAAGCCGAACGCCGTGGTGGGGAGGAACGAGAGGTACAAGAAGATAAACGACGCGTTAAAAGCAGCTCCGAAAACGGGGCTGTATGTGGTGTACATCAAGGCGGGAACGTATAAGGAGAAGGTTTTGGTGAGCCGGGAGGGCGTGATTCTGGTGGGAGACGGCGCGTCGAAGACGATTATAACGGGGAAGGACAGTGTTGCTGGCGGATTCACCACATACAACACGGCGACAGTCAGTGAGTCATACCAACTATTGCTACCAACAATGTGCTTATGTCTTTCTGTACAGCCTTTTCTCTGTAAGAACCGCCTTCTCCGCTCCCATTTCACATGCACATTCCCTCGTGCTTCCTCTTCCGTCTTGAATCCTGTCTTCGTTAGACGTCTATTTGAGCTAGTCCATCAGTTGAGCTACTCCTGTCCCTGTCCCAAACCCCTGACACCGAATTTCCTCGTTTTTCTGCCGTTGCTACTCAATCTCAGGTGTAAAGAAGAACTATTTCCAGGCAGCGGGGATAAAGTTCGAAAACACTGCAGGAATTCAGGGCAACCAAGCCGTGGCGCTGATGATCGACGCGGACAAGGCAGTCGTCTACGACTGCTCCGTTACAGGCTACCAGGACACGCTCTACACCCACTCTGGCCGCCAGTACTACAGAAACAGCTTCATATCCGGTATCACGGATTTTATTTTCGGAAATGCCGCTGCGGTCATTGACAACTGTACCATTGAGATGCGCGCGGGGAAATCGAACATTCCGATTACCGCGTCGGGGAGGGAAAGCGAAACGCCCACGGGGATCGTGATTCGCTACTCGTTTGTAACAGCGGAAAAGGGTGTTACCGGTACTCCTGGCTACTTGGGACGGCCTTGGAAGAAGTGCGCGCGTACACTTTACATCAACACATACCTTGCAAAGGTAAGCTAGCTTCTACTCTTAATAACGATACATTTCCCACTTCCCCTGCGGCACTTATGCAAAGCCCTTCCAATATGTAAGTGCTGAGCTGAGCTGAACTATCCTATAGCTCACCCGGTTCACCCTGTGCTGGACAACCTCCCCATTTCCCCCCTTCAAACCCTCCTCGTCCCACCACACACCTACTCATGCCTCCTCACCCATCCTCACCCCTCATCCCTCCACTCCTGATCTCACCCCTCCTCGCCCCTCTCTTCACAACTGCAAATCAACAAGGAGGGATGGAGCACGTGGAATGGCGACACCTACGGCACGTGTGTCTACTACGCTGAGAAGGACAGCGAGGGGCCGGGAGCATACAAGCCATAGAGAGCTCATGTGCGAAATTCGTGCCTGTCGCCACACTCCTCCTCACCTCTTCCCACCCTTCTCAACCCTCGTCACCCCTCCACACTCCTCTTTACCCCACAACAGCAAATCAGCAAGGAAGGATGGAGCACGTGGAATGGCGACACCTACGGCAAGTGCGTCTACTACGCTGAGAAGGACAGCGAGGGACCGGGTGGGAACAAGCCAGATGTCTTATGTGCAAAAGGGAATCCCTCACACACCTCCACACCCCTCCACACCCCTCTCTACCCACAACAGCAAATCAACAAGGAGGGATGGAGCACGTGGAATGGCGACACCTACGGCAAGTGTGTCTACTACGCTGAGAAGGACAGCGAGGGGCCGGGAGCATACAAGCCGCGGGCCAAATGGGTGAAGCCTGGGCAGATCCGCGACGGAAAACCGTGGGCTCCTGAGCCTTTCATTCAGCTGGGCGAATGGTATGACACCAAGAAAGGAGTCATCCGGTATCCTCCTAAGTGATAAGCTGTGGGCATGGGAGAGCAAATAGTACAATGTGAAGCAAGGAGTAATTCGTTACACTTAGGGAGGAGCATCGTTGGGGAGCGAGTTGCGAGCATCGTTGGGGAGCGAGTTGCGAGCATCGTTGGGGAGCGAGTTGCGAGCATCGTTGGGGAGCGAGTTGCGAGCATCGTTGGGGAGCGAGTTGCGAGCATCGTTGGGGAGCGAGTTGCGAGCATCGTTGGGGAGCGAGTTGCGAGCATCGTTGGGGAGCGAGTTGCGAGCATCGTTGGGGAGCGAGTTGCGAGCATCGTTGGGGAGCGAGTTGCGAGCATCGTTGGGGAGCGAGTTGCGAGCATCGTTGGGGAGCGAGTTGCGAGCATCGTTGGGGAGCGAGTTGCGAGCATCGTTGGGGAGCGAGTTGCGAGCATCGTTGGGGAGCGAGTTGCGAGCATCGTTGGGGAGCGAGTTGCGAGCATCGTTGGGGAGCGAGTTGCGAGCATCGTTGGGGAGCGAGTTGCGAGCATCGTTGGGGAGCGAGTTGCGAGCATCGTTGGGGAGCGAGTTGCGAGCATCGTTGGGGAGCGAGTTGCGAGCATCGTTGGGGAGCGAGTTGCGAGCATCGTTGGGGAGCGAGTTGCGAGCATCGTTGGGGAGCGAGTTGCGAGCATCGTTGGGGAGCGAGTTGCGAGCATCGTTGGGGAGCGAGTTGCGAGCATCGTTGGGGAGCGGGTTGCGAGCATCGTTGGGGAGCGAGTTGCGAGCATCGTTGGGGAGCGAGTTGCGAGCATCGTTGGGGAGCGAGTTGCGAGCATCGTTGAGGAGCACCATTGGGAGCGAGTGGCAGGGAGCGTACAAGGAAACGGCCAGGTGGGGGCAGAGGCTGGGCCGGGGTCTGGTGATATATTGAAGGCAAGATGTCAAAGGGCCATGGGCCTTAATAAGGTAGTTTATAAGAACTGGTACACCAAGAGCAAAGGGACCATTACATGTTTGTACTACGGAATAAAGTATGAGCTAATCAATAGCTGGAAAGTGGATGCGGCTGGACCTTGTATGATGGGTGCCTGTGTTTAATATCCTGGAATTTTATATGGTGTACGGGAGTGCATACCGTGTTATGGTGTAACTCATACTAAACAATCCTATGAAGCTATCTCTAGTGTAGAGATGTGCTATAAGGCTGCTGATGCATTAGTCATTCAGTATTTGTGGATTTGTGTATAGGCGCATTGTAAACAGCAGGCCAGGGGACAAGCTAATGCAGTTTTTGTGACATGCTACAAATTGCACCAACAACGGGCAGGAAAAAAAATATGAACATTTCCTACACAACTAGACATTGCACCATGCATGTGTTCATAAATATTCAGCATGTTCTGTTTCAACTATCTCTGAATCACTTTGAGCGATATGAGACCGGATATGGGAGGAGGGGGGACGTTATTGCTGATGTCAACTTGCCTCACCTCCCCAGGCTGAAAGTACAAGTCGCTGTGACTGGAAGGGGGGAAGGAGAGGCAATGGAAAGGAAAGGCAACAGCAGATGGGTGGAGGGAGAGGAAGAGAGAAATGCGGTTCATGGGAGAGGAAAAAAGGGTGGTTGTTGCTGATGCCGATTTGCCTTTTGAGTCGACTCAAAAGAAATGCGGTTCATGGGAGAGGAAGAAAGGGGTGGTTGTTGCTGATGTCGATTTGCCTTTTGAGTCGACTCAAAAGAAATGCGGTTCATGGGAGAGGAAGAAAGGGGTTGTTGTTGCTGATGTCGATTTACTTCACCTCCCCAGGCTGGCTGGAAGTGTGACACTTCCAGAGTCATGATGCGGTTCATGTCACCACAGCTCTCCTGAGTTGACATGATGCTGTGGGAATTTTTTGAGAATTCTAAAAAAAAAGACCCTGAGTACTGCGTCTCGAGGATTGACATGAGAGCCGCTGCTGGTACGTCCAAATTTGTTCCACATTCACGCAACTTCTGAGGTCCTTGCCAATCAAAGCTGCTTGCAGCAGGAGAGGCAGTCAGAGTCCGCAGGAGAGGCAGCTTCCAGCAGGAGAGGCAGCTTGCAGCAGGAGAGGCAGTCAGAGTCCGGTGAAACAATCACGACGACATCCCTTGCGTACTGCGTCTCGAGGATTGATATGAGAGTACTGCCACACTCACGCACCTTCTAAGATCCTTGCCAATGAGGGCAGACTGCAGCGCGGAAATGCAGTCGGAATCCGGCATCACAATCACCACGGCATCCCTTGCGTACTGCGTCTCGAGGATGGACATGAGCTGCCAACAACAACATGTCTCAGCGTATGGTTTTTGAGAATTCTCACACATGTTTTTTGAGAACTCTCAAAAAACATCCTTTACCCCATTTCACCTACCTCCTGAGGTCCTTGCCAATGAGGGCAGCTTGTAGCACGGAGAGGCAGTCGGAATCCGGCGACACAATCACAACGGCATCTCTGGAATACTGCGTCTCGAGGATGGACATGAGCTGCGTCACTCTCACGAGCACGTCTGCTACACTCTCGTGGGGCGTGCCGTCAGTGAAGGCCGGCGGGCGCCAGCGGGACGACACAGAATCCTCCAAATAGATCTGTAGAGGAGAGCACAAGCACAAAGAGGATCGACATGACACGATCACCACGGCGTCTCGTGAGTGCTGCAGCGTCTCTCAAGCATCTCGTGAGTACTGCGTCTCGAGGATGGACATGAGCTGCATCACTCTCACGAGCATGTCTGCTACACTCTCGTGGGGCGTGCCGTCCGTGAAGGGGGGCGGGCGCCACCGGGAGGAAACCGAGTTCTCTAGGTAGATCTGTGGATGAGACATGGGATGGGATGACACAGTAAAAGGGAAGGGGGATGGGGGGTGGAGCTGAGTCACCCACACGAGCACGTCCGGCATGCTCTCATGGGTGGTGCCGTCAGTGCAGGGGTGCGGGCGCCACCTGGATGAGACAGAGTCTCTGGGTACACCTGCGGATGGGAAATGGCACAGTAGAAGGAAGAGAAGGGAGGGAGCGGGGATGGGTGGGTGAAGAGGGGGCAGGAGTCATTCTCACAAGCACGTCCGGTATGCTCTCATGGGTGGTGCCGTCAGTGCAGGGGCGCGGGCGCCACCTGGAGGAGACAGTCTTCTTGGTACACCTGGTGATGAGAGCATGGGCACGGAATGGCATGGGGCACATGGCGATGGAGATGAGTGAAGACACTGAAAGGGAGATACGAATTACGTTGTGGGAAAGGGAGATACGAATTACATTGTGGGAAAGGAAGATACGAATTACGTTGTGGGAAAGGGAGATACGAATTACGTTGTGGGAAAGGGAGATACGAATTACGTTGTGGGAAAGGGAGATACGAATTACGTTGTGGGAAAGGGAGATACGAATTACGTTGTGGGAAAGGGAGATACGAATTACGTTGTGGGAAAGGGAGATACGAATTACGTTGTGGGAAAGGGAGATACGAATTACGTTGTGGGAAAGGGAGATACGAATTACGTTGTGGGAAAGGGAGATACGAATTACGTTGTGGGAAAGGGAGATACGAATTACGTTGTGGGAAAGGGAGATGAGGGGTTACACAGCAAATCATGTGAACTAAGCATCATGGAGATCGTTATTGCTGTTGATTCACCTCATCACTCCTTCCCCCCACCCCACCCCGTTCCCATCCCCAACTCCATTCTTCACCAAGCCCTCTCTTTCCCCATAACCCTTCTTCCCCCCCCCATAACCCTTCTTCCCCCCCCCCCATAGCCCTTCCACCCCCCCCCTTCTTCTCCCCTAAAACCCAATCTCCCCTGTTGACCCCTCTCTTCAACCCAGCCGTTCTCTTCCCCCCTTATCTTCCACCCAGCCTCTCTCTCCCCCTCTCTCTCCCCCACTCTCTCCCTCCCAGCCCCTTCCTTCCCACCAAACTTCTCCCCAGCTCTGCCATAAACTCTCCCCCACCACCACACCCACCTCGCTCATCATCTCAAGAGGCTGTCCTTCAAACGCCCCCAGTCCTCTGGCGTCCAGGAAGCTGTACTCTGGCACGATGCGGCTGGTGGAAGGGGGGTGGTGAGGGGTGGTGGGGGTTGGTGAGGGGTGGTGAGGGGTGGTGAGGGGTGGTGAGGGAAGGTTCACGGTGAGATAAGGAGTCGCCCCCAGTCCTCTGGCGTCCAAGGGTAGTGAGGGAGCTGAGAGGGGAGGTATAAGGGGAGGGAGGCGACACCCCTAGTCTCCTGGCGTCCAGAAAGCTGTACTCTGGCACGATTCAGCTGGTGATGAGGGGTGGTGAAAGGAAGAGGCGAGGTTCGGTGGTGAGGAGGGAGAGTGAGAGGGGAGGTTCAAGGAGAGAGAGGAGAGAAGTTTCAAAGCCGTTGACGGTTCAACGTCCCATGCCTTTCAGTCAATATTTGAATATTGACTGATGGTTGAAAGACAAGAACGCCTTTCAGTCAATATTTGAATCCCCAGACAAAGTTTGAGTGGACTCATCAAGTGTACGAGTGAGGGGAAGTTAAGACTCTGCCGTGCTGTCCACACCACACCATAGGTATATGTGTACATCCCCGCCCTGACTTTTGAGTCGACTCAAAGTGTCACAGCGTACGTGTATGTGTACCTCCCCACCCTAACTGCCAACGCACCTGTAATCCGCGCCGTTTACGTAAGCAACGACCTCAGCCGTCTGATACGCCCGCTGGGAAATGGACGGCCAGATCCAGCACCCTCCACCGCAGGCGTCCATCTTGCGCAGCTTCCTGGCAGCTTCCACCGCCTGCTTCTTCCCCTCCCCTGATAGACCACTCTGCACGTTGGTCTTGTCTACGGGGTTGGTGTGAATTAGCCCAAGCGCTTCCCACTCTGACTCGCCTGCTCTTACTAAGTAGTACCTGGGAGAAAACGAATGGGGTGGGGGTGGGGGTGGGGGTAGGGTTGGGGACGGAAGTGGGAGAGGGGGAGAGAGAGGGGGAGGCAAGGAGAGGTAATTAGATGAAGGGAGAGAAAATGAATTGCCCTTCTCGGATCGATTTGCACGTTGGTCTTGTCTATGGGGTTGGTGTGATATGAATCATGCCCAGAGCTTCCCACTCCTGCTCTCACCAGGTAGTACCTGGAAGAAGGACGGAGTGGGAGAGGGAGTGGGGAGGGCGATCGGAAAGCCTTCGAAACAGTCACATTCACCACTCTTGTACCTCACACAACCACCCAACACAATCACATTCGATACAATCACAACTCACACCATTGCACTCACGTGTTTTTCAGCTCAGTAGGCGGCATTTGCAGCAATCCGTTTGCACGCGCGGTGCCGATACCTCCCAATGGTAACCCTAACCCTGACCACCGCAGGCCCACCCCTGCCACGTCAGCTGCAGGTCCGCGAAATATCTCTGTCGCATCACCCAAACGTTCCACTGCTGCGCCAGACAGCGGTGCCAGCTCAGCAGACTGTTGAGGCGGAAGCATGGCCTCGGTGGTAAGAAGCGACGCCGCGAGCAACGATGGAAGGAGAATCCGCGAAGCTGCTGATTGGATGTGAGACTGCAAATCTCCTGGAAATGTCGAGGGTTTCGAGGAAATTTGGCCATTGATACAGTTGCGCCGGTCTTGACGGCTGGTAATGCTGCTACTGCTGCTGGCTTGCACCTTGAAAGGCTTCCGCACAGGTACAAGATTGGAACGCAGTAAGTTACTATCGAGGCGAGTTGCGGAAGAGTTGGTGTGATGCTGTGGTCTAAGAATCGACGATCGGGGGTAGTGAAGGATCGACGAGGCCATTCTGCAGTGTTGCGAATAGAAGATGGTCGTAAATTAGCGAAAAAGGTACTCTGAAGTTACGTAATGCGGGGAAGCATGCGAAAGTCGCCTTGCGACGGAAACTCTTGGTTTATTAAGTTCCTGTCAAGTGTAGCAATTAGAGAGTGTTTACGGCACTATCTCCGTCTTCCCACCACGTGTTGATTCAGGAGAATCGCCTTGCACGCGCTGCTAGGTCAACCACGCTTAGTTCAGAATCATTAAGGCATTCAGACATGAATGGAGGAACGCGCCTGTCGAAGCAGTGTATTGCAAAAAGTCACAGAAAAATTCGGAGGTAAGCCAGAAGTCACAATTCATCGAGCTCTAGAATGTCCTTTGAGCCCAAGAGCCACCATGCAGAATCCATTCAGAGCATGGATTATGCCGCGCTGCGAGCCAGCATTCACTCTCCTCTCTGGGCAAAACTCTTCCCGAAGAAGCTTGAAGAGAAAAGCTGCCGTTTTGCGAGGAAGCATTCATTCACCGCAAAATATCTCCCAGCGGGCAGGGGAATTCACTTCGAAGGTTGCATCTCTGCCTTCCACCTGTTTCCCCCATTATTTGGGAGGAGCAGATTCGCGATTGGACGATAGTGCCAGAGTGGCGAACGCCAGACGCCTAGAGAGAACAAAAGGAGTGCCGACGCAGAGGATTGAACTCTGGACCTTCTGTTTACAAGACAGATGCTCTACCACTGAGCTACACCGGCTTGCAGTTCGGGCTCGTTTTAAATATATAATAAACTAGTTTGACCTCGTCACCTCCGAACACACTTTCTAGTAACGTGTCAGAGATTATTACCTTGGAACGACAGGTGTTTACATTCGGCCATTCGTGTCAGAGGTGATCATATTCGAGCGACAGGTGTGCCCAAGGTCATCCAGCGCAGCAGCTGCACCGGCCATGGCGGTCTGCTCTAACCACGCGCCGCCGCGTGTCCCGACGCCAATGCAATCTGATCCCAGAATGACGATATCAAAGCCAGCCGAGCCGCCGATTCCGTATCAATTAACGACGACCGAGCCGCTCTCCGAATGCAGTCGCGTTACCAGCGACTCGTTCCTTGGAATTCCTAGGAATCTGGATATCTCCCGAGGAATCGCGAGCTCCTTATCAAGAGCTACTGTATCATCACCTGCTGAAGTAGTCAGTATCGAACCTGGTTAGCAGAGGTCTTCTTGCACGGATTTCGGAGTCGTTAACGCTTGACGCAGTAACGCTGAAGGAAGAAGGGGAGGACGAAGGGGAGGGAGAAATACCTGGAAAGGGGTCCTTGTCGCTAGAGGTTACACGCTTGGCCGGATTGCTGTCGACTGTGCCTGCAGACTTATGCTGCTTGCCTTCTGACGGTTACTCTCGCAGCCATGGCGTCTCTGTCAGGTTTTATGGCTTCCAACTCCGCTGCAATCGCCGGGATCTCCGCTTCAGGAGGAGCCACCCGCTCCCCTCGCCCTTCCCGTTCCGCACCAGCTCCATTCCTGACGAGCTCCGTTCTCCCTCGCCGTTGCACCATCACAACCGGTCCCAACCGATCGATCTTCCCTTCTTGGCACGGCGTGCACTCTCCTACTAGCTTCAGGAGGTCGACAACCCCCTACCCCACTCTGCTGAGAACCAGCTGTAAGACCAGGAAAATGGGCTTTAACTATGGCTCCAGTTCAAGACTGCCGCTGCTTGCTGCTGCTTCTGCTGGTGATGCCGGTGCTGGTGGTGATGGGGATGGAGGGCACAAGGTAGGAACAGGAGAGAGGGAAGAATTGATAGGAGATTTGGAGGCAGTTGGGGAGCTGGAAGGGAGTGGAACAATCGGGGAGGAGCAGGAGGAGCAGGAGGAACAGACTAAGGAGCAGGCGTCAGCAGGGGTGCCTTCTCTTGCTTCTGATCAACCCAATCAATGGCTCACAGCACATCTGGACTTGAGTGAGGTGAAGCGGCAGCTGCAACGGTCGAATGAACGGACAGCAGAGAACCTGAAGCACCTGAGAAATCGCCTAAACGCGTCCAACGAGTGGACGCTTAGCCACCTGAAGAAGGGGCACCAGTGGACGTCTGAGCACCTGAGAGAATCAAATCAACGGACACGGGAGCAGCTGCAGCATCTGATTCACTCCGAGCAACTGCTCCATTTGGAGGAGCGTCTGGACGTGCGGGCACTGAAGGCAAGGCTAAACGCATCTAACGCCAAGACCAGGGCGCAGCTGAGGCACCTGGGAGTCAACCTGGAGCACCTGGAGGGGCACCTGGACGTGGGGGCGCTGAAAGCAAGGTTGGACGCGTCCAACTCCAGGACAAAGGCGCAGTTAAAGCGGAGAGGCAGGCAGGCGTCTCACACGGTGCATGGCGTTGCTGACGTGCTCTCTGTTATCGGCGCCGCCGCTGCTGCTGCCACTGCTGGTTCTACTGGTGGAGCTGGTGGTGCCACTGCTGGTGCTACTGAAGCTACTTCTACCTCTGCTTCAGGATCTGCGGCTCCACCTCCTCTTGCTGGCTCTACTGGTGCTGGTACTGGGAAGGAGAGGGCAGCAGGAGGAGTAGATGGTGGGGACGTCCCCAAGACTGAAGGCAGTGCGAGCAGCAGTGCAGCGACCAGGAGCCTGTCTCGCAATCCGTATCTGAGTGGCAATTTCCGTCCAGTGGGCACCGAGGTGCTGCAGGAGCTGGACTGCGCGGTGAGTACCAAGTGCCATGGAGGTTCATGTATGCTTGTTCCCCCAAGAACCCTCCTGCTTGCAATCCGTATCTGGCAACTTCAGGCCAGTGGGCACCGAGCTGCTGCAGGAGCTGGACTGCGCGGTGAGTGCACCTACCTGCCTGCCACTTGCATGCACGTGGAATGGAATCTCCGTTTGAATTCGTGTGTGGTTTCCACCGTGTTGATGTTTGAAATCATGTTTTGCAGGAGCTAGACTGCGCGGTGAGTGTCCACCTCGCTTCGCCATCTTGCCATCTCCTGCCATCCATATTCACCTCCTCCTCCCTCGCCTACACTTTCTCTGCCTGCCTCTCTGCCTCCACATGTTTGGGTGTCTGTTCACATGTTTGGGTGTCTGTTCACATGTTTGGGTGTCTGTTCACATGTTTGGGTGTCTGTTCACATGTTTGGGTGTCTGTTCACTGGTTGAGAATGAACCTACCTCTTTGCTCACTTGATCGTTCCATTCTCCCACCTCTGCTTCCTCCCCTCCTCTCTTCACCTCCTCCTGACCCATCCCTCTCTACCTCTCTGCCTCTCTGCCTCTCTCTTGTTTCTCACACCAGGTGATCGGCCAGATCCCTCAGGGTCTGCGGGGTAGGTTCATTCGCAATGGCCCGAACCCGCAGCTGCCACCCTCCAGCCCTGACCTCTACCACTGGTTCGACGGGGACGGCATGGTACATTCAGTGAACTTTCACCCCCCTGGGGAGAACTCTCACAGTCACCCTCGTGAAGCCCGTGAGGAGAACTTTCACTCCCCGCAAGTGAGCTACGGGCGGCGCTACATCCGAACGACAGGCTGGCAGGAGGAGCGGGCGGCGGGGCGGGCGCTGTTTGGAGGGTTGCAGCAGGTGGGGTTGGGGGCGAGCCATTTGCTGCTGGCTGCGATGAACCTTCTCGGGCTGAGACAGCAGGACGCGCCTATGTGGAACATGGTAAGCTTATAGGAGGGATACTGGGGTTATAAGGGGTATGGAGTGGTGGGGGTGGTGCAGCAGGTGGGGCTTGGAGCGAGCCAACTGCTGCTGGCTGCGATGAATATTCTCAGGCTGAGCCAGCAGGACGCGCCTATGTGGACAATGGTGAGGAGGTTTGTAATGGGTACAGTGTACGGTGTGCTTTTAATGGGTATGGTGTGGTGTGGGCTGCAGCAGGTGGGACTGGGAGCCCGTTTTCTGTGATGAGCATTCTGAAGCTGAAGCTGCCTGGAAGCGTTTTCTTCATCTTGGAGAAAAGTCAAAATTGGAATGACTGAGACCTCAGAAAAGTCTCAGCATCCTGGAATGACTCAAAAGTCATTCTGAGGCTGAAGCTAGAGGCCCTGTCTTGATCTACTCCTTTTTTCTGTCCCTCTTCTCCCCTCCTTTTTGTCCCCATCAGGCCTGACGGGGAACTTGTCCATCAATCACTTCATTCTTCACCCCTCTCTCCCCTCCCCTCCCCTCCCCTCCCCTCCCCTCCCCTCCTCTCTCCCTCCCCCCCCATCAGACCAAGAACGTGTCAAACAACCACTTCATTCAGCACGCTGGTCGCCTCCTCTCCCTCTGGGAAGCAGGCCTGCCCTACTCCCTCGACTCGTCAACCCTCGACACCAAGGTACTACCCTCGGTGCCCGCCTACTCTCTCTCAGGCTCTCTCCCATCATCTCCCCATTCCCATTGCGCCTCTCGTCACCCCTTTCCATTGTGCCACTCTTCTCTTGCGTAACATTGCACATCTGACCAAGGATGCTAGGTAGATCAGGCTATGAGACTACCTCCTATTGTCTAGTATCCCTATGGTATGTAGCCGCTAGGTAGTCTGATGATGTTTTCGTTTTTCTCTATAGTGCACTGCTTCCGTTTTTCAAGAGAAAATGGGTAAAGGATGTGCTCCATCGTTCATTCTGCATTTCCCTCAGGGCGTCCACTCGTTTGATGACACGTGGCGCAGCGGAATGACAGCTCACCCGAAAGTGGATCCGGTTACCAACCACATGATGATCTACGGTTATAACCTCACGCACAAGGTACGACCTGAGAATCTAAGAGCTGACAGCATAGGATTTACAGGATAAGAATTGAATCACAATGTAACTACTCCCTTTCACAGTTTTACAACTCGCATGGGGCAACACTAATTTCGCCACAAAAGCATAACCCAAGGTAGGACTACTAAAAGGGTGCGCCAAGAGGTGTTGCTTACCCTCAATTTAAAGCTGCGCATCAGAGCGCACATTACACTAGCACGCTTCTGATTCGGACTTGAAAGGGACTTCCAACCTTGTTGTTGAGGCTCCTCAGAAAAGAAAAGCGCCTGAAAAGGCGCCTCAAAAAGCGCCTCAAAAAGCGCCTGAAAAGGCGCCTCGTAGAGGTGACTAAGTGACTTTTAGGTGATCTCTCCTGTTGCACTCACACTCCATATTCACCCACCATATTCACCCCATTCCCACTCTCTCCCCATGTGTTCTTCCCTACAATCACAGCCGTATCTGCGCTACGGGGTGGTTGACCCCTCTGGCTCCCTCATTCATGCCACTGACCTCGACCTGCCGCACCCTGTCATGGTACAGAGCGGTGGAGTAGTGTTCTATGTGGTTTGGCATGGTCTGGGCTGGTTGGTATAAGGCATGTCATGGTACATGAGAGCGGTACAGTAGTGTTTGATGTGGTGCATTGGGTAGTATGGTATGGCCTGATGGGTTATGTTTTGTCATCATATGGATTGTTGTTTCCGGTAAGATGTGGTGTAGCAGTGTTTTTGTGTGGTTTGGCGTGGTATGGTTGGGTTATGCCGTAATGTGTTTACGGACTACTGCAGCGTCTGACATTCTTCCACTCCCCCCAACCCCTCATCACCTCTCCCAACTCATTTTTCATCCCCTCCCTTCCTCTTCCTTCCCGCTCCCCTCTCTCCTTCCTCTCTTCCTCTCTCCCTCTCTCCCCAAAAACCCCTCCTCTCAGATGCATGACTTCGCCATAACACAGCACCACAGCATTTTCCTCGACTTCCCGCTTCGCTTCCAGCTAGACAAGGTCATTCAGTCACACGGCAAGGCCAAGCCCTTCGTCTTCGACCCGGTAAGCCACTGATTTCTGCGTCTGGAAGGATACTGATCCTTGTAATCGTTACTGCCTACCCTCCTGCGTATCCTCGATCCTTGTAATCGTTACTGCGTACCCTCCTGCGTATCCTTGATCCGGAGGATGCTGATCCTCCTGCCCGCACTCGCTTTGCTGCCTCTGCCTTCCCATCAATCGACTACTATGCTCTCTCGCCCCGGACTCTGTTCCCCTCTCTTTCTCTGCTTCCCCATCGCTCCCCCGATCCAGTCCAAGCCATCCCGCATCGGAGTGCTTCCCCGCTTTGGCTCTAATCCAGACATGCGCTGGTTCACTGTGGACGCAGGGTGAGTTGCTGCGACAACCAGTTGTGACAACCTGTATTGACAAAGTTGCACAGCCAAAACTAAGCACCCGCGTTTTGGCTCTAATCCAGACATGCGCTGGTTCACTGTGGGACCCAGGGTGAGTTGCTGCGACACCCTGTAATGACAGCCTGGTACACTGCCAAGACTTGCATTGTAAAACACAAAGCAGCACCCGCGTTTTGGCTCTAATCCAGACACTTGTTGGTTCACTGTGGGACCCAGGGTGAGTTGCTGTGACAACCTTTTTGCCATCCTGTTTTGAGAGTGTTGCAGAGTCAAAAACAAAGCACCACCCGCGTTTTGGCTCTAAGTCAGACATTCGCTGGTTCACTGTGGACCCGGGTTGAGACTAAACATTCGCTAGGCTTCAAATCCATTCCTCCCCATTGCACATGGTCCAAATTTTCTCTGTTCCAATCCCTACCTCCGTTTCCCCTGCTCCTCCTATTCCCTTGCATCCTTGCAGGTTCTCTCTTCATGTGGTCAACGCATTTGAAGAACCCTCCTCCGCCCCCACCTCCTCATCCCCCTCTCCCTCCTCCTCCTCGTCCTCCCCCTCCTCCTCCACCCCGGACTCTCCTCCTCCCGCCATCATCCTACGTGTCATCCGCTTCCCCGCCTTCTCAGCGCTGGGCCTTGCTGAGCTGGCAGATGAGCTGGCGTGTGATGAGGTGGCACGATTGCATGAGTACAGGCTGGATCTGCAGTCGGGAGCAGTAGAAGAGCGCTCTTTGTGCAAGGTATGTGTAGTGTGTTTTCCAGGCACCTCAATCTTTGCCGTCCCTTTTTTGTCGTCCCCCTTCGCCTTCCCCATTAGCCTTAATTCTTCGCCTCAACTTTTCGCTTTACTCCCTCGCCTCAATTCTTCGCCTTACCCCGTGAGACTCAAGTCTGTGCCTTACTCCTTTCGCCTCTCCTCCCTGTTCTCTCCCCACCTGCACAGGTGTGCTGCGACTTCCCTTCCATCAATCCCAACTCACGTTGAATTCTTTGCCACCTCCTCTCATTCGATGTCCCTTCCACTGCCTACCTCCTTTCGCCTTTCCTCCCTTCTCTAATGTCCCTTTCTCTCTCTCCCCACCTGCACAGGTGTGCTGCGACTTCCCTTCCATCAACCCCAACTTCCTCAGCCTTACCCCTTCACCTTCCCCATTTTGCCTTCCCCATTTTGCCTTCCCCGTTTTGCCTCTCATCCCTTCTTTCTCCCCACCTGCACAGGTGTGCTGCGACTTCCCTTCCATCAACCCCAACTTCCTCAGCCTTACCCCTTCACCTTCGCCATTTTGCCTTCCCCATTTTGCCTTCCCCGTTTTGCCTCTCATCCCTTCTTTCTCCCCACCTGCACAGGTGTGCTGCGACTTCCCTTCCATCAACCCCAACTTCCTCAGCCTTACCCCTTCACCTTCCCCATTTTGCCTTCCCCGTTTTGCCTTCCCCGTTTTGCCTCTCCTCCCTTCTTTCTCCCCACCTGCACAGGTGTGCTGCGACTTCCCTTCCATCAACCCCAATTTCACGGGCCGTCCCCATCGCTTCGCCTACTCTGCCCGATTCACAGCACAGCCCGGCCCAGGTGAGGGTGAAGCGTGCAGAGGCATGGACCTGAGGGATGTAGAGGGATGGAGGTGGGTGGGCAGGGAGGGTGATGGTGGGCAGGGAGGGGGTTTGGTAGACTCATCCCCCATCGGTTCGCCTTACTCTGCCCGATTCACAGCACAGCCCGGCCCAGGTGAGCGGTTCAGAGGAATGCTGGTGGGTGGCAGGGATGCAGGTGGGTGGGCAGGGATGCAGGTGGGTGGGCAGGGATGCAGGTCGGTGGGCAGGGATGCAGGTGGGTGGGCAGGGATGCTGGTGGGTGGGCATGGGTGGGTTAGTAGCAGTCCGGATGAGGTGCGGTGTAGTAACAGTCTCCTGTGACACGTGTCAAAGAACGAACTGAGGATGTTCTCTATGCCCAATGCCCTACTTCCATTCTGTATTCACTCCCGTCCCCCAACCACCACCAGGCACCACCGTCCCCTCATTCAACGCCATCATGAAGCATGGCTTTCAGCACGGCACATATCAGATGCCCAATGCCCCCCTTTCATGTGTCTCCACTCCACACCCCTCCTCCCACTCCCCCAACCACCACCAGGCACCACCGTCCCCTCATTCAACGCCATCATGAAGCATGACTTAGCACAGGGCACGTACCAGGTACATACCCTCCCACCGGGGAGGTTTTGTGGGGAGCCCGTGTTTGCTCCACGCCACCACTTTCAGAGCAGCAGCAGGTCGCAGAGCGGTGAAACGCGGTCAGATGAAGTTGGAATGGGTAGAGATATGGTGGGACTGGGTGCTGATGCGGTTGGAATGGGTGCAGAGGAGGAGGATGATGGGTGGGTGTTGGCACATGTATGGGATGAGGAGGAGATGAGGAGTGAAGTGATTGTGCTGGATGCAATGAATCTGGACAAGCAGCCACTGGCACGGGTCATTCTGCCCAAGAGGGTGCCATATGGCTTCCATGGGACGTTCCTTCCTGACTGAATCCGTCAGAGTGACTGATTCTGTCAAATCTGACTGAACCTGCCAGAGATGTGTGTGCATGTTTCTGTTGTAGGGTAGCTTAGTTGCCATTACATGCAATGACTTGGATTGACTTGGATGAGTGCTCATTTCTGCTTGCTCAGAAGCTGTAGGCATTCCAGCAAACGATCATTATACAGAAGCCATGTCCACAAGCAAGCCAGGGCTAACAGCTTAGAACATAAACCTGGAGGCTAGTTACCCATAGGTTTACACCACTCCACTTCCTCTCACACATCACATCACCCACTTGAAAGCGCTTCGGTATTACTTGCGCCTAACATACTTCCCGCAAAGCGCATACTTCTTCCCTTCGTGCCCTACAAGAAAGTACTTCCCTCCGCCAGTAATTAATCTCGCATCCTCGATTGCAGCACTCTCCACCGTGGTGGGCGAGGTGGCCGCCATTTTGAAGCTGTAACGCTTGTTACTACCACCTCTCCGGGTCGTTATATTCAACCATTTATCTTCAGGAATATTCATGTAAGAAGGGGTGCCACTTGTGCAAGTTGATGCAGGAGTAGTCATGGGATTTTTTCCTCTTGACTTAATGGCGAAAATAAATATCTTCAGGAAAACAGTGTATCTTGCTTCAGAGTACCTGTCAAGCGGACATGAGAAGAGACGGGAAAATTTAAAGTTAGTCAGGTTGCTTGTTTTGACTAATGGGAAACCTCCATGTCACAGGTTGCGTAGGCAATGCTGACTCGCGAGTAGCATTCTTTACGTGCTCGCTCCCAGTTGAGGCTTTTTTTTTTTTTTTCAAAAACACAAGCACTAGCTGTGTCGGTGTGGCTGTTGCCATGCTGTGATGATTCTTCCATCGTGTCAGCTGGAGTAAGTAAGCAGCACACACATCCGTACCTCACCATGGTTAAACCCGCTCACAGCTTAAGCACAATCTGACACACAGGAGAATCGCTTGAGAGCAAGTGATCAAAGGGACATGATCCCACCATAATGGGACATGATCTCACATTAATGGGACGTTGTCCCACATCAATGGGACGTTGTCCCACATCAATGGGACGTTGTCCCACATCAATGGGACGTTGTCCCACATCAATGGGACATTGTCCCACATCAATGGGACGTGATCTAACAGTTTTCACACATGGTGACTCCATACACGTTATAAAGCGCCTCAAAATGACAAATCTTAAGGCTTTCACACATGATGACCCCATAAACGTTCTTAGGCGCCTCAAAAAAAAGAATAGCGCACGAACTAGCTTAGAATAAGTGAAGGACAGGGCACTCTCCCTACATCAAAGCCTTCACAACAAACAACTCTCCCGAGGCGCCTCAAGAGCCTTACCTCACCGCTTTCACAACAATTCTTCCCGAGGTCGCTTTGTCGCCGATCACTTTCTCCTGGTGCCACGAGGTGACTTTCGAGTCAACTCAAAAGTCACCTCAAAAGCCTTAACTCACCGCCTTGACAACAACTCTTCCAAGGCACCTCAAAAGCCTTACCTCACCGCCTTCACAACAACTCTCCCCGAAGCCCCTTTGTCGCCGATCACTTTCCCCTGGTGCCACGTGGGACGCAAGACGGCGCCGAATCTCGCTGGAAAAGTGGGAATGGCAGGGACCGGGCAGACGAGGAAAATTTCAATGGAGGGATACAATCATACAAGTGACACGTTGTATCGCTGCATGAAGGCATGTACAACAATATCGAGTCATATGCCGCATGTCGCATGGTAGAAATGGCATTCTCCGTCTGCCGCGGCACTATCCAGGCCTGGGGCACTATCTAGGCCTGGGGAACTATCCAGGCCTGGGGCACTATCCAGGCCTGGGGCACTATCCAGGCCTGGGGCACTATCCAGGCCTGGGGCACTATCCAGCCCAGGGGCACAGCTAGTCGAAGGGTGAAGTGAGTAGGTAGGTGGCACGATGACGCATTGACGACACCACCAGAGCTCGTCCCATCGCAAGGGCTCACATGACCGCAAGGGCTCGCACGACCGCAAGGGCTCGAACGACCGCAAGGGCTCGAACGACCGCAAGGGCTCGTACGACCGCAAGGGCTCGTACGACCGCAAGGGCTCGTACGACCGCAAGGGCTCGCACGACCGCAAGGGCTCGCACGACCGCAAGAGCTCGCACGACCGCAAGGGCTCGCACGACCGCAAGGGCTCGCACGACCGCAAGGGCTCGCACGACCGCAAGGGGCTCGTACGACCGCAAGGGCTCGCACGACCGCAAGAGCTCGCACGACCGCAAGGGCTCGCACGACCGCAAGGGCTCGCACGACTAGAACTACTGACAGTAAGCGTTACAAACAATCTGAGGCGCGTCACGCGCAACAAGCGCTACACACGCTCACCTATTATTTTTCCTTTTAACAGCTGACGCCTGGGGTGAAGAGTAGAGGTGGCAGCAGTGGCAGACGCAGCAATCGCTCCAGCGTCGTGTGGGAGGAACGATGAGGCAGACGCGCCATGGGCAATGAAGAGTGCCGCACCTGCAGGCAGGCAGGCAGGCAGGCAGGTAGACAGGCAGGCAGGCAGGCAGGCAGGCAGGCAGGCAGGCGGGCAGGCAGGCAGGCAGGCAGGCAGGCAGGCGGGCAGGCAGGCGGGCAGGCAGGCGGGCAGGCAAACTCAGCCACGGACCCAGTCGTGGAGAGTGAGCAGCGCACTGAACCACTTGTGGAGAGTGAGCAGCGCACCGACCCACTCATGACTGCTCTGGCATGAATCGATGATCATCTCAAGACTCGTGATGAATACGCCGCTTACAGAGTAGTAGCATGCAGAGGGGAACAGCAGGGGGACGTCAATCGATCATCTCAACTCATTTTTGTTGCCGCGGCGCTTACATAGCAGCATGCAGAGGAGTGCTGCGCGCTCCGAGTTCATCGCCATCGTCGCAGTCCTGGCAGGGGCAGTGCTAAGAGATGGAGAAGAGAAAGCGATTTCGACTTTTGAGACGTCTCAGAAGAGAAAGCGATTTCGTGGAGAAGAGCTGGTCATCGACGACCAGTTCCGCGATCGCAGAGCAGTGCCGGTCGAGAAAGAAGAGAAAGCGAAAGAAGGTAGCGCAAGAGATGAATTCACTCGTTCCAATAACCGATCCGCAGTATTAATCCATTCACTCCATCACCCCGACCCGGAACCACAGACGTGGTCCTCGACTGAGGCCCTGTTCAATAGCCTAATAGAACGGGAAGGAATAGAAGTGGTTGGATGCACCTCATCCCGAACCTGACACTAAGGGCGGGTCCGAAGTGACCCTCGACATCCGTCCGTCATCCATCCGTCATCCAATGGATAACGGTGGCGGATGACAGGGGATGACGGTGGATGTCAGATGGATGTCGAGGCACTTCGGACACAATGCCGGCGACATAACTGCCCCAAAAAATGGGGGCCGGCACTGCTGGCGCCAGAAAGGGCAGAATAGAGAGCATATTGAAGGCTCAAATTGGAGTCACGGATTTCGCAAACCCATTTCGTCACCCCGTACAAGTCACGAAGGGCTGTCGCTTGCCCAGAAATACTTTCGCCATGGTTTCCCCTCAATTATTTTGTTATCAATAATTTGGTTCGTCAACCGCCACGCTGACCTGCCCAAGGTCACTGCTGGCTGCACCCTTTGACTGTATGATTACACAGAGCTGGATGACGGATGAATGTCAGATGGATGTCAGATCACTTCGGACAAAATGCCGGCCTGAAAAATCTCACCTACTTCCCTGACATTCCTCGACGTCCGTCGAAACCATTGACATGTCACTTCGTACACGCCCTCGTAAGCTATGAAACCGACTAATCATTCTGCCGGCCGGCAACAGTAGCGAGACGACAAGGGGGAATGAAATCTGTCGGTCAGTCCGGCCAGCTTTGCAAAATCAACAGTAGTGCAAACAGATTACATATTCAATCATTGTGTATATGCAAGCCCTTATACTACAATACAAATACTACATTATATCATTATATAAACATCAGATTAGTACCCATACGTTCAGACCACGTCCAAACCAGAACATAACCATACATGCAAGATGTCCACAAACAATCACGCATATTTCTGCCGAGCATACTTCCCACAGAGTGCAAACTTATTCCCTTCATACCCTACAAAAAAAAAAAAAGGTTTCCATTACCCATCATGTCGTCATCGCCCGGATATAAGACATATATGTCTTATCTCATACACTAAAAAAAAAGCTTAGGTTATCTTGTATTTGGGGAGGTTTTGGGTGTCTTATACATCACAATAACCAGGTCCGGTTTTCGGCTTGTTCTCAGTCCGAAAACAGTACGCGCGGCTGAAATCAGGCAGGAAAGCATGGTAGTTTTCAGTCTGAAACCAAGGCAGTCGCTCGAGTGGTTTTCACATGATTTGCGGGCGTAACACAGCCACATTTCAGGGCTTTGTTCCCGACCAGGTTCAGTATGGTTTCGGACCGAAATTTATTACGGTTACAAGGTACGGCGGGGATCCGTTTTAGGGTTACACGAATGTGTACACCATAAATATGTACTCGCACTATAATGGTTGTTTGTTTTTTTTTCTGCATTTTATAAAAGCAATTCTAGATAATTCTAGAAATATAAATGCCACTATTATTTATTTGCTTTGTTCACCACCACTGCAGACCCCAAAGATATAATGAACCAAAAATTAGCATGTGAGTTAAAAAAAAGGGTTATTAAGCCTAATACCTATGCTACCAGAAACTCTAAGCGTGACACGACGCCAGCTTGCGTCCTTTTTTGCTCAAGTACGGGGGAGTTGTGGGAAGTCAGATGCATCAATGCAAACACCATGGCCGCCAAACACATACGCCTGCGCAGCGCGATCATAGGGGACCGCCAACTTGAGCACTGAATGCTCCACCCACCGGCGAACCCTGTCACATGTCTCGTGAAACTTGGTGCGGTTCTCACTCTGGTCGTTGCTCAGCTTGCCATCAGTAGCCTTTTCCAGAAGAGGGTTCTCCAGCTGCAACATCGGTGTATGGGTGGTAGGGGCAAATTGGGGTATGGGTGTGAGGGGCACATTGGGGTTTGGGTGAGGGGCAGATTGTGGTGTGGATGAGAGGGACAGATTGGGGTATGGGTGAGAGGGACAGATTGGGGTATGGGTGAGAGGGGCAGATTGGGGTGTGGGTGTGAGGGGCAGATCGGGGTTTGGGTAGGAGGGACAGATTGGGGTATGGGTTTAGGGGACAGATTGGGGTTTGCTGTGAGGGGCAGATATGGGTGTAGGTATGAGTGGTAGCTGCGGACCACAAGATATTGCCATACTACTTACAGTGAACAACGCGAAAGCCACCATGCGTGACTTCCACACCACGAGGTGCACACCACGCCTCGTGAACGCCCTCCTCATTGCGACGGCAAAGAGCTTCGTGGCAAAAGGATGTTGGGTGATGGGGTTGACATGCCATCCTGGGCCCCAATCTGTCAGGGGCAGATTCGGGTATGGGTGTGAAATGGGCAATTCGTTGTATGGGTGTGAGGGTGACAGCTTTGCCTATGGGTTTGAAAGGGGCTGCTTCGGGTATGGGACAGAAAGGGGCAGATCATGGGGTACATGAGAGAAAGGAAAATATGTGGGTATGGGAGAGAAATGGGCATTTCGGGGTACAAATGATGGGCAGATTTGGGCCTAAAGCATGAGGTACAGGGGTGGAAGTGCTTAAGGGTGTACAATCCACCGCACATGCTTTGAGCCGACAAAACCCCACTTTAACTCACCACTGATGCTGGCTTGAAGCAAGTCCTCATGCTTCACCACGTCCTTTGGGCGCGGCAGCCCTTTTGGCAGGTACTTCACCTTGGTCGTGTACTTGTCACTGCCCAATGCAGCGAATACAATACGCCTAAAAACCTTGCCTATAGAGCAGCGCGTGTTGCTACACGCTTTGAGGAAGGCACCCTTGGTGGTGGGGCACTGGTGCTTCCATAGCATTATCAGATGAGGAATTGTGTCAGGAGACAAATATCCTCTGAAACCCTCAATGACCTCTGTCTCTGAGGGGTACATTTCGATCATATCCGCATCCCTTGACCAGTAGAATTCTGTGATCAGCGTGCGACACTTCCCCTGTTGGCACGAGGAGGGAAGAGGGTGGGATATTATCAGAGAAGTTACAGAAACGTATTTCCACAGCCGAGACGAAATATGTGAAAGTTGTCAGGCCAGAGAGGGATGGAGAGACATGGAAGCGGGGGGTAGGGGGTGGGCTGGGGTAATGGGGGTGGGCTGGACGGGGGGGCGAGATTGGTGGACGGGAGAATGTGTTTAGGTTGGTGTGGATTGAGAAACACACCTTCCAGTCGCCGGCATCACAGAAAACCGCATCCAAAGCGATTTGCTCTGGACCACGGTTTTCCACACGTTGCACGCCCGTAGTTGCGTTGGGTGGCACACCCGGTGCGGTGCCTGGAACCAGTGGAGCATGTGCGATTGCACGAAGGATTTCGGCCCTAACTGCTTCCAGCTCCGCACGCGTGACAAACGCCTGCTGATTTGTCCTCGCAGTGACTGGTACCAGCGCCCTTGCAGCTGCAGTTGCGGTAGTTCCTGGACCCCTTGCGCCCGCCACCGCCCTTGGTGCAGCACCTGCGCTTGTTCCCTGCCCCCTCGCACCAGGGACCGCCATTGGAGCTGAACCTGCGCTTGGTCCCTGTCCCCTTGCGCCAGATAACGCCCTGCGAGCTGCACCCGTGCTTGCTCCCTGCCCCAGAGAACCTTCAGAAGGCGGTGACTCGGGAGCTGCACCCGTGCTCCCCCCTGCGCTTGCTCCCTGCCCCCTCGCACCAGATAACGCCTTGCGAGCTGCACCCGCGCTTGCACCCTGCCCCTTAGCACCTGCAGATGGCGGTGACCCGGGAGCTGCACCCGTGCTCCTTCCTGCGCCTGCTCCCTGCCCCCTCGCACCAGATAACGCCTTGCGAGCTGCACCCGCGCTTGCACCCTACCCCTTAGCACCTGCAGATGGCGGTGACCAGGGAGCTGCACCCGCGCGCCTTTCTGCGCCTGCTCCCTGCCCCTTCGCGCCGGCCACCGCCCTTGGAGCTGCCCCCGCGGTTGCTCCTGCGTTTTGGGGCTGGCCCCTCACACCTGAGGAACATGTGTAGGGAGTAGGAGAAATGAGTCAAAGATTGGAGATTTGGAGGAATGGGCTTAGTAAGAGAGGCGAGAGTGAGATAGGCAGGATAGAATGATCCATCGTACGTCATGGTAGCAACCTCAAAATCAAGCTAACAATAAAACACCACAACACTAGCTGTGAGGTCAGAACAATGAGCGGCACTAAATGTGGGTCAGACTGGAAGGGAAGTGGGGGGTGGGGCTGGGGGAGAGGGGGCGGATTCGAGGAAGGAGCTAAACATGGTACGAGGATATGTCAAAGCACCGCAAGAAGAGGCAACACTCAAGCGAGGAGAGGCAAATCAAGCTCGCTGCCTTTTTCTCAGGATAGGACAAGATCGACGCACCTGATGCAGCCCTTTGAGGACCGGCCGCCGCCCTTGCTGCCTCGGAGATTTTCGCTGCAGCTCTCTTTGCTCCCTCCAGGACTGCCACCATTGCGCTCGCTGCCTCCTCACTTGGCACGAGCGACCCTGCCCCACTGTGTAGCTTTGTTGGTACCAAACCGCCATTAGAGCAGGGCGTCGACACTTGCTGGCGTGGTTTGCCGTTCTGCACCGCCTTCTTCCCCCCCGGGGTCAGTTGAAAACGCTCCACCGAGCATGGTGGACCTATACCCGTGTTGAGTACAGCTATTTGCGTGATAACAGAATGGGCACGGGAGTGACATGGGGAGAGGGAGAGACGGGAGTGACATGGGGAGAGGGAGAGACGGGAGTGACATGGGGAGAGGGAGAGACGGGAGTGACATGGGGAGAGATAGAGACGGGAGTGAGAGAGGGAGAGGGAGAGACGAGAACAAAAGTTTAGTGAATAGGATGTGAGAGAGAGGGCCTGTGAGGAGGGGCGAGAGTGCAAAGGGCAGGTTACAATGATCCGTCGCATATCAAGCGTTCAACCTGAAACAACTGGACAACTAAAAACCACAACGCTGGCTTGAACAGCTAGACTCAGTAGAACAACAATGAGATGGGTTAAAGTGTGTGATGGAGAGAGGACGGGAAGGGCAACAGAAGGGTGGGGCTGGGGGAGAGGGGGGCGGGATCAATCCAGGAGGCAAGGTACGAGGAAATGTCAGGATGCCAGAGAGTCAAACCATAAAGCAAGCTGACTGTGCATCACATGCGCCAGAGTTTGATGGACTCACCTTTCTTCTTGGTTGGCGCCTTTCCAGCTGAGCCTGGCTTTGCCTTTCCAGCTGAGCCTGGCTTTGCCTTTCCAGCTGAGCCTGGCTTTGCCTTTCCAGCTGAGCCTGGCTTTGCCTTTCCAGCTGAGCCTGGCTTTGCCTCTCCTGTGCACCACAAAAGGACATGTAAACACAGGAACGAGATATAGGGAGTGTGTTGGCATGTAATCACATATGCGACGAGGAATGAGATGCGGGAACAACTTAGTGCATAACCGTGGCACGTTCATGCAATATAGGGCAATGGGCTTGCGTAAAGGCGGGTAAGAAGTGTAGCCTTGGCGCACCTTTCTCCTCGCCCCCGTTAACCTTTCTTTTCTTCTTAGGCTGCAAAGGACGGCCATTGTTGACAGTCCGAGCGCGGCCTGCAGCAACCACGACCTCTCCTATTTTGGGAGTGGGCTCCTCTCCGTCCTCCTGTGCTTCCTGCTCGGGGAGGGCAGGGCCCAAACCGAACAACAGTTTGAACCTCCCCCTTTGCAACGCCTGTGCCTCTTCTGCATCCTCGTCCACGGTCGTCCCACGACTAGCTTCTTGAACGCCACGCTTTCGCATCTCTCTCACAGCGTATGCACTAGCATCCGATTCCGTGCAGTCTTCATCTTCCTCCCCGGCTGCTTCCTCAACAGCCTGGTTAACCATTTCTTCATCTTCGTCCCCCTCGTCCCCCTCGTCCCCCTCGTTCCACTCGTCCCCCTCGTCCCCCTCGTCCCCCTCGTCCCCCTCGTCCCCCTCGTCCCCCTCGTTCTCGTCATCCCCCTCGTTCCCCTCGTCCCCCTCGTCCTCCTCCTCGCCTTCCTCCCCTTCGTCGCCTTCCTCGCCTTCGTCACCTTCGTCGCCTTCCTCCCCTTCGTCCCCCTCGTCCTCCTCCTCGCCTTCGTCACCTTCGTCGCCTTCCTCTCCTTCGTCCCCCTCGTCCTCCTCCTCGCCTTCCTCCCCTTCGTCGCCTTCCTCCCCTTCGTCGCCTTCGTCGGCTTTGTCGCCTTCGTCGCCTTCCTCCCCTTCGTCGCCTTCGTCGGCTTCGTCGCCTTCGTCGCCTTCGTCCCCATCGTCGCCTTCTTCCTCTTCGTCGCCCTCCCCGCCATCGTTGCCTTCGTCCTCCGCACCGTCCCCCATGGCGAAATCCTCTGCCTGGTTGTCCTCGACACGCTCCTCGTGTGTTTCAACGCCTTCTGCCGTGCCATCCTGCAGGGAATGAGTGGGAACATGCTTGTTACCGGCATGGTCCCCGGCTTGACTCTCGCCGAGAATTTCGGTGTCAAAGCAGCTCACAGCCGCATTATGGTTGTCAGCCGCGCCCTTATTTTTATTAGCGGCTCCCTTAACCCTCTTGCGCGGCTTGGTCGGTTCGCCCTTAGCCAATCCATGGCTACCTACTTCCGATCCCCCTCTGGATGGTACAGCCATGATTGCAAGAACAGAGGCGCGGTCTAGGTTTGTATGGCAATAAAGGTAGGTATGTGGAAAGTAGTGGGGCTAAGAATATGAAATGCCTTACCTTTAAACGAACGTCTGTGGGTGGCTTTGAAACGGTAGATGCTCTCAGCCCGCAGCTGGAACGAGTGAGTCACGGATCGCTCACGGTGTCGACGCAGGCGTGACATGCTCAAGGCGCCTTGTAAACACACCGCCGCGAAATCTGTGCGTCGCAAATCACGGCGTCGCGAAGCATGTGGGTCGCAAACAAGGCGTCGCGAAAGTTGCGCGTCGTATACTGGGCGCCGCGTAGTATGTGCGTCGTATTTCACGGCGTCGCAAAGTCTGTGCGTCGTCAATCACGGCGTCCTGAGGTATGTGCATCTATCGCGAAACCGACCTTAACAGGGTCGCGATGAAACGCGCTCTGTAAAACCACGGACTACGTTGGCTCGCGCTGCAGGGTAACTACCGTGGCTGTAGAGTCTAAGCTGTAGGTTTGTGTGACACTTAGGACGTGTCGAGCAGGTCTTGTCGTAAGGAACGTCCATCGAGCGCTAGGAGCACGAGGAAGAGGAGAAGGGAGAGGAGGTGGGCGTGGCAGAGAACCTGAACAGGGGGTGTACAAGCGAACGTGAGGAGGTCTGAACGAGCCAACGTGCACGGTTTAGGATCAACCCTAGTCTGAGGTTGTGTGGAGCTGCTTTGAAGATGCCCTGCCATAAAGCCGCAAATACTGGTCGACGTGTGATGTTCCGACCAATCCAGGAGCACCAACACCCTAAAAACGTCAAACATCAGCCACATCATTTTATGCCTGCGCCAAAGTCTGGGTGGTAAGGTACAGCTTGGACTGCACATGGTCGCATAACAGGGGCGCTGGCGTTTGTACTGTATGTCAACATGTACAACCAGGTGTGGTTAAACTGATTAAGGATCAGAAAGTCACTCACATAGATGCATAGATATGACACAAAAAATGGTGAAGTGATGTAATTCTTGCCGTTTGAAATTAACTGGGTGTATGCGATGAAGCATGGTATATGTAAGGAAATTCCCTTTTCCTTACTTCGAGTCCCTGCTCAACGCGTACATCACTGTAGCACCTCAGTCAGCACCGTTACCACTCGCGACCATCGCATCATTCATCATCCCGCCTTTTTCGCACATCGCATCCCGACCTCACGGCTCGACTGGTAACCCGCGCTCCGGGCCTACGCTTTGACACTTTCCCAACCTTAGTCACAGGCTCGTCGCGCGACAACCACAGTCCAGTACCGTTACCACTATTGTTTCGCTATATAATCCTTCGCTCATGCCTTCGCTCATTGTACTCTTGCTTCGATAGTGCAATTCTCGTTCATTCACTCAATTGCACTCGTAACACTTGGTATTCAGAGCCTACGATCTCATCTCGGACCGCATCCACACCTTCGCTTCCCACTATCTCAATTTTTTTGGGGGGGTAGACGTCTCTCAGCGATACAGCGCCGCCGCTCGTAGTGCTCTCTCGGAAGCACGCACGGCCACGACTGAGGCTCTCGCTGAGCTTGCCCGACACCCCCGCCATGGCTGATTTCACTATCGCCACACTGACGCAGGAGCAACTCGATCGTCTTGTGCGACAGTTGGAGGAATCAGCACTCGAAATCGCGACGCTCACGGCGGAACGTGATTCCGCCCGTCAACAGTCAACGGCGACTTCCCAAGCACCAACCAATGCTTCTGTCCATTCGGAGGAGCCGATTGTTATCTCATCTGGCACACCAACGCAAAATAACAGCACGGGACAACGCTCAGGCGCAGCCAGTGACGGCGCAGCCCAACCGATGCCCGGCATGGGAGGGAACAGGAATGCATCAAGCCCACGGGAGCCCCGAGAAGCCCGTCGGCACGTGGAGTTCACGACGACAAGTGGGGAACACGCCATGATGGCCCCAATGCCACTCAAGCCGCAACGCCCGCCCTGTTTCGACCCAAGCCAACGCGGTGGCCCGACAGTTCAATCGTGGGTCTTCACGATGAACGTGTTTTTCGACGCCAACTACGTCGAGTCGGACGCCGCCAAGATTCGGTATGCGGTTTCATTACTCAGGGGCCCCGCCATGGACTGGTGGCGAGTCATCGTGACGTCGCCACGCGCCTACGAGCCACCGCCGCACGAGGAAGGGCCCTCGGGTCCAGCTGTCACCTGGAGTTCGTTCTGCGAAACAGCCCAATACAGCACGTGGGACGCGTGGTGCGCAGGGCTTCGGGCGCGCTTCGAGCCGATCGCGGCTTCGATTTCGGCGCGTCAGAGACTGCGCACTTGGCGCCAGCTCGGGTCGGTTCAAGACTACACCAGCGGTTTTCTCGCACTTTGCGAACAGGTCGGCTACATGCACGAGGCGGAGCGGGTGGACCGTTACGTCGGAAGACTGAAGCCGGACATATCGCACGAGATAATGCTACGCGGGCTATCGAATTTCAACGAAATCCTCGCGCTCGCCGAGAAAATCGACATCCTACGCCGACCGAGACCGGGGTCCTATTTCGGACATCGTCCTCGGGGAACGATCGAGCACGCCACTGTACACGCCGTCGCAACGAATGCAGCTGCCACGCCATTTAGAGGGCGTTGCTTCGCTTGCAATCGGCCGGGCCATCGCAAGAGCGAATGTCCAGAGGAGCTGAGGCGTAGAGGAGCAGAGCAGGGGAGGGAGTCTCAGAGGCAGGGAAACGCCAGCAGTCAGTAGAAATCGGGCCAACTACTGACGAGACTGCCTGCTCGCCCAACCACACCGACCCTCACCGAGTCACAGTACCGATTCACGCCATCGATCGGGCTCGGATGAATAAGGAGGGTACAGCGACGGATTGCCCGGTACTGATTTACGGGAAAATACAGGGAGCAGCAGTGAAGATCTTTATTGACGGAGGAGCAAGTCACAGCATAGTTAATACCGCGACCGCACGAAAATTACAGTTGACACTTAACCGATGCTTACCTGAGATAGATGCACGCTTAGTCGACGGCACGCCCCTGGCAATATGGGAAAAGGTGGAACGGGTAAAAGTCCGCTGTGGGGGGAACTTCGGATTTACACAGGAAATGCTCGCAACGACACTGGATGGGCACGACATTTTATTGGGACGTGATTGGCTGCGACGGTACAACCCACGGATTGACTGGGCGACGGGGAGCTGCACAGTGCGAAGTCGCGGTAACTGGGTCGTCCTACCTCGCTGGCGGTCACCCGATTCTTCGACAGTCCAGGTCAACGCCATCACGATGAAACGGGTTGTCGCTGCGGGAGCTGACGTGTACGCAGTAGATATCGCAATCGTAGAAAAAGACGAGCAGCAGAGTGATTTCGAGAAACTGCTAGCAGCTGTACCGAGCGAATTACAGGCACTACTGAAACGGTTCCCAGGGATATTTCCAAATGATTTGCCACAGGGACTGCCACCTCAGCGGGCGCACGACCATAGGATCGAGTTAGAACCGGGGGCACAGCCAACAGTACAGCGGCAATTTCGACTGACACAGCCCGAACTCGACGAGTTAAGGGAGCAGTTAGATTACCTGTTAGAGAAGCAGTTTATTTGACCAAGCTCGTCACCGTTCGCCGCACCGATACTGTTCACACCGAAGAAAGACGGAGGTTTTCGCATGTGCATCGACTACCGAGCGCTTAACAGGGTTACAATCAAATCACGATACCCCATTCCCCGCGCCGACGAACTGATTGACCAACTACGAACAGCGCGAGTCTTCTCGAAAATAGATTTACGGGGAGGTTACCATCAGATTCGGGTCGAACCATCGGACTGCGCCAAAACAGCGTTTAGGACCAGGTACGGGTCATTCGAGTATACAGTGATGCCTTTCGGACTGACGAACGCGCCTGCAACTTTGCGGGTAGGCTCACTTCGCAGCATGCAGGAAATCCATCACAGCCGAAGAAACCGCACGACTCTTCATCTCCACCGTCGTTCGACTGCACGGGATACCCGCATCGATCATCAGCGACAGGGACACGAAGTTTACCAGCAACTTCTGGCGGAATCTGTGGCAGCAGATCGGCACACGACTTCAATTCAGTTCATCCTATCACCCCGAAACGGACGGACAGACGGAACGGACAAATCAAACCATGGAGCAGCTGATCCGAGCCACGTGCGACGATCCGAATACGTGGGAACAACAGCTGGCACTCATCGAGTTCGCATACAATATCGCACCATCAGCCACGACGCAACAGTCGCCGTTTTATTTAAATTACGGAGAGGACCCAACAGTACCCATGACACCGAATCCCGACAACCCTGTCCCACGAGCACAACAGTTCGCCGAGATTCTGCAAGCAGCACGGACCAGGGCAGCAGAAGCAATCAAAAAATCAAACATCATCGCTAAACGCAACGCCGATCGCCACCGCAGACCCGTCACTTATCAGCCCGACGACCTCGTTTTACTCGACACTCAGAACCTCCGCCTGCCCATCACTCCCAAACTCCGCCCTCGATACTGCGGGCCATTTCGAATTAGCCACATGATCACGCCCGTCACTGCACACCTCCTCCTTCCTGCTGACTGGTACGTCACCCCGTCATTCCACGTCAGCCTACTTCGCCCTTACATCCCATCCACGAGCCAACTGCCACGAAATCGCCCAGCCAGCATGGCACGTCCCCCAACCGAACCACTCATCACCCCTGAAAAAATCCTCAGCCACCGAGTCCGCGACCCTCGGGGAGCCCGACGGATCGAATTCCTAATTCGCTGGAAGGACCGAACGCCCACAGAAGACAACTGGGTCCCCATGGATAAAATTGAGAACCACCCTGTCTTCACCGAGTATCTGCGAAGCCGAAATTTCCGCGACGTCCACGCGCTCTCGTAAGAGGGGCCTCCTTGGGGAGGAGGGTAGTGTAAGGAAATTCCCTTTTCCTTACTTCGAGTCCCTACATCACGCGTACATCACGCTCTCGTAAGAGGGGCCTCCTTGGGGAGGGGGGTAGTGTAAGGAAATTCTCGTTCATTCACTCAATTGCACTCGTAACAGTATACAAAACCTGATTATAGCTGAAAGAATGCCCATAGTTATTCAATGAGGTGTTATGCGACTCTAAATGCAACTCCATTTCGATGGCTTCTATGGCTTACCAATACCATGTGTGTGCTCTAAAACATCAGTTTAATGGCTCTCTTGCCTCCACCATACCTATCTTACAAGTTTCCATGGAATTTCTGAGAGTGCAAAAGATCATTATACATGTCAGACTTGAAGCTACAACACTGGAGCTCCATGCACTTGGCATCTCAGTATTTGGGTCATCACCGTGATGTAGCTCTCGAAACATATCAACGTGTTAGTGGTGACTCAGAAGGCTAGTGACATATCACCCTTTCATTAGCAGTTCATACCAGTGCCTTTGGAGCAGCACAGCCTGTCGGCGAGGCGACACGTGCCAAAGCCTGCAAAGTACTGTTGCGGGAGCTGCGCAAGGTGTGGAACAATGGTATGAAAGACCCGTGTAGTGTTATTGGTTGGAGCTCTTGCTTTGTGGGTAGGCTCTAATAGGTGTTGTGGCACTCCCATACCAGTTTCAGATCATTTGGAGCAGCACAGCCTGTCGGCGAGGCGACACGTGCCAAAGCCTGCAAAGTACTGTTGCGGGAGCTGGACAAGGTGTGGAACAATGGTATGAAAGACCTGTGTAGTGTTATTGGATGGAGCTCTGGCTTTGCGGGTAGGCTCTAATAGGTGTTGTGGCACTCCCATACCAGTTTCAGATCATTTGGAGCAGCACAGCCTGTCGGCGAGGCGACACGTGCCAAAGCCTGCAAAGTACTGTTGCGGGAGCTGCGCAAGGTGTGGAACAATGGTATGAAAGACCCGTGTAGTGTTATTGGTTGGAGCTCTTGCTTTGTGGGTAGGCTCTAAAAGGTGTTGTGGCACTCCCATACCAGTTTCAGATCATTTGGAGCAGCACAGCCTGTTGGCGAGGCGACACGTGCCAAAGCCTGCAAAGTACTGTTGCGGGAGCTGGACAAGGTGTGGAACAATGGTATGAAAGACCTGTGTAGTGTTATTGGATGGAGCTCTGGCTTTGCGGGTAGGCTCTAATAGGTGTTGTGGCACTCCCATACCAGTTTCAGATCATTTGGAGCAGCACAGCCTGTCGGCGAGGCGACACGTGCCAAAGCCTGCAAAGTACTGTTGCGGGAGCTGCGCAAGGTGTGGAACAATGGTATGAAAGACCCGTGTAGTGTTATTGGTTGGAGCTCTTGCTTTGTGGGTAGGCTCTAATAGGTGTTGTGGCACTCCCATACCAGTTTTAGATCATTTGGAGCAGCACAGCCTGTCGGCGAGGCGACACGTGCCAAAGCCTGCAAAGTACTGTTGCGGGAGCTGGACAAGGTGTGGAACAATGGTATGAAAGACCTGTGTAGTGTTATTGGATGGAGCTCTGGCTTTGCGGGTAGGCTCTAATAGGTGTTGTGGCACTCCCATACCAGTTTCAGATCATTTGGAGCAGCACAGCCTGTCGGCGAGGCGACACGTGCCAAAGCCTGCAAAGTACTGTTGCGGGAGCTGCGCAAGGTGTGGAACAATGGTATGAAAGACCCGTGTAGTGTTATTGGTTGGAGCTCTTGCTTTGTGGGTAGGCTCTAATAGGTGTTGTGGCACTCCCATACCAGTTTCAGATCATTTGGAGCAGCACAGCCTGTCGGCGAGGCGACACGTGCCAAAGCCTGCAAAGTACTGTTGCGGGAGCTGGACAAGGTGTGGAACAATGGTATGAAAGACCTGTGTAGTGTTATTGGATGGAGCTCTGGCTTTGCGGGTAGGCTCTAATAGGTGTTGTGGCACTCCCATACCAGTTTCAGATCATTTGGAGCAGCACAGCCTGTCGGCGAGGCGACACGTGCCAAAGCCTGCAAAGTACTGTTGCGGGAGCTGCGCAAGGTGTGGAACAATGGTATGAAAGACCCGTGTAGTGTTATTGGTTGGAGCTCTTGCTTTGTGGGTAGGCTCTAAAAGGTGTTTTGGCACTCCCATACCAGTTTCAGATCATTTGGAGCAGCACAGCCTGTCGGCGAGGCGACACGTGCCAAAGCCTGCAAAGTACTGTTGCGGGAGCTGGACAAGGTGTGGAACAATGGTATGAAAGACCTGTGTAGTGTTATTGGATGGAGCTCTGGCTTTGCGGGTAGGCTCTAATAGGTGTTGTGGCACTCCCATACCAGTTTCAGATCATTTGGAGCAGCACAGCCTGTCGGCGAGGCGACACGTGCCAAAGCCTGCAAAGTACTGTTGCGGGAGCTGCGCAAGGTGTGGAACAATGGTATGAAAGACCCGTGTAGTGTTATTGGTTGGAGCTCTTGCTTTGTGGGTAGGCTCTAATAGGTGTTGTGGCAATCCCATACCAGTTTTAGATCATTTGGAGCAGCACAGCCTGTCGGCGAGGCGACACGTGCCAAAGCCTGCAAAGTACTGTTGCGGGAGCTGGACAAGGTGTGGAACAATGGTATGAAAGACCTGTGTAGTGTTATTGGATGGAGCTCTGGCTTTGCGGGTAGGCTCTAATAGGTGTTGTGGCACTCCCATACCAGTTTCAGATCATTTGGAGCAGCACAGCCTGTCGGCGAGGCGACACGTGCCAAAGCCTGCAAAGTACTGTTGCGGGAGCTGCGCAAGGTGTGGAACAATGGTATGAAAGACCCGTGTAGTGTTATTGGTTGGAGCTCTTGCTTTGTGGGTAGGCTCTAATAGGTGTTGTGGCACTCCCATACCAGTTTCAGATCATTTGGAGCAGCACAGCCTGTCGGCGAGGCGACACGTGCCAAAGCCTGCAAAGTACTGTTGCGGGAGCTACGCATGGTGTGGAACAATGGTATGAAAGACCCGGGTAGTGTTATTGGATGGAGCTCTTGCTTTGTGAGTAGCTTCTAATAGGTGTTATGGCACCCCCATACCAGTTTCAGATCATTTGGAGCAGCACAGCCTGTCGGCGAGGCGACACGTGCCAAAGCCTGCAAAGTACTGGTGCAAGAAGCACATGGTATGGAACAAAGAAGGGAAAGGCCAGTTCAGAGTTAATGGATTCTCGCTCTAGCTCTGTAGGGAGTCTCTAGTAGGTGTTGGAACACCACCAACCCACTGTCAGATCATCTGGAGCAGCAACCCTCTGTCGGCAAATGCACATGCGCACAAGCTGGCGACATCCTAATACAGTATGCGCATGTTGAGGAACAATGTGTCGGACTACAAGCGTGGAGTTCTTTGATGGAGCTCTTGCTCTGTAGAGAGTCTTTAATAGGTGTTGGTACACCACCAACCCTCTGTCAGATCATCTAAAGCATCACAGCCTATTGGCAAATGCACATGCGCACATGCTGGCGACGTTCGACTGTTGTATTGGCATTCGACGAACGCCTGCACGCTGGACAGGCACGGGTGCCCATTGTTGGAGATCGTGAATAACCACATGATGGTACTGCACCGTCATTATTCTGTCTAGTGCATGCCCGTGAATGCCATACTTGTTTGAGGGCATTAGGAGGTCATCTGCTTTTGTATTTCTTATATGATGTTTAACGTGTTTGGTAAATGTTGGATATCTATCGGTTGTAACACATACACCAACATTTCTCTGATTGCTTTGCACTTCGATCTCGAGATTCAAACAGCCTCACGACCGATAGCACCGCGCGTAGTTCGCCAAGTTAGCAGCTTAGCATCGATCACCTACCCAGACGCGATTCGAGTAGCACCTCGATGGCAGATCCCCATATTTCACCGTCATTAGTTTGTCGACGACTCATAACAGCTGTGCCCGAGTCGAGACAGTTATCGACAGCCACTCGGTTAGGGTCGTTCACGTCACAGCTGTATGTCTCAAAATGAATGGATCACGTGCATTTACTGTGGGAATCACTTCAAGAACGCCAAGGCCTTCGGACAGCACAAGGGGACCTCCAATTCGTGCCGCCTCAAGTATGCCGCCGGTCGCGCTGGTCGCTCCGATATTTTAGAGCAGTACGTGTTTATGACGGCTACACCACACCCGCCGCCACTTGATCATGAACAGCAGTCACCTGACACCACGCACCGCCCCTTTGATGCGACGCCTAACGACGCTTGCGCCAGGGACGTCCCTCATGACACGAGCGCGACCGACGACACTCTTGACACGAGCGGGACCGATGACAACCATGACACGAGCGCGACCGACGACAGCCATGACACGAGCTCCTCTGACACGGCTGCGTGCGGATCAAGTGGAGACCCTCTGCCACCAGAGAATACCGGGGAGTCTTGTCCCCCTCCGATCTCCGTCCCGTCAACCAACAAAACGCCATCCAGCACACATCCGATTGTGTTCAAGTTCATTCATGTCATCAGGATGGCAAACGGAAAGACAAGGATGGCGGAGGTTGACATCAATCGGATCCTCCAGCTCCTCATGCATCCCGAACTCGCGGAGGCCGTGTTGTCAAAGTTCACGAACTGCAGAGAGCTTGAACGCTTCGAAATCGAGGAGATGACGGGGCTGGGCCGAGGGTGGAGTGTGGCGACTTTCAAACTGGAAGGTTTCGATGACCAGCTCATGTTCTTCAGAGATCCGGCTCAGGTGAACACCCACAGCCTGACCTGTGCTGTTTTGAGACGCCAGAGTGTCTATTCGCTGCACCGATCCATGCTGTTTTGTGTTGTTTGCTTGTCTCTTCCATGCCCTGATCCAAGTATAAAGCTGTTCGACACTATTTTTGGATTGCCTGGTGCTTCCATCCCCATCCCAATTCACGGACTGAATGTACTTTACAGGCTCTGGCTGACATGTTTGGGCACCCGGACAACGCCGAAGGATTTGTTCTGAAACCCCACGTGGACATCGACCCGGCCACTCGCAAGAGGCGCTACTCAACACCAGAGTCCGGCACCTGGTGGCATGAAGCCCAGGTATGCACGTGCCAAAAGGGTTCTTCCTGATCCTGCTGTTTGCTTCTCTGCCCTGGCGTAAACATGTGAGTGAACCGCCCTGCTCCTGCTGTTTGCTTCTCTGCCCTGGCGTAAACATGTGAGTGAACCGCCCTGCTCCTGCTGTTTGCTTCTCTGCCCTGGCGTAAACATGTGAGTGAACCGCCCTGCTCCTGCTGTTTGCTTCTCTGCCCTGGCATAAACATGTGAGTGAACTGCCCTGCTCCTGCTGTTTGCTTCTCTGCCCTGGCGTAAACATGTGAGTGAACCGCCCTGCTCCTGCTGTTTGCTTCTCTGCCCTGGCGTAAACATGTGAGTGAACCGCCCTGCTCCTGCTGTTTGCTTCTCTGCCCTGGCGTAAACATGTGAGTGAACCGCCCTGCTCCTGCTGTTTGCTTCTCTGCCCTGGCATAAACATGTGAGTGAACTGCCCTGCTCCTGCTGTTTGCTTCTCTGCCCTGGCGTAAACATGTGAGTGAACCGCCCTGCTCCTGCTGTTTGCTTCTCTGCCCTGGCGTAAACATGTGAGTGAACCGCCCTGCTCCTGCTGTTTGCTTCTCTGCCCTGGCGTAAACATGTGAGTGAACCGCCCTGCTCCTGCTGTTTGCTTTCCTTTTCCCCGCGCACAGGAATTTGTGGGAGAAGACGGAGTGGTGGCCGCCATCATCCTGTACAGCGACGTCACGCACCTGAGCGAGAACGGACACAAGCTGGCGTGGCCTGTCATGATGACCCTCGGCAACATCAAGCAAGGCAAACGCTGGGCGTCTGCAGGCCACTGCTTGCTCGGAACGCTTCCAATCCCGCCTTCGAATATGACTTCGGAGCAGAAAACGCAGCTCTTCCAACGTGCGGCCTTGACAATGCTTCAGGGTCTCCTGGACGGTCGTGAGAGGTACCTGCATGTTTCGGCGCAACATTGCGCCCCGAATCCAAAGAATTTCTTCCATCACCCAACCCAACACGAACCTCATCACTTTAACACTACAGTCCTGCTATTCCAGCCATTATCTCACTGCATTGAACCCTAAGCCCGCATCCTATGCCGACATTGTTACCAATAACTTGATCATCCTCATTCTTAAAATTCTTCCTTCCCTCCCATGTATGTGCAGCGGGTTTTTGCTAAGGGATCCCAATGGCGTCGAGCATGTTGTCAAGCCTTTGCTGTACGCATGGGTGTTAGACTATCCAGAGAGTGGGAAGGTCACTTGCACTTTCTCTGGATCCACCGGTAGACCGTGCAGCATTTGTTATGCGCAAAAGGTGAGCGTGACAGTTGGATTCATGCCCCCTCCTGTGATAACTTCACTCTTATCTCGTGTGCTCCAGTACCCTAAACGTTACACTATACCCCGTAATTATGCATCTTACCTCCCTTCTAACCTATTTCACCATGCGTTGCATATCACCCATCCCTTCAACACCACACACTGTTTGTTCTTCGTGCCTCCTAGGAACATCTCGACTGTGTCTCCGCTGTGAACACGCCGAGGACACCCGACCAGCAGCGCTGGATTGTCGAACACGCAGCGGACAAGCTGGGCATGAAGAAGGGTGCTGCAGTTCAGTTCTCGACGTTCGCATTTGAGGTAGGTCCGCTCGTGGTCCAGGCTAATGCCTCCGCTCGGGCGCCTTGCTCATGCCTCCGCTGTAAGCGAGCATCCACTGCTGCGTGTAGATGCGAGGCATGCTCACATGCTCACCTCTCCAAGTGCCGTTTATCCATACTGTCGCTCCAGCCGACCCCTCTCCCTGCCCCCTCTCAACCTCACCTTCCCTTCCTCAGCCCGTCCTTTCCTCTCTCCCGTCCCCTGCCACAACTCCCCTTTATCCTGTACCCCTTTCCCAGCCTACCCTTCACCCCTTTTGCCACGCCATGAAACTCTCCCTCAGTTGTCCCATAAATGTTTCCCCTATTCGGGATTTGCTTGCATGGCAGTGTGCTCTGTGGCAGTGGGAAGTCCCTGGTGGCCCATGGGCGAACCCGTATCTGGCCATCATGCCAGACATCATGCACCAGTCCGACCTCGGGATTCTCCACCACATCGTGGCCGCTATTCGAGCTTCACACAGCGGAAGTCTGGCAATGTTCGACGGGTAAGCGCCTTACGACCCCTCATTCCTATTACCTACCCACCCTGCCATACACACTGCTGCAACTTCATGCTCCCCTCCTCTCACTCTTATTCCTATTCCTTGCCCACCCTGCCATGCAAATTCCCCGTTCATTTCACATTGCTGGACCTTCATGCTCCCTTCCTCTCACTCTTATTCCTCTTCCTTACTCACCCTGCCATGCCTATTCCCCTTCCCTTTCACACTGCTGCACCTTCATGCTCCCCTCCTCTAACCCTTAGTCCTACTCATTACCCACACTGCCATGCCTATTCCCCTTCCCATACACACTGCTGCACCTACATGCTCCCTTCCTCTCACTCTTATTCCTCTTCCTTACACACTCTGCCATGCTAATTCCCCTTCCATTTCACATTGCTGCACCTTCATGCTCCCTTCCACTCACTCTTATTCCTCTTCATTACCCACCCTGCCATGCCTATTCCCCATCCCTTACACACTGCTGCACCTTCATGCTCCCCTCCTCTAACCCTTAGTCCTACTCATTACCCACACTGCCATGCCTATTCCCCTTCCCATACACACTGCTGCACCTACATGCTCCCTTCCTCTCACTCTTATTCCTCTTCCTTACACACTCTGCCATGCTAATTCCCCTTCCATTTCACATTGCTGCACCTTCATGCTCCCTTCCACTCACTCTTATTCCTCTTCATTACCCACCCTGCCATGCCTATTCCCCATCCCTTACACACTGCTGCACCTTCATGCTCCCCTCCTCTCACCCTTAGTCCTACTCATTACCCACCCTGCCATGCCAATTCCCCCTCCTTTTCATACTGCTGCACCTTCATGCTCCCCTCCTCTCACCCTTAGTCCTACTCATTACCCACCCTGCCATGCCTATTCCCCTTCCCTTTCACACTGCTGCACCTTCATGCTCCCTTCCAATCACCCTTAGTCCTACTCATTACCCACCCTGCCATGCCAATTCCCCCTCCCTTTCACACTGCTGCACCTTCATGCTCCCCTCCTCTCACCCTTAGTCCTACTCATTACCCACCCTGCCATTCCTGTTCCCCTTCCCTTTCACACTGCTGCACCTTCATGCTCCCTTCCACTCACCCTTAGTCCTACTCATTACCCACCCTGCTAGTCATGCCTATTCCCCTTCCCATACACACTGCTGCACCTTCATGCTCCCCTCCTCACACCCTTTTTCCTATTCATTACACACCCTGTTATGCCTATTCCCCTTCCCATACACACTGCTGCACCTTCATGCTCCCCTCCTCTCACACTTATTCCATATTCGTTACCCACTCTGCCAAGTATATTCCCCTTCCCATACTCCCCTCCTCTCACCCCTACTCACATTCCTTACCCATCCAGCAATGGCTAAACCCCTTCCCATACCCAATGGTGCACAGTCATGCTGGCCTCCTCTCACCCTGATTCCTATTCGTTACCCGTGCTGCCATGCGTATACCCCTTCCCAAACCCTCTGCTCCACATTCATGCTCCCCTCCTCTCACCCTTATTCATAGTCATGACCCCTACTGCCATGCCTACACCCCCTCCCACCACCCTAAACCCATCCTCAGGCGGCTGGCGCAGATTCGAGAGGAGACCCGGATGACCAACATCCGGTTCCCAGCACACGAGTACTTCTCATCCGGGGCTCGAGTGGCAGCACACGAGCACCGAGCAGTGCTAATGGTACGTTTTCAAGTTTAGTCACATGCTGCATGTGGTGCTTTCCGGCACTCGTTGGCCGTATGAATAATCATGCGCCGTACTAACACCCTCCCGCCATTAGGTGCTCCTGTTCATCGTGTCAGACACGCTGGAGGAGAAGCGCTTGAGCGCCATCCGAGCGTACCTGGAGTGGTACCTCTTCTGCGCCAAGCAACCAGGCCACACCGAGGCAGATTTGTCGACTCTAGAGAGGTTGACGACTAGGTATTTCTCAAATTAAGTTTATTTTATTACCTTGGATTGATTTGGTACTGATTTGTGCAGACACCATTATACAACACGAAATAAACATCCTAACCCAATGAACTGCAGAATGTGATCTTTGGAGATTATCACCCCCCTTGAAATCCCAACCAATCCCACCACAACAGGCTCGTGAAAAAGCTTCAGGCTGCTTTTCCCGAGCAGAAATCAGAGTGGTGTTTAATAAAAACACACCTGATGACCCACTACCCGGAGGCGATCAGGAGGGCGGGCCACGTCTCAAATTATTCAACAGCCATGTTTGAGCATCTGCATGGCCCTCTGCTGAAACAAATCTACCGACGCTCAAACAAGCGCGATGTAGAGGCGCAAATCATGAAGCAACACGAGAAGAGGGCGGCATACCAATCCCTCGACACCCCCGAGTGCGCGCACAACACCTCGATGCAGAAGGTAAGGCAGTAAATTCAACGAATGCGATGCAACGCTGTTACGTCACACTTATTCGTAACATACATCACTTTGTGTACATGCAGGCCACAACTCAAGGAGTGCCGGTTGTCACGCAAGACGCGTATGCCGTCTTTGTCACACCTCCAAGTGAACCAACGAAGATGAACGCGTTTTACACGGGGTGGGCTGCGCAACAACCGATGGCTCACCAGTACTTCCACTGGGCCTTAAGCGATTATGGACTGCGGGCTGAAAAAGTTATGGTGAGTTCACAAAATAAGTTGCACAACAATCGGTCCACTCCACACCAAATTTCCAACATGAATAACATCCCGTGTCATTGCCATGGACTGCAGGCCCATCCAACAATGGCAATCCCAGCTGATGGAGGGCCGCAATCCTCGAAGGAGGCCCATTTCGTGCGGGCTACACCTGACAGCTACCAAAAACCTTGGTTCTCAAACGTTGCCGTGTCGTGCGAGGGAGGCACGGTGGAATTTGCCAAGTTGATGCTGCTGTTTCATTGCAAGAGAAACGGGGTAACACATGACCTTGCGTATGTCATGTACTACCTTCAATCGGGCGTGGATGAAAGCACCGGCTGTATGCGGATGCGTTGGCATGCGCACGAAAACGCTTTCCGCGTTATCCCGATTGCGGCCATCCTGCGTCACGTGCATGTGGTGCAGATGTTTGGCGTCGCAGATTCGGACGAGTTCATGCTGAATAAGTACATTGTGTAATGTACAAGCGTTTCTGGTGGAAGCATGGAAAGATACATACAGATTGTTTAAAATTAAATGATTTCGTATCGAATTTGATTGTACTAAACATATTCAAATTCTGTACATTGTCGAATCAACTAAATTTGCGCCAATAAGCAACCCACAAAAAAAGTTACGACTCGCGAATTTGACAATGTCACGACGAGCCGCGTTTGTGAAAAGGCAATCCGCCTGAAATCACGCTGAAAACCAAATTTCATGCGGCTGCAAAAATTTTCAGTCGCGCCGCGGTTGAAATACAGAGCCCAAATTTCCAGTCGGAAAATTGAGGCGGTTTGGGACCGAAAATGTGCTCCGAACAAAAGGGGACCCAACCCAAAAAAAGCGGGAAGATTGTGATGTAAGTCTTATAAATTGAACCTTTTCTTAACTAGATATAATTATTTTCACGCATCTTGAAAAGAGTTTCTCATTAAGAATGTGGATCTGTCAGAACATATAGCTTTTGCATATTGTGTAGGCCATAGTGGGGTAGCCCATAAGGGGTACAACACGATTAGGGTTAGCACTTGTACTCAGTTCATTCATAATTCATTCATTCTCGTTCAACTCTTCTCATGGTATCGAGCAGGTTCCCATGTGGGAAGTGTGCCTAGGGCCCACCACATCGAAACCTTTTTTTTCCTGCCCAAAACGCGCTCATCCCGAGTCGCGCCTCGGGCTCTTACCTCTTCGAGCCGCCCTAGCGGCCCTCCCTCCCCTAGCGGCCCCGTCGCCTGTTCGTGCGGCCCCGCCACCCGTTTTTCACGGCCCCGCCGCCCCGCGTTCGCGGCCCCGCCACCCTTCTCTCGCGGCCCCGCCGCCCTGCTTTACTAGCCCCGCCGCCCTACTAGAGCGGCCCCGCCGCCCGTCTGCTGCGGCCCCGCCGCCCTACGCCTGCGCCCCCGCCGCCCTACTTCAGCGGCCCCGCCGCCCCACTTCGCGGCCCCGCCACCCTACACCTGCGGCCCCGCCGCCCTACACCTGCGGCCCCGCCGCCCTACGCCTGCGGCCCCGCCGCCCCACTTCGCGGCCCCGCCGCCCTACTCTACCGGCCCCGCCGCCCTACTTCGACGGCCTCGCCGCCTGTCTGCTCCGGCCCCGCCGCCCCACTTCGCGGCCTCGCCGCCCGTCTGCTGCGGCCCCGCCGCCCTACACCTACGGCCCCGCCGCCCTACTTCACGGGCCCCGTCGCCCTACTTCAGCGGCCCCGCCGCCCCACTTCGCGGCCCCGCCACCCTACTTCAGCGGCCCCGCCGCCCTACTTCAACGGCCCCGCCGCTCGTCTGCTACGGCGCCGCCGCCCGAGCCGCCGACCTCCGCACTGCCCTGCAGCTGCACGCCCGAGCCGCCGACCGCCGCGCCACCCTGCAGCAGCACCACCGAGCCGCCCTGTACCAGATGAGCCGAGCCGCCCTGCCGCCGAGCCGCGCCGCAGCCGAGCCGCCCGGCCGCCCACCAGCCGAGCCGCTGTGCAGCCGCGCCGCCCAGCAGCCGAGCCGCCTTCGCTGCCGAGCCGCCGGGCCGCCCTACATCCGAGCCGCCCTAGCAGCCCTGTCCGATGAGCACAGCCCCTCTGTCACTGCGTGCCCTTCCTCTACTGCTTGCACTGCTAGTCTACCATTGTCATGGCTACCCCTAGTGTCCTCGCTTTTGACGCTGAGGGTCGAGCCATTGACTTTGAGGTCTGGGTCGACGACCTACATCTGTTCTTACAGTGCGATAGGGCGGACGGTCTTTCTCTCTTTGACCTCACCTCTGGCGCCTCTCCTGCCCCTGCTGCTGATGCTGACCCCACTGTTCGCTCTCAGTGGGCCACCCGCGATGCTGCTGCACGTCTTGCTGTGCGTCGCCACCTCCCTACCACTGAGCGCGCGCACTTTAGTCAGTACAAGAGTGCTCAGACCTTGTACGACGCTGTAGTTGCGCGCTACTCTTCTCCTGCCACTGCTGCACTGAGCCGCCTCATGCTATCGTACCTCTTCCCTGACCTTGCTGCCTTTCCCACAGTCGCTGACCTCATTACGCACCTCCGCACTAGTGACACTCGCTACCGCGCCGCGCTTCCTGCTGAGTTCTGCGCCAAGAACCCCCCCCCCCATGTACATCGCTCTCTATTACATAGTCACCCGCCTCCCTGACTCCCTTCGTGTAGTCAGAGACCCCTTCCTCTCAGTCTGTCCCACCACTCTCACTGTTGACCTCCTCGAGAAGGCCCTCCTAGCACCGGAGAAGAGCATAGTCGCTGTAGGAGCCTCTCGTGGTGACCTTCGCACCCCCATCTTTGAAGGGTGTTCCCCTTCCCCCCTGTTGCCCTGTGTTGCCTCTGCTGCTGCGGCCGGCCTACTTGGTCTTGAGTCGGTCGGTGCGGCGTCTGCCCCTAGCGGGAGACGCCGCTCTAGCAAGGGCAAGGGGGGCAAGGGCGCGGGTGGGGTTGGCGGGGGCGGTGGAGGTGGCAGTGGAGGCGGCGGAGGGAGTGGGGGTGGCGGTGGGAGTGGTGGCGGGGGTAGTGGTGGTGGTGGCGGCAGCGGAGGCGGAGGCGGCAGAGGCAGTAGCGGTGGGAGCGGAGGCGGTGGCGGTGGCGGGGGTGTAGGCGGCGGTGGCGGAGGAGGTGGAGCTGGTCGGGGTGGTGCCTCGCAGCGGAGCGGCTCTGGTGGTGGTCAGCGCCAGCAGCAGCAGCAGCGTTCTCTGGACATCCCCCCTCCTCAGCAGCTCCGTGAGTGGTACACGCAGCATCAGCGTGGTGGGGGTTTTTGTCCGTGCACCTACGTCCTTCGCTCCGGCGACCGCGCGGGTGAGCAGTGTGGGGGTGCCCACCCCACCCAGCGCTGCTTTGGCCTCCTGACGGACGTTTGGCGTCAGCAGTTCCCCGAGGCTAGTGAGATCCCCCGCTAGGGAGAGCTGTCTAGGGCTAGTGTAGCTATTTTTGATCTTGAATTTGATGCTATCCTTGCTGCCATGTATGCTGTGACTATTAGTGATGAGGGTGACTGTTACCGGTGTTTCCCGCCTGACCCGGGCATTGGTACTGCTGCGCTAGGTGCTAGTGAGGCTGCTGCTCTAGGTGCCAGCGCGTCTGCGCTCTCAGGTACTGGTGAGGCTGCGCTCTCAGGTACCGCGTCGACTTCGGCCTCTCTCACCTTCACACTTGACTCAGGGGCTTCTCGCTCCTTCTTTCGAGACCGCACCACACTCACGCCGCTTGGTCGGCCGGTTGCAGTCTCCCTGGCAGACCCCTCTGGGGGCCCTGTCCTTTCTCACTTCTCCACTGTCCTCCCATGTCCGGCTGCCCCCTCGGGCACCCTGTCTAGTCTTTACCTCCCCTCGTTCTCGACGAACTTGGTGAGTGGTGCTGACCTGCAGGATGCGGGGGTTCACCAGTTTACTCCTGCGAGTCAGCGGGTGACCCACTGCTCGGACGCCCACACAGGCCGACACCTGGCCACGTTTTCGCGTCGGCCGGGGTCGAGCCTCTACACCCTGACCACTGAGTCTCCTCCTGTCCCTGCGTCTTGCCAAGTAGCTGCGTCGGGTCAGGTGTTTGCTGCTGCGTCCAGGTCTGGTCCTGAGTCTGCCCCCTGCTCGTGTCGCCTCCTGTCTCACTAGACTCTCCTGTGGCACCACCGTCTTGGCCACCCCTCCCTGCCTCGTCTTCGGGGCATGGCTTCCCGTGTCCTAGTCTCTGGACTTCCTCAGTCCCTCCGTTCCCTCCCTTCGGGGCCAGGTCCTCCCTGTGTCCCTTGTGTTGAGGGGCGGCTCCGGGCTGCCCCTCACTCCTCTCAGTTTCCCCCGATAGAGGCTCCACTGCAGTCGCTTCACATGGACGTGTGGGGCCCAGCCCGCGTCCGTGGACAGGGTCACGAGCGCTACTTCCTGCTGGTGGTTGACGACTACTCGCGTTACACCACGGTCTTCCCATTGCGCAGCAAGGGTGATGTCACTGAGGTGTTGATCGACTGGATCCGCGCAGCTCGTCTCCAGCTCCGGAGGAGCTTTGGCTCGGACTTTCCTGTTCTGCGTCTACACTCTGACCGAGGCGGCGAGTTCTCCTCTGGCCTTCTTCGAGCCTACAGTCGTGCGCGAGGCATCCGCCAGATCTTTACGCTTCCGGACTCTCCACAGCAAAGTGGGATTGCTGAGCGCCGCATTGGCATGGTCATGGACGTCGCTCGTACGTCCATGATGCATGCGGCTGCCCCCCATTTTCTGTGGCCATTTGCGGTTCGGTACGCGACGCATCAGATCAATCTTCACCCCAGGGTCTCCCGGCCGGAGACCTTCCCAGCTCTGCTGTGGACGGGGAAGGTTGGCGATGCGTCTGCGTTCCGTGTCTGGGGATCTCGGGCGTTTGTCCGCGACTTGTCTGCGGACAAGCTGTCCCCTCGTGCTGCTCCCTATGTCCTCCTTGGCTTCCCCCCTGACGCACCAGGGTGGCAGTTCTACCACCCCTCCTCTCGTCGTGTTCTGTCCTCCCAGGACGTCACATTCAACGACTCAGTCCCCTTCTACCGCCTCTTCCCCTACCGCACTCCTTCCCTCCCCCCGCCACCGCACTTTCTTGTGCCAGGTCCCCCACCGGTAGACCCCCTTCCCCCTCAGGGTCCTGCCCCTTCAGGTGTGTCCCAGATAGATGCAGTCGAGCCGGTCGAGGTTACTGGTGACTCTGGTACTACTGCGGGTGCTGAGCCTGGGGGTGCTGACTCAGGGGGTGCTGCGCACGTGGGTACTGAGCCTGGGGGTGCCGAGCCTGGGGGTGCTGAGTCTGGGGGTGCTGGGTCTGGGGGTGCTGAGCCTTGGGGTGCTGAGCCTGCGGGTACTGCGACTGGGGGTGCTGAGCCTAGGGGGGGCTGAGTCTGGGGGTGCTACGTTAGGAGCTGCAGAGCCTTGGGGTGCTGCGTCTGGATCTGCTGAGCCTGGAGGTGCGGAGCCTGCGGTCGCTGGACCTCCCCTTGTGGCGTCTGGCGGTCCTGAGCTTGGCGGTTCTCCGGGTGCTTTGTCTAGGCGGGAGCCACTCTCTCCACAGGAGCTGCGCGAGTGGTTTGCTCGCCGCTGGAGACGTACTGCTGAAGCTAGAGCTTCTTCGGCTACTGAGGGTGCTGGTACCACCCGTCCTCGAGCTGCTGGGCCTGCGGGTACGAATGGAGCTGGAGCTGCTGAGGGTGTTGGCGCTGAGACTACTGCTGTCCGTCCTGGTAGTGGTCCTGCTCCGGGTCCTGCTGGTGCTGCTGGAGGTCCTGCAGCTGGAGGTGCTGTTGGCGCTGGTGCTGCCGCTGAGGGTGCTGGTGCTGTCCCTGCTGTGTCTGGAGTTGCCGCGCGGCCTCGGCCATACTTCGTTCTGCTCCTGCAGCAGGTTCTTAGTCTTCCTCCTCCTGTAGAGTGTCCACCGCCTATCCAGTCACAGTCACAGTTACCGCCCGCCTCCCCACTGCCTGCTCCTTCTCCTTACACTGGTCCTACTGGAGGTCTTGCTGAGCGTCGTGAGCCTGCGTCTCGTCCTGCATCACCTGTTCGTGCTGCTCGCGCTAGTGGTCACGGTTCGCGTCAGCGTCCTCCTCCTGTCCCTGGCACGCACCAGATGTCTCTGCGTCCGTCCACTGCTCCTCTGCGTGCCCCTTTGCCTTCTCCTGCGTCCTCTCTTCCTGCGCTGGCCGACCCGGAGTCGGACTCTCTTCGTGCTGCCAGTCCTACTGTCACGCGTCTCCTTGCTACTGTCGTCACTGACCCCTCTTTTGAGTCCACTGCTGCATCTGCTCTTGTTGCTGAGCTCATCGACTTTGTTGCGCGCTGTCGTCTAGACTACGCTGCTAGTCTTGTTGCTGAGTCTGCGTCTATCTTTCCTCCGTCTGTCAGGGGTGAGTGTGCTCTTGGCACGGACGTCCTTGAGGACACGCAGGAGGAGTTCCAGTGTCTGGCTGCTGCTTCACCTCATCTCGCGTCCGTAGTGCTTGCCCCTGAGGGAGACCCGGATGCACTTGACATCCCGACTCCGCGCTCTTACGCGGAGGCCGTAGAGGGTCCCTACTCCTCTCAGTGGCAGGCAGCTATGGATGCAGAGATGGCTTCCTGGAAGTCCACAGGCACCTACGTTGACGCGGTTCCCCCTCCTGGGGCGAACATCGTCAGTGGCATGTGGATCTTAAGGGTGAAGCAGCCGCCGGGCTCTCCACCTGTCTTCAAGGCGCGATACGTTGCTCGTGGCTTCAGTCAGCGGCAGGGAGTTGACTACTTTCAGACCTTCTCTCCCACCCCGAAGATGACCACTCTTCGGGTGCTGCTGCACATAGCCGCTCAGCGCGACTACGAGCTTCACTCTCTTGACTTCAGCACTGCTTTCTTGCAGGGTAGCCTGCATGAGGAGATCTGGCTGCGCCGTCCACCTCGCTTCACTGGAACTTTCCCTCCTGGCACCCAGTGGAGCCTCCAACGGCCAGTCTACGGTCTCCGCCAGGCACCTTGTGAGTGGCACGACACACTGAGGACTACACTTGCGGCTCTTGGGTTTGCTCCCTCTACTGCCAACCCGTCGTTGTTTCTGCGCACCGACACCTCTCTGCCGCCGTTCTACATCCTCGTGTACGTCGACGACTTGGTCTTTGCCACAGCTGACACTACTGGACTCGCCTACGTGAAGTCTGAGCTGCAGAAGAGACACACGTGCGCAGACCTGGGTGAACTGCGCAGCTACCTTGGCTTGCAGATCACCCGGGACAGAGCACGCCGCACCATTACCTTGACTCAGTCACACATGGTGCAGCAGGTCCTTCAGCGCTTCGGCTTCACGCACTCCTCGCCTCACGCCACTCCTCTGTCTACTCGCCACTCGCTCTCAGCTCTGCCTTCGGATGAGTCCGTAGAGTCGAGTGGCCCGTACCCAGTGCTTGTTGGCTGCCTCATGTACCTGATGACCTGCACACGACCTGACCTTGCATACCCTCTTAGCATTCTTGCACGCTATGTTGCTCCTGGGAGACACCGACCAGAGCACATGGCTGCAGCGAAGAGGGTGTTGCGCTACTTGTGCAGTACGTCGGGCATGGGGCTAGTGCTTGGAGGGCGGAGTCCAGTGGTCCTCACTGGGCACGCGGACGCTTCTTGGGCTGACGACCAGGCTACGCAGCGGTCGTCGCAGGGTTACACCTTCAGTCTTGGTTCCGGCTCCGTTTCGTGGCGAGCAACTCGCTCGTCTTCTGTTCTCGGCTCCAGTTGTGAGGCTGAGATCTACCCCGGGGCCATGGCTGCACGGGAGCTTCGCTGGCTCACCTACCTGCTGACCGACCTTGGAGAGCCGCCTCGTTCTCCTCCAGTGCTGTACGTAGACAACAAGGCCATGCTGGCCTTGTGTCGAGAGCAGCGCCTGGAGCACAGAACGAAGCACATTGCTCTCCGTTACTTTCTTGCTCGTGAGTTGCAGCATCGTGGTGAGTTGCGACTTGCGTACGTGGCCTCTGAGGCCAACACTGCTGATGTTTTCACCAAGGCACTTCCGCCTTGTGATCATCAGCGCTTCTGCATTTAGTTGGGACTTGTCCCAGTCTTGCCTCACTTGCTCACCTCTTGACTTTGCTTGTACTCTTGCATATATATATATATACGGTATATATATATATATTTATACCTGCTCTTGCTTGTCTAGCCTTATATATATATATATATATATATATGTGTCTACTCCTGCATGTGAACTGGCCTTGTGGCCTTGACCTTGTGCTCGGACTGTGTGGTGAATTTGTGATCCACCCTGAGCTTGCTTTGCTTTGCTTTGCTTGACTGGTCTTGTGACCCCTTGTTCTCCCCCACTTTGCCTATGGGGGTGTGTCAGAACATATAGCTTTTGCATATTGTGTAGGCTATAGTGGGGTAGCCCATAAGGGGTACAACCCAATTAGGGTTAGCACTTGTACTCAGTTCATTCATAATTCATTCATTCTCGTTCAACTCTTCTCAGGATCTTGCGAAGGTGCCACTTCGGCAACCATTGTTCGAGATGCCACGTCATCCCGAATACTTGCGGAGGCAAATTTGGTAATATGTGAGTGAGCACGTGGCAGAATTCGCGCGTCGCAAGGGTAAAAATGTACGCGGTATTTCAATTTTCACTATGATACATTGCAGTTTCGATTATAAGACACATATGTCTTATCTCGTACACACAAATAGGTGTCGTATAAAGTGAGCAAGTGAGGCCAAGTAGGCACAAGACCTAGCACGGTATAGAAGCGCCGATGATCACAAGTGAAGATATCAGCAGTGTTGGCCCCTAAGGCCACATAAGCAATGCGGAGTTGACCACGCTGCTGCAGCTCACGAGCCAAGAAGTAGCGGAGAGCAATGTGCTTCGTTCTGTGCTTCAGTCTATGCTCCCAACACAAGGCCAGCATGGCCTTGTTGTATACGTACAGAACTGGAGGAGAACAAAGCAGCTCTCCTAGGTCACTCAGCAGGTAGGTGAGCCAGCGTAGCTCCTGTACAGAACTGGAGGATTACTAGGCGGCTCTCCTGTACAGCCATGGCCCTGGCGTAGATCTCAGCCTCACAACTGGAGCTGAGAACAAAAGACGAGCGGGTAGACCGCCACGAAACAGAGCCGGAGCCAAGGCTAAAGGTGTAACCCTGTGACGACCGCTGCAGAGCCTGGTCGTCAACCCAAGAAGAGTCTGCGTGACCTGTGAGGACCACTCGACGTCGCCCTCCAAGCACTAGCCCCATGCCCGACGTACTGTACACGTAGCGCAACACCCTCTTCGCTGTAGCGATGTGCTTTGGTCTCTGTCTCCGAGGAGCAACATAGCGTGCCAAGATGCTAAGAGGGTATGCAAGGTCAGGTCGTGTGCAAGTCATCAGGTACATGAGGCAGCCAACAAGCTCTGGGTATGGGCCACTCGGCTCTACGGACACATCCGAAGGCAGAGCTGAGAGCGAGTGGCGAGTAGACAGAGGATTGGCCTGAGGCGAGGAGTACGTGAAGCCGAAGCGCTGAAGGCCCTACTGCACCATGTGTGACTGAGTCAGGGTAATGGTGCACTGTGCTCTGTCCCGGGTGATCTGCAAGCCAAGGTAGCTGCGCAGCTTACCCAGGTCTGTACACGTGTGTCTCTTCTCCAGCTCAGACTTCACGTGGGCGAGTCCAGCAGTGTCAGCAGTGGCAAAGACCAGGTCATCGACATACACGAGGATGTAGAACGGCGGCAAAGAGGTGTCAGTGCGCAGAAACAACGACGGGTTGGCAATAGAAGGAGCAAACCCAAGAGCCGCAAGTGTAGTCCTCAGTGTGTCGTGCCACTCACGGGGCGCCTGGCGGAGACCGTAGAGTGGCCGCCGAAGGCTCGACTGGGTACCAGGAGGAAACGACCTAGTAAAGCCAGGTGGGCGGCGCAGCCAGATCTCCTCGTGCAGTCTGCCCTGCAAGAAAGCAGTGCTGAAGTCAAGAGAGTGAAGCTCGTAGTCACGCTGAGCGGCTATGTGCAGCAGCACCCGAAGAGTGGTCATCTTCAGGGTGGGGGAGAAGGTCTGAAAGTAGTCAACTCCCTGCTGCTGACTGAAGCCTCGAGCCACGTAACGCGCCTTGAAGACAGACGGAGAACCCGGCGGCCGCTTCACCTTGAAAATCCACATGCCACTGACGATGTTCGCCCCAGGTGGGGGAACCTCGTCGACGTAGGTGCCTGTGGACTTCCAGGAAGCCATCTCTGCGTCCATGGCCGACTGCCACTGAGAGGAGTAGGGACCCTCGATCGCCTCAGCATACGATCAAGGAGTCGGGATGTCTGGTGCATCCGGGTCTCCCTCAGGGGCAATCAGCGTGGACACGAGATGAGGCAAAGCAGCACCAAAGCACTGGAACTCCTCCTGCCTGTCCTCAAGGACGTCCGTGCCAAGAGCACACTCACCCCGACAAACGGAGGACAGACAGACTTAGACTCAGCAATGAGACTAGCAGCGTAGTCTAGACAATAGCGAGCAGCGAAGTCAACAAGCTCAGCAACTAGGGCAGATGCAGCAATGGACTCAAAGGAAGGGTCAGTGACAACAGTAGCCGGGAGACGCGTGACCGTAGGACTGGCAGCACGAAGAGAGTCAGACTTCGGGTAAGCAAGAATAGGAAGAGAGGACTCTGGAGGAGACGGCAATGGGACATGCAGAGGAGCATTGGAACAACGCAACGCCATCTGGTATGTGTCGAGGACCGTAGGAGGACGCGGACGCGCAGTACAACCACTAGTGCGAGCATCGCGAACAGGCGACGCAGGATAAGACGCAGGCTCACGACGCTCAGCAAGACCTTTAGTAGGACCAGTGTAGGGAGAAGGAGCAGGTAGAGGGGAGGCGGGCTGTAACTGTGACTGGGACTGGTCACGCTATGGACACTCTAAGGGAGGAGCAGCACCAGGAGAGGGCGGGAGACCAAGAACTTGCTCCAGGAGTGGAACGAAGTACGGCCTCGGCCGCTCAGCACCTCCAGAACCAGCAAGGACGGCACAAGTACCCCCAGCAGCACCACCAGCGCCAGGAGCACCTCCAGCTCCAACAGCGCCAACTCCAGCACCCTCATAAGCACCAGTGCATGCAGCACCACCAGCGCCAACACTCTCAGCAGCTCGAGCTCCAGCAACACCAACTCAAGCAGGACCGTCACCTCCAACAGCCTCAGCAGCACCCCCAGATGTACCAGAGCCAGTAGAAACACTAGCGCCAACACCCCCTGCAGCTCCAGCTCCAGTAGCACCAGCACCGCCAGAAGCTCTAGCAGTACCAGCTCCAGTAGCCCCAATAGCACCCCTAGTCCCAGCAGCACATTTCCTGCGGCGGGCAAACCACTCGCGCAACTCCTGTGGAGAGAGTGGCTCCCGCCTCGACGAAGCACCGCTGGCGGCCACACGATCAGACCGAGCGCCCCCAGGCTCCGCACCCCTAGGCTCCGCACCCCCAGGCTCAGCACCCCCAGTCTCAGCACCCCCAGACTCAACACCCCCAGACTCACCACCTCCAGACCCGGTACCCGCAGGCCCAACACCTCTAGCAGCACCAGAGTCAACAGCTACCTCGACAGGCTCGACTGCGTCTACCTGGGACACACCTAATGGGGCAGGACCCCGAGGGGGGAGGGGGTCTACCGGGGGAGGACCTGGCGCAAGGAAGAGCGGCGGCAACGGGAGGGGCGCAGTGCGGTAGGGGAAGAGACGGTAGCAAGGCACCGACTCGTCAAAGGTGACGTCCTGGGAGGACAGAACACGGCGCGAGGTGGGGTGGTAAAACTGCCACCCAGGCGCGTCAGGGGGGAAGCCAAGGAAGACGAAGGGAACAGCACGGGGGGACAGCTTGTCCGCACACAACTCGCGGACAACCGCCCGAGATCCGCAGACCCGAAACGTAGACACATTGCCAACCTTCCCGGTCCACCGCAAGGTGGGTGAGGTCTCTGGCAAGGAGACCCGGGGCTGAAGGTTGAGCTGATGCGCGACGTACTGAACCGCAAACAACCACAGAAAATGGGGGGTAGCCGCATGGATCATGGACGTACGAGTGACGTCCATGACCATGCCAATGCGGCGCTCAGCAATCCCATTTTGCTGTGGAGAGGCCGGAAGCGTGAAGGTCTGACGGATGCCCTGTGCACGAGAGAAGGCTCCCAGACGGGCAGAGGAAAACTCCCCGCCTCTGTCAGAGTGCAGACGCAAAACAGGAAAGTCCGAGCCGAAACTCTCTCTGAGCTGGAGACGAGCTGCGCGGATCCAGTCGATCAACACCTCACTGACGTCAACCTTGCTGCGCAAGGGGAAGACTGTGGTGTAACACGAGAATTCGTCAACCACCAGCAGGAAGTACCGCTCGTGCCCCTGCCCTCTGACGCGGGCGGGGCCCCAAACGTCCATGTGGAGAGTCTGCATCGGAGCCTCTATCGGAGGAAACTTTGAGGAGTGAGGGGCGGCGCGCTGTCGCCCCTCGACGCAAGGGACGCAGGTAGGGCCAGGCGCCGGAGGCAGGGGAGGGAGAAACCGAGGGAGACCAGAGACAAGGACACGGGAGGTTATGCCTCGGAGACGAGGCAGGGAGGGGTGACCAAGGCGGTGGTGCCAAAGGAGAGTGTGGTGGGACAGTAGACGACACGAGCAGGGAGCAGACCCAGGACCAGACCTGGATGCTGCAGCAAACACCTGGAGGAGACTCAGTAGTAAGGGTGTACATGCTCAACCCTGGCCGACGAGTGAACGTGGCCAAGTGTCGGCCTGTCCGAGCACACGTGCAGTGGGTCACCCGCTGACCCGCAGGAGTGAACTGGTAAGCCCCCTTATCCTGTAGGTCTACTCCACTCACCAAGTTCGTAGAGAACGAGGGGAGGTAGAGGCCTGACAGGGTGCCAGAGGGGGCTGCCGGGCATGGTAAGGCAGTGGAGAAGCTAGCAAGGACAGGACCCCAAGAGGGGTCCGCCAAGAAGACAGCAACCGGCCGACTGAGCGGCGTAAGAGTGGTGCGGTCTCGAAAGAAGGAGCGGGATGCACCCGAGTCAAGGGTGAAGGTATGGAAGGCCTGAGCCGACATAGTACCTGAGAGAGCAGACTCACCAGCACTTGGGGTAGTAGACGCACTAGCACGTGGGGCAGCAGACGCACAAGCGCCCAGAGTAGCAGTCTCACCAGCACCTAGAGCAGTGGCCTCAATGCCTGGGTCAGACGGTACACACAGGTAACAGTCACCCGCAACACTATCATCAACAGCATGCATGGCAGCAAGAATGGCATCAAAATCAAGATCAAAGATAGCAACCCCCGCCCTAGACAACTCTTCCCAGCAAGGGATCTCCGAGGCCCCAGGGAACTTGTGACGCCACGCGTCCGTCAAACGGCCGAAGCAGCGCTGGGTGGAGTGCGGGCCCTCGCACTGCTCACTAGCGCGGTCGCCGGTGTGGAGAACGTAGGTGCAGGGACCCGTACCCCCACCGCGGTGACGCTCGGCGTACCACTCACGAAGCTGCTGAGGGGACAGGGTCTCACGACTGCTCTGCTGCTGCTGGCGTGTACCACCACCGGAGCCACTCCTCTCTGAAGAGCCGCGACCAGGTCCTCTGCTGCCGCCGCCGCCTCCGCCACCTCCGCCGCCTCCGCCGCCTCCACCACCTCCGCCGCCTCCGCTCCCTCCGCCACCACCGCCGCTTCCTCCGCCTCCACTGCTGCCACCGCCGCCGCCACCCCCGCCACCACTCCCACCACCACCCCCACCCCCTCCACTGCCTCCACCACCACGTCCACTCCCTCTGCCAGCTCCTCCAGCGCCCTTGCCCCCCTTGCCCTTGCCGTTGCGACGTCTCCCGCTCGGGGCAGACGCAACGCCGACTGACTCGTAACCAACGAGGTCGGCCGCAGCAGCAAAGGCAACAGAAGGCAAGAGGGGGGAGGGGGAACACCCCTCGAAGACGGGGTTGCGAGGGTCACCACGAGAGGCTCCTACACTGACTATGCTCTTCTCCGCTGCTAGGAGGCTCTTCTCAAGGAGGTCAACGGTGAGAGTGGTGGGGTAAACTGAGAGGAAGTGGTCCCTGACTACGCGGAGAGAGTTAGGGAGCCGTGTGACTATGTAGTAGAGGGTGATGTACATGGGGGGGGGGGTTCTTGGCGCAGAACTTAGCAGGAAGCGCAACGCGGTATCGAGTGTCACTAGTGCGGAGGTGCGTAATGAGGTCAGGGACTGTGGGAAAGGCAGCAAGGTGAGGGAAGAGGTACGGTAGCATGAGGCGACTTAGTGCAACAGTGGCAGGGGAAGAGTAGCGTGCAACTACAGCGTTGTACAAGGTCTGAGCACTCTTGTACTGGCTAAAGTGTGCACGCTCAGTGGTCGGTAAGTGGCGGCGCATAGCAAGGCGAGCAGCAGCATCACGCGTGGCCCACTGTGAGCGAACAGTGGCGTCAGCATCAGCAGCAGGGGCAGGAGAGGCACCAGAAGTGAGGTCAAAGAGGGAGAGACCGTTTGCCCTATCGCACTGTAGGAAAAGCTGCAGATCATCTACCCAGACCTCAAAGTCAACCGCCCGACCCTCAGCGTCAAAGGTGAGAACACTAGGGGTGGCCATGACAGCAGTAGACAGGCAGTGAGGACAGTGGGGCAGGGCGGTGCAGTGGTAGAGGTGCTGCTCTTACCAGGCAAGTGAGGCTGTCCCGGGTAGGGCGACAGGCGGTGGCGCCTCGGCTGCAGTGCGGCTCGGCGGCAAAGGCGGCTCGGCAGCTCGGCAGCTAAGGCGGCTCGGCGGCTCAGCGGCTCGGTGGCTCGGCGGCGCAGCGGCTCGGCAGGTCGGCGGCTCGGCGGCTCGGCAGCGAAGGTGGCTTGGCAGGGCCGTGAAGGGCGGCTTCGCTGCCGCTAAGGAGCGGCGACGAGGCCGCTGAAGGGCGGTGACGGGGCCGCTGAGTGGCCTGAGGGAACGGAACACGCCAAGCGTCGTTGAGACGAGCGAAGCAGCGCTGCGTGGCGTGCGGTCCCCCACACTGCTGACCAGTGCGGTCACCAGTGCGAATGACGTACGTGCAGCTAGAGCCACCCCCCCCTCCGTGCTGAGAGTACCACTCACGGACCTCCTGGGGCGATGGAGTGTGCCGCTGTCCCTGACCACCGCCAGCGCCTCCACGACTGCCACCGCCGCCGCCACCTCCTCGACCACCCCAACCCCTGCCGCCGCCGCGTCCACCGCCACCCCCACCACCGCCTCCGCCCCCGCCACCTCCCCCGCCGCTGCTGCCACCACCCCCACCGCCGCCACTAGTCCCTCAAGTCGCGCCACCACCCCCACCGCCGCCACCACCCCTACCACCGCCTCCCCTGCCGTCACCGCCACCGCCCTTGCCCCCTTTGCCCTTGCCGCTGCGGCGCCCACTCGAAGCAGACGCAGTACCGACCTTCTCAGCACCAAGGAGGTCGACAGCAGCAGCAGAGGCGACAGAGGGAAGAAGGGGGGAAGGAGAACACCCCTCAAAGAACGGGGTACGGGAGTCGCCGCGAGAGGCACCTACAGCGACTATGCTAGTCTCAGCTGCATGCAGTTCGGGCAATGGTGAGCTCAGTGGGGCAGCGAGCTAGGAAGTGGTCCCTGACTTCACGCAGAGAGTCAGGGAGGCGGGTGACTAGGTGGTAGAGAGTGAGCCAGAGCCGGGGGGGGGGTCGTGGCAAGAAACGCATCAGGCATAGCGGCACGGAAGCGGGCCTCACTAGTACGGAGGTGCGTGATGAGGTCAACGACTGTGTGGAAGGAGGCGAGGTCGGGGAACAGGTAGGGGAGTGAGAGATGGCCTAGTGCAGCAGAGGCAGGTGAGGAGTAGCAGGCAACGACAGCAGTGTACAGTGCCTGGGCAGTCTTGTGCTGGCCGAAGTGCTCACGCTCATCTATCGGCAGGGAGTTGCGAATAGCAAAGCGAGCGTGGGCGTCACGAGTCTGCCACTCTGAGCGGGCAGTGCTGTCAGTAGTAGCAGTAGGGGCAGGGGTATGGCCTAGGGCGTGATCGTACAGTGAGATGTCCTCCTTGGCAGTGAGCTGTAGGAAGAGGTGCAGGTCATCTAGCCAGGTGTCGAACTTCACTGGGCGGCCCTCAGCATCGAAAACTAGCACCGGAGGACTAGCCATAGGAGCAGCAGTAGGAGTAGGCAGGCAGGTAGGACGGTTGGTTTGGTTCAGCCGAGACACGATGTTATAGCCCCTACACGATGGTTCAGCCGAGACACGATGTTACAGTCCAGCCACGATGGTACAGCCGAGACACGATGTTACAGCCCAGACACGATGTTTGAGCCCTTTACGATGGTACAGCCCAGACACGATGTTTGAGCCCTTGACGATGGTACAGCCCTGACACGATGTTTGAGCCCTTAACGATGGTACTCGCCGTGAAGGGCGAGCGTGGGGCCGTGAGGGGCCGTGAAGGGCGAGCGCGGGGCGGTAAGGGGCTGTTAGGGGCGAGCGCGGGGCCGTAAGGGGACGTGAAGGGCAAGTGCGAGGTCGTTCGGGGTTCTCTAGGGGCGAGCGCGGGGCCGATCGGGGCCGTTAAGGGAGAGCGTGGGGCCGGTCGGGGCCATTAAGGGCGAGTGCGGGGCCTTTCAGGGCCTCTAGGGGCGAGCGCGGGGCCGTAGAGGGCCTCTAGGGAGGCAAGCGCGGGGCCGACGGGGCCTCTAGGGGCGAGGTCGGGGCCGTAAGGGGCCGTTAGGGAGGTAAGCGCGGGGCCGACGGGGCCTCTAGGGGCGATCGCGGGGCCGTACGGGGCCTCTAGGGAGGTAAGCGTGGGGCCAACGGGGCCTCTAGGGGCGATCGCGGGGCCGTAAGGTGGGTCTCTAGGGGCGGCTAGCACGGGGCCAACGGGGCCGTTAAAAACCGAGGCGCGCTAGGGCGTAGGTAGGTAGGTAGGTAGTGGTGGGCCCTTAAAAAAAAAACGGTCCTAGGAAGGACCTGCTCTATACCATGTTGAAATGAAGGAACAAGAAAAAGTGTTTGAACTAGCAGTGAAATCAGTACAAGTACCTAACCCTAGAATAGTGTACCCCCTATAGGCTAACCCACTGTAGCCTAAACAAACACAACATATATAATGTTTGACACACAGTCCGTCTCCAGCTCCGAGAGCGCATCGGCCAGGACCTTCCTGTCCTGCGTCTGCACTCTGACAGAGGTGGTGAGTTCTCCTCCACCCTCTTGCGGGACTTTTTTCGTGGGGAGGGCATTCTCCAGTCGTCTACGCTTCCGGACTCCCCTCAGCAAAATGGGATTGCTGAGCGCCACATTGGCTTAGTCATGGAGGTCGCTCATACATCCATGATCCATGCGGTCACTCCCCATGTTTTGTGGCCGTTTGCTGTCCGGTACGCTGCGCATCAGCTCAACCTCTAGCCCCGTGTCTCCTTGCCGGAGACCTAGCCCACACTTCGTTGGACGGGGGAGGTTGGCGATGCGTCGGTGTTCCAGGTCTGGGGTGAGGAATTTGGAACGAGAATGAACTGACTAAGGAATGAAAGTGATACAAATATGAAACCCTAGAACTGTGTACCCCTTAGTATCTAACCCGTTACAGCCTACACAGGCTAGATCATATAAGTTTGACACACCCCCATAGGCAAAGTGGGGGAGAACAAGGGGTCACAAGACCAGTCAAGCAAAGCAAGGCAAAGCAAGCTCAGGGTGGATCACAACGTCACCACACATTCTGAGCACAGGTTCAAGGCCACAACGCCAGTTCACATGCATGAGTACACACATATATATAACGCTAAACAAGCAAGAGCGGGAATATATATACGTAACAGTACAAGCAAGGTCAAAAAGTGAGCAAGTGAGGCAAGGTAGGTACAAGACCTAACAAAGTACAGAAGCGCTGATGGTCACAAGGCGCAAGTGCCTTGTTGAATATATTAGCAGTGTTGGCCTCAGAGGCCACGTAAGCAAGACGCAGCTGACCGCGCTGCTGCAGCTCACGAGCAAGGAAGTAGCGAAGAGCGATGTGCTTCGTTCTCTGCTCCAGTCTGTGCTCCCGACACAAGGCCAGCATAGCCTTGTTGTCCACGTACAGAAATGGAGGAGAACGAGGCGGCTCTCCTAGGTCAGTCAGCAGGTAGGTGAGCCAGCGTAGCTCCTATGCAGCCATGGCCCCTGCGTAGATCTCAGCCTCACAACTGGAGTCGAGAACAAAAGACGAGCGGGTAGACCGCCACGAAACAGAGCCGGAACCAAGGCTGAAGGTGTAAACCTGTGACGACCGCTGCGTAGCCTGGTCGTCAGCCCAAGAAGCGTCCGCGTGCCCAGTGAGGACCACTGGACTGCGCCCTCCAAGCACTAGCCCCATGCCCGACGTACTGCACAAGTAGCGCAACACCCTCTTCGCTGCAGCCATGTGCTCTGGTCTGTGTCTCCCAGGAGAAAAATAGCGTGCCAAAATGCTAAGAGGGTATGCAAGGTCAGGTCGAGTGCAGGTCATCAGGTACATGAGGCAACCAACTAGCACTGGGTACGGGCCACTCGACTCTACAGACTCATCCGAAGGCAGAGCTGAGAGCGAGTGGCGAGTAGACAGAGGAGTGGCCTGAGGCGAGGAGTAAGTGAAGCCAAAGCGCTGAAGGACCTGCTGCACCATGTGTGACTGAGTCAGGGTAATGGTGCACTGTGCTCTGTCCCGGGTGATCTGCAAGCCAAGGTAGCTGCGCAGTTCACCCAGGTCTGTGCACGTGTGTCTCTTCTGCAGCTCGGACTTCACGTAGGCGAGTCCAGCACTATTAGCTGTGGCAAAGACCAAGTCGTCGACGTACACGAGGATGTAGAACGGCGGCAAAGAGGTGTCGGTGTGCAGAAACAACGACGGGTCGGCAGTAGAAGGAGCAAACCCAAGAGCCGCAAGTGCAGTCCTCAGTGTGTCGTGCCACTCACAAGGTGCCTGGCGGAGACCGTAGACTGGCCGCCGGAGGCTCCACTGGGTACCAGGAGGAAAAGACCCAGTGAAGCCAGGTGGGAGGCGCAGCCAGATCTCCTCGTGCAGTCTGCCCTGCAAGAAAGTAGTGCTGAAGTCAAGAGAGTGAAGCTCGTAGTCACGGTGAGCGGCTATGTGCAGCAGTACCCGAAGAGTGGTCATCTTTGGGGTGGGAGAGAAGGTCTGAAAGTAGTCAACTCCCTGCCGCTGACTGAATCCACGAGCCACGTAGCGCGCCTTGAAGACAGGCGGAGAACCCGGCGGCCGCTTCACCCTGAAAATCCACATGCCACTGACGATGTTCGCCCCAGGAGGGGGAGCAGCGTCAACGTAGGTGCCTGTGGACTTCCAGGAAGCCATCTCTGCATCCATGGCTGCCTGCCACTGAGAGGAGTAGGGACCCTCTATCGCCTCCGCGTAAGAGCGCGGAGTCGAGATGTCTGGTGCATCCGGGTCTCCCTCAGGGGCAAGCAGCATGGACACGAGATGAGGTGAAGCAGCAGCAAAGCACTGGAACTCCTCCTGCCTATCCTCAAGGACGTCCGTATCAAGGGCACACTCACCCCCGACGGACGGAGGACAAACAGACTCAGACTCAGCGACAAGACTAGCAGCGTAGTCTAGGTGACAGCGAGCAGCGAAGTCGACAAGCTCAGAAACTAAGGCAGACACAGCATCAGACTCAAAGGAAGGGTCAGTGACGGCAGTAGCAAGGAGACGCGTGACAGTAGGAGTGGCAGCACGAAGGGAGTCTGACTCCGGGTCAGCAGGAACAGGAAGAGAGGACTCAGGAGGAGAAGGCAAAGGGGCACGCAGCGAGGCAGTGGAGGGACGCAGAGACATCCGGTGCGTGCCGGGGACAAGGGGAGGATGCTGACGCGAACCACGACTACTAGTGCGAGCAGCACGGACAGCGATGCAGGACGAGACGTAGGCTCACGTCGCTCAGCAAGACCTCCAATAGGACCAGTGTAGGGAGAAGGAGCAGGCAGAGGAGAGGTAGGCTGTAACTGTGACTCGGACTGGACAGGCGGTGGACACTCTAAGGGAGGACCCGAACTAGCAGAGGGCGGAAGACCAAGAACCTGCTCAAGAAGCGGAACGAAGTACGGCCGCAGTCGCTCAGCACCACCAGCACCAGAAGGAACAGCACCAGCACCCCGAACGACAGCACCAGCGCCAGCAGCACCCCCAGCTCCAGCAGCGCCAACACCAGTACCCTTAGAGGCACCAGCACAAGAGGCACCCTCAGCGCCAGCACCCCCAGTAGCTCCAGCTCTAGCCGGACCACCAGAAGACTCAGCGGGTCCAGCACCAGCACCCTCAGTAGCACCGACGCCCACAGCACCGCCAGCTACAGTACGAGAAGCACCCGCAGGCCCAGCAGCTCCAGTACTCCCAGTACAAGCACCTCTGGGACCTGTGGCACCAGCACCCTCAGCAGAAGTAGAACCTCCAGCATCCACAGCACATCTAGCTCCAGCAACTCGCCTCCAGCGCCGGGCAAACCACTCACGCAACACTTGTGGAGAGAGTAGATCCCGGCGGGACGAAGCACCCGAAGAACCTCCAGGCCCAGCACCGCCAGACGCCACACGAGCAGGTCCAGTACCTTCAGACTCCGCACCCCTTGACGCAGCACCCCCAGGCTCAGCACCTCCAGACGCAGCACCCCCAGGCGTAGCACCCCCAGGCTCAGCACCCCCAGGCGCAGCACCCCCAGAGTCAGCACCCCCAGACCCAGCACCCGCAGGCTCAGCACCCCTAGAAGCACCAGAGTCAACAGCTACCTCGACAGGGTCGACTGCGTCTACCTGAGACACACCTGAGGGGGCAGGACCCTGAGGGGGAAGGGGGTCTACCGGAGGGGGACTTGGCGTAAGGAAGAGCGGCGGGGGGGGGGAGGGACGCACTGCGGTAGGGGAAGAGACGGTTTAGGGAACCGACTCATCAAACGTGACGTCCTTGGAGGACAGAACACGGCGTGAGGTGGGGTGGTAGAACTGCCAGCCCGGCGCGTCAGGGGGGAAGCCAAGGAAGACGCAGGGAACAGCACGAGGGGACAGCTTGTCCGCAGACAAGTCGCGGACAAACGCCCGAGATCCCAAGACACGGAATGCAGACGCATTGCCAACCTTCCCCGTCCACAGCAAAGAAGGGGAGGTCTCTGGCATGGAGACCCTGGGCTGAAGGTTGATCTGATGCGCCGCGTACCTCACCGCAAACGGCCACAGAAAATGGGGGGCAGCCGCATGGACCATGGACGTATGAGCGACGTCCATGACCATGCCAATGCGGCGCTCATCAATCCTATTTTGCTGCAGAGAGTCCGGAAGCGTGAAGGTCTGGCGGATGCCTCGTGCACCACAGAAGGCTCGCGGAAGGTCAGAGGAGAACTCTCCGCCTCTGTCAGAGTGCAGACGCAGAACAGGACAGTCCGAGTCGAAACTCTCTCTGAGCTGGAGACGAGCTGCGCGGATCCAGGCGATCAACACCTCAGTGACCTCACCCTTGCTGCACAAGGGGAAGACTGCGGTGTAACGCGAGTACTCGTCAACCACCAGCAGGAAGTAACGCTCGTGACCCTGTCCACGATGCGGGCTGGGCCCCACACGTCCATGTGAAGCGTCTGTAGTGGAGCCTCTCTCGGAGGAAACTCGGAGGAGTGAGGAGCAGCGCGCTGCCGCCCCTCGATGCAGGGAACGCAGGTGGGGGCAGGCCCCGGAGGAAGGGGAGGGAGGGACCGGGGGAGACCAGAGACAAGGACACGGGAGGCCATGCCTCGAAGACGAGGCAGGGAGGGGTGACCAAGGCGGTGGTGCCAGAGGAGAGTCTGGTGAGACAGAAGACGACACAAGCAGGGGGCAGACTCAGTACCAGACTTGGATGCCGCAGCAAACACCTGACCCGACGCGGCTACCTGAGCAGACTCAGCGACCGGAGGAGACGCAGTAGTCAGTGTGTAAAGGCTCGACCCCGGCTGACGGGTAAACGTGGCCAAGTGACTGCCCGTCCGAGCACAGGTACAGTGGGTCACTCGCTGACTCGCAGGAGTGAACTGGTGAACCCCTCCATCCTGGAGGTCAGCACCACTCACCAAGTTCGTAGAGAACGAGGGGAGGTAAAGACACGACAGGGTGCCAGAAGGGGCCGCCGGACACGGTAGAACAGTGGAGAAGCGGGCAAGGACAGGACCCCCAGAGGGGTCTGCCAGGGAGACTGCCACTGGCCGACTAAGCGGCGTAAGCGTGGTGCGGTCTCAAAAAAAGGAGCGGGAAGCACCCGAGTCAAGGGTGAAGGTGTGGGTGGCCGGAGCCGACGCGGTACCTGAGAGCGCAGACTCACCAGCACCTGGGGCAGCAGGCGCACTGGCACCTAGAGCAGCAGCCTCACCAGCACCTAGAGCAGCAGCCTCAATGCTCGGGTCAGGCGGAAAACACCGGTAACAGTCACCCTCATCACTAATAGTCAGAGCATACATGGCAGCAAGAATAGCATCATAGTCAAGATCAAAGATCGGAACACGCGCCCTAAACAGCTCGCCCCAGCGAGGGATCTCAGTAGCGTAAGAGAACTGATGACGCTAAGCGTCCGTCAGGCGGCCGAAGCAGTGCTGGGTGGAGTGCGGACCCCCACACTGCTCACCGGCGCGGTCGCCGGTACGTAGAACGTAGGTACAGGGGCCAGCAACCCCACCCCGCTGACGAGCAGTGTACCACTCACGAAGCTCCTGGGGGGAAGGGGTCTCACGAGTGCGCTGCTGCTGCTGCTGCTGGCGCTGACCATCACCGGAGCCGACCCTCTGCGTAGCGCCGCCCCGACCAGCTCCACCTCCGCCGCCGCTACCTCCACCACCGCCTCCACCTCCGCCACCTCCGCCCGCACCGCCACCACCGCCGCCTCCTCCGCCTCCAATGCCGCCACTAGCGCCGCCACCCCCGCCACCACTCCCACCGCCACCCCCACCCCCTCCTCCGCCTCCACCACCGCCTCCACCGCCCCCTCCAGCTCCCCCAGCGCCCTTGCCCCCCTTGCCCTTGCCTGAGCCGCGTCTCCCGCTAGGGGTCGACGCCGCTCCGACCGACTCAAGACCAACGAGGTCGGCCGCAGCAGCAGAGGCAACAGAGGGCAAGAGGGGGGAGGGGGAGCACCCCTCAAAGACAGGGGTACGAGGGTCACCACGAGAGGCTCCTACAGCAACTATACTCTTCTCTGCTGCTAGGAGGCGCTCCTCGAGGAGGTCAACGGTGAGAGTGGTGGGGCAAACAGAGAGGAAGCGGTCCCTGACCGAGTGAAGGGTGTCAAGGAGCCAGGTGACTATGTAGTAAAGGGTGATGTACATAGGGGGGGGGTTCTTGGCGCAGAACTCAGCAGGAAGCGCAGCGCGGTAGCGAATGTCACTAGTGCGAAGGTGCGTAATGAGGTCAGCGACTGTGGGAAAAGCGGCGAGGTCAGGGAAGAGGTACGGCAGTATGAGGCGGCTAAGAGCAGCAGTGGCAGGGGAAGAGTAGCGTGCAACTACAGCGTCGTACAAGGTCTTAGCACTCTTGTACTGACTATAATGCGTGCGCTCAGTGGTCGGTAAGTGGCGGCGCACAGCAAGGCGGGCAGCAGCATCGCGCGTGGCCCACTGTGAGCGAACAGTGCCGTCAGCATCAGCAGCAGGGGCAGGGGAGGCACCAGAAGTGAGGTCAAAGAGGGAGAGACCGTCTGCCCTATCGCACTGTAGGAAAAGCTGCAGGTCATCTACCCAGACCTCAAAGTCAACAGCCCGACCCTCAGCGTCAAAGGTGAGAACACTAGGGATAGCCATGACAGCAGTAGAGAGGAAGTGAGCACAGTGGGGTAGGGCAGTGCAGTGGTAGAGGCGCTGCTCTTACCAGGCAAGTGAGGCGCTCCGGGGCAGGCTGGTAGGCGGCGGCGTCTCAGCTGCAATGAGGTTCGGCGGCTCGGCGGCTCGGCGGCTCAGCGGCAACGGCGGCTTGGCGGCTCAGCGGCAACGGCGGATCGTCAGCTCGGCTGCTCGGCGGCTCGACGATTCAGCGGCAAAGGCGGCTCGGCGGCAAAGGCGGCCCGACGGCAAAGGCGGCCCGACGGCTCGGCGACAAAGGCGGCCCGGCAGCTCGGTGGAAAGGGCGGCTCGGCAGCACGGCGGCACGGCGGCAAGGGGTGGCGACGGGGCCGCTGAAAGGGGCTACGACGGGGCTGCGGAAGGGCGGCTACGAGGCCGCTGAAAGGGCGGCGACAGGGCCGCTGTGGGGCGGCGATGGGGCCGAGGGGGGGGGGGGGGGGGGGCGGCGACGGGGCCGCAAGGGCGGCGTGACGGGGCCGTGAAGGGGCCGCGAGCGGCTGTGAGGGGGCCGCGAGGGCGGCGCGACGGAGCCGGGAGGGCGGCGCGACGGGGCCGCGAGGGCGGCGCGACGGGGCCGCGAGGGGCCGCAAAGGGGCCGTGAGGGCGGCGTGACGGGGCCGCGAGGGGCCGCTAAGGGGCCGCGAGGGCGGCGCGACAGGGCCGCGAGGGGCCGCTAGGGGGCCGCAAGGGCGGCGCGACGGGGTCGCTAGGGCGGTGCGACGGGGCCGTAAGGGCGGCGCAACGAGGCCGTTAGGGGCTGTGAGAGGGGCCACAATAGGCCAGTGAGAGGAGGCACAGGGCGCGACTCGGGCAGGGGCTAAGCGCGCTCCGGGCAGGAAAAAGAAACTCGTTATTCGGTGGGCCCTAGGAACAGTTCCCACGAGGGAACCTGCTCGATACCATGAGGAAATTGGAACGAGAATGAACTGACTAAGGAATGAAAGTGATACAAATATGAAACCCTAGAATTGTGTACCCCTTAGTATCTAACCCGCTACCGCCTACACAGGCTAGATCATATAAGTTTGACATGGGGATCTCGTGCCTTTGTTCGTGATCCGTCCGCGGACAAGCTCTCCCCCTGTGCTATCCCCTGCGTCTTCCTTGGCTTTGTCCCTGACGCGCCTGGCTGGCAGTTTTACCACCCCACCTCACGCTGTGTCTTCCCCTCTCAGGACGTCACGTTTGATGAGTCGGTTCCCTTCTACCGTCTCTTCCCCTACCGCTCTGCCCCTCCCCCGCCCCCGCTGCACTTCCTTGCTCCCGGTCCCCCTCCGGTAGACCCCCTCCCGCCCCAAGGTCCTGCTCCCTCCGGTGTGTCTCAGGTAGACCCTCTCACTGGTCCTGCGCCTGTTCATGTAGCTGTCGGTTCAGGTGCTGCTCGAGGTGCTACGTCTGGGGGTTCTGAGTCTGGGGGTGTGGAGCCTGGGGGTGCGGAGCCTAGGGGTGCGGAGTCTGAGGGTGCTGAGACTGGGGGTGCTGAGCCTGGGGGTGTTGGGACTGGGGGTGCTGAGCCTGAGGGTGTTGAGCCTGGGGGTGCTGCGTCGGAGGGTGCGGAGTCTGGGGGTGCTGAGCCTCAGGGTGCTGCTTCGTCTGGAGGTTCTGCTGGTGCTTCGCCGAGACTATCTCCGCAGCAGTTGCGAGAGTGGTTTGTTCGTCGCGCCTGCCTTCGGAGTGGAGCTACTAGGGCTGGAGGTGCTGGAGGTACTGGAGTTGTTGCTGGAGCTGGCGGTACTGGAGGTGCTGCGGCCACTGGTCCTGGAGGTGCTCGTACCCCGGGTACTGGAGCTGCCAGGCTAGGTGGTGTTGAGGGTGCTGGAGCTGGAGACCTTACGGAGTCTGGTGCTACTGGCGCTGGTGGTGCTGGAGCTGGAGGAGCTGGAGTTGGAGGCACTGGTGCAGGAGGCGCTAGAGCTGCTGGAGCTGGTGTTGGAGGCACTGGAGCTGCAGGTACTGGAGCTGTTTACCCTGGAGCTGGCGGAGCTGGAGGCACTGTGCTGCCGCGTCCGTACTTCGTTCCCTTGCTTCAGCAGGTTCTTGGTACCCCGTCTTCTACCGGCCCTACTCCTCCTTTCCTGTGTCCTCTGCCTGACCAGTCGCAGCTACCGTTACAGCCCACCTCCCCGCTGCCTGCTCCCTCTCCCTACACTGAGCAGTCCGGCGGTCTTACAGAGCGCCATGAGCCTGCGTCTCGTCCTGTCTCGCCTGTTTGCACTGCTTGTCGCGCTCCTCGTTCGCGTCCTCCTCCTGTCCTCAGCACGCACGCTATGACCCTTTGTCCTTCCTCTGTTCCTCTATGTGTCCCTCTGTGTGCTGTCACTGACCCTTCCTTTGAGTCTGCTGCTGCGTCTGCTCTCGTTGCTGAGCTGTTTGACTTTGCTGCTACCTGACGTCTAGACTACGACACTGCACTCGTTGCTAAGTCTGCGTCTGCCAGTCCTACGTCCGTCAGGGGTGAGTGTGCTCTTGGCACGGACGTCCTTGAAGACAGGAAGGAGGACTTTGAGTGTCTTGCAGCTGCTGTACCTCGTTTCGCTTCCATGTTGCTTGCCCCTGAGGGAGATCCGGATGCTCCAGACATCCCGACCCCGCGCTCTTACGCAGAGGCGATTACGGGTCCTTACTCCTCTCAGTGGCAGGCAGCCATGAATGCCGAGATGGCATCGTGGAAGTCCACAGGCACCTACGTTGACGAGGTTCCCCCACCTGGGGTGAACATAGTCGATGGTATGTGGATCTTCAGGGTGAAGCGGCCGCCGGGTTCTCCGCCTGCCTTCAAGGCGCGTTACGTTGCTCGAGGTTTCAGTCAGCGACAGGGAGTGGACTATGGCTGAGATCTACGCCGGGGCTATGGCTGCTCAGGAGCTCCGCTGGCTGACCTACTTGCTGACCCACTTGGGAGAGCAGTCTCGTTCGCCTCCAGTTTTGTACGTAGACAGCAAGGCCATGATTGCCTTGTGTCAGGAGCACAGACTGGAGCACAGAACGAAGCACATTGCTCTGCGATACTTCTTTTCTCGAGAGTTGCAGCAGCGTGGTCAGCTTCGTCTCGCGTACGTGGCTACTCGGGCCAACACTGCTGATATCTTCACCAAGGTACTTCCGCCTGGTGATCATCAGCACTTTGTTGCTCTGTTAGGCCTTGTGCCCACCTTGCCTCACTTGCTTACTGCCTAACTCTGCTTGTACTGTGATCTATATATATAACTGCATGCTTGCTCTTGCCAGGGTATGATCAATGTATTGTGTGTTCTCTTTTTATAACTCTGCATGTGAATAGGCCTTGTGGCCCCTTGCTTGTGCTTGGACTGTGTGGTGGCTTTGTGATCCACCCTGAGCTTGCTTTGCTTTTCTTGACTGGTCTTGTGACCATTTGTTCTCCTCCACTTTGCCTATGGGGGTGTGTCAGAACGTTATCATTATACAATTGTGTAGGCTGTATTGGGGTAGCCCATAGGGGGTACAAACCAATTAGGGTTAGTACTTGTACCCAACTCATTCATAGTTCATCCATTCTCGATTGTTACTTTCACAGACTACACCGTGCGAGTGAACGGTAACAACATTGCCTCACCTCGCTGGGGCTTGCCTGAGTTGTCGTCGGTGCGTGTCAATGCAATCACGATGAAACACGCCGTAGCGGCAGGAGCTGATATGTACGCGGTTGACATTCGGGAAGCCGAGGCAACAGACAAAGTGGGGGAATTACAGAAACTGCTAGCGGACGTACCAGATGACCTAGCAGCGCTACTGAAGCAGTACAGTGGGATGACCTACCGACAGGACTGCCACCTCAGTGACCGCACGACCTCATGTTAGAATTAGAACCGGGGGCACAGCCGACAGTACAGCGACAGTTCTTACTGACCCAACCCAAACTGGACGAACTAAGGAAGCAGCTGGATTAGCTACTCAAGAAGGAGTTCATTCGCTCGAGTTCGTCACCCTTCGTGTATCTCGACGACATACTGATTTACAGCACCGACGGAGCACAGCACCTACAGGACATTGAAGCAGTTTTTAAAATACTGAGTGAGAACCGCCTACTGACAAAAGCCTCGAAATGTGGCATGTTATTTCAGCTGACGGAGTGGAAATAGACCCAAAAAAGATCTCAACGATTCAAGCATGGCACGCGCCGACAAATTCGACTGAGCTGCACAGCTTTTTGGGGTTCGTCAACTACGTGCGCCGATTCGTCCCCAACATGGCGAAGTTGACTACTTCGTTGACCGACCTACTGACGAAAGGGGTTGAGTACACATGGGGGAAGAAAGAGCAAGCTGCCTTCTCGGCCCTCAAAAATATTTTGTGCTCACCGCCCGTACTTCGCATCGCAGATCCTCGCCGTCCATTCGAGCTCGTCATCGACGCAAGTGACATCGCTGTGGGAGCAGTACTGTTGCAGGAATTTGGGAACGGCCTTCAACCAATCGCGCTTGAGTCCCGCAAACTTCACATGCCCGAACGCAACTACCCGATACATGACCGCGAGATGCTGGCAATCGTGCACGCGTTCAAGGTGTGGCGGTGCTACCTGACAGGAGCCGACGTGACAATACGGACAGATCGTCGTGCACTATATGTAAGAATATTATGTTAACCTAGTCTGCAGTGGGGTACTCTATAGTGAGTACAACCCTTTTAGGGTTTGCTATATGTATCCCAATGTTTGCTAGTGAACTCCCCTCTTCTTCCATTCCTCATTTTCTCACACTAAAGTACCTTTGCGCTCAACCGAATCTCAATCCGCGACAGATCTGCTGGTTGGGCTATCTGGAGTCCAACTTCCACTACACCGTTACGTACAAAGAAGGCGCATCAAATATCACCGACGCACTCACCCGCCCTACCGCCCAAATGCACGCCATACTACTCGTTCAAACAAACCCACTGTTAACAGGCCTATTCACCCACGGATATCGCACCGACCCATTTTTCACGACCGGAAGTTCACAGCAACTGGCAGAAGCCAAGGGAATCTATTACGTAAAAACAGGCACCAACCGCATTTGGGTACCCGCGTACTCGCTACTGAGGGAATTGTTACTCTAGGAGGCACACGACAGGGTTACCTTGGGTCACTTCGGGGTAGAAAAAACGCGACAGCAAGTGCAGCAGTATAACTACTAGCCGGAACTGTTGACCGACGTATAACACCACGTGGGGTCGTGTCCTACGTGTCAGGTGATGAAGAGCTCGCGAAAAATAAAGGCGGGAAAGATGCACCTGATTCCACTGCTTGAGCGCGCCTGGCAGCAGATTACCATGCATTTCGTCACTAGGTTACGTTTGAACCCTGGGGGTAATGACGCGGTAATGGTCGTCGTTGACAGACTCACGAAAATGGCTCACTTCGCTGCATGCAAGAAATCGATCTCAGCCAAAAAAACCCCTCGCCTATTCATCGCAACTGTCGTTCGATTGCACGGGATACTGAGAAAACCGAAACGAGAAATGAATTAACAATGAAAGAAGTGGGTACAAGTACTAACCCTGATTGGGTTGTACCCCTTATGGGATACCCCACTACAGCCTACACAAATGTATAAGCTATATAATGTTCCGACACACCCCCATAGGCAAAGTGGGGGAGAACAAGAGGTCACAAGACCAGTCAAGCAAAGCAAAGCAAGCTCAGGGTGGATCTCAAAGTCACCACACATTCCGAGCACAAGGTCAAGGCCACAAGGCCAGTTCACATGCAAGTGTACATATATATAAAGTTAGACAAGCAAGAGCAGGTATATATATATGTAGCAGTACAAGCAAGGTCAAGAGGTGAGCAAGTGAGGCAAGACAGGCACAAGACCCAGCTGAGTGCAAAAGCGCTGATGATCACAAGGCGCAAGTGCCTTGGTGAAAACATCGACAGTGTTGGCCTCAGAGGCCATGTACGCAAGCCGCAACTGACCACGCTGCTGCAGCTCACGAGCAAGGAATTAGCGGAGAGCAATGTGCTTTGTTCTGTGCTCCAGTCTCTGCTCTCGACACAAGGCCAGCATGACCTTGTTGTCTACGTACAGAACTGGAGGAGAACGAGGCGGCTCTCCGAGGTCAGTCAGCAGGTAGGTGAGCCAGCGAAGCTCCTGTGCAGCCATGGCCCCGGCATAGATCTCAGCCTCACAACTGGAGCCGAGAACAGAAGACGAGCGAGTAGCCCGCCACGAAACAGTGCCTGAACCAAGGCTGAAGGTGTAACCTTGTGACGACCGTTGCGTAGCCTGGTCGTCAGCCCAAGAAGCGTCCGCGTGCCCAGTGAGGACCACTGGACTCCGCCCTCCAAGCACAAGCCTTATGCCCGACGTACTACACAAGTAGCGCAACACCTTCTTTGCTGCAGCCATGTGCTCTGGTCGGTGTCCCCCAGGAGCAACATAGCGTGCGAGAATGCTAAGAGGGTATGCAAGGTCAGGTCGTGTGCAGGTCATCAGGTACATGAGGCAGCCAACAAGCTCTGGATACGGGCCACTCGACTCTACGGACTCATCCGAAGGCAGAGCTGAGAGTGAGTGGCGAGTAGGCAGAGGAGTGGCCTGAGGCGAGGAGTACGTGAAGCCGAAGCGCTGAAGGACCTGCTGCACCATGTGTGACTGAGTCAGGGTAATGGTGCGCTGTGCTCTGTCCCGGGTGATCTGCAAGCCAAGGTAGCTGCGCAGTTCACCCAGGTCTGTGCACGTGTGTCTCTTCTGCAGCTCAGACTTCACGTAGGCGAGTCCAGCAGTGTCAGCTGTGGCAAAGACCAAGTCGTCGACGTACACGAGGATGTAGAACGGCGGCAGAGAGGTGTCGGTGCGCAGAAACAGCAACGGGTCGGCAGTAGAAGGAGCAAACCCAAGAGCCGCAAGAGTAGTCCTCAGTGTGTCGTGCCACTCACGGGGCGCCTGGCGGAGACCGTAGACTGGACGTCAGAGACTCCACTGGGTACCAGGAGGGAACGACCCAGTGAAGCCAGGTGGGCGGCGCAGCCAGATCTCCTCGTGCAGGCTGCCCTACAAGAACGCTGTGCTGAAGTCAAGAGAGTGCAGCTCATAGTCACGGTGAGCAGCAACGCGCAGCAGTACCCGAAGAGTGGTCATCTTCGGGGTGGGAGAGAAGGTCTGAAAGTATTCAACTCCATGCCGCTGACTGAAGCCACGAGCCACGTACCGTGCCTTGAAGACAGGCGGAGAACCCGGCGGCTGCTTCACCATGAAGATCCACATGCCACTGACGATGTTCGCCCCAGGCGGGGGAACCTCGTCAACGTAGGTGCTTGTGGACTTCCAGGAAGCCATCTCTGTGTCCGTAGCTGCCTGCCACTGAGAGGAGTAGGGACCCTCTATCGCCTCCGCGTAAGAGCGTGGAGTCGGGATGTCAAGTGCATCCAGGTCTCCCTCAGGGGTAAGCAGTACGGACACGAGATGAGGTGAAGCAGCAGCCAGACACTAGAACTCCTCGTGCCTGTCCTCAAGGACGTCCGTGCCAAGGGCACACTCACCCCCGACGGACGGAGGACAGACACACTCAGCGACAAGACTAGCAGCGTAGTCGAGGCGACAGCGAGCAGCAAAGTCGACGAGCTCAGCAACTAGAGGAGACGCAACAGTGGGCTCAAAAGAAGGGTCAGTGACGACAGTAGCAAGGAGACGCGTGACAGTAGGACTGGCAGCCCGAAGAGAGTCCGACTCCGGGTCTGCAAGAGCAGGAAGAGAAGACTCAGGAGGAGAAGGCAAAGGGGCACGCAGAGGAGCAGTGGACGGATGCAGAGACATTCGGTGCGTGCCAGGGACAGGAGGAGGACGCTGACGCGAACCACGACCACTGGTGCAAGCAGCACGGACAGGCAACGCAGGGCGGGACGCAGGCTCACGACGCTCAGCAAGACCTCCAGTAGGACCAGAGTAGGGAGAAGGAGCAGGCAGAGGGGAGGCCAGCTGTAACTTTAACTGTGACGAGAAAGGCTGTGGACACTCTAAGGGAGGAGGAGGACCAGTAGAAGGCGGAAGACCAAGAACCTGCTGAAGGAGCGGAACGAAGTACGGTCGAGGCCGCGCGGCGACTCCAGACATAGCAGGGACAGCACCAGTACCCCCAGCAGGAGCACCAGCTCCAGCAGTACCTCAAGCTCCAGTACCCGCAGCAGCCCCAGTAGCTCCAGGACCTCCAGCAGCACCAGTAGCACCCCCAGCAGGACCGCCAGCCGTAGTCTCAGCACCAGCACCCTCAGCAGCACCAGCTCCAGTCGAACCCGCAGGCCCATCAGCTCCAGTACCCCAAGAACGAGCACCTCCGGGACCCGCGACAGTAGCACCCTCAGCAGCACCTCCAGCTCCAGCACCACGGCTCCAGCGCCGGGCAAACCACTCGCGCAGATCCTGTGGAGAGAGTGGCTCCCGCCGAGGCGGAGCACCCGGAGAACCTCCAGCCACAGTACCGCCAGACGCGACACGAGCACGCCCAGCTCCCGCAGGCTCCACACCCAAAGGCTCCGCACCCCCAGGCTCAGCACCCCCAGGCGTAGCACCCCCAGTCTCAGCACCCCCAGGCTCAGCACCCCTAGTCTCAGTACCCCCAGGCTCAGCACCCCCAGTCTCAGCACCCCCAGGCCCAGCACCCTCAGCAACACCAGAGTCACCAGTAACCTCGACAGGCTCGACTGCGTCTACCTTGGACACACCTAAAGGGGCAGGACCCTGAGGGGGGAGGGGGTCTACCGGGGGGGGACCTGGTACAAGGAAGAGCGGTGGCGGGGGGAGGGACGGAGTGCGGTAGGGGAAGAGGCGGTAGTAGGGGACCGACTCGTCAAACCTGACGTCCTGAGAGGACAGAACATGGCGCGAGGTGGGGTGGTAGAACTGCCACCCGGGCGCGTCAGGGGGGAACCCCAGGAAAACGCAGGGAGCAGCACGAGGGGACAGCTTGTCCGCAGACAAGTCGCGGACAAACGCCCGAGATCCCCAAACATGGAACGCCGACGCATCGCCAACCTTCCCCGTCCACAGCAAGGCTGGGGAGGTCTCCGGCCTGGAGACCCTGGGGTGGAGGTTGATCTGATGCGCCGCGTACCTCACACCAAACGGCCACAGAAAATGGGGGGCAGCCGCATGCATCATAGACGTACGAGCGACGTCCATGACCATGCCAATGCGGCGCTCAGCATTCCCATTTTGCTGCGGAGAGTCCAGAAGCGTGAAGGTCTGACGGATGCCTCGTGCTCGACAGTAGGCTCTCAAAAGGCCAGAGGAAAACTCTCTGCCTCTGTCCAAGTGCAGACGCAGAACAGGAAAGTCCGAGCCGAAGCTCTGCCTGAGCTGGAGACGAGCTGCGCAGATCCAGTCGATCAGCACCGCAGTGATATCACCCTTGCTGCGCAAGGGGAAGACTGCGGTGTAACGCGAGTAGTCGTCAACCACCAGCAGGAAGTAGCGCTCGTGACCCTGTCCACGAACGCGGGCTGGGCCCCACACGTCCATGTGTAGCGTCTGCAGTGGGGCCTCTGTTGAAGGAAACTGGGAGGAGTGAGGGGCAGCCCGCTGGCGCCCCTCGACACAGGGGACACAGGTAGGGCCAGGCCCCTAAGGAAGGGGAGGGAGGGACCGGGGAAGACTAGAAACAAGGAAACGGGAGGCCATGCCTCTGAGACGAAGCAGAGAGGGGTGACCAAGGCGGTGGTGCCAGAGGAGAGACCTCGTGAGGCCTCGTGAGACAGGAGACGACACGAACAGGGGGCAGACTCAGGACCTGACCTGGACACTGCAGCAAAAACCTGACCCGACGCAGCTACCCGAGCAGACTCAGCGACTGGGGGAGACCCAGTGGTCAGTGTGTACAGGCTCGACCCCGGCTGACGTGTAAACGTGGCCAGGTGTCGGCCTGTGCGAGCCTCAGTGCAGTTTGTCACCCTCTTACTCGCAGGAGTGAACTGGTGCACTCCCCCATCATGTAGGTCAGCACCACTCACCAAGTTCGTAGAGAACAAGGGGAGGTAAAGACCAGACAGGGTGCCTGAGGGAGCCGCCGGACACGAGAGGACTGTGGAGAAGTGAGACAGGACAGGACCCCCAGAGGGGTCAGCCATAGACACCGCAACCGGCCGACCAAGCGGCGTGAGTGTGGTGCGGTCTCAAAAGAAGAAGCGAGAAGCCTTAGAGTCAAGGGTGAAGGTGAGGGAGGCCGAAGCCGACGCAGTACCTGAGAGCGCAGACTCACCAGTACCTGAGGACGCAGACGCACTAGCATCTAGAGCAGCATTCTCGCAAGCACCTAGGGCAGCAGCCTCACCAGTACCTAGAGCAGCAGTCTCAATGCCCGGATCGGGCGGGAAACACCGGTAACAGTCACCCTCATCACTAATAGACACAGCATACATGGCAGAAAGAATAGCATCAAAATCAAGATCAAAGACAGCAACTCTCACCCTAGACAGCTCGCCCCAGCAAGGGATCTCTGTGGCCTCAAGGAACTGGTGACGCCACGCGTCCGTCAGGCGGCCAAAGCAGCGCTGGGTGGGGTGCGCACCCCCACACTGCTCACCCGCGCGGTCGCCCGTACGCAGAACGTAGGTGCACGGACCAGCAACCCCACCCCGCTGGCGCGCAGTGTACCACTCACGGACCTGTTGAGGGGTCAGGGTCTCACGACCGCGCTGCTGCTGCTGGCGCGGACCACCACCGGCGCCACTCCTCTGCGTAGACCCGCGACCAGCTCCACCGCCACCTCCACCGCCTCCGCCGCCTCCTACACCGCCGCCGCCTCCGCCACCACCGCCGCCTCCGCTCCCTCCGCTACTGCCGCCGCCTCCGCCTCCACTGCTGCCACCAATACCCCCATCCCCTCCACCACTCCCGCCACCACCCAACTCCCTCCGTCGCCTCCAACGCCGCCTCCACCGCCCCCGCTAGCTCCTCCAACGCCCTTGCCTCCCTTGCCCTTGCTTGTGCGGCGCTTCCCCGTAGGGGCAGACGCAGCACCGACCGACTCAGAACCAACGAGGTCGGCCGCAGCATCAGAAGCAACAGAGGGCAAGAGGGGGGAGGGAGAACACCCCTCAAAGACAGGGGTGCGGGGGTCACCACGAGAGGCTCCTACAGCGACTATGCTCTTCTCCGCCGCTAGGAGGGCCTTCTCGAGGAGGTCAACGGTGAGAGTGGTGGGGCACATTGCGAAGAAGTGGTCCCTGACTACGCGAAGGGAGTCAAGGAGCCGGGTGACTATGTAGTAGAGGGTGATATACATGGGGGTGGGGGGGGGGGGTTCTTGGCGCAGAACTCAGCAGGAAGCGCAGCGCGGTAGCGAATGTCACTAGTGCGGAGGTGCGTAATGAGGTCAGCTACTGTGGGAAAGGCAGCAAGGTCAGAGAAGAGGTACGGTAGCATGAGACGGCTCAGTGCAGGAGTGGCAGGGGAGGAGTAGCGTGCAACTACAGCGTCGTACAAGGTCTGAGCACTCTTGTACTGACTAAAGTGCGCATGCTCGGAGGTAGGGAGGTGGCGACGCACAGCAAGACGTGCAGCAGCGTCGCGCGTGGCCCACTAGGAGCGAACAGTGGCGTCAGCATCAGCAGCAAGGGCAGGAGAGGCGCCAGAGGTGAGGTCAAAGAGGGAGAGACCGTCTGCCCTATCGCACTGTAAGAACAGCTGCAGGTCATCTATTCAGACGTGAAAGTCAATGGCCCGACCCTCAGCACACTAGGGGTAGCCATGACAGCAGTAGACTAGTAGCGCAAACAGTAGGATAAAGGCAGTGCAGTGACAGAGGCGTTGTGCTCACCGGACGGGGCTGCTCGGGCGGCTCTGCGGCTCGGCTACACGGTGGCTCGGCTGCTGGGCGGCTGGGCGGCTCGGCTGCAGGGCGGCTCGGCTGCTAGGCGGCTCGGCTGCTCGGCTGCCCGGGCGGCTCGGCTGCAGGGCGGCTCGGCGGCTCGGCTGCTGGGCGGCTCGGCTGCTCGGCTGCCCGGGCGGCTCGGCAGTGATGCTGCAGGGCGGCTCGGCGGTCGGCTGCTCGGCTGGGTGAGGCGGCTCGGGTGGCGGGCGGCGCTGCAGCAGGCGACGGGGCCGCAGGTAAGGGCGGGGGGGGGGGGGGCGCAGTTGAGGGCGACGGGGCCGCAGGTAAGGGCGGCGGGGCCGCAAGTGAGGGCGGTGGTGCCGCAGGTAAAGGGCGGCGGGGCCGCAGGTGAGGGCGGTGGGGCCACAGTTAAGGGCGACGGGGCCGCAGGTAAGGGCGACGGGGCCGCAGTTGAGGGCGGCGGGGCCGCAGGTAAGGGGGACGAGGCCGCAGTTGAGGGCGGCGGGGCCGCAGGTAAGGGCGGGGCCGCCGGTAGGTGGCGGGGCCGTAGGTAAGGGCGGGGCCGCAGGAAGTAGGCGGGGCCGCACGTAAGGGCGGCGGGACCGCAGGGTAGGCGCCGAGGCCGCAGGGCGGCGGATCGGGGCAGGGAGGGCAGCGCGCGGGCCAGAAAGTGCGGCGCGCGGGCTAGGAAGGGCGGCGCGCGGGCCGTAGGGCGGGCGACGAGGCCGCAATGTGGCGTGAGGGCCGCGAGGAAGGCACCGGGGCCACTAGGGCGGCGCGACTGGGTGGAGGAAGGGGAGCGCGACTCGGGCTAGGGTTGAGCGCGCTCCGGGCAGGAAAAAAAATAGACTTGGTGGGCCCTAGGAACAGTTCCCACGAGGGAACCTACTCGATACCATGAGAAAACTGAAACGAGAAATAAATGAACTATGAAAGAAGTGGGTACAAGTACTAACCCTAATTAGGTTGTACCCCTTATGGGATACCCCACTACAGCCTACACAAATGTTTAAGCTATATAATGTTCCGATAGATACCAACCGCAATCATCAGCGACTGTGATACAAAGTTTACCACCAACTGCACGCCATACTACTCGCCCAAACAAACCCACTGTTAACAGGCCTATTCACCCACAGATATCGCACCGACCCATTTTTCACGACCGGAAGTTCACAGCAACTGGCAGAAGCCAAGGGAGTCTATTACGTAAAAACAGGCACCGGCCGCATTTGGGTACTCGCGTACTCGCTACTGAGGGAATTGTTACTGTAGGAGGCACACGAGGGGGTTACTTTGGGTCACTTCGGGGTGGAAAAAACGCGACAGCAAGTGCAGCAGTATTACTACTGGCCGGAACTGTTGACGGACGTACAACACCACGTGGAGTCGTGTCCTACGTGTCAGGTGATGAAGAGCTCGCGAAAAATAAAGGCGGGTCAGTTGCACCCGATTCCACCGCCCGAGCGTGCCTAGCAGCAGGTGACCATGGATTTCGTCACGGGGTTACCTTCGAACCCTGGGGGTAACGACGCGGTAATGGTCGTCGTTGATAGACTGACGAAAATGGCTCACTTAACTGCGTGCAAGAAATCGATCTTAGCCAAAAAAACGGCTCGCCTATTCATCGCAACTGTCATTCGATTGCACGGGATACCGACCGCAATCATCAGCGACTGTGACACGAAGTTTACCAGCAACTTCTGGAAGAACCTCTGGGAGCAGTTCGGGACCAGGCTACAGTTCAGCTCGTCGTACCAACCCGAGACCGACGGTCAAACGGAGCGGACGAATCAGACGATGGAGCAGTTGATTCGTGCCACGTGCGACGACCCAACAACATGGGAGCAGCAGCTGCCACTGACCGAGTTCGCGTACAACAACGCCACGTCAGCGACAACGCAGCAGTCCCTGTTTTACCTGAACTACGGGCAAAACCCAACAGTGCCCATGACGTCGAGCCCAGACAACCCAACGCGACGCGCACAACAATTCACCGAGATTCTGCAAGCTGCCCACACCAGAGCCGTAGAAGCAATTAAAAAGGCCAACGTCATCGCAAAACAAAAAGCTGACTGCCACCGCCGATAAGTTACGTACCAGTCAGGATATTACGTACTGCTCAATACAAAGAACTTAAGACTGCGCGCCGTACCGAAATTACGACCCCACTACCGTGGACCATTCCAAATCAGCCACATGATCACCCCAGTTACTGCCCATTTACTGTTACCGACGGACTGGTACATCAGCCCATCATTCCACGTCAGCCTGCTTCGCCCTCACATCCCAACCACGAGCCAACTGCCTCGTCACCGCTCGACATCCATGACTCGCCTTGCATCGGAGCCGATCATTGAGCCTGAGAAGATTTTGAGCCATCGGATTCGATACTCCACATACATCAAGAGGATCGAGTTCCTCGTTCGCTTGGAAGACTGCACGCCAACTGAGGATAGCTGTGTGCCCCTGACCAACATCGAAAACCACCCTGCCCTACAAGTATACCTGAGGAGCCGGGGTTTCCGCGATGTACACGCACTCGCGTAGCGGAGGGGGCTTCTTGAAGGGGGGGGTTAGTGTAAAGAAATCTCTCGCTATTCCTTACTACGACCATCAACATCACGTACAGCCGCAACCGTTGTTCGCCCGTTATTGCTAACGGGGGCTTCGCCAACTTCGCGCGCACTGTTTCACCAAACCTCGCACTGCTGGAGCAGCCGAGTTGACCTACGCTTCGGGACTAGCCTGAACCTCGCGCCAGCATAACACTAGATAGCTCGCACGGACCGCGTTACCGTTTGCACATTTTCGTGTATAAGTGTTCGCTTATGCTTTTGTAAGAAATTTTCTCTAATTCCTTATCGGGGTTGAGTGCTTCGCGTACATCCCCGATTTTCGGACTCTGCACGTTTGGCCGACATCAACGATGCCGAGCCTCCTCGCGTCGCCTTCGGCTTTTCTCTTCTCCAAACCTGCACCCAACCTCAGTCACCCGAAGTTCCCTCCTAGCTAGCCTACTCACTAGATTAGTGTGTGCCTTCATTGTATAATCAGTCTGTTCAATCACCTCGTTATTCGTTAACCTGCGCACTCTCTTTTACAACTCATAACACCTTCACTCATATTTTGTACTCATTGATCACTCTAGTGCAATCCTCGCTACCTAGATTCATTGCACCCGTAACAAGTACATATTTCTATTTCGCAGCTGTCACTGTTTCCCCCGTGTTCACCAGCCGGTTTCCCTTCGGGTACACCGGGTCCTCCGTCTGGTACAACGGGTTCCCCTTCCCTACACCGGGTTCCCCTTCCCTACACCGGGTTCCCCTTCGTATACAGGTTCTTCCCCTGCCACGCGCCGGGTTCGCACACTTCGCGGCGCTTGGCGAACCCCAACATTTCGCACATATATTCTCCTGCGGTTGGCTGGCATTGACAGGTCTTCTGCAAATGTGCCAGTTATTTCTAGTACTTGCCAAAAACCAAGTCGCGATGCATTTTGTGATCAGCATGGAGCGTTGCGCATCATCTCTGCTCTGCCGCCTGCTGCTCTGTAAGCCCTGCATCCCAAATATTGGGAGTTGCGAAAGTTTTCCTTGAGCGTCTTGCTTGCCATCAGAAACAGGTATTTGACTGCTTTACTACTTAAGATTTGGGTCGGAACCCGGATGCAGTTTTGTCACGTTCTAACCGTTAAAACACTGAACCATGTCACGTCTCAAATCGTTGCCTGCGGCCTCGCCTGCCTGCCTGCCTGCAGGTGTGACTGTCTTCACGGCCTACGGCGCGTCTGCCACATCGTTGATCGCGACGCTCCCCGACGGCGGCTCTTCTGCCGCTTCTGCCGCTTCGGCCAAACCTCTGCTGTATAAGGGAAAGACATTTAGTAAGTTTCCGTCAGCGCCGGAAGAACGGTCGGCGGTTTGAGGCAAACGTGACGGTCAGCGTCCGTAGCGTTGACTGTCGTCGTGTGCATATACGACTAGTAGTAATATCTGAAAAAATCTCTACTTTCTTTCATGATGAAACTTCGCAGCCGGCTCCTCGACAAAGCTGATGTGTGCAGCAGCTGATTTGTGTGGTACTACTACGGATGATATGCCTACTACAGATGATATCATGTGCTTTGCAGTTGATGTGCGTGCTGGTGTGCGCTAGCGTGTGTTGCATGATGTCGTGCTTGTCCTAGCCAGCCATCCATGGGAGTTCCAACATTCGCCTTCCCCAGCTTCCCGGTCCTTCTCCGTTCATTCTGCTAGCTCAGAATCAGCAGCTATCAACTTCCCGCTTCCCCATCCCTCCCATGATTCCGTTTCCAGTAAAATACGTGGCCAAGATGAAACCTACCAAGCGTAATGGGAAGATAGTTGGCGACAAAGGAGCTTCGGGGATCGCCTCGGTAAAGGTGGTGAGGTATGCTGCCGTCCCCTCCGAGTCATTCACTTATCCACTGGCGCTGCCACATTCGTCACAATCACTTTTGCGAGTCTTGCGAGTTGGATTTCCATCCCAGTTTTTGAGACCTCCACAAGCAGCGTAGTGTGCTCTTGCGGGTCTTGGTGCAACCGTCATGCTCTTGCTGGTCTTGAACTAGAGAGGGAGGAGCATTTGGTGCCATGGCAGTGTGTACTGACTATTATCTATTCTTGCGCTGTTGGCAGGTACTCAGACTCTTCCTACAGAATAACCTATTATCTCCTTCTCAAAAACCTCAAAGGAGGAGAATCACCGTGGTTTGGTTTTACGCCGAACTGCTTCCCAGCTAGCGTTGACTCCAAGCCTGCGTGGTTCAACCTCACAAATCCCAAGTCTGGACGCAAGCGTTACAGCTTCATGTTCGTTGATGACATTGTTGCTGGGTCGGAGGGTAGTGCCCGCAGTATTGTGACTGATATAGTGATGTCAGCGTATGCAGTAGCAGGACAAGAAGGTAACGATTTCGCGCTCTGTGGGAAGGTTGTGAAAAAGGTGTGATTGCGGCTTTTGAGTCGACTCGAATGGCACCTTGTTCGCGCTCTGTGGGAAGGTTGTGAAAAAGGTGTGATTGCTGAAGAGTGGTGATGTGTGTGGATGTGGGCATATGTAGGTAACTTGTCAATGCTGCATTGTTCTTCAAGAATGAGACTTTCCCTTGCAAAGAAACCAGGGGTGAAATGTGCACAGTAAAAAGCGTTAGCTTTAGGGTTGACACAAAGCTCAAGAAGCTTTTGTTTTTGTTAGTAAATGTAAGGAAACTTCTCACTATTCCTTACTGCGACCATCAACATCGCGTACAGCCGCAACCGTTGTTCGCCCGTTACTGCTAACGGGGCTTTGCTAACTTCGCGCGCACTGTTTCACCAAACCTCGCACTGCTGGAGCAGCCGAGTCGGCCTACGCTTCGGGACTAGCCCGTGTTGGGAACAACAAGTCTTAAGCGCCTCTGTCGTGTCGAGACTCAGGACACAAACGAAGCAACGCAATGAGTCAACCCTCGGAGGTTAGGGTAACCGCTGGAGGTTAGGGTAACCGATGGAGGTTACGAGAAGGTCAAAGGTCAGCGACCTTTGACTTGACAAATGCAGCGCGACAGCAAGGACACACAACTGACTCGACATTGAGCAGTTGCCCGAGTCGCACTGTATCGAATCACAACAGAAAAACAGTTTAATCATATCTATTCGTATTCCTTGTACTCTTATATAAACCTTTGTATTTGCTTGTTTTAATCAACTTACTTTGCCCTCACATACTAGCGCAAGGTGGTTCAAAGATTTTTATTCAAACGCTTCCGCTATTACATCATCCTACTCAGACTTTAACTCTACAAATATCCTAGGGCACCTCAGCCCAACATGGTATGAGAGCTGGTTAGAGTTCAAAGTTACTCTTTTTCTTCAACACTCAATACAAAGAAGACATGTCTGCTAGAAAGGAGAGGATCTCCTCCAACGGCTCTCCCGGCACTACCCCTACTCCACCTCCTGTCTCTGGCCTATAAACAGAGGAAGGGACAACGAGACCAGCAGCTGGGTCTACGGAAACACCCGCGGGCTTCGATCCAAGTATGATGGAGAAATTTTTCTCCTTCATGTCCTTCTACGAGCAGCATCAGCAAGGAGTACCTGCGCAGTCAAACAACAGCAACAACAACAACGTGACACCCATGAGCCTCGACGGCTCATCCTACGCACGCGGGAATCAACAACAACAACAGCCTACCTTCGCTCCGTACGAGCCCCAGCGCTGCTCCGTCAGCTTCATGCCGCAACCTCAATCTGCACCGGGACAAGAAAGAGCACTGGACGCATTACAAGTTCAATCGCAATTCGCGCATGTTCTGAAACTACAAACGACAAAACCTTTCGACGGGAAGGATTTTTTCACCTGGTCGTTCGAATTCGAGCTGATGATGGAAGGAGCACAGATTCTTGGCTTCTTCGACTTGTTCCTGCCATATCCAGCAAACGGCACGCAGTATGAGAAGCAGCAGCACACCTATCAATCAATGATGGCGTACACAATATTGTTGAGGAACATCACCCCGACCCAGCAGCAGAACATCAGAACTTATCGAGGCTACGGCAACTCCGCGGAGCTCGCGTACAACCACCTGAAGAACATGTATCAAGCAACAGACAGTGTAAATCAAAGCCGGTTAATGGCGCAGCTCACAACAATTGAAATGAAACCAGGCGAGAAAGGCATGGCTTATATCAGTCGCTGCCGCGAACTGCGCGACAAGCTTCTTCGATGAGGAGGATCAATTTCAGAAGACGCCTTCGTCACGGTAGTCATCGGCGGTCTTGGCCCCCAGTGGCGCTCCACTTGCGCCATATTATGAGCACACGGGAGAATCTCCGAAGCAGCACTCTGCGCCGAAATCCACACCGAGCAGCAGGACATGGACCTGCAAGAAGAACGACACAAGAAGAAAACGTTAGTACCGGAGTTCGCGTTTCACACTCAGCAACGATACAACAACAACAATCAGCAACAACAACGAGTGAAGTCAGTACCTCCGTTCTGCCACATCTGCAAGACTTTGGGTCATCCTCGTACGCACTGCCCGTCTCGTCAGCAATCGAGAACAACACAGCGACAATTTCGGCCTTCAAGCTCCCAAGTCACTTCAACGCAACCAAATCCGACAACCTCAATCCAAGCTTCAACGACTTCAACTGGACAATCTGCACAAGGAGCAAGAAACATCGTCAATTGCATGGTGAAGATAACAGACTCCTGCACAACCGAGTCACCACCTCACTACTCACCGGAAGAAGAACTCGACAACAGCACGCCTCGCCGCGAGTCACTCCAGCCGAACCCGACGTACGCTGCCATCGCTCAAAGCGAACCGTCCGGACAAGATAATTGGTTCTTGGACAGTTGCTGCGGACAACATATGTGCTCCTCAGGACGCTTCGTTCAACGCGAACATCGACTTCAGCGAGAAGTAGTCATCACGGTCGCCAACAACCAGAACCTGCGCACACGACGACAAGGAGTAGTACAACTTCAGTCGCGAGCGACAGACATTATACTGCACATGTCAAAGGTACTTATCGCGGAGGGACTCGGCTATAACTTACTAAGTGTCAGCCAGTTGATGGCGAAAGGCATCCACTTGGAAGCCGACAGCACCACCCAGGAGTTTAAGCTGTACCACGGGAAAGGCGGTCTCTACATCGGAAAGGCGATTCTGAAGAACAATGTCTTCGTCCTCGACTTCGTCCCAGACCTGGGCACTGCAGACAGCGATGCCATCGTCAACTTCGCCGATTGGACACATCCCTCGGATCTGGATCCCGACTTCAGCCCGGGAGGCTTCTGGTACTCACACACCATCCCTGAAGCAGAACGAACACGCGCGTTAGCAACAATTCAACAAATGGCAGCAGCAGAAACAACATCGGCAGCAGCAGAAACAACATCGGCAGTAGCAGAAACAACATCGGCAGCAGCAGAGACAACATCGGCAGCAGCTACATCATCATCAGCAGCAGGACCAACGACACCAATCTTCGTCGACGAAGCACCACCAACACCCGTACAGCAGCTGAATCCAACTCAACGAGAAGTCCACAGAAGCGCACACTTCGTCGCCAGCTTCTACTCCAACTCCGACGCGTATCAACGCTCACCCGGACATCGCGCTCCTGAAGACATCTGGCACGCACGCACAGGACATCCAAGCTACACAGTGTTAAATAACACAATTCGAGCAGGAGTTCTAGACAAGGATTCGCTACTACTACCCGACGGCAAAGAACTTCAAGGAACACGAGGAACTTGCCTTATCTGCCCCGAAGCCGACTTACCACATCGACCGTTTGCTTCCCACCACAACCAGAGCGCACCCGCGTATGCACCACTCGAGAAGGTGTACAGCGATATTCTCTTCAATCGAGAACCAGGACAAGTTATCTACAACTACACGATAACCTTCATCGATGCCGCCACCCGATACGTCTGGCACCGAAACCTACCCAGCCGCGACATGGCACTCGCAGCGTTCACTGCTTGGCTACCGATAGCAGAGAGAGGATCAGGAACACAGCTGAAAAGCTTCCAGTTAGACGGAGGACACCTCTCAGCGCTTCAAGCAGTACCTGGCGGAAAGGGGAATCAAGCAACTCCTCTCCCTTCCCTACGCCCATCAGCAGCAAGGTGTTGCAGAAAGAATGAACAGGACCTTACAGAACAGCATGCGCAAACTGCTACGTGGCATGCGTCTACCCAACCACCAAAGGCCTACAGCAATGGACCATGCTGTCATGCTGCACAACTTGCTGTCGTCGTCCTCACTCCCGCCGCTTCCCTACCTACGCGGCCCCGTCGCCGCTCCCCTCCCAACACGGCCTCGTCGCCGCCCCTAGCGGCCCCTTCAGCCGCCGAGCCGCCCAGTAGCTGAGCCGCCCGACAGCCAAGCCGCCGAGCAGCCGAGCCACCCAGCCACCGAGCCGCCGAGCAGCCCGACAGCCAAGCCGCCCAGCAGCCGAGCCGCCGAGCAGCCGAGCCGCCCAGCAACCGACCCGCCGAGCCGCGCAACAGCCGAGCCACCGAGCCGCCCAACGGTCTTGCCGCCGAGCCGCCCACCAGCCGAGCCGCCCTATAGTCCAGCCCCTACTACTCCTACCAGTGCGCCCCGGCCCTACTTACTCCCACTAGTGAGATCAATCCCTGCTAGGCCACTGCAGTCATGGCTACCCCCAGTGTCCTTACCTTTGATGCTGAGGGTCGTGCTGTTGACTTTAAGTCTGGGTCGATCACCTCCACCTGTTCCTACAATGCGATAGGGCAAACGGACTCTCTCTGTTTGATCTCACCTCTGGTGTCTTTCCTGCCCCGCCTGCTACTGATAAAAACACTGTTCGCTCGCAGTGGGCCACACGCGATGCTGCTACCCGCCTTGCTGTGTGTCGCCACTTACCGACCACTGAACGTGCGCACTTTAGCTTGTACAAGAGTGCTAAGACCTTGTACGATGCTGTAGTTGCACGCTACTCCTCCCCTCCCACTACTGCACTTAGCCGCCTCATGCTGCCGTACCTGTTGCTTGACCTTGCTGCCTTTCCCACAGTCGCTGACCTCATTACGCACCTTCGCACTAGTGACACTCGCTACCGCGCTGCGCTTCCTGCTGAGTTCTGTGCCAAGAACCCCCCCCCCCCCCCCATGTACATCACCCTCTACTACATAGTCACCCGGCTCCCTGACTCCCTTCGCTTAGTCAAGGACCACTTCCTCTCAGTTTGCCCCACCACACTCACCGTTGACCTCCTCGAGGAACGCCTCCTAGCAGCAGAGAAGAGCATAGTCGCTGTAGGAGCCTCTCGTGGTGACCCTCGCACCCTCGTCTTTGAGGGGTGTTTCCCCTCCTTCCTCTTACCCTCTGTTTCTTCTGTTGCTGCGGCCGACCTCGTTGGTTTCGAGTCGGTTGACACTGCGTCTGCCCCTAGCACGAGACGCCGCACCGGCAAGGGCAAGGGGGGCAAGGGCGCTGGAGGGGCTGGCGAGGGCGGTGGAGGTGGTGGTGGAGGCAGTGGGGGGGGTGGGGGTGGTGGTGGGAGTGGTGGCGGGGGTGGAGGTGTTGGTGGCAGAAGTGGAGGCGGCGGAGGCGGCGGCGATGGCGGAGGGAGCGGAGGCGGCGGAGGTGGCGGAGGCGGCGGAGGTGGCGGAGGCGGCGGAGGTGGCAGAGGCGGCGGCGGCAGCGGTGGAGCTGGTCGCGGCTTTGCGCAGAGGAGTGGGTCCGGTGGTGGTCCGCGCCAGCAGCAGCACCGCAGTCGTGAGACCCTGTCCCCTCAGCAGCTCCGTGAGTGGTACGCTGTGCGTCAGCGCAGTGGGGATACTGGTCCCTGCACCTACGTCCTCCGTTCCGGCGACCGCGCTGGTGAGCATTGTGGGGGCCCGCAATCCACCCAGCGCTGCTTCGGCCGCCTGACGGACGCGTGGCATCACCAGTTCCCTGAGGCCTCTGAAATCCCTTGTTGGGACGTTCTGTCTAGGGCGGGGGTTGCTATCTTTGATCTTGACTATGATGCTATTCTTGCTGCCATGTATGTTGAGTCTCACAGTGTTGAGGGTGACTGTTACTTGTGTGTTCTGCCTGACCCGGGCGTTGAGGCTGATGCTCTAGGTGCTAGTGAGGTTGCTGCTCTAGGTGCTAGTGCGTCTGCTGCCCCAGGTGCTGGTGAGTCTGCTCTATCAGGTACTACATCGGCTCATGCCTTACACACCTTCACCCTTGACTCGGGCGCTTCTCGCTCCTTCTTTCAAGACCGCACCACGCTTACGCCGCTTAGTCGACCGGTTGCGGTCTCCCTGGCGGACCCCTCTGGGGGTCCTTTCCTTGCTAGCTTCTCCACTGTCTTACCGTGCCCGGCAGCCCCCCCTAGCGCCCTGCCAGGTCTCTACCTCCCATCATTCTCTACCAACTTGGTGAGTGGTGCTAATCTACAGGATAGGGGGGTTAACCAGTTCACTCCTGCGAGTTAGCGAGTGACCCACTACACGTTGCTCGGACGGGCCGACACTTGGCCACGTTCACCCGTCGGCCAGGGTTGAGCCTGTACACACTGACTACGAAGTCTCCTCCGGCTACTGAGTCTAGTAGGGTAGCGGCGTCGAGTCAGGTGTTTGCTGCAGCGTCGAGGTCTGGTGTTGAGTCTGCTCCCTGCTCGTGTCCTCTACTGTCCCACCAAACTCTCCTTTGGCACCACTGCCTTGGTCACCCCTATCTGCCTCGTCTCCGAGGCATGGCCTCCCATGTCCTTGTCTGTGGCCTCCCCCGGTCTCTCCCTTCCCTACCTCTGGGGCATGCCCCCACCTGCGTCCCCTGCGTCGAGGGGCGACAGCGTGCCGCCCCTCACTCCTCCGAGTTTCATCCGACAGAGGCTCCGCTGCAGACTCTTCACATGGACGTGTCAGGCCACGCGCGCGTATGTGGACAAGGGCACGAGTGTTACTTCCTGTTGGTGGTTGACGACTACTCGCGTTACACCACAGTCTTCCCCTTGCGCAGCAAGGGTGACGTCAGTGAGGTGTTGATCGACTGGATCCGCTCAGCTCGTCTCCAGCTCCGAGAAACTTTCGGCTCGGACTTTCTTGTTCTACGTCTGCACTCTGACAGAGGTGGGGAGTTTTCCTCTGCCCATCTGGGAGCCTTGTCTCGTGCACAGGGCATCCGTCAGAACTTCACGCTTCCGGCCTCTCCACAGCAAAATGGGATTGTTGAGCGCCGCATTGGCATGGTCATGGACGTCACTCGTACGTCCATGATCCATGCGGCTGCCCCCCATTTTCTGTGGCCGTTTGCGGTTCAGTACGCAGCGCATCAGCTCAACCTTCAGCCCCGGGTCTCCTTGCCAGAGACCTCCCCCACCTTGCGGTGGACGGGGAAGGTTGGCGATGCGTCTGCGTTTCGGGTCTGGGGATCTCGGTCGTTTGTCCGCGACTTATCTGCGGACAAGCTGTCCCCCCGTGGTGTTCCCTTCGTCTTCCTTGGCTTCCCCCCTGACACGCCTGGGTGGTAGTTTTACCACCCCACCTCGTACCGTGTTCTATCCTCCCAAGACATCACCTTTGACGAGTCAGTACCTTACTACCGTCTCTTCCCCTACTTCACTTCACCCCTCCCCCCACCGCCGCTCTCCCTTGCGCCAGGTCCTCCCCCGGTAGACCCCCTCCAACCTCAGGGTCCTGCCCCGTTAGGTGTGTCCCACGTAGACGCAATCGAGCCTGTCGAGGTAGCTGTTGACTCTAAAGCTGCTAGAGGTGCTGAGCCTGCGGGTGCCGGGTTTAGAGGTGCTAGGCCTGGGGGTGCGGAGCCTGGGGGTGCTGAGTCTGGGGGTGCTGAGCCTGGGGGTGCTAAGTCTGGGGGTGCTAAGCCTGGGGGTGCTAAGCTTGGGGGTGCTAAGTCTGGGGGTGGTGAGCCTGGGGGTGCGAAGCCTGGGGGTGCTTGGTCTGCTCGTGTGGCCGCTCGCGGTGCTTCGTCGAGGCGGGAGGCACTCTCTCCACAGGAGCTGCGCGAGTGCTTTGCCCGTCGCTGGAGCCGTGCTGCTAGAGTTGGAGGTACTACTGGTACCTGGAGGTACTCGCACTGACGGTGCTGGAGCTGCTCGGACTGGGGGTGCTGGTGGAGCCAGCGTAACTCCTGAGCAGCCATGGCCCCCGCGTAGATCTCGGCCTCACAGCTGGAGCCGAGAACAGAAGACGAGCGGGTAGACCGCCACAAAATAGAGCCAGAGCCAAGGCTAAAGGTGTAACCCTGTGACGACTGCTGCGTAGCCTGGTCGTCAACCCAAGAAGCGTATGCGTGACCTGTGAGGACCACTCGACATCGCCCTCCAAGCACTAGCCCGAAGCCCGACGTACGGCACAAGTAGCGCAACACCCTCTTTGCTGCAGCCATGTGCTCTTGTCGGTGTCTCCCAGGAGCAACATAGCATGCCAAGATGCTAAGAGGGTATGCAAGGTCAGGTCGTGTGCAGGTCATCAGGTACATGAGGCAGCCAACAAGCTCTGGGTACAGGCCACTCGGCTCTACAGACTCATCCGAAGGCAGAGCTGAGAGCGAGCGGCGAGTAGACAGAGGAGTGGCCTGAGGCAAGGAGTACGTGAAGTCGAAGCGCTGAAAGACCCGCTGCACCATGTGTGACTGAGTCAGGGTAATGATGCACTGTGCTCTATCCCGGGTGATCTGCAAGCCAAGGTAGCTGCGTAGTTCACCCAGGTCTGTGCACGTGTGTCTCTTCTGCAGCTCGGACTTCACGTAGGCAAGTCCAGCAGTCACAGCAGTGGCAAAGACCAAGTCATCAACGTACACGAGGATGTGAACGACGGCAAAGAGGTGTCGGTGCGCAGAAACAGTAACGGGTCGGCTGTAGAAGGAGCAAACCCAAGAGCCGCAAGTGTAGTCCTCAATGTGTCGTGCCACTCACGAGGCGCCTGGCGGAGACCATAGACCGGCCGCCGGAGGCTCCACTGGGTACTAGGAGGAAATGACCCAGTGAAGCCAGGAGGGCGGCGCAGCCAGATCTCCTCGTGCAAGCTGCCCTGCATTAAAGATGTGCTGAAGTCAAGAGAGTGAAGCTCGTAGTCGCGCTGAACGGCTATGTGCAGCAGCACCCAAAGAGTGGTCATCTTCAGGGTGGGAGAGAAGGTCTGAAAGTAGTCAACTCCCTGCCGCTTACCGAAGCCTCAAGCCACGTAACGCGCCTTGAAAATAAGCGGAGAACCCGACGGCCGCTTCACCCTGAAAATCCACATGCCACTGACGATGTTCGCCCCAGGTGGGGGAACCTCGTCGACGTAGGGGCCTGTGGACTTCCAGGAAGCCATCTCTGTGTCCATGGCTGAATGCCACTGTGAGGTGTAGGGACCCTCGATCGCCTCAGCGTACGATCGAGCATTTGGGATGTCTGGTGCATCCGGGTCTCCCTCAGGGGCAATCAGCGTCGACACGAGATGAGGCAAAGCAGCAGCAAAACACTGGAACTCCTCCTGCCTGTCCTCAAGGACGTCCGTGCTAAGAGCACACTCACCCCCGACGGACGGAGGACAGACAGACTCAGACTCAGCAACGAGACTAGCGGCGTAGTCTAGACGACAGCGAGCAGCAAAGTCGACAAGCTCAGTAACTAAGGCAGACGCATTAGTGGACTCAAAGGAAGGGTCACTGACAACAGTGGCCAGGAGACGCGTGACAGTAGGTTTGGCAGCACGAAGAGAGTCAGACTCCGAGTTTGCAAGGAAAGGAAGAGAAGAATCTAGAGGAGACGGCAACGGGAAACGCAAAGGAGCAGTGGAAGGACGCAGTGCCATCTGGTGTGTGCCTGGGACCGCAAGAGGACGCGGACGCGGAGCACGACCACTAGTGCGAGCAGCACAAACAGGCAAGGCAGGATGAGACGCAGGCTCACGAAGCTCAGCAAGACCTCCAGTAGGACCAGTGTAGGGAGAAGGAGCAGGTAGGGGGGAGGTGGGGTGTAACTGTGACTGCGACTGGACACGCTGCGGACACTCTAAGGGAGGAGCAGGACTAGTAGAAGGCGGGAGACCAAGAACCTGCTCAAGGGGTGGAACGAAGTACGGCCTCGGCCGCGCAATGCCTCCAGAACCACCAGGGACAGCACCAGTACCCGCACCGGCAGCACCAGCGCCAGCAGCACCTCCAGCTCCAACAGCGCCAACTCCGGCACCCTCAGACGTACGAGCGCCAACAGAACCACCAACGCCAACACCCCCAGCAGCTCCAGCTCCAGCAGCACCAACTCCAGTAGGACCGGCAGCTCCAGTACCGCCAGCAGCTCCAGCTGTACCTCCAGCAAAACCAACTCTAGCAGCCCCAGCAGCACCCCTAGTCCCAGCAGCTCCAGTACCGCAAGTACGAGCACCTCCGGGACCAGCAGCAACAGTAGTACCAGCTCCAGCGCCGGGCAAACCACTCGCGCAACTCCTGCGGAGGGAGTAGCTCCCGCCTCGACGAAGCACCGCGAGAGGCCACACGAGCAGACCCAGCACCCCCAGGCTCCGCACCCCCATGCTCAGCACCCCCAGGCTCAGCACCCCCAAACTCAGCACCCCCAAGCTTAGCACCCCCAGGCTCCGCACCCTTGGACTCAGCACCCCCAGGCTCCGCACCCTCAGGCTCAGCACCTCTAGACCCGGCACCCACAGGCTCAGCACCTCTAGCAGTACCAGAGTCAACAGCTACCTCGAAAGGCTGGACTGCGTCTACCTGGGACACACCTTACAGGGCAAGACCCTGAGGGGGGAGAGGGTCTACCGGGGGAGGACCTGGCGCAAGGAAGAGCGGCGGCGGGGGGAGGGGCGCAGTGCGGTAGGGGAAGAGACGGTAGTAAGGCACCGACTCGTCAAAGGTGACGTCCTGGGAGGACAGAACACGGCGTGAGGTGGGGTGGTAAAACTGCCAACCAGGTGCGTCAGGGGGGAAGCCAAGGAAGACGCAGGGAACAGCACGGGGGGACAGCTTGTCCGTAGACAAGTCGCGGACAAACGCCCGAGATCCCCAGACCCGAAATGCAGACGCATCGCCAACCTTCTCCGTCCATTGCAAGGTGGGGGAGGTCTCTGGCAAGGAGACCCAGGGCTGAAGGTTGAGCTGATGTGCTGCGTACTGAACCGCAAATGGCCACAGAAAATGGGGGGCAGCCGCATCGATCATGGACGTACGAGCGACGTCCATCACCATGCCAATGCGGCGCTCAGCAATCCCATTTTGCTGTGGAGAGGCCAGAAGCGTGAAGGTATGGCTGATGCCCTGTGCATGACGGAAGGCTCCCAGACGGGCAAAGGAAAACTCCCCGCCTCTGTCAGAGTGCAGGCGCAGAACGGGAAAGTGTGAGCCGAAACTCTCTCTGAGCTGGAGACGAGCTGCGCGGATCCAGTCGATCAACACCTCAGTGACGTCACCCTTGCTACGCAAGGGGAAGACTCTGGTGTAACGCGAGTAGTCGTCAACCACCAACAGGAAGGAACGCTCGTGACCCTCGCCACAGACGCGGGCGGGGCCCCATACGTCCATGTGAAGAGTATGAAGGGGAGCCTATGTCAGAGGAGTGAGGGGCGGCGCGCTGCTGCCCCTCGACGCAGGGAACGCAGGTAGGGGCAGGCCCCGGAGGGAGGGGGAGGAGAGACTAAGGGAGACCAGAGACAAGGACACGGGAGGCCATGCCTTGGAGACGAGGCAGGGAGGGGTGACCAAGGCGGTGGTGCCAAAGGAGAGTCCGGTGGGACAGGAGACGACACGAGCAGGAAGCAGACTCAGGACCAGACCTGGACGCTGCAGCAAACATCTGACTCGACGCAGCTACCTGACTAGACTCAGCAACTGGAGGAGACTTAGTAGTCAGTGTGTACAGGCTCGACCCCGTCCGACGGGTAAACGTGGCCAAGTGTGGGCCCGTCCGAGCACACGTACACTGGGTCATTCGCTGAGTCGCAAGAGTGAACTGGTCAACCCCCCGATTCTGTAGATCAGCACTACTCACCAAGTTGGTAGAGAATGAGGGGAGGTAGAGACCTGGCAGGGTGCCAGAGGGGGTTGCCGGACACGGTAAGACAGTGGAGAAGCTGGCAAGGACAGGACCCCTAGAGGGTTCCGCCAGGGAGACCGCAACCGGCAGACTAAGCGGGGTAAGCGTGGTGCGGTCTCAAAAGAAGGAGCGGGAAGCACCCGAGTCAAGGGTGAAGGTGTGTAAGGCCTGAGCCGCATGGTACCTGAGAGAGCAGACTCACCAGCACCTGGGGCAGCAGACGCACTAGCACCTAGAGCAGCAGCCTCACTAGCACCTAGAGCAGCAGCCTCAATGCCCGGGTCAGGCGGAACACACAAGTAACAATCACCCTCAACACTATGAGACACAGCATACATGGCAGCAAGAATAGCATCATAATCAAGATCAAAGATAGCAACCCCTGCCCTAGATAGCTCTCCCCAGCGAGGGATGTCAGTGGCGTCAGGGAACTGGTGACGCCACGTGTCCGTCAGGCGGCCGAAGCAGCGCTGGGTGGAGTGCAGGCCCCCGCACTGCTCACCAGCACGGTCGCCGGTACGGAGGACGTAGGTGCAGGAACCAGTACCCCCACCGCGCTGACGCCCAGCGTACCACTCACAAAGCTGCTGAAGGGACAGGGTCTCATGACTGCGCTGCTGCTGCTGGCGCGGACCACCACCGGACCCACTCCTCTGCGCAAAGCCGCGGCCAGCTCCACCGCTGCCGCCGCCGCCTCCACCACGTCCGCCGCCTCCGTCACCTCCGCCACCTCCGCCGCCTCCGCTCCCTCCACCACCGCCGCCGCCTCCTCCGCCTCCATTGCTGCCATCGACACCTCCACCCCCGCCACCACTCCCACCACCACCCCCACCCCCTCCACTTCCTCCACCACCACCTCCACCGCCCCCGCCAGCCCCTCCAGCGCCTTTTCCCCCCTTGCCCTTGCCGGTGCGGCGTCTCCCGCTAGGGGTAGATGCAGCGCCGACCGACTCGAAACCAACGAGGTCGACCGCAGGAGCAGAAGCAACAGAGGGCAAGAGGGGGGAAGGGGAACACCCCTCAAAGACGGGGGTGCGAGGGTCACCACGAGAGGCTCCTACAGCGACTATGCTCTTCTTTGCTGCTAGGAGGCGCTCCTCGAGGAGGTCAACGGTGATTGTGGTGGGGCAAACTGAGAGAAAGTGGTCCCTTACTAAGCGAAGGGAGTCGGGGAGCCAGGTGACTATGTAGTAGAGGGTGATGTACATGGGGGGGGGGGGGGGGGTTCTTGGCACAGAACTCAGCAGGAAGTGCAGCGTGGTAGCGAGTGTCACTAGTGCGGAGGTGCATAATGAGGTCAGCAACTGTGGGAAAGGCAGCAAGGTCAAGGAACAGGTACGGCAGCATGAGGCGGCTCAGCGCAGCAGTGGCAGGGGAAGAGTAGCGTGCAACTACAGCATCGTACAAGGTCTGAGCACTCTTGTACTGGCTAAAGTGTGCACGCTCAGTGGTCGGTAAGTGGCGACGCACAGCAAGACGGGTAGCAGCATCGCGTGTGGCCCACTGTGAGCGAAAAGTGCTGTCAGCAGCAGTAGGCGGGGCAGGAGAGGCACCAGAGGTGAGATCGAACAGAGAGAGTCCGTCTGCCCTATTGCAATGTAGGAACAGGTGGAGGTCATCGACCCAGACCTCAAAGTCAACACCACGACCCTCAGCATCAAAGGTAAGGACACTGGGGGTAGCCATGACTGAAGTGGCCTAGCAGTGAGTGATCTTACCAGTCCGAGTAAGTAGGGTCGGGGCGCGCCGGTAGGAACAGTAGCAGCTCGACGGCAGGGCGGCTCGGCGGCTCAGCTACTGGGTGGCTCGGCGGCTCGGCTGCTGGGCGGCTCGGCGGCTTGGCTGTTGGGTGGCTCGGCTGTCGGGCGGCTCGGCGGCTCGGTTGCTAGGCGGCTCGGCGGCCTAGCGGCTCGGCTGGTGGGCGGCTCGGCGGCTCAACTGTTGGGCGGCTAAGCTGCTGGGCGGCTCAGCTGCTGGGCGGCTCAGCTGCTGGGCGGCTCAACTGCTGGGCGGCTCAGCTGCTGGGCGGCTCAGCTGCTGGGCGGCTCAGCTGCTGGGCGGCTCAGCTGCTGGACGGCTTGGCGGCTCGGCTGCTCAGCTGCTGGGCGGCTTAGCGGTGAAGGGGCCGGTAGAGGCGGCGACGGGGCCGGTAGAGGCGGCGACGGGGCCGGCAGAGGCGGCGATGGGGCCGCTAGGGGCGGCGATGGATCCGCGTGGGGAGGGGAGCGGCAACGGGGCCGCTAGGGGCGGCTACAGGGCTGCGTAGGGGCGGCGACGGGGCCGCGTAGGGGCGGCGACGAGGCCGCGTAGTGGCGGCGACGGGGCCGCGTAGGGAGTGGAGCGGCGACGGGGCCGCTAGGGGTGGCGACGGGGCCGCGTAGGGGCGACGACGGGGCCGCGTAGGGAGGGAGGCGGTGTCGGGGCCGCTAGGGGCGGTGACGGGGCCGCGTAGGGGCGGCGACGGGGCCGCTAGGGGCGGCGACGGGGCCACTAGGGGCGGTGATCGGGCCGCGTAGGGGTGGCGACGGGGCCGCGTAGGGACGGCGACGGGGCCGCGTAGGGAGAGAGGCGGCGACGGGGCCGCTAGGGGTGGCGACGGGGCCGCGTAGGGGCGGCTACGGGGTCGCTAGGGGCCGCGAGGGGCCTGGAAGGGCGGCGACGGGGCCGCTAGGGGTGGCACGAGGGGCTGTGAGTGGGGCCTCTAAGAGAGCTTGACAGAAGGGCGGCCCACAAGGCGCGCCTCGGGCAGGAGCGACTAGCGCTCCGGTCAGAATAAAAATAAATTCAGTGGTGGGCCCAAGGAAGCGTTCCCACTAGGGAACCTGCTCTATACCATGTGAAGAAATGAGGAATGAATGAACTAGGAAAAAGGTGGGTACAAGTAGGAAAACCTAGAAGTGTTGTTCCCCATATAGTCTACCCCACTACAGCCTACATAGACTAAAGCATATAAGTTTGACACACCCACCCTGTATAAGCTATCCAGTGGTGTACAATTACGGGGTGGTGTTTGATCCGGGAGAATACAGTATTAGGACATTAGGCTCGGGTGTAGAGCGGCTCGGCTGCAGGGTGGCTCGGCTGCTGGGAGGCTCGGGTGTAGAGCGGCTCGGCGGTGGGGCGGCTCGGCTGCTGCAGTTGAGCGGCTCGGTTGTTGGGAGGCTCGGGTGTAGAGCGGCTCGGCGGCGGGGCGGCTCGGCTGCTGCAGTGGAGCGGCGAAGGAGGAGGAGAAGCAGGGGAGACCACACACCTGCAACCCCTCAGCGCGGCCCCCTCAGGTCGCCTCGATAGGCGACGGGAAAAGGGGGGGGGGGGGGGGGGGGGAGGCGGGGCCGCGACGGGTAGGGCGACAGAGCGGCGGGGCCGCGACGGGGCGGCGGGGCCGCGAGGGAGCGGCGGCGAGGCCGCGATGGGGCGGTGGGGCCGCGACGGAGCGGCGGGGCCGCGAGGCAGAGGCGGCGGGGCCGCGTCGAAGTGGCGGGGGGGGGCGCGACGAAGTGGTGGCGGGGCTGCGAGGGAGCGGCGGGGCCGCGAGGCAGAGGCGGCGGGGCCGCGTCGAAGTGGCGGGGGGGGGCGCGACGAAGTGGTGGCGGGGCCGCGAGGGAGCGGCGGGGCCGCGAGGAAGAGGCGGCGAGGCCGCTAGAAAGGGCGGCGGAGCCGCGTCTGAAGGGTGGCGGGGCCGCGAGGAGGGCAGCGGGGCCGCGAGGGGAAGGGCGACTCGGAGGGTCGCTAAAAAAAAATGCGCGCCTCGGGGCGCGCTTCGGTGGGCCCAAGAAGCAGTTCCTAGGAGGGAACCTGCTCTGATTCTATGTGAAAAGAAAGAACGAGGAGGAGGGAACTATGAGTGAAGTGAGTACAAATAGCAAAACCCTAATTGGGTTGTACCCCCTATGGGATACCCCACTGTAGCCTACACAACAGCATAAGCTACATATATGTTCTGACAAAATATATATTATATATATAACATAGCAAAGTATAGATTATTAAGATTGCAAAGTACACACTAATAGGTTTACACATGACAATAAAAGTGGAAAGTTATGACTTGGTTAAATATTTGTTGTACAATATGAACAATTATCAAGCATAGCAACGAACCGTTTCTGTTTCTAAAGATTGAAAAAAGATGGGTAATCTCAAGTTGTATCAATAGAGATACCTACGTCAATAAGGTATGGCAGAACTACCTAATGCATGCACAACTACTCCATACTCTATTGAGATAGCTGTCAGTAGATCTGCACTGTGGATGGCCGATTGATCATGGAGAGGGTTACAGGCGTGTTCGCCTGGGGGGTTATGTGTGAAAATAATCAGAAGAGGAATGAAATGACTAAGTCAGAAATGGGTACAAATAGGAAACCCTAATTGGGTTGTACCCCCTATGGGATACCCCACTATAGCCTACAGAAACAAGTAAGCTATATGTTCTGACACACCCCCATAGGCAAAGTGGGGGAGAACAAGGGGTCACAAGACCAGTCAAGCAAAGCAAAGCAAAGCTCAGGGTGGATCACAAAGTCACCACGCATTACGAGCACAAGTTCTAAGGCCAGAAGGCCAGTTCACATGCAAAGTCATATATAGAGATATACAAGAATCAAGCAAGCAAGACCAGGAGTATATATAGGTGAAGGTACAAGCAAGGTCAAGAGGAGAGCAAGTGAGGCAAGACAGGCACAAGACCCAGCTGCGTACAACAGCGCTGATGATCACAAGGCGCAAGTGCCTTGGTGAAGACATCAGCAGTGTTGGCCTCAGAGGCCACGTACGCAAGTCGCAACTGTCCACGCTGCTGTAGCTCACGAGCAAGAAAGTAGCGGAGAGCAATGTGCTTCGTTCTGTGCTCCAGTCGCTGCTCTCGACACAAGGCCAGCATGGCCTTGTTGTCTACGTACAGGACTGGAGGAGAACGAGGCTGCTCTCCAAGGTCGGTCAGCAGGTAGGTGAGCCAGCGTAACTCCTGAGCAGCCATAGCCCCAGCGTAGATCTCAGCCTCACAACTGGAGCCGAGAACAGAAGACGAGCGGGTAGCCCGCCACGAGACAGAGCCGGAACCAAGACTGAAGGTGTAACCCTGTGACGACCGCTGCGTAGCCTGGTCGTCAGCCCAAGAAGCGTCTGCGTGACCAGTGAGGACCACTGGACTGCGCCCTCCAAGCACTAGCCCCATGCCCGACGAACTGCACAAGTAGCGTAACACCCTCTTCGCTGCAGCCATGTGCTCTGGTCGGTGTCTCCCAGGAGCAACAAAGCGTGCAAGAATGCTAAGAGGGTATGCGAGGTCAGGTCGTGTGCAGGTCATCAGGTACATGAGGCAGCCAACAAGCTCTGCATACGGGCCACTCGACTCTACGGACTCATCCGAAGGCAGAGCTGAGAGCGAGTGGCGAGTAGGCAGAGGAGTGGCCTGAGGCGAGGAGTACGTGAAGCCGAAGCGCTGAAGGACCTGCTGCACCATGTGTGACTGAGTCAGGGTAATGGTGCGGCGTGCTCTGTCCCGGGTGATCTGCAGGCCAAGGTAGCTGCGCAGTTCACCCAGGTCAGTACACGTGTGTCTCTTCTGCAGCTCGGACTTCACGTAGGCGAGTCCAGCAGTGTCAGCTGTGGCAAAGACCAAGTCGTCGACGTACACGAGGATGTAGAACGGCGGCAGAGAGGTGTCGGTGCGCAGAAACAGCGACGGGTCGGCAGTAGAAGGAGCAAACCCAAGTGCCGCGAGCGTAGTCCTCAGTGTGTCGTGCCACTCACGTGGCGCCTGGCGGAGACCGTAGACTGGACGCCGGAGACTCCACTGGGTACCAGGAGGGAAAGACCCAGTGAAGCCAGGAGGGCGGCGCAGCCAGATCTCCTCGTGCAGGCTGCCCTGCAAGAAAGCTGTGCTGAAGTCGAGAGAGTGCAGCTCGTAGTCACGGTGAGCAGCAACGTGCAGCAGAACCCGAAGTGTGGTCATCTTCGGGGTGGGGGAGAAGGTCTGAAAGTAGTCAACCCCCTGCCGCTGACTGAAGCCACGAGCCACGTAACGCGCCTTGAAGACAGGCGGAGAACCCGGCGGCCGCTTCACTCTGAAAATCCACATACCACTGACGATGTTCGCCCCAGGAGGGGGAACAGCGTCAACGTAGGTGCCTGTGGACTTCCAGGAAGCCATCTCTGCATCCATAGCTGCCTGCCACTGAGAGGAGTAGGGACCCTCTATCGCCTCCGCGTAAGAGCGCGGAGTCGGGATGTCTGGTGCATCCGGGTCTCCCTCAGGGGCTAGCAGTACAGACGCGAGACGAGGTGAAGCGACGGCCAGACACTGGAACTCCTCCTGCCTGTCCTCAAGGACATCCGTGCCAAGGGCACACTCACCCCCGACGGACGGAGGACAGGCGGACTCAGACTCAGGGACAAGACGAGCAGTGTAGTCGAGACGACAGCGCGCAGCAAAGTCTACAAGCTCAGTGACAAGGGCAGACGCAGCAGACGACTCGAAGGAAGGGTCAGTGACAGCAGTAGCAAGGAGACGTGTGACAGTAGGACTGGCAGCACGAAGAGAGTCCGACTCCGGGTCGGCAAGAGCAGGAAGAGAGGAAGCAGGAGGAGAAGGCAAAGGGGCACGCAGAGGAGCAGTGGACGGACGCAGTGACATCCGGTGCGTGCCAGGGACAGGAGGAGGACGCTGACGGGAACCGCGACCACTAGTGCGCGCAGGACGAACAGGCGACGCAGGTTGAGACGCAGGCTCACGACGCTCAGTAAGACCTCCAGCCGGACCAGCGTAGGGAGAAGGAGCAGGCAAAGGGGAGGCAGGCTGTAGCTGTGGCTGTGACCGGACAGGCTGCGGACCCTCTAAGGGAGGAGGAGGAGGTGTAAGACCAAGAACCTGCTGGAGGAGCGGAACGAAGTACGGTCGGGGCCGCGCGGCGACGCCAGAAACAGCAGGAACAGCAGCAGCAGCTCCGGCAGGAGCACCCACTCCAGCAGCACCACCAGTAGCACCACCAGAAGCTCCAGAACCTCCAGCAGCAGCACCAGGAGCACTGGCAGTCGGACCGCCAACGGCAGGCTCAGCGCCAACACCCTCTGTAGTACCAGCTCCAGGAGAACTCTCAGACCCAGCAGCTCCAGCACCCAAAGTACGAGCACCGCCGGGACGCGCGACAGTAGTACCCTCTGCAGCCGAAGAACCACCAGCACCAGCAGCACGCCTCCAGCGCCTGGCAAACCACTCACGCAGCTCCGGTGGGGAGAGTGGCTCCCGGCGAGACGAAGCACCCCCAGGCTCAGCACCCCCAGGCACAGCAACCCCAGGCTCAGCACCCCCAGGCTCATCACCCCCAGGCTCAGCACCCCTAGGCTCAGCACCCCTAGGCTCAGCACCCCCAGGCTCAGCACCCCCAGACTCCGCACCCCCAGGCTCAGCACCCCCAGACTCCGCAACCCCAGGCTCGGCACCTCCAGACTCAGCACCCCCAGGCACAGCACCCTCAGACGCCGCACCCCCAGGCTCAGCTCCAGCAGCAGCACCAGAGTCACCAGTGACCTCGACAGGCTCGACCGCGTCTACCTGGGACACACCTGAAGGGGCAGGACCCTGAGGGGGGAGGGGGACTACCGGGGGGGGACCTGGTACCAAGAAGAGCGGGGGTGGGGGGAGGGAAGGAGTGCGGTAGGGGAAGAGGCGGTAGTAGGGTACCGACTCGTCGAACGTGACGTCCTGGGAGGACAGAACACGGCGAGAGGTGGGGTGGTAGAACTGCCACCCAGGGGCGTCGGGGGGGAACCCCAGGAAGACGCAGGGAGCAGCGCGAGGGGACAGCTTGTCCGCAGACAAGTCGCGGACAAACGCCCGAGATCCCCAGACCCGGAACACCGACGCATCGCCAACCTTCCCCGTCCACATCAAGACTGGGGACATCGCGGGCCGAGAGACCCGGGGGTGAAGGTTGATCTGATGCGCGGCGTACCTGACCGCAAACGGCCACAGAAAATGGGGGGCAGCCGCATGCATCATGGACGTACGAGCGACGTCCATGACCATGCCAATGCGGCGCTCAGCAATCCCATTCTGCTGTGGTGAGTCCGGGAGCATGAAGGTCTGACGGATGCCTCGCACACGACAGTAGGCACTCAGGAGGCCAGAGGAGAACTCTCCGCCTCTGTCCGAGTGCAGACGCAAAACAGGGAAGTCAGAGCCAAAGCTCTTCCGAAGCTGGAGACGAGCTGCGCGGATCCAGTCGATCAACACCTCAGTGACCTCACCCTTGCTGCGCAAGGGGAAGACTGTGGTGTAACGCGAGTAGTCGTCAACCACCAGCAGGAAGTAGCGCTCCTGACCCTGTCCAAGGACTCGGGCTGGGCCCCACACGTCCATGTGAAGCGTCTGCAACGGGGCCTCTGTCGGAGGAAACTGGGAGGAGTGAGGGGCAGCACGCTGGCGCCCCTCGACACAGGGGACACAGGGAGGGCCAGGGCCCGGAGGAAAGGGAGGGAGGGACCGGGGAAGACCAGACACAAGGACTCGCGAGGCCATGCCTCTGAGCCGAAGCAGAGAGGGGTGGCCAAGGCGGTGGTGCCAGAGAAGGGACTCGTGAGACAGACGACGACACGAGCAGGGGGCAGACTCAGGACCTGACCTGGACGCTGCAGCAAACACCTGACCAGAGGAAGGGACCCTACCAGACGTAGTACCTGGAGGAGAAGCAGTGGTCAGTGTGTACAGGCTCGACCCTGGCCGACGTGTAAACGTAGCCAGGTGGCGACCCGTATCCGCCTCAGTGCAGTGAGTCACCCGCTGACGAGCTGGTGTGAACTGGTGGACACCCGCATCCTGGAGGTCAGCACCGCTCACCAAGTTCGTCGAGAACGAGGGGAGGTAGAGACCAGTCAGGGTGCCAGAGGGGGCCGCCGGACACGGGAGGACAGTGGAGAAGCGAGACAGGACAGGCCCCCCAGAGGGGTCAGCCAGGGACACCGCAACCGGCCGACTCAGCGGCGTGAGAGTGGTGCGGTCCCTAAAGAAAGAGCGAGACGCTCCAGAGTCAAGGGTGAAGGTGTGAGAGGCCGAAGCCGACACAGTACCTGAGAGGGCGGACTCACCAGTACCTGAGAGTACAGACGCACTGGCACCTAGAGCAGCAGCCTCACTAGTACCTGACGCGGCAGTACCAATGCCCGGGTCGGGCGGGAAACACCGGTAACAGTCATCCTCATCACTACCAGTCACAGCATACATAGCAGAGAGAATAGCATCAAAATCAAGATCATAAATAGCTACACCAGCCCTAGACAGCTCTCCCCAGCGGGGGATCTCAGCGGCCTCCGGAAACTGCTGACGCCAAGCGTCGGTCAGGCGGCCAAAGCAGCGACGGGCTGTGTGGGCGCCTCCACACCTCTCCCCTGCACGCTCACCGGTGCGAAGAACGTAGGGGCAGGGACCAAGCGCACCACCGCGCTGACGCTGCAAGTACCACTCACGGAGCTGCTGAGGGCCGGGGACGGTGCGAGAGCGCTGCTGCTGCTGCGTCTGCTGCTGCGGCTGCTGCTGCTGCTGCTGCTGGCGCTGACCACCCCCAGCGCCGCTCCGCTGGGACGAGCCACTACGACCCCCGCCTCCACCGCCACCCCCGCCTCCACCGCCACCCCCGTCTCCACCGCCACCGCCCCCACCAGGACCGTCGCTCCCACCGCTCCCACCGCCTCCACCGCTACCACCTCCGCCGCCACCTCCGCCTCCACCGCCGCCACTAGTACCTCCACTCCCGCCACCACCCCCACCGCCACCCCCACTCCCCCCTCCACCCCCACCGCCTCCTCCACCGCCCCCTCTGGCTCCACCCGCTCCCTTGCCCCCCTTGCCCTTGCCAGTGCGGCGTCTGCCGCTGGGGGCAGACGCCGCGCCGACCGACTCAAAACCAACGAGGTCGGCCGCAGCGGCAGAGGCGACAGAGGGCAGCAGGGGGGAAGGACCACACCCCTCAAAGATGGGGGTGCGAGGGTCACCCCGAGAGGCCCCTACAACGACAATACTCTTCTCAGCCGCTAGCAGGGACTCCTCAAGGAGGTCGACAGTGAGAGTGGTGGGACAGACAGAGAGAAACTGGTCCCTAACGACACGAAGGGACTCAGGGAGACGGGTGACGAGAAAGTAGAGAGTGATGTACATAGGAGGAGGGTTCGCAGCGCGGAACTCAGCAGGAAGGGCAGCGCGGTAGCGGGTGTCACTAGCGCGGAGGTGGGTAACTAGGTCAGCAACAGTGGGAAAGGAAGCGAGGTCAGGGAAGAGAAACGGTAGCATGAGGCGGCTAAGGGTAGCGGAGGAAGGGGAGGAGTAGCGCGCAACTACAGCGTCGTACAAGGCCTGCGCGGTCTTGCACTGACTAAAGTGGGCACGCTCAGAGGAAGGGAGGTGGCGACGCACAGCAAGACGTGCAGCAGCATCGCGGGTCGCCCACTTGGAGCGAACGGCAGAGTCAGCATCAGCAGGCGGGGCAGGGACAGCGCCAGAGACAAAGTCAAAGAGAGAGACCTCATCTACCGCATCACACAGTAAGTACAGCTGCAGGTCCTCGATCCAAACGGCAAAGTCAATGGCCCTCCCCTCAGCGTCAAAAGTGAGAACATTGGGGGTGGCCATGGCAGCAGCTGAAAGTCTCACCGGGATGGGAGAGTCGGGTAGGTCAGCAGCAGGAGGCTCGGGCTGCTCGTGCGGCTCGGGCGGCTCGGGCGGCTCGGGCGGCTCGGGCGGCTCGGGCGGCTCGGGCGGCTCGGGCGGCTCGGGCGGCTCGGGCGGCTCGGGCGGCTCAGGTACCGGGCGGCTCGGCTACTGCGGGGCGACTCGGCTGCTACAGGGCGGCTCGGCTGCTGCTGGGCGGCTCGGCTGCTGCTGGGCGGCTCGGCTGCCGCTGGGCGGCTCGGCTGCAGTGTAGTGGCGGGGCCGGGACAAGGCCGGCGGTAGGGCCGCGTAGGGGCCGGGACAAGGCCGGCGGTAGGGCCGCGTAGGAGCCGGGGCAAGGCCGCGGTGGAGCCGGCGGCAGGGCCGGCGGTAGGGCCGGCGGTAGGGCCGCGTGGGAGCCGGGGCAGGGCCGCGTTGGAGCCGGCGGCAGGGCCGTGTAGGGGCCGGCGCAGGGCCGAGTGAGGGCCGGCGCGGGGCCGAGTAGGAGCCGGCGGCGGGGCCGTGTAGGAGCCGGGGCCGGGCCGAGTAGGAGCCGGCGGCGGGGCCGTGTAGGAGCCGGGGCCGGGCCGAGTAGGAGGCCGGCGCGGGGCCGCGTAAGGGGCCGAGCAGGAGCCGGCGGTAGGGCCGCGTAGGAGCCGGCGGCGGGGCCGCGCAGGAGCCGGGGCAGGGCCGCGTAGGAGGCCGGTGCGGGGCCGCGGAAGGGGCCGGTGGCGGGGCCGCGTAAGGGGCCGGCGGAGAGGGCCGCGTAGGAGCCGGGACGGGGCCGCGTGAGAGCCGGCGTGGGGCCGCGTAGGAGCCGGCGGCGCGGGGCCGCGTAAGGGGCCGGCGCGGGGCCGCGTAAGGGGCCGGCGCGGGGCCGCGTAGGAGCCGGCGGCGCAGGGCCGCGTAAGGGGCCAGCACGGGGCCGCGTAAGGGGCAGGCGGCGGGGCCGCGTAGGGGTCAGGGCGGCGAGGCCGCAGGGGAGAGGGCGACCCGAAGGGTCGCTAAAAAAAAAAAAGGGCGCGCCTCGGGGCGCGCTTCGGTGGGCCCAAAAAAAATTCGGTCCTGGAGGGACCTAGCTCTATAGCATGTGAAAATAATCAGAAGAGGAATGAAATGACTAAGTCAGAAATGGGTACAAATAGGAAACCCTAATTGGGTTGTACCCCCTATGGGATACCCCACTATAGCCTACAGAAACAAGTAAGCTATATGTTCTGACATTATGGGCGCACTGACCCGCTACTGAAACAAGCCCTTTTATCTCAACGGTCTAGTGGTTGGGATTCTGACATGGTATCAGAGCGGTTTCGGGTTCGATTCTCGGTGTATGCACATGTAGGCCGTTGCCGCTGTGCTTAGTCCTGGGCCTCCCAGTGTGGGGGGGTGTCAGTAGATCTGTACTGTGGATGCCCGATTGATCCTAGAGAGGGTTACAGGCATGTTCGTCTGGGGGGTTATGGGCGCACTGACCCGCTACTGAAACAAACTCTTTTATCCCAATGGTCTAGTGGTTGGGATTCTGACAATAGCAAGATTGACAAACTAAAAATTGAATATAAATTCACGGGGTGTAAATTCAAACAATTGCTGTACCATTTCCAATTTCTCAAAGTGATGATCGGTCTTCGATTGTACCTATAGAAAAAATGGATGAGAAGAGTCAAAGTACTTCGAAATGGGAATAACCTATTAATTACAATGTGAATATCTGAAATAATAAACAACTTCCTTTTCATTTTATATCTTATTGTGTACCTTGTCCTCCTAAACCCTGTAGTAATACAAAATATTGCAAAGAAGTGTTATCTCAGGTGATTTACAGAGAGCATTGGGTGTTTGATTTTGAGCCTTGTTTATTGTAGTTTCCATCTACTGATAATATTTGTTGTGAAACTATCGCTGTGTATAGTTTCGAGCTGGTAAAGATTGTTTCTTCACACTTCAGCAATGCCGTTGAACATGTTCATTTCTGTAGTATGACGCGGCGCAAACTCATTGGCTGGTTAATTCTCAAATGTCAGTTTGAACTTTTGGCATTTGAGAATTAGCTGACAATTCATCTCGCGGCAATCTGATACAGTGAACCCAAGCAGACCGTCGAACCTGTTCGCGCTCGAACCTCGCCGAACCAGCATTCCACACTTTCGGGAACGCAATGACCAATCGGTGAACCCTTCGTGGCAGGGGGGGTTCCACATTGAACCCTGAACTACCCGACAAAATGACGACCCGGAAAAACAACCATAGAAGTGTTAATATTGATCACTTCAACGCGAGCGCGGAAAACTGGTTATGAAAGGTGGATGTGTCAAATGTTGTAGCCTATAGTGAGGTTTGTCTTAGGGGGTACAGAAGTTAGGGTTTGTTATATGTACCCCAACCAACATCAATGGAACCATCCATTCCTCATTTTGACATGGTATCAGCTAGGTTAGGATCCTGTGGGATCCCGTTCCTCCGTTCTCCGTTCGTACCTCCCGAGCCTAACCCTACCTCTCGTTCGTACCAGTTCCGTTGTTACCGCGCCTAGTACCGAGCCTAGCGCCCTTTCCCCCCGTCGCTTAGCGCCCTTTCTCCCCGTTACCTAGCGCCCTTCCCCCCCCCCCCCCCCCCCCCCGTCGCGTCGCGCCCTTTCCCCCCGTCGCGTCGCGCCCTTTCCCCCCGTCGCGTCGCGCCCTTTCCCCCCGTCGCGTCGCGCCTGTTCCCCCTGTCGCGTCGTGCCCGCCCGTTCCCCCCCGTCGCGTCGTGCCCGCCCGTTCCCCCCCGTCCCGTCGCCCTGTCCCGTCGCGTCGCCCTGCCCCGTCGCGTCGCCCTGCCCCGTCCCGTCGCCCTGTCCCGTCCCATCGCCCTGCCCCGTCGCGTCGCCCTGCCCCGTCGCGTCGCTCCCGCCCTTTCTCCCGTCCCATCGCCCTGCCCTACGCCCTAGCCCGTCGCCCTACTCTAAGCCCTGGCCCGTCGCCCTACCCTAAGCCCTGCCCCGTCGCCCTTCCCTCCGCCCTGGCCCGTCGCCCTTCCCTACGCCCTGGCCCGTCGCCCTACCCTAAGCCCTGGCCCGTTGCCCTACCCTATGCCCTGGCCGGTCACCCTACCCTACGCCCTGGCCCGTCGCCCTAGCCCGCTCTTCCGCTGCGACTGAGTCCTCTTCCTCCCGGTTGTTACTCGCCTGTTCGTTTGCGTTAGTTCTCACTATGGCGACTCCGCGAGTTCTTCGTTTCGACGCTGACGGTAGACCCTTTGACTTTTCCGTCTGGCTTCTTCGCGCTCGCCGTCTGTTAGAGAGTCAGGTCCAGGGGGGCGAGACCCTCTGGTCGCACGCTACTGGTGACCTCCCCGAGCCCCCCGAGCCTACAGCTTTAGGCCCTGCCCCTGACGACACTACTACGGCTCGCTTTGCCCGTCAGCGCGCTGACCGGACGGCTTGGACGTCGCGTGACGCTGCGGCCTGCATCGCACTCAGCAGCCTCCTCCTTGAGTCCGAGGAGGTCCACTTTACTCAGGTTCGCACCGCTGCTGCGTACCTCACTGCGATTAAGGCCCGCTACTCCACTCCCGCTACTGTCTCTCTTGGCCGTCTTTTCCTCCCGTTCCTGTTTCCTGATCTCGCCTCGTTTGAGCGCTCTGCTGACTTGATCGCTCACCTCCGCTTGCTCGACGCTAGTTGCCCCGCTGCTTGCAATGAGGCACAGCTTGCACTGCTTCCTCCCCCCATGGCGATTACTGTCTATTTCATCGCCACTAGCCTCCCTGACCGCCTTGCCTCCGTTCGTGACGCGCTTCTGCTGAAGCACCCTAGTGAGCTGACTATCGAGGTCCTTGAGTCGGCACTCAAGGACGTCGAGAGCAACCTTCGTTCGGTAGCTGCCGCCTCTGGTACTGTGTCCCCCCCACTCTTCCACGGGTGCACAGTCCCGCAGTTACCCACCTTCACTGCCTCTCTTGCCACTGCCGCTACTAACGCGACTGCGGCTGCTGTTACGACTGCGTCGCGGTCCCGCGGCAGGGGGGGCAAGAAAGGTGGTTCTGGTGGAGGTGGAGGCGGAGGTAGCGGAGGTAGTGGGGGTGCTGTTGCGACTGGCGGTGGTGGGAGTGCAGCGTCTGGAGAGACCCCTCGTGCAGCGGCTGGTGACTCCACTGCACCTGCTGGTGGCGGCGACCCCCGAGCTCGTCAGTCGCCTCCCGTACTGCCGGCCCCGCTAGGTGGAGCAGCGGCGTGGTACCAGGCTCAGCGGCAGCAACACCTTCAGCAGCAGCAGCAGCCCCTTTCCTCCCAGCAGCCTCAGCAGCAGCAGCGTCAGCAGCTGGCTCCGGGGTCGGGGCTGCGTCAGTCCCAGCGCGGTACTGCTTACCCTCCCTGCCCCCTACCAGGTTCTGACAGGTCCTCGTCGGGGCCACCCTTGTGGCCGCTTTCACCCCCCTGGTCAGTGCTTTGCTCAGCTCACTGACACGGTCCGGTTGGCCTACGGGGTTGGCGGTCCTGCTCCTGACAGGCTTCCTCTGGTTCAGCGCTACGGCTCCGCTCTGTGGGGCATGTCTGCTGAGCAGTTAGTTGATCTGATTAGTGCTCCTCATGCTATGTATGCTGTTGTTGACTCTAGTGTTTCTGACTCTGTTTACTCTGGTGTTGTTAGCTTAGGTGCTAGTCTTACTCAGGTGCCTGTTGCTAGTGTAGGTTCTTGTGTAGACTCTAGACCAGCGACTACCTCAGAGGACGCTTCGCTGTCGTTCACGCTGGACTCTGGAGCCTCCCACTGCTTCTTCCGGGACAGCACGACACTTACACCACTTCCTGCGCCTGTTTCTGTTGCGTTGGCTGATCCCACTACGGGACCAGTCACTGCACGTCACACTACCACTTTACCGTGTCCTGCTGCTCCCTCCGGGTCTCTCACTGGGTTTCACGTCCCCTCGTTCTCCCGGAACTTGGTGGGCGTGCGACCCCTTGTGACTCAGCACGTGGGTGTGTGGTTTGAGCCTTCTAGAGAGACTGCGGTGTGTGTTGACGGAGACTCTTACCAGCCTCTTGCTACCTTTACTGCTGAGCCGGGCTCGGGTCTCTACACTCTTCACACTGGCCCGCGTGCGCCGCAGCAGCAGCCGCAGCAGCAGCAGCAGCCGCAGCCGCAGCAGCAGCAGCAGCAGCACCAGCGGCTGCACCAGCAGCCCCCCCTACTGCCACTGCCCCCGGTCCCCCCCCCCGTTCGGGTCCCCGCGTCTCACCAGGTTGCTTCGTCCCCCCAGGTGTCTGTGTCGTGTCTGGTTCCTACGTCTGTTCCAGTCGCTGCGTCGTGCTCCTGCCGGTCGCTTGCCCACCCCACCGTTCTGTGGCACCACCGGATGGGGCACCCGTCCCTTCCTCGTCTGCGCGCTATGTCCAATCAGCGTCTTGTCCTAGGCCTCCCACGTGTCTTGCCGTCGCTGCCGCCTTCGCTTGCGCCGCCGTGTGGTCCCTGCGTCGAGGGTCGGCTGCGCGCCACCCCTCACTCCTCCTCCCTACGTCCGGCCACCGAGCCTTTTGAGACGCTTCACTTAGACGTCTGGGGCCCCGCCCCTCGTCTAGGCCCTGAGCATGAGCGTTACTTTCTGGTGGTCGTTGACGACTTCTCCCGCTACACCACAGTGTTCCCTCTGGCGAAGAAGTCTGAGGTGACTTCTACGCTGATCAGGTGGTTGCTCACCACCGCGGACACTCGTGGTCGTCGTGTCAGCTGTCTCCACTCCGACCGTGGGGGTGAGTTTCGCTCCGGCATTCTCGCTGGATTCTGTCGCGAGCAGGGCATTCGTCAGTCCTGGACGCTTCCAGAGTCCCCACAGCAGAATGGGGTTGCTGAGCGCCGCATGAGCCTGGTCATGGAGATCGCCCGCACCTCCCTGACTCACGCCTGTGCCCCCCATTTTCTGTGGCCCTACGCGGTCAGGTACGCCGCGCACCAGCTGAACCTCTGGCCACGTGTCTCTCGACCAGAGGTTTCACCGACCAGTCTTTGGACAGGGTCCCCTGGTGTTGCGTCGCGGTTTCGCGTCTGGGGGTGCTTGGCTCTTGTCCGCGACACCTCCGCGGACAAGCTCTTGCCTCGTGCTGTCCCCTGTGTCTTCCTTGGTTTTCCTGAGGACTCCTCTGACTTCACCTTTTACCACCCTCCCTCTCACCGGTTCTTTGACTCCCGTGACGTCCGTTTCGAGGAGTCCACTCCGTACTACGTCAGGTACCCCACTCGAGGTCTCCCGGTTCCTCCTCCCCCCCTCTTCCTGACTGCAGCCCCCCCTCCTGCTCCCCCGGTACAGCCTCCCCCCCCTGGTCCAGCCCCGTCAGGTGTGTCCCAGGCTACCCCTCCTCCTTCGGTAGCCCCTCCGGTACAGCCTCCCTCCCCACAGTCCTCCTCGCAGCGTGCCGCTGGTGCTAGCTCTCGAGAGGTTGGTGCTGCGCCTGTTCCTGTACCGGTTTCTGGTTCTGGGGGTGCTGGAGTTGGAGCTGGAGTTGGAGCTGGAGTTGGCACTGGAGTTTCTGGTTCTGGGGGTGCTGGAGTTGGAGCTGGAGTTGGAGCTGGAGTTTCTGGTTCTGGAGTTGGAGCTGTCCCGGTGGGTGCAGAGGACTCTTGTCGTCCGGGAGCTGGTGCTGGTCGCGCGGCCACTGGGGGTGCTGCGTCTGGGGGTGAGGGTGCGCCTCCTTCGGGTTCAGGTGAGCCTGGGTCTGGAGCTGGTGTTAGTGCTGCCTCTGGGGGTGGTGCGCCTAGTTCTTCTGGGGTGGACTCTGGAGCTGCCGCTGCTTCGGGCACTACTCCACCCCCCCACCCCTCCCCGACTAGGCACCAGGCTCGTGTTCGCCGTGCCCGTGACGAGCAGCTGGCGTTGGAGAGAGAGGAGAGGGAGTTACAGCGGCTGGAGGAGCAGCAGCAGCAGCTGGACCCGCAGGAGCAGCAGTCCCAGCAGCAGCCGCGTCCGCAGCAGCAGCAGTCGCAGCCGCAGCAGCAGCAGCCACTTCCTCCTCCTGTCTCGGGTCTTCGGACCCTTGGTCTCCCCTCCCCTTCTCCTCCCTCCTCCGCCTCTCCTCCTGTCTACGGTCCCACGTTTCCTCCTCCTGACTCCTCCCCCGCTGTTTTCCCCAGTTCTCCGCCCTTGTCCTCTTCTCCTCTGTCTCGTTCCTGGGCTACTCGTCGCTCCCCTCGTGCTCGTCCCTCGTCTCCTGTTCCCTTCACTGACCTTCGTACTGCCTTCCTTCTTTCTAGTCTACCTCGTCCGTCTCAGTCTGTGCTTCCGTCTCCTCCTGAGTCGGCCCTCACTGTGTCGCTCCCTACTCCTGTCACTGACTACTACCGCATGTACCGTCCTGTTCTCTCTCGTGTTCTCGCCTCTCTTGTTACTCACCCTCGTGTCTCTGTGTCCTCTGTGTCCGCTCTTACTGCCGCGGTTACTGACTTTGCCTCTACCCGCCGCCTTGACTACGCCACCACGCTTGTGACTGCTCCTCCTACCAGTCCTCTGGTCGTCGGGGGTGTGTCTGCCCTTGGCTGTGATGCCCTAGAGGACAGGCAGTTTGAGCTAGAGTTCCTGGCGGCCGCTTCCCCTCATCTCTGTGCCATGCTCCTCGCCCCTGAGGGTGACCCCGACGCCCTTGACATTCCGACTCCTCGCACTTACGCTGAGGCAGTGTCAGGGCCTTGGGCCTCTCAGTGGAGAGCTGCCATGGACGCAGAGATGGCCTCCTACAGATCCACAGGCACCTACGTCGATGAGGTTCCCCCCCCTGGGGCGAACGTAGTCGACGGCATGTAGATCTACAGGGTGAAGCGGCCACCGGGATCTCCCCCGGTCTTCAAGGCGCGCTACGTGGCTAGAGGTTTCAGTCAGCGCGAGGGAGTTGACTTCTTTCAGACCTTCGCACCTACCCCGAAGATGACCACTCTTCGGGTGTTACTACACGTAGCAGCACAGAGAGACTACGAGTTACACTCTCTCGACTTCTCCACTGCTTTCCTTCAGGGCAGCCTACACGAGGAGGTCTGGTTGCGTCGTCCCTCGGCCTTCACTGGCACTTTCCCTCCTGGGACCCAGTGGAGGCTGAGGCGACCTGTTTACGGTCTTCGCCAGGCCCCTCGTGAGTGGCACGACACTCTGCGTTCTACCCTCTCTGACCTTGGGTTCCAGCCGTCTTCTGCCGACCCGTCGCCGTTCGTTCGTCGTGGCTCCACACCGTTCTTTGTTCTGGTCTACGTCGACGACCTCGTTTTCGCCACTCCGGACAGGGTTGCTTTGGCAGACGTGAAGTCCGAACTGCAGAAGAGACACACGTGCACTGATCTTGGTGAGCTGTGCCACTACCTTGGCCTGCAGATCATCAGGGACAGAGCCGCTCGCACCATTACACTCTCACAGTCACACATGGTGCAGCAGGTCCTTCAGCGGTTCGGGCTTCAGCACTCCACCGTACAGCGCACACCTCTCGCTGTTGACCACAGACTCACTGGTCCCTTTCCTGACGAGCCGTTTCAGCCTAGTGGTCCCTACGCAGAGCTTGTGGGTTGCCTCATGTACTTGATGACTTGTACTTGCCCGGACCTCGCCTTCCCTCTCAGCATCCTTGCGCGCTTTGTTGCGTCAGGGAGACACCGTCCTGTTCACTGGACGGCAGCTGTGAGGGTGGCGAAGTACCTAGCGACTACATCAGACGTGGGGCTAGTTCTTGGAGGGCAGCAGTCTGTCGTACTCTCTGGTCACTGTGACTCCTCTTACGCTGACGACGCTGAGACTCACAGGTCTACTCAGGGGTACTGTTTCAGTCTGGGTTCTGGAGCTGTTTCCTGGCGTTCCACGCGCTCCTCTTCTGTCTCGACCTCTACAGCTGAGGCTGAGATTTACGCTGGTGCCATGGCGGCACAGGAGTTGCGGTGGTTGACCTTCTTGCTCGCCGACCTTGGTGAGCGGCCGAGCTCTGCACCGACCTTGTTCACTGACAACAAGGCGTCGATCCTCCTCTGTCGTGAGCCGCGACTGGAGAGCAGAGTGAAGCACATTCACGTCAGGTACTTTCTTCTGCGAGAGTTGCAGAGGCGTGGACTGGCTCGCTTCGAGTTTGTGGAGTCCGAGGCCAACACTGCAGACATCTTCACCAAGGCGCTTCCGCCTCGTGACCACCAGAGGTGTTGTGTGCAGTTAGGCCTTGTTGACACAGGTTCTAGTCATGTGTAGGCTTGAGTTTATTGCCTGCTTCGTCTGTACTCTTGCTATATATACTTGTGATCTCTTGGACTGGCCTTGTGGCCACTGTTGCTTGTACTCAGAGTGTGTGGTGACGTTGTGATCCACCCTGAGCTTTGTTTTCTTTTGGACTGGTCTTGTGACCGTACTCTTTTTGATTTTGCTAGACACCCCTCACTTAGGCTATGGGGGTGTGTCAAATGTTGTAGCCTATAGTGAGGTTTGTCTTAGGGGGTACAGAAGTTAGGGTTTGTTATATGTACCCCAACCAACATCAATGGAACCATCCATTCCTCATTTTGACAGGATGGACCGCGAAAGCGGTTTTGTAAAAATTGCAGCGCGATATAAAAAATTACCGAGCCCAAAGCCCGTGCCGCGGTAATTCTCTCGTAAATGTGCCACATTTGGTGTCGCGTCTTATCGCGATTCGCCAGCGCTTACTAGGCATCCTGCGCTTTGATACATTTAGTGCGAAACCATTACAGAGATATTAAGTGTACACATACTTCTCGACTTTAGCTATCTTGTTGCCTAGGCCTACATTCTTATGATGTGACAGATTGAGAAAGCTTGCTTTCTTTCTTATCAATTGGCATCGTTCTCATTACAAATGGCGTATTACAACATTTGCATCATCGTTCGACATAAGCTAGTGCGGACTAATAACACTAGCTATTATGTACCCTATCCAAGTGGCATTAGCAAGGCGGTTTACACTGGGGTGGGTGGTGGGAATGTTGAGTGAGCCGTTTGAAAATTGAGAAACGTGGGTGGAGGGAAATGAGCTCCAACCCACGGTTTTTGTAGTTGGAGAAGGGCGTTTAGCGCGCTTCGACGATGCCAATTGTGCAGTACAAGCAGCTTCGCTTTCACAATACACAATTTTAAAAAACACTACATGTGTGTTTAAAAATTATAATATTGAGAAAGCTTGCTTTCTTTCTTATCAATTGGCATCGTTCTCATTACAAATGGGGTCTCTGAGACATGGGCAGCGGGGGCCTCCGGTTGCGTACGAGTGCCTCTGTGTGTTGCGCCGATGACACCGCATGCGTCGAATCTTGTAGGGTACGGGAGGCTTCGATGAGGGGCTCGACGTATGGCGTAACATACATTTCCTTTGCTGTGTCGCTTCGCCATCTGCCCAGCCGTTTGAAGACTCTGTCTGGCACTCCCGTGTTGGCTGCTACTGTGGCTGCACCTTTTCGGAAAGAATGGGTGCCTAGCTGCAGCTCTCCAAGGCCAACCTTTGCGAAGGCTTCCTTGCACCAGTTCCGGATCGTAGTGTATGAAGGTGGCCTAGCCTGGCCCTCGCTGGTTGAACCGTGACCGAAGACACGAATCAATGGTCCCTCTGACCGTGGGCCATAGCCAGCGAGTCGGATGAAGCGTCGGGTGCAGCGCACTGGGCAGCAGGGGTCCGCCGTTGCTGCAATGGGTATCCAAGTGCCGTGACCAGCTTGATCGGTCTTGGAGTGTGGTATGAGAATCCACATGACCTCGTCGTCGAATTGGATGTCTTGCCATTTTATGGCTACTAGGTCAGAGTATCGCAGGAGTCCGGAGTACATGAGGATGGGTATCAACCCTTTCTGAAATTGCGCAGGATCGTCGGACTGCAAGTAGCTCGCGGCCATTTCCTGGACTTGTTGGATCGAGACGGGTTCCTTCAGACGAGTAGGGCGTGGGCAGTGTCGCTTTGCATAGTCACGAACTTGGGTGGTGAACGGTCCGGTTGTCGGGCATTTGCTCCCTGTCATGCGATGGGCGAAGCTGACCGCCGAGCAGGTTAGCTGCACTACGGACAGGGTGGCTTTGCGTCGGATTGCGTGTACCAGGTATAGCGCGAGGGTCATGTCGGATGCCGGGAGGAATGGAAGGTTCACTTTTGTGCAGAAGGCTCGAAACTTGGCCCAGTATGGTTCATATGTCCGGATCGTAGAATCGGCGCGGGACTGCGCGAGCATGTTGATCAGTTGGTCGTGTAACTTTGGGAGCAAATCTGAACACAAGGTGTATATATTTTGAATTAGTCAAATGCCACTCGCAGTGCAATGATTGGGCTGTGCGGTAGTCCCATGCCCGAAAAAGCAGTTGAATGGGACCCTATGTCTAGGCATTGGCTTCCGTGTGTCAGAGGGATGTGCGCGTGGATGTGTGGTGCCCAAGTGCGTGGGGAGGGTTGCAAGAGTGGCCACCAGCTTGCGCCTGGCCAGTGCGGAACTATCAGTGTGAGTGATGCATGGGTGCGTTGTGCATGATGGAGGACGGCTGGGACCAGTTGAGGTGGGGGGAAGGCGAAGTTGTTTTCAGGTGTCCACGCGATCGAGAACGCATCAACTGCAATGGCTGACGGGTGGGGAATCTTTGAACAGAAGCGCGGCAGTTGGGTGTTGCGGGAGTTTGCGAAAAGGTCGATGGAGTGAGGACCCCAACGACGTTCCAAGATCCGGAACCACGGCGTTTTCAGCGCGTAATCGTCGTGGTCGACCATTTTTGAAAGCTCGTCGGCGTGTGTGTTGAGCTCGCGCGGAATCCATTCAATGATCAAGCGCGTGCCAAGCGCCATGCATGTTCGGATGATGCTCTTGCATGCCGTTGTGAGGTCGGGGCTGTGAGAGCCGCCTTTGCGAAGGATGAAGAATACGCCCTGGTTGTCCACCCGCACGAGAACGTGTTTTTGCTTGATCTTGTTCGCGTACGTTTGTAGCGCCCAAAGGACGCCTTCGATCTCCCGTCGCGTACTGGACGTTCCTCGTAGCGGCTCTGACATGGTTGCGCTAGCTTCTTCGATGCCACCCAGAAATGTGGTCAGAGTGGCGCCCCAACCATGAGAGCTGGCATCCACGTGGATTACCGCGTCGTAGCTGTTCTTGACGTGAAAAGGTGCGCCGTTGAAACGGTCGAACTCCTCGAGCCAAAATTGGAGCTCTTCTGCTGCAGATGGGGGGATAACGACGCTGCTTTTCCATGACGGTGCGTCGTCGATCACTTGTAACATAGCATGGCTGAATGCGCGAGCTGTCGCGCCAAGTGCAACACCCATCGATGCGAGCATGCCAGTGATTCTGGCCACGTGGCGGACCGGGACTGGTCGGCATGCCTTGCTTGCGCTCAGGAGGTTCCGGATGGTTGCATGTAGTGAGGCTCGTCGGTCCGGACCGATGGAGAATCGGCCGGTATCGGTCTCGAGTTCTACGCCCAGGAATCGGAGACGCTGCGATGGTGACAGTTGTGATTTCTTCGCGTTTATCACAAGGCCTGCCTCTTTAAGATCCAATATCACCCGCTGGCAAGTTGCTTGCGCGTCATCTTTCGACTGGCAGAGAAATAAGATGTCGTCCACGTAAGGTACGACTCGGATGCCTTGTTCTCGCCAACGCCGAGCTAGTTGCTTGATGAGCTGCGTGAAAACGAATGGAGCTGACGCGAGGCCAAATGGTAGTGAACGGAATGCGTATGTGCGCTTATCAAATTCAAAGCCAAGGAACTTCCAGCACGATGGGTGGATGTCGATGTGGTGGTAACCGGATTTGAGGTCAATGGAGAACATCCAGTCCCCAACGCGCGCAAGGTCGGCGACGCGGCTGAGCCCTTCGTACTTGAACTTGGGGATGATCAAGTTGGCGTTGACTTTCCTCAGATCAAGAATGAGCCTGCATTTGTCTTTTTGCTCGACCACGTTGAGTGGACTTATGCATGTAAGCTCCGATGCGGCCATCGGAATTGCCGCTCCCGTCTCTATGAGTTCTTGGATGGCGGTACGTGTGAACGTGGCATGCGTGTTTGCCCCGACATGATTGCGATCGTGGAAATGTTGCGGTGGGCCGTGGCTCCATGGCAACCAGTAACCCTTGGCGATGACGGAGAGGACAAGGCTGCTGGGGCACCATGAGCTCCACCACGCAAATGTCGCGCGAAGACGACCGCGCATGTGTGTAATAGTTCTGTCTGTAACGGCAAATTCGTACGGATCGTCGTGGCATGCCGCCTCGCACCGTCGTGCTCCTGTACATTTGAGGCCAAGTGGTATAAGCTTTGAGTATTCCACGTTAAAGCATGCATGTGCATGTACTTGTACAGGCAACCATTGATCGAAGGTGTGAAGAGAATTAACAATTGAATGAAATGTCAACGAATGTGTCGGGAATGTTAACGCATGTCAACGCATGTCTCTTCTTCTCCTCGTTTCCCTTTTTTTTTTTTTTTTTTTTTCACTTGCCCCGTCGTCCACTTGGTAGGACATGGTTGTGCCTGCCCTTAGTGCGTAGGGGCTGATGCCTAGGGCCATGGACACTGTTGTTCATTGTGCTTTCTCTCATTCTCTCTTATCTCTCTCTCTCTCTCTCCCTCTCTCTCTCTCTCTCTCTTTCTCTCTCTCTCTCTCTCTCTCTCCCCCCCCTCTCTCTCTCTCTCTCTCTCTCTCTCTCTCTCTCTCTGCTCCTCCTCTTGATTTTCATAGTCTCTTTGCCAAAACCATAGGCCTTTAGGAAGGTAGTTTTTATTAAATCAACCAACACACATAGCAATGCTTTCCTAGCATGCATCATGCCACCAAGTGGCCAAACATATGGGACCGAGGGGTTGTTGTTCCCCTTCCCTATCCTAGGCCCAAGCCTATCCCACCCTTTACTAGGGCTGGCCTCTTGCCATCGCAAACCCCTAGGGTTGCCCACGGTTTTCGCACTCAAGAGTGCACCGTGCCTAGCGCCCAAGCGCCTAGTCTCATGGCCCGCTCCTACACCACCGGAGCGGGTCCCTGGCCTCCATGCCCGTTCCGAGGGCAGGCACTTGCCACGTGGCCCGGCTGGCCGCAGCGGAAGCATGAGCCCCGGAACCCACGGCAATTGGCCGTGGGCGGGGGGCCTCGCTTGGGTAAGAACGGCATCGGCCCGTTGTTTCCGCCGCGGTTGACACGAGCGTATCCGTTTGCCGCACGGTCCATCGCCGCCATGTCCGCGACCGCCTGCTTGAAGGGTCGAGAAGTCAGCGGGCTCTTCTGCTGGTACAGCTTAAAGCGCTTCGCCGTGCGAAAGTCGGAGGCGTCCTCCACTTGAAGCACCTCGAAACGCCCCGCGATGAGGTTGAGAGCGTGTGAGATGAGTTCGAGTCCGCCCGCCGGATCACCGCGCTGCGCCTTGTATTCGGCGTGCAGCAGGTACGCCCGCAGGTCCTCCAGTAGCTCCGCTTGCTCTCGCACGGAGTCGTTGACGAAGGTTGCCGCCGAGAAGGTAAGATTAGAAGAAGGGAGGGGGGGAAGGTTTTCCGTGCCAATAAAATTAACATTGTTGACTGGAGCCTCACCGGCTTCATCTTCAGAGTCGTCGGTGTCGTTGTCGACCGCTGGAGCAGGGGGAGCGGCAGTCGCTGCGTCGTTGTCATGCCGGTTCGTCCGTGCTCCCCGTGTGCCTTTCTCCTTTTTTGCAGTTTCTTTTTTAGCCGACGCAGATGCGGCGGGTAGTGCAGTTTCCGCGGCTGTAACGCTGACGGGTTGCTGCTGTAGAAGGGACAGCAGCGCGTTGACCTGGTCCGGGGTCAACGCCTGCGTCAGCGCAGGGGCGGCGGTCGCGTCAGACGAGGAGACTGCAGTCCGCCTCCTCTGACGCTGACGCGACGGTCCAGCAGCGGGTGCTGGCGTGTGCTCGGCGTCAGTCGCGTGTGCCGCGCCAGTCCCCGTCGCCACTTGCGCCACAGGTGCCACTGGCGCCACAGGGACCGAAGGGTGCTGCTGGGTTTCGGCGTTTTTGTGGACCTCGAGCCCGCCCAGCAGCACGTCCACTGCAGTCGGGGCGGAAGGTCCGTCTTCTGCCCGACGCTTGTTACGGCGTTCGCCCGCAGAATCGCGGGCGTTACGGTCGGAGTCGGAAGCGGGGGTTGACGAGTTCCCGTGGTTAAGTGTCGGCGTAGGTGCCATCGTTGAGCGATTGAAGTTGAAAATGTCGCTGAGTAAAGTAGAGGGTGACTCGCCTCTAGGAAGCGATTTAATCCTAGCCAGCTTGGAGGGAAAAACTACTCGAGCGGAAAATGTTGAGTGAGCCGTTTGAAAATTGAGAAACGTGGGTGGAGGGAAATGAGCTCCAACCCACAGTTTTTGTAGTTGGAGAAGGGCGTTTAGCGCGCTTCGACGATGCCAATTGTGCAGTACAAGCAGCTTCGCTTTCACAATACACAATTTTAAAAAACACTACATGTGTGTTTAAAAATTATAATAATTCTGCAATTACTGTTTTGTTGTTCTTTAGGTGATGCAACAATTGCCTGTAGGTGATACATTTCCCCATACCTTCCAGCAAAGAAGCACACTTGTCATCTACCTATGACTTCCTAGGCTTTTCCAATACACAGTTCAAGTAGACATGGGTCTTGCTTTTCTTCGAATCATCCACAGGCGCAAGATCCCAGTACAGCTGCTTATACTTGAACATATTAATCACCACTGTATACTGCTTCATCTTGCTTGTAGGTGCGGTCAGCAGCTCTAACCAGATAATGCCGCCTGGCCGAAGAATCCGGTGCCATTCAAACATCAGCTCCTCCAATTCTGAAACCGAAAAGTAACGGACGCTTTGAGCTGAGTGTATTATATCGAGTGTGTTGTCGAAAAACGGTTGCCGGGCTTTAGTGGGGACGTGAAGTGGCACCAACCCCCTTAGAGCAATAGTCTCCATGTAAGGCAGCCCCCCATCTACACCTTCAATGAATTCCTTATTCATCGAAGTTGTAAGGATGGTTACGTTGTAACGGGCCATGTGAGCTGCGAAGCTCCCCGAACCTCCACCCACATCCAGGCCGATCCGAAGCGAACCCGGAGGCTTGAGCTGCCAGACCTGCGCCATAGGTATGGTGCCCAGGTACGGCACCTGCCACCGCTTCACCTCCAAACTCATGTTGAAACAGTTCCTGCACTCCCCTTTCTCCCTTGAATTCACACACGCGTACGACTTACACTCGTGCAATCCCCACCGCACATTCTCGTCTCGCAGCATCTCCTGACTGAAAAGAGAATCCGGAGGGCCAAGGTGGGGTTCGGTGTAATGTGGTGGAGTTGCCGCGAAGCAGAGGCGGCGGGGCAGGCAGAAGCAATTCTTTTCAAACATGAGCCGTTGAGCCAGTAACCAGTCATCTGGACACGCCTGTCTGGCAGTGTAGTTCATGTACAGTTGTAACTCCTCATCCGATCCGTTACACGTCCGAAACGACATTAGTTTCTTCTCATTTGGAGACAAATCCTTCCCCGTTTCTCCTCCCCCTCCCCCTCCTTCTCTGCCGGCTCCCCCAGCTCCCCCGGTTACTATCTGCATTTCCGCTTCCGTCTGCTTTTTAGCAGCATCCGCGCATTCCGAAGCTAGGTCCCGAGCCGCGCCCTCCACCATGGTCAGATTGACCAGCGGCCCGCACGTGCCATTGTGGGACAGCCGCGCAAGCTCAGCCGTCAGATTGCGCTTGTCGATCATCATTGCGTCGTACGCCGTCCGTAGATCCGCCAGCTTCCGCTGGAGCTCCGCCACCGCAGGGGAGACTGGCGGAATGGCACTGGAACCCCCTTCCGCCGATTCCCCCGCTCCCCCTGCGCCACCCGCAGGCGTTACCGACCCTCCCGCGGATGGCTCGGAAACGGAAGCGGAAGCGGAACCACCTTCCGCGGAAGGGTTACTGGAGAGTAAGGAGCGCCGTTCAAGCTTCTGCCTCTTACAGTGAGATAGCTGCTGCTCGCATATAGCCGTCGCGTCCACCCCTACATCTGCTGCTGTCTTCAGATCCGTCGCCGTTAAGTGCGCTCCGGTCGGAAGCCCTCCGCCGCTCGATAGAACCCTGATGTCCTGTCTCAGCCGTTGGATCTCCTTCTCCAGATCTTGCATCTCCGTGCTTTCCGCCTCGCGGCCCGCTACCTGCACTTTAAGTTGCTCTATAATCTCATGAGGGGCCTCCTTGCGGTTCGCGTTGGCGGGAGAAGAATTGGAGTGGTAAGCAATTGGGTGGCTGGCTGTCTCGCGGGCGAGTTCTCTAACGAAGACGAATATAACAAGGATGATGACGATGCCTAAACTGGCCTGGAGGATCTTTTTGACGTTCATGCCGAAAAATGCGGGAACGAATCGCGTAGCTTTTCGAACCTTTGCGAAGGAACTATTAGGGTTACCCAGCGAATGGCGACTATCTGCTTGCTATCCCATCGGACACTGTGCTGGGGAAGTGTAACAACTATCCCAATACTGCTGCACTATAATCTCATTAAAGAACTTCCTAATAACCGAGATACCGTGCTTTAGTTGAGAAAGGTCCAGGAAGCAATAACACCAAGAGCTGCTGGCCGGCAGAAGTGGGAGGTCTGGCCAGGAGTTCAGGAGAATTAGGAGGAAAGTGACTAACAACTATGGCAGGTAATGCCTATGGGAGGGGGCAGTTGGGTCGCCCCGTAATGGAAAGAGTCTCCGTTACAACGTGAGCTTCACATCAGTAAGAAGCGCGGTTTTATATCGTTTGTCAAAAACATTTCTAATTGGAATTACCGAAGTATTTGTCACAGATGCACTTGGATGATCTTGTTCAAAACGCTCCAGTAAGCGCGACACACCATCCCCTGAAACTGAACCTCGAATCATCTCAAAAACGGACGGACGACAAGCCAAGGTCTACGAATCAAAGCACCAGACCAGACCCTTCCACCACAATCACACGCTGCCAGCCAAGCAGGTAATCAAGTATTCCAGGGAGACAGCGTTAGGAACACTCGCTGCTGACGTTTTCGGCGACTATTTCCCAAGTAGTCTCAGCGTGCCCAGATATGGCGGAATATGAGTTGGTTACGCCTCCCCCACCTACTCGATGTCGTGTAGTCATCGATCCGTCGCTCTTAACGCGTACGCAGCTTTCCCAGGGGCTCAGCCACAGCCTGATCGCGCTGCCACGTGGCATTACCACCGTCAGCCAGCTGGCAGCCCACGTGATCGACTCGTTCGGTCTGCAGGATTCGTGCATAGCGGGAGTGGCTCTACAGGTGCGATACACCGCCTTTTGTTTAATCGAGGCGCCTTAAAGCGAAGAATACGAGAGTGATTCGTCTGTTGTGCGTGCATTTAGAGCCTTTTGCTAGAGCCTATTACAGAAGAAAACGAGTTGTTCTTTACTGAATGCTTAATGTGAAGGTAAGAATAAGGAGGTATTAGCCATTTCGAAGCGAGTTTGCTTAGCAGGGGTGCCACGATACCTAACTGTCACTTGAATATTAGGTTGGTTCTCCTTTCACCAGCTCTACTGCCACGTGGATCATTCCCTACTGTGCCACGCGTGTCACCCTCCTGCTGCCCCATCCTGACAGGTGGACGGATTTGTGCTGCCAGCGTGGCAGCCCCTTTCTGTGTTGGGCCACGATGACGTCATCAGGTGAGACGTTGGTAACTTCTGATGCCCTTTTCACGCTTAAACCCTGTAGCTCGGTAGAACCCTGGGCTGCCAAAAAAAGAGGGATCAGATTTTTCTTTCTTTCTGCCCCTTTTCCCCCTGTTGTCTCGCCAGGGTTTGCCAAATTGACCACAAAAAGCCACTTACACCACACACCAACTCCACTCCTCAGCACCGTAACCCACCGCTTTCGCAACACCCAGCCTATGCTTCTCCTCAGTCGCACGCCCTTCCCCGTGTGGGCGACCCTTCCCCAGGTCCCACCTCCCCGTTCCCCGCCCTGGGGTGGGTGGTACCTGGGGAGGGTAAGGAAGGGCGGAGTGAGGGGGATATCAGTGGGAAGGGGAATAAGAGTGGTAAGAAGCGAAAGGAGGGAAGGAGGGATGAGGAGGGAGGGAGGGTTGTCTTAGAGAGGGGGGTGGAGAAGAAAAATAAGAGAAGGGGAGTGAGGGAGAGGTTGGAAGGAAGATTGGGTGGAGAGAAAGGAGGGGGTGGGAGAGAGAGTGGGAATAATGAGAGAGATGGAGGTAATAAAATGTGTGGGGGCAAGGAGGAGGGAAGAGGCGTGATAGGGGATGGGGGAGAGGAGGCCAGGAGTGGGGAAGGAGGGAAGCTTCCGAGAAACGTGGCAGAAGATGGTGTTGGGGGAGTTGATGAGGGGGAGACGGGGGATGGGGAGGAGGAAGAGGAGGAGGCAGAGGAAGAGGAGGAGGCAGAGGAGGAAGAGGAGGAGGCAGAGGAAGAGGAGGAGGCAGAGGAGGAAGAGGAGGAGGCAGAGGAAGAGGAGGAGGCAGAGGAGGAAGAGGAGGTGGTGGAGGGGGGAGACTCTGGGGGTGAGAAGGAAGAAGGTTCTTCTGAGTCTTCTGAGGAGGAAGAGGAGGAGTGTCCTGACTCGAGTGAGGAGGAGGAGGAGGAGGAGGAGGAGGAGGAGGAGGAGGAGGAGGAGGAGGAGGAGGAGGAGGAGGAGGAGGAGGAGGAGGAGGAGGAGGAGGAGGAGGAGGAGGAGGGATCAAGTGAGGAGGAAGGGGAGTGTAGTGAGGAGGAAGAAGAGGCCGGTTCGAAAGAGGGGAAGGGGAAAGGGGAGGGTAAGGGAGAGGAGAAGGAAAAAGGGAGAGGAACAAAGAAATCAGAGGTGAAGAAAGGAGGGGCGAAAAGGCATGCAAAAAGGCATGATGGAGAAGGAGGGCGTGAGGGTGGCGCAAGGTTGAAAGACGCTGTTGCAGGGGCGGCAGGAGCACCCCATGCTGCTGCTTTGAATGTTAGAAAGGTGCGTTCAAAGGGAGTGTGCCGGGAATGTTCGGGTAGTGTCTTGGAATTGTGCCGGGAGTGTGCCGGGAGTGTGCCGGGAGTGTGCCGGGAGTGTGCTGGGAGAAACGTACTACCCTACTGACCCATGTTTCAGGGCGCCTCAGCACCACACACACAGCACACCACCGTGTGTCACCTCACCCCACCACCATGCATCACCTCCGTCTCTCCACCTACCCCTCCTCACTTCACTTCCCCAGGGCCCTTCACGCAACACGATCCGGAAGAGGGCAATGGGGAGATGGCTGGCGATGCAGCAACAGGTTGCTAAGGCAAGAAGCAAAGTGGTGCCTTTTATTCTTTGTCCCCATCCGTCCCTTCCCACCCTCTTCCGTCTCTCTTCCCCAGGGCCCTTCACGCAACACGATCCGGAAGAGGGCGAAGAGAAGATGGCTGGCGAAGCAGCGGCAGGCTGCAAAGGTATGCTTGTGCCACTCTTGAGAATTCTCACGAGAGAAACAGGCTGCAAAGGTATGCTTGTGCCACTCTTGAGAATTCTCAAGAGAGAAACAGGCTGCAAAGGTATGCTTGTGCCACTCTTGAGAATTCTCAAGAGAGAAACAGGCTGCAAATGTATGCTTGTGCCACTCTTGAGAATTCTCAAGAGAGAAACAGGCTGCAAAGGTATGCTTGTGCCACTCTTGAGAATTCTCAAGAGAGAAACAGGCTGCAAAGGTATGCTTGTGCCACTCTTGAGAAATCTCAAGAGAGAAACAGGCTGCAAAGGTATGCTTGTGCCACTCTTGAGAATTCTCAAGAGAGAAACAGGCTGCAAAGGTATGCTTGTGCCACTCTTGAGAATTCTCAAGAGAGAAACAGGCTGCAAAGGTATGCTTGTGCCACTCTTGAGAATTCTCAAGAGAGAAACAGGCTGCAAAGGTATGCTTGTGCCACTTTTGAGAATTCTCAAGAGAGAAACAGGCTGCAAAGGTATGCTTGTGCCACTCTTGAGAACTCTCAAGAGAGAAACAGGCTGCAAAGGTATGCTTGTGCCACTCTTGAGAGTTCTCAAGAGAGAAACAGGCTGCAAAGGTATGCTTGTGCCACTCTTGAGAATTCTCAAGAGAGAAACAGGCTGCAAAGGTATGCTTGTGCCGCTCTTGAGAATTCTCAAGAGAGAAACAGGCTGCAAAGGTATGCTTGTGCCACTTTTGAGAATTCTCAAGAGAGAAACAGGCTGCAAAGGTATGCTTGTGTCACTTTTGAGAATTCTCAAGAGAGAAACAGGCTGCAAGGTACCGAGTGTGCCGCTGTGATGGATGGCGTATATTGTTAGCACTTCTTACAGAATAAGCACTCGAGAACAAGTTGGCCAAGGTTGACTTGTGTGGGTGGGTGGGTGGCTCGGAGGGAGTGGTTTATGCGTTTTTCTCGGTCTCAAGATCGCACCGTTTTTGCTGTGCGAGAAAGTTATGGATGGAACAGCATGTAGCTGGTTCGTACGAATTGTTACTACTTAAAACTGCTCTGTACCGACCTGCACTCACCCCTTTTCCCACAGGACGCTCTGTACATGCAGCTGATGTCAGGAGGCGGCCCGGCTACAGTGACAGGCACGGGGACAGGCACGGGTGCAGCAGCAGCAGGAGCAGATGGAGCAACAGCAACAGCTGCTACCGTAGGCGCAGCAGCAGAGGCGGCGGCAGCATTGGGACCAGGGACAGGGGAGCAGCAAGGGTCCCTACCGAATTCGCTTGCAAGCATAGGCGGAATGGCAGTGGCAGAGGAGGCAGTGGCAGTGGGAGCAGGGAGAGGGGAGCAGCAAGGGGATGGGAAGGAGAGTTGGTTGGGTGGGATGCAAAAAGTTGAAGTGAAGAAAGGACATGTAAAGTTCAGGACGGGGGATGGGGAAGAAGAGGAGGAACAAGTTACAAACTTGCGGCCATTGGTGAGTCAAAGTGGAAATGGTATTTGGTATCCTGGGTTGACTGTTGAGAATCCTTGAAGGGTTTGGTTACCAATACGGTAAGAGTACAGCCTAAAACGATTTCAGGTGGGGGCGTGTGGGTGGTGCTTCAATTGAATGAAGATGGTGTGTTGTGTCAGTCAGTGACCAGTGGTGTTGTATCAAGATGGTATTAGCTGACTTCTCTCCCCACGTTCACTCCCTCCCTCCCCCAACCCATTATCAATATGGATGGGCACAGTCAAGAACAAGAGGCGGGGGCAGGCGTGGGGGCAGCAATAGCCCCCTCTCCTTCCCCCGTTCCAACTCCCTCCTCCCCATGCCTTCTGCCTTCCCCATGCCCTCTGCCCTGCCCATGCCCTCTGCCTTTTCCATACCCTCCACCAGCCCATAATCAACATGGGCACAGTCAAGAACAAGCGGCAGGGGCAGGCGTGGGGGCAGCATCAGAAACCCCCTCTCCTTCCCTCATATCAACTCCCTCCTCCCCCCTCCGCTACATACCCTCCCCCTCCACCAGCCGGTTATCAACATGGGTACAGTCAAGAACAAGCGACGGGGGCAGGCATGGGGGCAGCAGCAGCAGCAGCAGCAGAGTCTGGAAGGGCGGTTGTTTCGAGGGAAAGGGGGAGGACGGAGAGAGGGGGAGTTTGAGTCGACTGAAAACCAACAGCAGCCGTGTGGTCCATACAAGGGGTATAATGGGGATACAAGGGGAGGGAGATGGGGAGGGGGAGAAGAAGGAAGGAGTGACAGTGAGAGAGCGGACAGAGGGAGATGGGACTGGGGGACGAGTGAGAGTGTGGGAGGAGGTAGGGGAAGGGGGAGGGGGAGGGGAAGAAGGACGGACAGAGGAGGAGGGAGAGAAAGGTGGAGTGAGGGAGCGGAGAGAGGAGAGCAGTATTGGCAGCAGCAGAAGATGGAAGGGACGAGGGAAGGGGATGTGCAGCAGGAGGAGGAGCAACAGCAAGAGAGCCAGAGCAAGCTCGAAGCATTGCCACTGTTGGCGGGCGCACCTCTGGTGAGTCATTTTGCAGAGGCTGAATCAATCAAAACGCAGCAGCAACAGAAGCAGCAGGAACAGTGCCAGAGCAACCTTGAACCATTACCTCCAATTTAGCATTTTAGTGACGGCTACACCAATGAATTGCGTGAAAAAAAGATCAACAAGCGTATGAGATTGTTGAAGTTTCAGGGACATTTACGGTCTGAGCTCCTGTCATATTCACATGGAATTGATCTTCGAGTTGACTAAAAAAAGTGTGTGTTAACGTCAGCTCTGATCCTCGCCCCTTCCACTCCCTTTCTCTCCCTCTCCCTCTCCCTCTCCTTCTCTTCCCAAGTCAGCCTGGTGATATACTCGCATATCGCATCATCGCTCTCTCACCTCTCACCTGGACGCCTGAGCCCTCATCATTGCGGGTAAGCCTCTCGTTCCTTCCCTTTTGAGTATGCTGCCTCCGTTTAACTTAGCTCCGCACCATCACACAACCTCATTCTCTTCCCATCATTCCCCCTCTGACTTACACTCCCTAATGACTGCTCTCCCCTCCATGCCTCCTTCTCCCCACTCCCAACCACGCATCCACCGACACACCCACCCTTTTCCCCTCTCCCTCTAACAGCAAGGCCTAGTGGTTAATTTCGACTCCTCCTCGTCTCTCATACACCTGGCACCTGTGGGCTCTGTAACCGCACCTGGCGGGCTCTCATTGGCTGAGGCTGGTGGCACAGCTGGCGGGGGTCTCCCATTGGCTGAGGGCGAGGGAGGTGAAGATGAGGTGGGGATTGAACCGCCCTACGATGAGATGGGTCATCTGGAGGTGAGAAAGAGAGTGTGTGAGAGTGTGGGTGTGTGTGTGTATGTGAGTGTGTGTATGTGAGTGTGTGTGTGTTTGTGTGAGTGTGCTTATCTAGTCATGACCAATGGAGGGAAGTGATGCTGAGACGGGTCATTTGAAGGTGAGACTGTGTCTTTCTGTGTGTGTGTGTGTGTGTGTGTGTGTGTGTGTGTGTGTGTGTGTGTGTGTGTGTGTGTGTGTGTGTGTGGGTATATGCATGTACTGACATATCCGCATGTGTGGTTTCAGTCAACTCAGCATCACTCTCAACCCCTCACATATTTCCTCATAAGGGATGATTATGCTTCCTCTTTTCCCACCCCTTTTTAGATTGAACTCTTCGCTCTTCTTGACATTCCCCTTGTGTCTTCCCCTTGTGTCTCGAGTTGTATCCCCTTGTTGACGACTCAAAACACACCTGATACGAGTTTTGAGGCGCTTCTCCTCCCCTTCCCAGATTGAACTCTCCTCGATTCTTGACATCCGCCTTGTGTCTCGAGCTGATGGTAGTGGTGGTGATGGTGGTGGTGGTGGTGCTGCTGCTGCTGCTGCTGCTGCTGCTGCTGCTGCTGATGGCACTGCTGCGGCCGCTGCTGCTGTCCCTGCAGTTGCTAGTGCCGCTACTGCTTCTGCTGCTCCTGCTGCTGCTCCTGCAACGGCAACTGCTGCTACTGCCACCACTACCACCCCTGCTCCTGCTCCTGCTGCTGAAGCCACTGCCGCACCACCAGCACCTCTTCCTACCGCTGCTCCTGCCACTGCTGTTCCACCCTCTCCTGCTGCTGCTTGTGGAGTGGCGCCCCACAAGTGGGAGCAGTGGGCGAGCGTGGCGAGATTGCTGGAGCAGAAAAGGCGAGCGCTCATGGGTGGGACAGCAGGGGATGATCGTGAAAGCTCTCAGAATGATATGGAGATCGACAAGCGGTCGCAGCAACATATGAAACAGCCAGGCCAGCAGCAGCAGGAGCAGGAGCAGCAGCAGCAGCAGGAGAAGCAGCAGGAGAAGCAACAGGAGCAGCAGCAGGAGCAGCAGCAGGGAGAGCAGCAGCAGCAGCAGGACGGTGTGGGTTCAATTGGGATTGCAGCAACTGAGTGTGTAAGCAACGACACTCCTCGCACCCCTGTGCCACCTGTAACCAGGTCTCCTCCGCTTGTAACCAGCCCTGCTCCAGGTGTAACTACCCCTGCTCCAGATGTAACCAGACCTGCCCTAGATGTATCCACCCCTGCTGCAGGTGTTACAGGCACAGCAGCAGCAGCAGCAGCAGAAGATGCACCTGGCTCTGCCCCTGTAGGAGGGGCCAAAGGTGGAGGCATGGCAACTCTTGAGGCGCCTCAAAGGTCAGATGCACCTGACTCTGCCCCTGTAGGAGGGGCCAAAGGTGGAGGCAGGGCAACGGGTGTGAGTGGTAGCGGAGGCAAGACCATCAGGTACAGAGGGAGGAAGGCAGCTGGGCTGGCAGCAACTCTCGCTCTGATGAGGCAGGGAGGGGGCACGTGAGGAGGGATGGTCTAGGTCTGTCAAACCCGCTTCTGTGGTGGGAGGGAGGGGAGGTGGAGGCAGGGCAACGGGTGTGAGTGGTTGTGGGGGCACGACGATCAGGTACGGAGGGAGGAAGGCAGCTGGGTTGGCAGCGACACTCGCTCTGATGAGGCAGGGAGTGGGGGCGTGAGGAGGAGTATGATGACCGGTACTAGATGACTGGGAAAGGGTGGTGAAGAGAGGGTGGTTGCTTAGCATAGCAGCAATTGGTTGGTTGTTATGCATCCTCCTTGCTCCTGCCAGCGCTGCTGCTGCGGCTGCAGCTTCTGCAGTTGCTGCTGTGATTGGGGAAGTGGCGGAGGAAGGAGATGGGGCAGATGATGATGCAGATGATTGGAGGACGATGGTTGATTAGTGCATGTTAGGTATCGTTGATGATTGAATGAGCCCATGCTGGGTCTTATCATAAGCTCATGCATATTACTTGTGTTTTGGAAGCTAGACATGTGAGCAATATGTGCCCAGTTTTTAACATTAAAAAGAAATACGCGGAATGGACATCACAACCGTCACCTAGTAATCACGCTGGGTGCCTTCTCCCATTGGTATTCAAACGTGTACCACTTTATAAACTGTTACCCCTCCTTAATGAACTTTTGGTGGGATTTGTTGTGGAAAGCGGTAGAACACCTATCAGAAATTCATTCCTTGGCTATAAAATGACCCGTCTCTAGGGGGAGGGGGGTCTTATAATGTTAGCCCCCAGTTAGGGGGGTATAACTACAAACGACCTATTTAGCCTAACCCCCTCCGTATTATAGACCTGGGGGTATTACGGTACCTCTGATTTTCTGCCCCTTCTGGGACAGTTGCATTGCAGTGTAAGAGGACCAAGAAACACAGCACATAATGTCGATATTGTTGTGTACAATTTCTCCTGACATGCTTGAGCCAGCACCTAGTGTGATTGTATTGAAGTGAAACCAAACTAATCCACAATCTGGACTTATAGAATCTTCCAGTGAAATCCTTCTAACAAGGCTCGTCCCTCCACTGGTGCATTTCCAGCTGAGCCCACAGACAGGTCCCTTCCAACCGAAATCCAACAAGCCCTCTTCAAGCTGAGACAGTGTATCTCTCTGGTGTCCTGCAGTGTGAACAGATGAAAGATTATGGGAGATTTGGATGCCGGGGGGTATATGCCACGAGAGAGGGCACCATTTTATGCTGTAGGCTGTGAGAAGGGCACTTTTCTTCCAACATCCGCCACCCCATGCATTCACCACCCACCCAGTCACTCGTTCACTCACTCACTCACTCACTCGTTCGCTCACTTGTATGTCTACATACGCAGAAAGTGCAGTGCACGAATTATATCATACCAACACATCCTCACAAATCACACACCGGCAAACTTGTTGCAAATCCCTATACAACACTTCCAAACATGCGGATATTGAAGCTACACTATTAGGAGTTTCAAACACAATTTCCTAAGGTGGTGACTATGTTGGGCCATAACATGCCACATCATGCCATCACATGCCATAACATGCCATAACATGCCATAACATGCCATATCATACCATCACAGGCCATAACATGCCACAACATGCCATAACATGCCATAACAGGCCATAACATACCATCACAGGCCATCATCTGGGTGGTAACCACCCTTTCTCTCCATGGCATCATAAGAGACGCCACAATGAGCCATAACATGCAATCACAGGCCATCATCTGCCATCAAGGGACATGCCATGCCATGACACACAATGCCATGCCATACCATACAATCATGCCACCATGCCATTGTATCATCTCACCTGCTGATAACAGATGCAGGCGCCACGTCATCACTGCTCACTTCCTCTTCAAATGAAAACACCAGATGCCGCCCCTTAACCTCCTCCCTCACCTCCTCCAACCCCTTAATACCGCTTGTGTCAAACCCTAAAATCACCTCCCGCAAATACTCCACCCTATCCACCATTCTACCCCCTTCCCTCTCCGTTACTGCCTCTCTTGTTACACCCTTCTCTCCCTCTCCACCCCCATCCACCCTTCTTTGAAAATCCCGTGTGATTCTTCTCCCCCCTCCTCTGCTTTCTTGCTCAAATTCTCCCAAAAGGCTAGCTCCCTGCCGGCTCTCTTCCAGCCCAGTCGTTCCATCAGCCTCACTAGCTGCTAACGCACGCCTGCCTACAGGCACCTGAGTCGACTCAAAAGTCAACCCCTCAGCTTCACTAGCTGCTGCAAGAACGTGCCTTCTCATAGGTAGCAGCTCCCCCGTCGTATCTGCACTGCCGCCTGAATCTGAAACCCTAAGAAAATCCTTCTCACGGCCTTCCAAACCACGATCTTCATGATCGCCACCGTTGATTCCTCTTCCCCTTCCCTTTTCCGCTTCTTGCTCCCCTTTCCTTCCCTCTTCCCCTCCCCTTCCCTCTCCCCTTCCCCCTTCCCTCCCCTCTCCCCTTTCCGCTTCCGTTTCCAGCCCCCCTCCCCCATCCCATCCGCTCTGCTCTTCCGCCAAAAGCCTCCGCTTCCCCGCCACCATCCCCGACCCCCCTTCCCCTTCTCCGCTCCCCTCCCTACGGCCACCACTGCCAATCCCCGCGCCATGAGTTTTAATCCCACTACCACGGTCAGTATCCCCATGCTCATCACTATGCCCAAGGCTATGATCAAGGCTATGGCTATGGCTATTAACATCATAATGCGTCCCGCGCCGCTTGACCCGTCGCGTCGTTCTCACTTCGATCGGCCAGTCCAATTCTCCGTCCATGTCCGTCCGCCGCCTTATCCTCTTTATAGACCGCACGTCTATAGGCACGTCTTGAATGTCGTCGTCTTCCGTCACGGGGTGCCATATCCGCGACCGATCCGAGTGCCCGTCCCCGGTACTAGCTTTCATCCGTCTCCGTTTAGTGTTATCCACTACGGCAACATCTTGACGAGCGTAATCTTCCAACTCATCCCCCCCGAGCGACAACCGGTCCCCCAAATCCCCGCCCACGGTTGCGCGCGCAGCATACCGCGACCCCCCCTCACCGCTGTTAACCCCGCCGTACTCCCTTCCACTCCTGCCGATCGTAATCTGGCTGTCGTATCCAGCTTCCTTAGCTGCTGCTGCTTTCGCCGCTGCCACTTCTTTCGCCTTCTGCTTGCCAGCCATGGATTCTTCCCACCAGTCGCCCTTCTGCGCTTGCGCGCGCTGGTCGGGGTTGGAAGCTTCCTTTTGCGCTTTCTGGATGTTCCAGCGGGCCGCTTGCCACGTCAGCGCCACCGCGATCCACATCAGCGCGACGAGAATGACCAATGCGCGGTCGATGACGGTTCGCGGGGCCCGCTGCGGACCGCGCATCATCATGCGGTTGTCCTTGATCCCCATTCTGATGGCGGACATTAAAAAGCGACGCGGAGATGTGGATAACTTCAATTCCTTGAGGGCGAGTCGGAAAGATGCCTACGAAGAAATGCGAAAAGAGGGTTACCACAATCACGATCTATTTACGACCAAAATCTGTTCGATTCAGCACGGTTTCGTGTCTTACGACCGGAGATCTACACGAGATACGGAACGCAAGCAAGTTGCTGATTGGCTGCTGCTCGCCCTTGGAAAACGACGCGATGCACCATCGGGATCGTCCGTATCTTTTAACATCCTCGATTACGACGGGCTACTTGGCTCGTACGCGCTATAGAGAATTACGCAGGCCGAAGCATAACAAAAAAAAAAACGTCTGGAAAGAGCCCGTTTCCTTCCAAGCGATTGCGAGCCCTAGAACGGAGAGTACGTCAAAACCAATCGATAATAAGATGCTACTTTTCGAGGATGCCGGCCGTCCCTGGAACGCCAGCAATAATTGGGCGGCAGACACCAACCGCTTCTAAACGTCAGCGACACCTGGCAATGACACGCGATTGATGCAAAGGAATACTGGTTTGGAAGTGAAATCGTGCCTCGGGAAATGGTAACTCTATGGTGACAGTGCCTCGAAAATGCTACTAGTGTGCCTTGGTTGGGTATTTTCTTGATGGGGGGAAGTGATGGAGAGGGAGGAGAGGGAGGGAGAGGGAGCGAGAGGGAAGGAGAGGCAGAGAGTTTGGTGGGACGAAAAAAATGGTTGGTTTGGGAAGGAAATGGTTGGGAAGGCTGGGTAGGAATTGGTTGGGAAGGAAATGGTTGGTGGCAGACACCTATTAGCGCGTATGAAGTGCAAAACGCAAGCTCGGGGATTGGAAAGGTTGGGGCCGATAATTTTGAAGTGTCAAAACCGAGTTCCCTCACAAATCAATATCGGGTGTGCTTTACCTTCCGACGCCGCTTTCGACGCCGCTGGTTTGGAATCTCGGACTGGCTTAAAGTTAATGTAATCTAGCGGCACGCCCGTAAAGCGCCTTGAATTCGTCACTGACATCATGGAACGATCTGGTAGGTCGTACGACGCACGCCATCGTGGCTCTTTGTGTCCATCGTCGGTCCGTACTTCCGTCCTTCCATCCTTCCCTCCATCCGTCGCCCGGATTCGTTCTTCGTTCCGTCGTGCGTTTCGTTGGAGTCGATGCGTGAGAGCAGCTGGGTAGTCCGAAACGGGAAGCGCCTATGTGATTTGATGAGCTTGCGCGTCGTTCTACCATCGTGACTGGATCTTTGCAAAGCTTTGTGCCTCGTTAACGAGCAATCGTACACTCACTACCCTTCCTTCTCTCCTCGATCGCAGCAGCGACGTCGAAGCAACGGCAATCTGCCAAGCAACAGAAGAATCCTCAATCTGCTGAACAACAAAGCCCTCCTGCGCCACTATTTTCCGGACCGAATCTTCAGAAGAACCTCGCCGCTGTGAACCTCAGGTGCGGTACCTCGAAAGCGCAATTCGGACGTTGTTATTCTTCGATATCTCTTTGAATTCTAACCCCGTTCTGACTTCGTCGTTCGTCATAGAAATAAGCATACCTCTTGTTCTCTCTCCCATCGCACCCTCCCCTCTCTCCCCCCCCCTCCCTCCTCCCGCTCCCTCTCTTCCCCAATTCCCCATTCCCCCTCACCACCCCCTGCCCCCCTCCCCTTCCCCCCTGTTCTCCCCATCTGACCCTCATTCAGTCGCACATACCTTGCGATTATAGCAGGTGTAGTGGCAGGCATATTAGGTCTGACAGGAATATCAGGTTTCCTTTGCTACATATTTGTCATGGCCCTTGGGGCTGTTGGCCTGTTTATCAAGACTGGGTTCCATATAAACAAGTACTTTGACACTTGGCAACGGATAGGTGGAATGGATGGCCTCACGCAAGGTGCCATGGTGAGTCCTATCATCGTTGCAAGCTGTCCATTTGACAATCGGGGCATGCTGTCTTCCAGTTTTGGTGAAATGGGATGCACTTGTCATTCACCACTTGGGTCTTCTCATCTTCCATCTACCAGTATCAAACTTCATACCTTCCCTCTCCACTGCCCTCCCATATTTATTTGAATGATCACTAATGTGTGAACGTTCACATATGGATGATAACATGGTTTCTGCAACCTGTCAGTCATTCGTTCTCTTCTGGACGTAAGTCTTCATTGCTCATTCGTTCCGCCGTGTTCTCCTGCGCTCAGTTACCCCCTTGCAAGTTTTTTGACTTCGCAATCTCACATGTTGCAGGCTTGCCTATGATTTCGTGCATCTTTTCTGAGTGCCAACATTATACCTTAAGATTCTTCAAAGGCTGTGCAGCTGGCTGGTTATGTCCTGTTGTTTGGTAACCATCAGTAAAGTATAGTTTGATCAAGCACAGCAGTGTCTATGTGGCGCTAAAGCAGAGGAAACAGGGTACAGTAGTACAGCTCTGCAATGCTCTCAGATTGATCAGGAATGCCTCAGCATGGTAACTTCCGGCAGGAGAACACTAGAACCGTAGCTTATGTGGGCACCAAAATGTCATCAATGACCTCTGAGCCATTGAAAACGAATAGGATGGCTGGAAGCAGCAGAAGACACACGACCAAGAAGCCAATCACATATAGCCTGTCAATAGTTTCTCGCTTGGTGGTACCATGTGGTGTGTGGAGTAGCTTGTTTACGGCCTTCACCAGAATCCTTAGCTTCTCTGCAGATTGATCGGCCAGTTGGAACTCACCACAAAGAGCATTATTAAGTTCAGCTGATTTATTAGGCTGGCATAATGTTGCCTCCTCAACTCTCTCAAGAAAGGAAAGCACATTCTCCTTGGTTGTAGGACCGCTGCTGGATTTGACTTCTGAACCTTCAACCACCTGAAAGGGAAAAACTGTTACATGTGCCATTCCACGTTCAGCGCTTTGAGCTGTGATGTCTCTCAAGCCTGCCTGAATGTCATTTGTTGGAGTAACTTCTTCTGGATGACTGATTCTTAATTGTGAATCTGCCAGCGAGTCTAATGCAGGAACAGCAAGATGCTCGTCCGTGGCTTTCACGACTTCTGGAATGCTGTCCTTAAGGATCCCTTTCTCGGAGGTGCTAACAGGTAGTGCTTCTTTCACCTGCGTCATTCACATTGCTCAGTTGACCGCAAAATGGTGACAGCGAAAGCGACGCGAAAGCAAGAACGGAACGATGAACAAACCTTGTCAGGGGTTGGGTTGTCCCTCTCGCTTCGAGCAGCTGCAAGAATCTTTGCAACATTCACACTTTTGGGAGCTGAAACCGTCTTGGAATTGGGCTGTTTGTTTGGCTTAGGCGGTGTCAATAAGAGCCTTCTACTCCTGTCAGGCTCAATGCCACTCCGCCGATTAGCTGGGAACAAGTCTGAGCTGACACCCATTGCAATCGAAGGTCCAGTAATCAACTGCGAAATTTGACAGGCCACCCGTTCTTGACGGGATGTCATGTATGTTGACATAAATAGACACTAGAGCCCGGGAGAGTGACGAGAATCTGGTCAGGGAAGACTGATGCACAGCCGAAATGATATATCTGCTCCTGCGTTTGAAAACACCTCCTTATCAAACATTAGCCAATTGCGTACAGTGAATTTCCATTCATACAATGTTTTGTTTATTCAGTTGTATCTGCGAGATACTTCACGCAAATAAAGAATTAGTAGGCATTTCGTACATAATGATTCACGCCAGTTTTCATAAAGTATAATTATGACCTCCAATTGCATTCTGCAAACTCGGATGTGATAAGATGGCTGATATGTCATGTTGTGGATCTTTACCCAGTGTTACGGGTGCAATGAATCGAGGTAGCGAGAATTGCACTAAGGTGTCAAACGAGTACAAAATGTGAGCGAAGGCATGAGCGAACATTTATACGCGAAACATGCAAAACGGTAACGCGGTGCGTGCGAGCTGGCTAGTGCTACGCTGGAGCGAGGCTCGGGCTAGTCCCGAAGCGTAGGCCGATGCGGCCATGCCAGCAGTGCGAGGTTTGGCAAAACAGTGCGCGCGAAGTCGGCGAAGTTCCGTTAGCAGTAACGGGCGAACAATCGGCTGTTGCTGTACGCGATGTAGTCGGCTCCGTAAGGAATGCCGAGAAAATTCCTTACACTACCCCCCCCCTCAAGAAGCCCCCTCCGCTACGCGAGTGCGTGTATATCGCGGAATCCCCGGCTCCTCAGGTACACTTGCAGGGCAGGGTGATTTTCGATGTTGCTCAGGGGCACCCAGCTATCTTCAGTTGGCGTGCGGTGTTTCCAGCGAACGAGGAATTCAATCCTCCTGATTCCCGTGGGGTGGCGGATCCGATGGCTCAGAATTTTTTCGGGCTCGATGATCGGCTCTGATGTAGGGCGAGTCATTGATTGTGGCCGGTGACGCGGCAGTTGACTTGTGGTCGGGATGTATGGGCGAAGTAGGCTGACGTGGAACGAAGGGCTGATGTACCACTCGGTTGGCAACAGTAGGTGCGCGGTGACGGGTGTGATCATATGACTGATTTGGAAAGGTCCACAGTAGCGCGGTCGTAATTTTGGTACGTCGGGCAGTCGCAGATTTTGCGTGTCGAGTAGCACGTAATCTCCAGATTGATACGTGACGGGGCGGCGGTGGCGATCAGCGTTGCGCTTAGCGATGACGTTGGCCTTTTTTATTGCTTCGGCGGCTCTGGCGCGGGCAGCTTGCAGGATTTCGGCGAATTGTTGTGCACGTGGCGTTGGGTTGTCCGGACTCGGCGTCATGGGCACTGTGGGGTTTTGCCCATAGTTCAGGTAGAACGGGGACTGCTGCGTCGTGGCTGATGTGGCGTTGTTGTACGCGAACTCGATCAGCGGCAACTGCTGCTCCCAGGTCGTGGGGTCGTCGCACGTGGCACGAATCAACTGCTCCATCGTCTGATTCGTCCGCTCCGTTTGGCCGTCGGTCTCGGGGTGGTACGACGAACTGAACTGTAGCCTGGTCCCGAACTGCTCCCAGAGGTTCTTCCAGAAGTTGTTGGTAAATTTCGTGTCCCTGTCGCTGATAATTGCTGCTGGTATCCCGTGCAGGCGAACAACGGCTGCGATGAACAGGCGAGCGGTCTCCTCGGCTGAGATCGACTTTTTGCACGCAGCGAAGTGTGCCATCTTCGTCAGCCTATCCACGACGACCATCACTGCGTCGTTACCCCCAGGGTTCGAAGGTAACCCTGTGACGAAGTCCATGGTTACTTGCTGCCAGGCGCGTTCGGGCGGTGGGATCGGCTGCAATTGACCCGCCTTCCGCTTCCTTGAACTCTTCATCACCTGACACGTCGGGCACGAGCCCACGTGCTGCTGTACGTCGGTCAACAGCTCCGGCCAGTAATAATACCGCTGCAGTTGCTGTCGCGTTTTTTCGACCCCGAAATGTCCCGAGGTAATCCCGTCGTGTGCCTCCTGCAGTAGCAGCTCCCTCAGTAGTGAGTACGCGGGTACCCAAATGCGGTTGGTGCCTGTTTTTACGTAATAGACTCCTTTTGCTTCTGCCAGTTGCTGTGAATTTCCGGTCGTGAAAAATGGGTCGGTGCGGTATCCGTGGGTGAATAGGCCAGTTAAAAGCGGGTTGGTCTGGGCGAGTAGGATGGCGTGGAGTTGGGCGGTGGGGCGGGTGAGAGCGTCGGCGATGTTGGATGCTCCCTTTTTGTACGTGACGGTGTAGTGAAAATTGGACTCGAGATAGTCCAACCAGCGAATCTGTCGTGGGTTGAGATTCGGTTGGGCGCGAAGGTACTGTAGCGAGCGGTGGTCTGTCCGTACTGTCACGTCGGTGCCAGTCAGGTAACATCGCCAAACTTTGAACGCGTGCACGATCGCTAGCATCTCGCGGTCGTGTATCGGGTAGTTGCGTTCGGGCGGGTGCAGTTTGCGGGACTCGTACGCGATTGGCTGGAGGCCGTTCCCGAAGTCCTGCAACAGTACTGCTCCCACAGCGATGTCACTTGCGTCGGTGACGAGTTCGAACGGGCGGTGGGGATCTGCAATGTGAAGGACGGGCGGGAAGCACAAAATATTTTTGAGGGCCGAGAAGGCAGCTTGCTCTTTCTCCCCCCACGTGTACTCAACCCCCTTCCTCAGCAGGTCAGTCAACGGGGCAGTCAGCTTCGCCATGTCGGGGACGAACCGGCGCACGTAGTTGACGAACCCCAGGAAACTCTGCAACTCGGTCAAGTTGGTCGGCGCGTGCCAAGCCTGAATCGTCGCGATTTTCTTCGGGTCTATTTCCACTCCTGCAGCTGAAATAACATGTCCCAAAAACTCCAGTCGGTCCTGTAAAAACTCACACTTAGATGCTTTGGTCAGTAGGCGGTTCTCACTCAGGATTTTAAAAACTGCTTCGATGTCTTGTAAGTGCTGTGCTCTGTCAGGGCTGTAAATCAGTATGTCGTCCAGATAAACGATGACGCACTTATCTAAAAGCGGGCGGAATGCTTCGTTCATGGTCATTTGGAAAGTGGCGGGGGCGTTGGTCAATCCGAATGGCATGACGGTGTATTCGAAGGATCCGTAGCGTGTTCGGAATGCGGTTTTAGGGCAGTCGGGTGGATTAACGCGGATTTGGTGGTAGCCTCCCCGGAGGTCAATTTTCGAGAAAACCCGGGCTGTGCGCAGTTGGTCGATCAGTTCGTCGGCTCGTGGGATGGGGTAACGGGATTTGATGGTGACCCTGTTCAGTGCCCTGTAGTCGATACACATGCGAAATCCCCCGTCTTTTTTCGGTGTGAACAGTATGGGTGCGGCGAAGGGCGACGAACTAGGGCGAATGAATTCCTTCTCGAGCAGGTAATCGAGCTGCTTCCTCAGTTCGTCTAGTTCGGGTTGGGTCAGTCGGAACTGTCGCTGTACTGTTGGCTGTGCCCCCGGTTCCAGTTCTATCCTGTGATCGTGCGGTCGCTGAGGTGGCAGTCCCGTCGGCAGGTCGTCCGGGAAAATGTCACTGTACTGTTTTAACAGTGCCGCCAGGTCACTCGGTACGTCGGTCAGCAGTTTCTGTAAATCGCCCCCCTTGTCTGCTGCCTCGGCTTCCCGAATGTCAACCGCGTACACGTCGGCTCCGGCCGCAACAGCGCGTTTCATCGTGATCGCATTGACACGCACCGACGAAGACTCAGGCGAGCCCCAGCGAGGTAAGGCGATGTTGTTACCGTTTACTCGCACGGTGCAGTCACCCGTCGTCCAGTCAATTCGCGGGTTGTGTCGCCGCAGCCAATCACGCCCGAGTAAAATGTCGGTTCCGTCGAGGGTCGTTGCGAGCATTTCCTGACTAAACGTGAAGTTACCCCCGCATCGAATCCGGACTCGGTCTACGCGTTCCCGTATTGCCAGCGGCGTGCCGTCTACCAGTCGTGCGTCGATCTCAGGTAAGCATCGGTCCAGTGGCAGTCGCAGTTTTCGTGCTGTAGCAGTGTTAATGAGGCTGTGGCTGGCTCCCCCGTCTACGAAGATTTTAACTAAGTCCGTCCCAATTTTCCCACTGAGCAGTATAGGGCTGTCTACCGTGGTACCCTCCTTATTCGGCCGGGTGTGGTCGATTGCGTGAACCGGCACAATCACTCGGTGAGGGTCGGTTGGGTCGGGCGAGCGGCGTGACCTGTCAGTAGAGGGCCCGTCTGCTACTGACTTCCTGCGTTTCCCTGCTGCTTGGTCTGTGTCTGCTGCTCAGCTTCCCCCTTTCCCTTAGCGTTTTCCGGGCATTCGCTCTTGCGATGTCCCGGCCGATTGCACGCAAAGCAGCGCCCTTTGAACGGTGCGGCAGCGGCATTTGCGGCGACGGCGCGTATCGTGGCGCTTTCGTTCGTCCCACGAGGCCGATGTCCCCAGTTGTTGTTTCCGTAGGACCCCGGTCTCGGTCGGCGAAAGAAGTCGAGCTTCTCCGCCATAGCGAGAATTTCCTGAAATTCGGTGACGCCGCGAAGCTGGATTTCCTGAGCGATGTCCTGCTTCAGGCCGCCGATGTAGCGGTCGATGCGTTCGCTCTCATGCATGTAGCCCACCTGCTCGCATAGCGCCAGAAATCCGCTCGTGTAATCCTGGACGGAACCGAGTTGGCGCCAAGTGCGGAGCTTCTGTCGCGCCGAGATCGAGGCCGCAATTGGCTCAAATCGAGTGCGCAGACCTGCGCACCACGCGTCCCACGTGCGATACTGGGGCACCTCCACGAAATACGACGGCGCCCAGGGTCCGGTTTGTCCTTCCCGTGTCGGTAGTGTCGCGTAGTCGGTCGGCTTCGTGACGATGACGCGCCACCAGTCCATGGCGGGTCCTCGCAGCAACGACACGGCGTATCGAATCTTCGCCGAGTCCTCCGAGACGTAGTTGGCGTCGAAGAAAACATTCATGGTGAACAACCACGCCTGAACGGTAGGACCACCCCGTTGACTCGGGTCAAAGCATGGCGGGCGCTGCGGCTTCAGAGGCATCGGAGACGGCAGTCCCGAATCGTGGGTTGGTGCCGAAATCGTGACGCGAGGCTGACTTGGGGCCGCATGCGTCGCTCTGGGGTGTGTCGTGCCGTGGTCGTCGTCTCCGTCGGGGCGGACGACGCCATCACTGGCCGCGCTCGCGGGTTGCCCCACACTCCCGTGTTGTGATTGTCAGATTATCATAGCTGATGCATGTTTGTAGGCTATAGTGGGGTAGCACATATGGGGTACAGTTTGCTAGGGTTGTATTTGTACCCAACTCTGACTTAGTCAATTCATTCCTCTGCTCATAGTTTCACATGGTATAGAGCTAGGTCCCTCCAGGACCGAATTTTTTTTTGGGCCCACCGAAGCGCGCCCCGAGGCGCGCCCTTTTTTGTTTTAGCGACCCTTCGGGTCGCCCTCTCCCCTGCGGCCCCGCCGCCTGCCCCTTACGCGGCCCCGCGCTGGCCCCCTACGCGGCCCTGCGCAGCCGGCTCCTACGCGGCCCCGCGCCGGCCTCTTACGCGGCTCCGAGCCGGCCCCTTACGCGGCCCTGGGCCGCCGGCTCCTACTCGGCCCCTTTCACGGCCCGCCGCCGGCCTCCTACACGGCCCGCCGCCGGCCTCCTACTCGGCCCGCCGCCGGCCTCCTACACGGCCCCGCCGCCGGCTCCTACTCGGCTCCGCCGCCGGCCTCCTACACGGCCCCGCCGCCGGCTCCTACTCGGCTCCGCCGCCGGCCTCCTACACGGCCCGCCGCCGGCCTCCCTCCTCGGCCCCGCCGCCGGCCTCCTACTCGGCCCGCCGCCGGCCTCCTACTCGGCCCGCCGCCGGCCTCCTACACGGCCCCGCCGCCGGCTCCTACTCGGCCCCGCCGCCGGCCTCCTACTCGGCCCGTCGCCGGCCTCCTACTCGGCCCGCCGCCGGCTCCTACTTGGCCCTACCGCCGGCCCTACCGCCGGCCTTGTCCCGGCCCCGCCACTGCACTGCGGCCGAGCCGCCCAGCAGCAGCCGAGCCGCCCAGCAGCAGCCGAGCCGCCCAGCAGCAGCCGAGTCGCCCAGCAGCAGCCGAGCCGCCCAGCAGCAGCCGAGCCGCCCAGCAGCAGCCGAGCCGCCCAGCAGCAGCCGAGCCGCCCAGCAGCAGCCGAGCCGCCCCGCAGTAGCCGAGCCGCCCCGCAGTAGCCGAGCCGCCCGGTACCTGAGCAGCCCGAGCCGCCTGAGCTGCACGAGCAGCCCGAGCCGCCTGCTGCTGACCTACCCGACTCTCCCATCCCGGTGAGACTTTCAGCTGCTGCTATGGCCACCCCCAATGTTCTCACTTTTGACGCTGAGGGGAGGGCCATTGACTTTGCCGTCTGGATCGAGGATCTGCAGCTGTACTTACTGTGTGATGCGGTAGATGAGGTCTCTCTCTTTGACTTTGTCTCTGGCGCTGTCCCTGCCCCGCCTGCTGATGCTGACTCTGCCGTTCGCTCCAAGTGGGCGACCCGCGATGCTGCTGCACGTCTTGCTGTGCGTCGCCACCTCCCTTCCTCTGAGCGTGCCCACTTTAGTCAGTGCAAGACCGCTCAGGCCTTGTACGACGCTGTAGTTGCGCGCTACTCCTCCCCTTCCTCCGCTACCCTTAGCCGCCTCATGCTACCGTTTCTCTTCCCTGACCTCGCTTCCTTTCCCACTGTCGCTGACCTCGTTACCCACCTCCGCGCTAGTGACACCCGCTACCGCGCTGCCCTTCCTGCTGAGTTCCGCGCTGCGAACCCTCCTCCCATGTACATCACTCTCTACTTTCTCGTCACCCGTCTTCCTGAGTCCCTTCGTGTCGTTAGGGACCAGTTTCTCTCTGTCTGTCCCACCACTCTCACTGTCGACCTCCTTGAGGAGTCCCTGCTAGCGGCTGAGAAGAGTATTGTCGCTGTAGGGGCCTCTCGGGGTGACCCTCGCACCCCCATCTTTGAGGGGTGTGGTCCCTCCCCCCTGCTGCCCTCTGTCGCCTCTGCCGCTGCGGCCGACCTCGTTGGTTTTGAGTCGGTCGGCGCGGCGTCTGCCCCCAGTGGCAGACGCCGCACTGGCAAGGGCAAGGGGGGCAAGGGAGCGGGTGGAGCCAGAGGGGGCGGTGGAGGAGGCGGTGGGGGTGGAGGGGGGAGTGGGGGTGGCGGGGGGGGTGGTGGCGGGAGTGGAGGTAGTAGTGGCGGCGGTGGAGGCGGAGGTGGCGGCGGAGGTGGTAGCGGAGGAGGCGGTGGGAGCGGTGGGAGCGACGGTCCTGGTGGGGGAGGTGGCGGTGGCGACGGGGGTGGCGGTGGAGGCGGGGGTGGCGGTGGAGGAGGGGGTCGGAGTGGCTCGTCCCAGCGGAGCAGCTCTGGGGGTGGTCAGCGCCAGCAGCAGCAGCAGCAGCAGCCACAGCAGCAGCCGCAGCAGCAGCAGCGCTCTCGCACCGTCCCCGGCCCTCAGCAGCTCCGTGAGTGGTACTTGCAGCGTCAGCGCGGTGGTGCGCTTGGTCCCTGCCCCTACGTTCTTCGCACTGGTGACCGTGCAGGGGAGAGGTGTGGAGGCGCCCACACAGCCCGTCGCTGCTTTGGCCGCCTGACCGACGCCTGGCGTCAGCAGTTTCCGGAGGCCGCTGAGATCCCCCGCTGGGGAGAGCTGTCTAGGGCTGGTGTAGCTATTTATGATCTTGATTTTGATGCTATTCTCTCTGCTATGTATGCTGTGACTGGTAGTGATGAGGATGACTGTTACCGGTGTTTCCCGCCCGACCCGGGCATTGGTACTGCCGCGTCAGGTACTAGTGAGGCTGCTGCTCTAGGTGCCAGTGCGTCTGTGCTTTCAGGTACTGGTGAGTCCGCCCTCTCAGGTACTGTGTCGGCTTCGGCCTCTCACACCTTCACCCTTGACTCTGGAGCGTCTCGCTCCTTCTTTAGGGACCGCACCTCTCTCACGCCGCTGAGTCGGCCTGTTGCGGTGTCCCTGGCGGACCCCTCTGGGGGGCCTGTCCTGTCTCGCTTCTCCACTGTCCTCCCGTGTCCGGCGGCCCCCTCTGGCACCCTGACTGGTCTCTACCTCCCCTCGTTCTCGACGAACTTGGTGAGTGGTGCCGACCTCCAGGATGCAGGTGTCCACCAGTTCACCCCTGCTCGTCAGCGGGTGACCCACTGTACGGAGGCGGATACAGGTCGCCACCTGGCTACGTTTACACGTCGGCCGGGGTCGAGCCTGTACACACTGACCACTGCTTCTCCTCCAGGTACTGCGTCTGGTAGGGCCCCTTCGTCTGGTCAGGTGTTTGCTGCAGCGTCCAGGTCTGGTCCTGAGTCTGCCCCTTGTTCGTGTCGTCGTCTGTCTCACGAGACCCTCCTCTGGCACCACCGCCTTGGCCACCCCTCTCTGCTTCGGCTCAGAGGCATGGCCTCGCGGGTCCTTGTGTCTGGTCTTCCCCGGTCCCTCCCTCCCCTTCCTCCGGGCCCTGGCCCTGCCTGTGTCCCCTGTGTCGAGGGGCGCCAGCGTGCTGCCCCTCACTCCTCCCAGTTTCCTCCGACAGAGGCCCCGTTGCAGACGCTTCACATGGACGTGTGGGGCCCAGCCCGCGTCCGTGGACAGGGTCAGGAGCGCTACTTCCTGCTAGTGGTTGACGACTACTCGCGTTACACCGCAGTCTTCCCCTTGCGCAGCAAGGGTGAGGTCACTCAGGTGTTGATCGACTGGATCCGCGCAGCTCGTCTTCAGCTTCGGAGAAGCTTTGGCTCTGACTTCCCTGTCTTGCGTCTGCACTCGGACAGAGGCGGAGAGTTCTCCTCGGCCCTCCTGAGTGCCTACTGTCGTGTGCGAGGCATCCGTCAGACCTTCACGCTTCCGGACTCACCACAGCAGAATGGGATCGCTGAGCGCCGCATTGGCATGGTCATGGACGTCGCTCGTACGTCCATGATGCATGCGGCTGCTCCCCATTTTCTGTGGCCGTTTGCGGTCAGGTACGCTGCGCACCAGATCAACCTCCACCCCAGGGTCTCTCGACCGGAGACCTCCCCAGCTCTGTTGTGGACGGGGAAGGTTGGCGATGCGTCGGCGTTCCGGGTCTGGGGATCTCGGGCGTTTGTTCGCGACCTGTCTGCGGACAAGCTGTCCCCTCGTGCTTCTCCCTGCGTCTTCCTCGGGTTCCCCCCCGACGCCCCTGGGTGGCAGTTTTACCACCCCACCTCTCGACGTGTTCTGTCCTCCCAGGACGTCACGTTCGACGAGTCGGTACCCTACTACCGCCTCTTCCCCTACCGCACTACGTCCCTCCCCCCACCCCCCCTCTTCTTGGTACCAGGTCCCCCCCCAGTAGTCCCCCTCCCCCCTCAGGGTCCTGCCCCTTCAGGTGTGTCTCAGGTAGACGCGGTCGAGCCTGTCGAGGTCACTGGTGACTCCGGTGCTGCTGCGGGAGCTGAGCCTGGGGGTGCGGAGTCTAGGGGTGCTGAGCCTGGGGGTGCCGAGCCTGGGGGTGCGGAGTCTGGGGGTGCTGGGCCTGGGGGTGCTGAGCCTGGGGGTGCTGAGCCTGGGGGTGCTGTGCCTGGGGGTGCTGTGTCTGGGGGTACTGAGCCTGGGGGTGCTGAGCCGGGAGGTGCCGAGCCTGGAGGTGCTGTGCCTGGGGGTGCTTCGTCTCACCGGGAGCCGCTCTCTCCACAGGAGCTGCGTGAGTGGTTTGCCCGGCGCTGGAGGCGTGCCGCTGGTGCTGGTGGTTCTTCGGCTTCGGAGGGCGCTGCTGCCACGCGACCTGGCGGTGCTCGTCCTGTGGGTGCTGGAGCTGCTGGGTCTGAGTGTTCTCCTGGAGCTGGTCCTACTGAGGACGTTGGCGCTGAGCCTGCGGTTGGTGGTCCGACTGACGGTGCACCTGGTGCTGCTGCTGGAGGTTCTGGAGCTTCTGGTGGTTCTGCTGGAGGTGCTGCTGGAGTGGGTGCTCCTGCCGGGGGTGCTGGTGCTGTTCCTGCTGTTTCTGGCGTCGCCGCGCGGCCTCGACCGTACTTCGTTCCGCTCCTGCAGCAGGTTCTTGGTCTTACACCTCCTCCTCCTCCCTTAGAGGGTCCGCAGCCTGTCCGGTCACAGCCACAGCTACAGCCTGCCTCCCCTTTGCCTGCTCCTTCTCCCTACGCTGGTCCGACTGGAGGTCTTACTGAGCGTCGTGAGCCTGCGTCTCGTCCTGCGTCGCCTGTTCGTACTGAGCGCGCTAGTGGTCGCGGGTCGCGTCAGCGTCCTCCTCCTGTCCCTGGCACGCACCGGATGTCACTGCGTCCGTCCACTGCTCCTCTGCGTGCCCCTTTGCCTTCTCCTCCTGCTTCCTCTCTTCCTGCTCTTGCCGACCCGGAGTCGGACTCTCTTCGTGCTGCCAGTCCTACTGTCACGCGTCTCCTTGCTACTGCTGTCACTGACCCTTCCTTCGAGTCGTCTGCTGCGTCTGCCCTTGTCACTGAGCTTGTCGACTTTGCTGCGCGCTGTCGTCTAGACTACGCTGCTCGTCTCGTCGCTGAGTCTGAGTCCGCCTGTCCTCCGTCCGTCGGGGGTGAGTGTGCCCTTGGCACGGACGTCCTAGAGGACAGGCAGGAGGAGTTCCAGTGTCTAGCCGCTGCTTCACCTCGTCTCGCGTCTGTACTGCTAGCCCCTGAGGGAGACCCGGATGCACTAGACATCCCGACTCCGCGTTCTTACGCGGAGGCCGTAGAGGGTCCCTACCCCTCTCAGTGGCAGGCAGCTATGGATGCAGAGATGGCTTCCTGGAAGTCCACAGGCACCTACGTTGACGCGGTTCCCCCTCCTGGGGCGAACATCGTCAGTGGCATGTGGATCTTCAGGGTGAAGCGGCCGCCGGGCTCGCCGCCTGTCTTCAAGGCGCGTTACGTGGCTCGTGGCTTCAGTCAGCGGCAGGGAGTTGACTACTTTCAGACCTTCTCTCCCACCCCGAAGATGACCACTCTTCGGGTGCTGCTGCACATTGCCGCTCAGCGCGACTACGAGCTTCACTCTCTCGACTTCAGCACTGCGTTCCTGCAGGGTAGCCTGCACGAGGAGATCTGGCTGCGCCGTCCGCCTGGCTTCACTGGGACTTTCCCTCCTGGCACCCAGTGGAGCCTCCGACGGCCAGTCTACGGTCTCCGCCAGGCACCGCGTGAGTGGCACGACACACTGAGGACTACGCTTGCGGCTCTTGGGTTTGCTCCTTCTACTGCTGACCCGTCGCTGTTTCTTCGCACCGACACTTCCCTGCCGCCGTTCTACATCCTCGTGTACGTCGACGACTTGGTCTTTGCCACAGCGGACACTGCTGGACTCGCCTACGTGAAGTCCGAGCTGCTGAAGAGACACACGTGCACAGACCTGGGTGAACTGCGCAGCTACCTTGGCTTGCAGATCACTCGGGACAGAGCACGCCGCACCATTACCCTGACTCAGTCACACATGGTGCAGCAGGTCCTTCAGCGCTTCGGCTTCACGTACTCCTCGCCTCAGGCCACTCCTCTGCCTACTCGCCACTCACTCTCAGCTCTGCCTTCGGATGAGTCCGTAGAGTCGAGTGGTCCGTATGCAGAGCTTGTTGGCTGCCTCATGTACCTGATGACCTGCACTCGACCTGACCTTGCATACCCTCTGAGCATCCTTGCACGCTATGTTGCTCCTGGGAGACACCGACCAGAGCACATGGCTGCAGCGAAGAGGGTATTGCGCTACCTGTGCAGTACGTCGGGCATGGGGCTAGTGCTTGGAGGGCGGAGTCCAGTGGTCCTTACTGGGCACGCAGACGCTTCTTGGGCTGACGACCAGGCTACTCAGCGGTCGTCACAGGGTTACACCTTCAGCCTTGGTTCCGGCTCTGTCTCGTGGCGGTCTACTCGCTCGTCTTCGGTTCTCGGCTCCAGTTGTGAGGCTGAGATCTACGCCGGGGCCATGGCTGCACAGGAGCTTCGCTGGCTCACCTACCTGCTGACTGACCTTGGAGAGCTGCCTCGTTCTCCTCCAGTGCTGTACGTAGACAACAAGGCCATGTTGGCCTTGTGTCGAGAGCAGCGCTTGGAGCACAGAACGAAGCACATTGCTCTCCGCTACTTCCTTGCTCGTGAGCTGCAGCAGCGTGGTCAGTTGCGACTTGCTTACGTGGCCTCTGAGGCCAACACTGCTGATGTGTTCACCAAGGCACTTGCGCCTTGCGACCATCAGCGCTTTTGTACCCAGCTGGGTCTTGTACCTGTCTTGCCTCACTTGCTGTCTTCTTGACTTTACTTGTACTTTGACATATATATACCTGCTCTTGCTTGTCTAGTTTTATATATATGTCTTTACTCCTGCATGTGAACTGGCCTCTGGCCTTGCCCTTGTGCTCGGACTGTGTGGTGACTTTGTGATCCACCCTGAGCTTGTTTTGCTTTGCTTGACTGGTCTTGTGACCCCTTGTTCTCCCCCACTTTGCCTATGGGGGTGTGTCAGATTATCATAGCTGATGCATGTTTGTAGGCTATAGTGGGGTAGCACATATGGGGTACAGTTTGCTAGGGTTGTATTTGTACCCAACTCTGACTTAGTCAATTCATTCCTCTGCTCATAGTTTCACAGTGATGTGGAGGGTGCGGGTTGAATCGGAGTGCCAGGTGCTTGAGATTGTGCTCTCATGAGGTCATTTTGCAGTGATGAGCGTTCTGCCGTTAATGCCGCGATTTCCTCGGAGCTTTCGTGCAGTTGTCGCAGCAGCTCGTTCAAACGCTCCTGCGTGAGAGTGGTGACGTCGATATTTTCGGCCATGGCGAAGGGCGTCGGCTCGTCTTAGTCTAGGCGCAGTCGTGGCTGCACGCGTTTACGTGAGAACGCGAGGACAGCGGCTCCTAGGGGCTAAGGTGCGTGAGTCCCTTCGAGTGAAAAATCAAAAGTTGATTTCCTGGTGTGCGGAGGTGCGCGGTCCGAAAAGAAAGGGGCTATGATAACCAAGTGTTACGGGTGCAATGAATCGAGGTAGCGAGAATTGCACTAAGGTGTCAAACGAGTACAAAATGTGAGCGAAGGCATGAGCGAACATTTATACGCGAAACATGCAAAACGGTAACGCGGTGCGTGCGAGCTGGCTAGTGCTACGCTGGAGCGAGGCTCGGGCTAGTCCCGAAGCGTAGGCCGATGCGGCCATGCCAGCAGTGCGAGGTTTGGCAAAACAGTGCGCGCGAAGTCGGCGAAGTTCCGTTAGCAGTAACGGGCGAACAATCGGCTGTTGCTGTACGCGATGTAGTCGGCTCCGTAAGGAATGCCGAGAAAATTCCTTACACCCAGAAAAGAAGCAGACTAACGTTTCCACATTGTGGAGCACCATATCCCTCAGTCCTGGCAGTCGATTACCCACGTTGACTCTCGTTCAGGCTCCAGCTGACATACCTGTCAATTTTTTTCCGACATGGACGCACTGTTCGCGGCGTATGCGAGCGACGAAGATGAGGAGCTTGATTTGGGCCTGAAAGAACAAGAAGACGGAACTCTTGGAAAGGCTAGAAGTGACGAGGTAGAAGATGCAGATAGATGGGAAGGGGAGAAGGCGAACACCATGCATGATGGGAAGGGGTACGCCGCATGTAAGAAGAGACGGATTTGCCCGGGAGACGCGAGGATTGGTGGAGCGCGAGGAGAGGAAGTGGGGAAAGAAGAAGGGAGGAGAGACGTCGAAGATAGGAGAGGAGGCGAACACACAATTGCAGAGCGGAGCGAAAATGACTGTCTTTCTGGAACCAGCAGGCGTGATTGCGCCGATGACAGACGGAATCCGTCAGCGGTGATGAGCGACAGCTTGTCAGACAGGATGGATGACGGAAGGAATACGTCAGCTGAGGTCGGCGGCAAACAGAGAAAGGATGCGACAGGCAGACGGACAACGTCAAGGGATCAGATTCGAAGAGTTTCATTATTATCATCAGCAGCTGCAGCAGCAGCAGCAGCAGCAGCAGCAGGGGGAGCAGCAGGAACAGCAGCTGCTGCATCAGTGTTGCTTCCACCTCCTCCAGATGACCTTTTTGCTGATCCTAAAGGTTGGGCTAATTCACAAGGCTGGGTTGATCTTTGTCGTTCATGCTCGCCTATACTAAGTTAAATGTGTTGTCTGAGAGTGCCAGCATGCCGCTCTAATCACAGGTCTGGACTTGGTTCCCCTACAGTCCCTCTTTTCCCCACAAATCTCCTTCCCCCCGTTCCCCCCCCTTCCCTCCCTCCCGCTTTTCCCAATCTTCTTCTTCCCTTCCTCATCGCCTTCATTGTATTTTCCACATGCGCATATTCTGTGTAGGTGAGGTGGCGAAAGCAAAGGTAAAAGCGGATTACGGAGGGAGAGTGCGAACATTCCCCCATGTTGAGGGCAACTTCGCCGTTCATGTCTTCATTCCAGGTGAGTGCGAGCGAGCTGGCTCGTGACCATTCGTCTGTCAGAACCATACGGTTGAAGCAATTCCGTGATTCGTTTCACTTCTCAAACAACATCTCCACCCACTCTCCTCCGCTCCTCAGACACGCACTCTCTTTATTCTATCCACAGACTTCCCCACTTCAATCACTCTTCAAATCAGACCCACCCTTCGCAACCAGACCCCTCCCATTTACCTACTCTCAGACTTCCCCATCCTTCCCATATCCCCCATGCCACACCCCCCTGCAGTTACCATCCCTGCCTCTCTCCAGCCGCTCCTCCAATCGCACCTCCGCACTGCCATCAGCGCCCTCCCTGCACTGGCGCCTGTGGATCCGGACTCACTCAAAGCTGCTGTTGCTGGTGTTGGTGGTGGTGCTGCTACTGCTGCTTGTGGTTTTGGTGCTACTGTTACTGGTGCTGGTGCTGGTGCTACTACTGCGACTGCAATGCATGCCCTGGTTACAGGGGAGGTTCACATGACAGCTGCTCGCACTGTCCCCATCCGCTTCCATCAGATCGACTCCCTTCTCAGCCTGCTGCGCTTGCGACTCAAGCCACAAAAACGGTAAGGTAGGAAGGTGATTAGTATGATGTTTATCCTGCTGCTGTTGTTCTCTCTCTCCCTGCCTCCCTTCCTTCCTCCCTCCCTCTCTCTTCTTCTCACTCTTTCTACTCTCGTCTCAGCCATTGGACAAGTGGACAGCGTTTACTACCAACAAGACGACTCAATCATTGCCCTTCCCCCTCTCTTCTCGTTCCTGTCACTTTCCCCTTCCACGCCACCAGCTTCCACTTGCATCTGGACAAGTGGACAGCGTCTGTCAACGATGAAAAGGCTCGCTGCTTTTCTCTTTCCATCACTTCTCATTTTGTTTGAGATTAGTTTTGAGAATTCTCAAACACCCCCCCCCCCCCCCCCCCCTTCCACGGCACCAGCTTCCACAAACAAACTAATCTCAAACAAAATGCTTTTCTCTCTTTCCATCACTTCTCACTCACTCCCCCCCCCACCCCCCCCCCCCCCCCCCCCCTTCCACGCCACCAGCTTCCACTTGCATTTGGACAAGTGGACGGCATTCGTTAACGATGAGAAGACTCGCTCCTTCCTCGCTCTTGAAGCTTCCCGGGAGGGACTGCCTGAGGTAACCTTGCGATCATTGTTATGTGGGCTTAGTATCCATTTGTTAACAATGAGAAGACTCGCTCCTTTCTCGCCCTTGAAGCTGCCCGGGAGGGACTGCCTGATGTGTGGTGTGATTGGAACTCCTCTTTCGGCCCTGACCCTTCTTCAGTTCTGATTTTGTAGCTCTTGTGATTCAGACCCCTTGTTTTTCCTCTGATGCTCAGCACTCCTCGTTCTCCCACTACACCGCTCTGTTTGCAACCTCCCCTCGTCCCTTGCTCACCACTGACCCACGTGCTCCATGCGAGCTTGCCTTTTACAGTACCTCACAACTTTAATACCCAACCTTCTTCGGTTTTCTGATAAAGAAATTTCCATATCTCCAGTGGATTTCTACATTCCTCTCTCCGCTCCTACACCACTTTCCTGTCTGCCCGCCCCCAGTTCGCCTCTCTGGTTCAATGCATCGACCAGGCATATGCTGTTCACGGTCTTCCTCCGTACTATGATGTATGTTATCCACCCTTGTAATTCTTCTTGTGCCTCCGTATTTTGAAGTATACCACATGAATTTTCCTTTGCCTACCGCTTCTCCTTCTCATATCCCCTTATCCGCCAACCCACATCCCTCCCTGTACCTACCTCGTTCTCCTAAGCTGCCCACATGCTCTGCATACCTATCAAAATCCTTTTGCTCTTACTCACACTCGTGGACGTACCATCTCTGTGTGTCCCTATGTGAATTTCAGAACCCACGCCCACACGTCTCCCTGCTCTGGGTAGCTGGTAACCACCTCGACCCGTTACTCTCCATCGGACATAGCTTACAAATGTTGTGTGGTGGTCTTCCTCTTTGCATCCGAGTGAATGTGGGCAAGGTTGTTTGTAGAGTGGGGCAAAAAGTGCACACAGTGTGGGAGGACAATCGTAGAGCAATGTTGTAGAGAACTGAACAAAAAGTGTATTTCACCACCTAATACAGCTGTATTATACTTATACGATACAAAGCATCTGATTGACTTGTTTAAGCGATTCTTGTGCATTATCGGAGAATCTTCTAACACGTTACTTTCCTTTCACAGGATACACCTCCTTTCATCAGCACCACAAAAATCTCTCTTCCGCACCGCGGTTTTGTCCGCCGATCGCGTTCGACGTCCTGATCCCATGTGGCGCCCTCTCATTCGCGCCGCCGGGCTTCGCTCTACCGCGGCGCGAGCCGACGGCAGTGTCAACGACGGCCGACTAGCTTCCCTCGCCGGCAGTTTCCTCCTCCCGGACGTCAAGAAACTAACGGACAGCCGTCAATGTTGTTATGATAGGGGAGAGATCGCAGGACGAGCTTTAGTTGAGGAAAGATCGCCGGAATATCAAAAGACTCTAGGTCGGGCTTTAAAGCCATTCGGCGATTCGCTTCCAGTGACCTCCTATACCCCCTTCGAATCGCGATCGATCAGACCTCAGATTTGTCGTGCTTCGGAGGTTTTAGGATCCTCGCAGGGACGCGTGGAAATTGCGGATTGGTCGCGGCAGTTCAGTACAGATGCACGCAAGGCGAGCGCGAAGGCCGGCGGAGCGGGGAAGGAGGCGGAGAATGCAGGAGATACGGGGGAGGTGGGGGAAGGTGACGTCATATTGACGTCAGTTCACCCTAAAGATCTCTTGGACCTGAACGAAAACACCCTGTTCGAGCTTAGGTACGCCTAGGGGAGGTTCGGTACTGTTGGGTGAGGTTCGGTACTGTTAGGTAAGGTTGAGTAAAATCAGGTAAGTTCAGGTATGTTTTTGGCATCAGTCGCACAACCTCCACACCCTCACACTTACTCTCTTTAGAGTGATATGCATCTGCACTGCACTGCTGTAATATTCACCCAGTCGCCTTCCTCCTTCATCCCCACTCACACAAACTCTACTGTGAGGAGCATTTGCATCAGTACTTACCCAAGGGCCTTCCCTCGCACTCCCCCTCACTCACACACTCTTTCCCTCATACTCAACCACACTCACCCTCTCTACAGTGAGGAGCATTTGCAGCAGTACCTTCCCGAGGGTCTCCCTCCTTCAATGGAAAAAGAGTTTGAGGCCTCTAAGTCCCGTGCCATTCTCCTTCGGGCAGCCACAAAAGAATTTATTCAAAAGCTTCAAGCTGCCCGAGATCACCAGTCCAGCTCATCAAACTCCAGTAATCCCGTGGAACCTTCCGACAGCTCTGAAGGGCAGGTTAAAAATTCCTCCCCAGGCTCGTTTCTGCTCCGAGGCCATCCGGGCAGCGGAAAAACTTGTCTCCTGCTGACCGCAGTGTTCTGGGCCCGTGCAAACGGGTGGTTGGTGTTTTACGTGCCCAAGGCTAGAGAATGGACGAATAACGGATTGTACTACAAACATCCTGAGAGTGAGGGTGCGGAGAGGGGAGAGGAGGGAGTGAGGGTGGAGGATGGAGGAGAAGTGAGGGTGGGAGCTGGAGGGAGAAGAAAGGCGATTTGGGATACCCCTATACAAGCACAAGCAGCACTCAAGGTGCGATGATCGTTATTGCAATTGCTACGGTTTCCAGCTGCTTAAGTGGATTCAGTGTGATGAGTGTTCTGAGTGGCATTATCAGAATTAATCATTCTTGAGTTAATTCAATGCAGGATGGGTGTTTTATCCATCTTCCCCTTTTCTCCCCTTTCCACCACCCTGCCAGTCGTTTCTTGCAGCCCACCAGGAGATTCTGTCCTCTCTGCCCGTTCAGCTGCCCGAACCAATCACTCTGGGGGAAGGGCCAGGCATCGGCTTGGCTCGGGGCAGCCAGGTCGTATCGCCAGGCTCTGATTGGTCGCTGGGAGATCTCGTGAAATATGGAGCCGACCACTCACATGCTGCCACGAGCGTTGTGGTTCGGCTTAGGGAGGAGCTGGGAAGGGTGACTTCTGTTCCAACCATGATTGCTGTTGATGAGGTGAGGTGAGGAAGATAGAGTGGGGACGAGAGAGAGAGGGGAGATTAGATGGTGGGGGCACAGCCACAGATGGTGGTTTGGCTGAGAGAGGAGCTGGGAAGACTGACTTCTGTTCCCACCATGATTGCTGTTGATGAGGTGAGATGAGGGAGGGAGAATGGGGAGAGAAGGGGTTTAGATGGTGGGAACACTATCACCAGTGCAATGATTTGACTGAGGGAGGAGCTGGGAAGAGTGACTTCTGTTCCCACCATGATTGCTGTTGATGAGGTGAGGGAGTGGGGAGTGGAGAGGGGAAAGCGAAGCTGGGTGAGGAGACTGTGATAGGCTTGAGCAAGTAGATCTTGTGATCTTCAGACATTTTCCTGTGAGCAGCGGCGCTTAGGTTTAGGCTTGAGCAAGTAGGAAAAAGACAGTGTAGTTCTTAACACTAGCTACTAGCCAAGGAAAATGGGACCTTGGCTGGTAGCTGGGCGAGGAGACTGTGATAGTTTGCCGATGAACAACGTTGTTCTAATCTAAGTCGTCTACTGGGCGACTGTTCTAAGTCGTCCCGAGATTACATGCCTGCAGTCATTACATGGGCGCACCCTGTTTCCCACTCTTCTCCTGCCTTCTTTCCTCTTTCTCCCCCTGTGTGTGTGCGTGCAGTTCAACGCATGGTTCACATTCGCGGGCTTCTTTGAGTCCACAGGAGACAGAAGCCGGAGGCAGATACATGCTGGGGAGATGCGCATGGTGGGTGGTGGTGGGTGGTGGTGGTGGGTGGTGGGTGTTGGGTGGTGGGTGGGGGGTGTTGGGTGGTGGTAAAAGTGTGGCGGGTGGTGTGCTGATGGGGATGGGCTTTTGAGGCGTCCTTTTGCAAGGCAGTGGCATCATGGCAGCTGAGTCCATAGCCGTGGGGAGGCTCCTTGCACTGCTGCCAGTGATGCTGCTTCAGTCACACCCTATGTATTGTTTGTTTGTTTGATTTTTCATTATTATTTTTTGCTCCATGGCTCCTCTCATACCCCGACTGGTCACCTTCCGTATTCTCAGGTGAACGCCTTCCGCCCCCTGCAAGGCAGTGGCATCATGGAATGGAAGCTGCATTCTCCGAGTCCATAGCAGTGGGGAGGCTCCCGGCAGTGCTGCCGGGGGTTCTGCTTCAGTCACACCCCTGATTTTTATGTCCAACCCCCTCCCATACCCCAAATGATCACCTTCCATTTTCCCAGGCGAATGCCTTCCACCCTTTGGAGGCCAGTGGCATCATGGCCGCTGCATTCTCCGAGTCCATAGCAGTGGGGAGGCTGCTTGCTGTGCTGCTGGGGGTGATGCTGCTTCAGTCAGACGCTTACCCCAATTTGCATGTACCCCAAATGTCATCTCTCTTATCCCCCTCAGGTGAACGCCTTCCGCTCTTTAGAAGCCAGTGGCATCATGGCAGCTGCATTCTCCGAGTCCATAGCAGTGGGGAGGCTTCCGGCAGTGCTGCCGGGGGTGCCTAAGGGCGTGCGGTTGAACGTGCCGCGCTTCACTGTTGACGAAACGCTTGCGCTGCTGCAGCACTACCAGAAGAGGTGCGAGCGACTCATGCGTGCTGGTGTGCCTGTGTGCTGGTGTGCATGCGTGCTGGTGTGCATGTGTGCTGGTGTGCCTGTGTGCTGGTGTGCCTGTGTGGTGGCTACTTTTTGTTTGTTTTTTTTTCTATCCAGAAAAGTACCCTTCCGGGTTCCAAGTTCTTGTTCTGTTTGGGTGTCAGGATCTTCATTAGAGGAGGCTGGCTGCTTGTGGAGGTGAGAAAAGCTGCCTGCACTGTGTCCTCGGTGTGTGTGTGTGTGTGTTTGTGTGTGTGTGTGTGTGTGGGTGTGTGTGTGCGCGCGCACGCGTGCGTGCGTGCGTGGTTGCGCGTGCGTGCGTGTGTGTGTGCGTGCACACGCGTTTCCCAATTGCTTGACCTTGATTGTCCAGTCGAATTAAACTATATAGATGATAATCTCGCACTGCTGTCATTTTCTCTTATCCCGGACCAAACCTCACTTTTCCCTGACCTAACCTCCCCCCGCTCAACCCACAACCCCCCCTCTTTCCTTTCCCAACCCTGCCTCTGGGCTGATCAATGCAGTTGCAAGCTGGGCCGTGTGACGGATAACGAGGAGAATATTAAGGAGGCTGCGGTGCGCGCATGCATGGTTACAGGGGGAAACGCTGCACAGCTTAGAAACGTGGCACATTTTCTGTGATTATGTGTGGGTGGCATGAAAAGGAATACCTTGTGGTAGTGGTGCCTTGAACAAAATAAGAGAGATGCTCCACTTGTTTGTTATGGTTTGCCTCTTGTGATGTAGCTGTGGGTAATACCGGTACCTTCAGAGAAATGTACGGCTACACAGGGCAAGTCAGCCTCACATATGGATGTGTTGCATTTACAAAGTACATTTCATGTTGAAGCCATAAGGATAACATGATTTGAGAGTGTCTACTAGGATATCGCGGATAGCGCTATTGAAGACACAGCTCGTTGGAACTGAACCTGGTCTGGTTATCATACAGTTGCGTGGTCCCAAGAAGTAGTCTTTCTAAACTAGGTGAACGGTCTTGTTCGGTTTGCTGCGTTCCAAGGCGGTAATGTAGTAAACCGCTTTGAATATACAGCAGAACCATCAGTGCTGCTGGTCTAACGGTCTTTGGCAATACCGAGGATTTTATCGAGTAGATCAGCTACAGAAGCTCAGCAGCATAGGAGCTCTCGGGAGCGGGAGGGGTAGTGAGGCGAGGCAAAAGTCGGACTGGTACGAGAGTGAGTATCTGAGCCCGACAGTGGCAAGTGACTGCCAAGACACTCTGAAGTATCGAGCGGCATTGTCGTCGTTTCCATATTTTCTAATCGTCTTGCTTAATTATTGACTGGTTACAAAGAATGTCGACGTTGAAATGGAACCTAACTCCGCTTACGGACCCAACCGTTGCTGCATCGTGCAAAGACGGCGACACGACGAAACCGCGATCGAAGGTCATTCACCTGGTTCGTTCTAACCCTGAACATATTTTATATGCTTCGTACGTAGTCTATGCCCTATTCTGATCGTAATGCACGCTACATATTTCCTTTCTGGAAGAGAAGCAATATTTTGTCTCAGTCAGTTATTCTTTTGGGGATTGCCTTCGACAGTTCCGTTTCGAGAGGCAATCAGTGCGCGATTGCTTATAAATTGCTAAAAAATGCTTGGAGTCTTGAGAAGGACGCACTTTTTGAGCCGTAAAACGCAACTTAGGTTGCGTTCAATTCTCCCTCCTCTTTCAAAGTTACGGAGCTTCTATGACTCACGAGCTCGTTGACGAGCTACTTACCGCCCCATCCGGCATATAAGACATTGCATTTCACAATTCCATCCTTTACTGACATTGCACGAACTCCCCATTTATGTTGCCCAAATTAACTTCTATGACTTAACGAGCTCGTTGACGAGCTATGTACCGCCCCATCCGGCATATGCAACCTTGCTGCTTTCTGTCATTACACAAACGTATAATTACCTTACATTACATAAGCTCACCATGTCACTCACATTGCACATTCTCGCCATCTCACTGACGCTTTTCACACGCCTCCACTTCAGTGTCATTGCACAATCTCAGCGTCTCACCGACATTGTGCAATCCCAATCCCATCTTCCCACCTTCAATTGATCCTGTGACGGCGTGACCTGCTCAATATCCAATACATCCTTTCCCTGGCGCTCTTTTTGTGGTCAGATTCGTCACGGGCAGGCAGTGCACAATTTGGTGATGGACACGGAGCAGTATAAGCTCGAAAAGTATCTCGACTGCCCGCTCAGCACTCAGGGATTTGAGCAGGTCTGATTCTGCAAATCAGCTCTAATTATTTCTTCCTTTTTCTTTCCAAATCCTTCAGTTAACAGCTTCTGTTGTACTTCATTTGCTCAATCTCGCTTCAAGCCTCCCCCATTTGCTCCAACCACCGCACCGCAGGTAGCAGAGCTGCGCAGTGAAGTAGCGGCCAACCGGCAACGTCCAGTTATTGCTTTCTGTTTCACTCTGTTTTCTCTCTTTGCACTTGCGTCTATCTCGCTTCAAGCCTCCCCCATTGCTCCAACCACCACACCACAGGTAGCAGAGCTGCGCAGGCAAGTAGCGGCCAACCCTCCTCCAGGCTTCCCTGCTGATCTGATAGTCGTCTCTCCCCTGCTGCGGTAAGTTGTGTCCTCTCACTGTTCCGTCTCCCCTGCTGAAATAAGTCAACACTTGTCCTCACTGTTACGCACTGTGCCCGTTTCTCCCCTGCTGCGGTAAGCAAGCTCCCTTCCTCTCACTTTTGAGAATTCTATTTTGAGAGTCACTTTTGACTCGTTTCTCCCAAGCTCTCTTCCTCACACCGTTGTGCACTGTGTTCCTTTCTCCCTTTCTGCAGTAAGTTTGGAGTTTTTATGTCTTTATGCTGCATATCACTGTGGTCTTATTCGTTCCAGGCGCGTACAAATACACAAACCTTTTCCACCCTCCACTCACAGTTCCCTTTCCCCTCCTCTTTCACTCCCTCCTCCCCTTCATCAGCACACTGCAAACAGCAGTGGGCGCCTTTGGCCCTCCTAACACTGCCATTCCAGTCGACCTTCCCCCAAAAGAAGCAGCTTCTAAGAACTTTCCCGTTGTGGACGGGTTCACAGCAGGAACCAATGGGGTGGAAGCGGTTGTGCCTGCGACTGTTGTGACGGCTCCTGTGGCAACTGAAGGTGGTAACCAGGTTACCACCACGCTGCCAGCACACATTTTGGCAAACGAGCTCTGCAGAGAAACGCTGGTGAGCTGAGATGAGTTGAGTGAGTAGGTGGGTGTTAGTGAGTGCGGGATGGGGTTTAGTCATTGCGCCGTGAGGGGTGGTGAGTGTGGAGTGAGTGAGCAGGTGTAGCGTGATGCTGACTGTGATGCGTGAAATCATGTGCGCGTCACAATGTCTCCTACCCAGATAACAGCACATTCATTCGCGTCTCCTGCTGATAAAGCACATCTTTCCGCAGTTCATTTCCCACATCGTGTTGCCTGCCTACCAGAGAGGTGTGCATGTGCATGTGTGTCACATGTGCATGTGCACAGTGCATGTGTGGTAGTACATGTGCATGTGTGTTACATGTGCATGTGTGTTACATGTGCATGTGTATTACATGTGCTTGTGCATGTGTGTCACATGTGTGTGTGTCTGCTTTCACACGTACATTTTTGTGTGTGCACATGTGCAATAAGCTCCAATCCAAGTAATCAGAGAGAAGCATGCACGCATGTAGTTGCCCATGCTCCCTTCCACCCCTCCTGTTCCCTCTCCCCTCCAGTTTTTCTCATATCACATATATCCACTTGTCTATCTATCATGCCTCCCTCCCGCACAGCATGTGCATGTGTGTGACAAGCGCCGGCCAATCAGAGAAAAGAAGGACCTCTTCTCCTCTGTGGACTTCAGTCAGGTGCAGTGCTGGCCGCGTTCTGGGTGTTGTGCGGCACAGGGTGGTGTAGTGCGGTGCAGTGCGAATTTTTATGTGCTGTGCATTCCTGGCTGTTTTCATCGTGTCGTGCTGTGTAGTGGCATGCTGTGGGTGTTCTTGCACTGAATGTCTACTTCGATGGGTGTCGCGTCGTACATGCATGCACAGAACCCAATCGTGAAGCTGTAACCCTAACCCTCAAGCAAACCTGTACTCGTTTTGTGAGCATGACCATTTGCGGATGACACTGCAGATCATGGATGATGAGGATGGGCTGTGGAAGGTGGAGCCCAGGGAGACTCGAGTTCTTGGATGTTCCTTAATACTCACTGATGTCCACACCCCACCGCACCACACCACACCACACTGCACCGCACCGTACGGCAGATCACAGATGATGAGGATGCGCTGTGGAAGGTGGAGCCCAGGGAGACTCGTGAGGAGATCGCACAACGAGCTACTGATCTCGCCACATGGTGTGTGCGATTGTCTGACTTTTGAGCCGGCGTTTGAGATGACTTTTGAGATGTATCGTAAGAACTACTGATCTTGCCGCATGGTGCGCTTTTCTGACTTCCAGGACCTTGCACCCTTCACTTATCGTATGCTAGCAGCACGGGGCACTTTATATTTCTTCCACCGTCTTGCTCAGGCCTGTAATTGTCAGGCTGGTACCATACTTCAGCAGCAGCTTTTCCTCAAGTCTTAGGGTGCTTCTTGTTTTACGACATCTCTATCCTTCCCTGTTTTTCCTCCCCATTGTCACCCCGCTTCTTTCTTCTCCGGCTCTTTCTCCCCTCCCCTTCCCTAGGCTGCTCGGACTCAAGGAGCAATCCATAGCAGTTGTCTCTCACAGCGGTTTCCTCCATGCCTTCGCCACTGTTGGCCTGCCCCCACACCTACGGCCCGAAAACAAGCTCGTCTAGTGAGTGCACCTGTTCTCAACCTCTATCCCTCCTTCCCCCGTGCTACCCGTGACAAACTCTGTTTATGTTGCTCCCCAATCCTTCCAAGTTGTTCCTCATGTTTCGGAGGCACGTGAAAGTTTGCAATTCATCCTAGGTCTGTGTTTTTACCTCTTTCCCATCCCTTCCCTGCCAATTTTACTTTTCCCGTGCCCCCTCTCTGGTGTCTCAGTTTTGAGAACTGCCGGCTACGCTCGTACATCCTCTCAGCAGAAGAATGACATCCTTTCTTGACTGACCAACAGTAGTATCACATCTAATGTTTCAAGAGGATAGCTTGATTGCTGTACACCCCTAGTTTCAACTGATCTTGCAGTAGAAGGATTCGTAGCTATCACTGTGCTATCAGGTCTCAGTCAATCAAAGTGGCTAAAGATGAAGTTCAGCAGTGCCCTGTTATTATGTTGTACAAGCTGAGAAGTGAAAGAAATTTGACTAGTTACAGCTGAGGGGCAGATACAAAATGCTCTCAAGGAAAATAGTCACGCCAATTGTTGTAGTAAGATTCTCTCACTTCCTTGGACATCATTTTGTTCCACTGCACAACAATAGCCACAGAAAAACCCATCCTCATGTGAAACATATATACCAAGCAGAGAGGATGGCAAACAACATGGTGAAAAGCATCATGACGCATAGCACAGGCAGCAACAGATATGACTCGAGGCATTCATTCCAGGAACCTCCTGGAGTCAATACGGAAGCGTATAATAAACACGCACCTTAGGCTCGTAAGGCTTTCTCTGCCGGCACGCCTTCTTGAATTGATGGTTCTCGTGAATGTACGCCATGTCGTGCCAGCTGGAAGGATCGTGAAGGGAAAGAAGGGATGGGATGTCAGCGCAAGGGTTGGAAAAGGATGAAAGGTACTTTGACAATCAGCCGAAGCTGAGAACGTTATTTTCCTGACTCACCTTCAGCGTGATCCACAAGACCATGAAAATGTAAATTCTTACATTTACATTAACAGATTGTGCCAAAGGCTCATTTTCCAGGGACATGCTCGCCTGTAGAAGATTGCATGCGCCTTCTACTTCAAACCAAGCGGAAAGATTTGTGCTCAGTCGTCTGCTGGCTGTGATACGAATCAGTTATCAAGACACACGGACTCGACGAACTTACTTGTGCTCTGTTGAGTGCTGCCAGTAATATGGATCGGCTACCGAGTAGAGCGAAAACCCGACGGCTCCCCAGAAAATGCCGGAAAATATGTCTTTATCAGTGTGAGGCACGCCGGGATCGCCGGTATACGCGGGTCCGAAAATCTTATCCATCCTGGATTCTGAAGCTTGCAGTTAGACCAGGAACGACGTGCACGCAAACTGAGTGGTTCAGCTTACAGTCGGGAGCAACACTACCAAAGAAGCAAAAAGCTGCAATGGTTAGACTAGGGGAACCGACCAATCGTAGGTCTAGTTTCCAGCAACTAATAAAACCAGACCAGTTTGGCTAAATCGATTCTCACAGCAATTCGTTTCTAGGCTGAAACGTGAGTGGGAAATTCGAATTGAATATGGTTCAGAGCGGTATCGTACACAGTAGTTCGTTTCTGTACGGTTTCAAGGGGATGACAGGCATGGATGAGAGGTCTCCGAAACGGATGTGACGGATTATGAACTGCTCTGTGAAATGAACGGCGGGATATGGAAAGCTGATGGCTTTTGGGATTGCCCTAGAGTGTTGACGTGGCAATGACACGTCGAGTCGAGTACTTCGAGGATGGTGTCCTTGATACGGGATTATTCGATTGGCCTCACTGAAAAAGCACACCACCTCAATATTTGTTCGGCTTGATGTAAAGTTGAAAAGGCTTAAGCACAGAACAGCAAACCTGGGGCTTGGTTTACCTGGCCCGCATTAGCCAGCAAGCACAAATGCGACACTCTCAAAATTTCTTCGATTCAGCTTGCCTGAGTGTTGCTTACGCCATAGAAAATATTGGCGAATCTAAGAAGAGGCCACTGTGCAGTGAGTCCAGCTGAAGAGTAGCACTTTAGTTGATCAAGCCGGAGAGTAATCACGACGAATGTACTGCATAACGCGCTGCCTAAATGACGACGCTGCGAGTCATACGAGTAGAAGCTAAGAATTGTTAAAACGCTGCTGACTCCATTATAGCTCTTTTCTCTGCTCGCCTCTCGCAGCGATCATCGAGTGCGTGGGAACACCCACATTGTAATTGCGGGAGAGAGATCAGCTTCAGTTCTGAGCAGCTTTTCGAGTCTTCTCAAACCTCGCCTCTCACAACGATCGTCGAGGGCCAAGGGAGCACCCACGTTGTAATTGAGGGAGAGGGATCCGCTTCAGTACTGAGCAGCTTGAAAGATACGGTATCAGAGGTCGAAGTGCCTGCGATCCCGGTAGTGGATTTAGAAACCTAAACTGGCCATTCAACCTCAACGTTCGCTTGTTGTGTCGCTGTCCTGCGTTTCGTGAACCGCTATCCTGGCTGCTCGACGTTCTCTTCTGCGATCCCCTCAGAACCGCTAACAACAGCTTACAACCGTTAATAATCCAGTTATTACCCTGTAAAAATTAACCGATATGGCCTCTCCCGTGCCACCATTTCCACAAGCGATGACGGCGCCGGCAGGTTTCGCTGGTTCAGCCGGCGGGCCGGTAGACCACTACCCGCAGCCGTTAGCGACGCACGAGGCGATTCTGGGGGATCGAGTGCTGTTCCTTGACTTGCTCGCGCGGTTTCACAACCAAATGGGAGGGTCGTTGAGGTGAGAGAGATACTGAATAATACTGCTGGCGGGTACTGGGGAGGGGGGGAAAAGGGGGGGGGGAGGTGTTCGCGTGCTGTTCCTTGACTTGCCCGCGCGGTTTCACAATCAACTGGGAGGGTCGTTGAGGTGAGTTCTGGGACGTGTCAAGCTCGATTCTGGGGTATTCATGACTCGAAGCGGCGTTTGCAACGTCTACGGATTTCTCCTTCTTCCTATCGCTTCTCCCTGCTGCCTGCAGGATCCCGCAAATGGGAGGGAGGGAGCTGGACCTGCACCTGCTGTACCGTGAAGTCACAGGCCGAGGGGGCTTGATGCAGGTGAGGAGGGGTGGGGATGGGGTGGAATTGGTGAAGAGTGGTGCAGGTGTTATTTATCGAGATGGGAGGGAGCGAGTTGGACCTGCTTCCCACTTCACCCTCCCTTTCCCCCCTCTTCACTTTTTACAGGTGATAGCGAACCGCAAGTGGAGAATCTTCTGACATATTCTCAGCGAGCTGTAGACTTGGTCGGGCTTAACACGGCCCGTTCCCCCCTCTTCACTTTTTACAGGTGATAGCGGATCGCAAGTGGAGGGACGTGACGATCCCGTTCGACTTCCCGCCCACCACCACCAGTGCTTCATACGTCCTCCGAAAGTTCTACATCAACCTACTGCACCACTTCGAGCAGACATACTTCTTCAATCGCCAAGGGCCACTGGTGCCCCCTCCTCGTGAGTCCCCCTTCCCCCCATCCCCACCCCTCCACCGGTGGTGCTCACTCTGCACGCCGCCACCACCACCAATGTCTCCTATCTAACTGCCACACCATGCAAGCTCTACATCAATCTGTCGCACCACTTCGAGCAGACCTACTTCTTCAACCGCCAGGGGCCCCTAGGCCCCCTCCTCGTGAGTAGATTCATCACTCTCCATCGGTGCTGCCGCATAGGTCACAACGCATCCTCCTCTCCTCTCCCACGAGTTCTACATCAACAAATCCTTCTACTGCACTACATCGAACAGACCTACTTCTTCAACCCTGGTGCCCCTGGTGCCCCTGGTGCCCCGGGGCCAAGGTCCCCTTGTGCCCCCTCCTCGTGAGTGCTTTCGTCCCCTGGCTTCTCATCGGATCGCTATCCTCTTCGCCTCCCTCTCCCCCATCTGCTCATCTACTCCAACATCTCTGCTCGCCCTGTGTGTGTGTGCAGCTCTCACCCACTTCCCTCGCAAGCGCGGGGCACGCAGGATGCAAGGCTTTGAAGCGCCTCCCCGTAAGTAACCCCCCTTTTTTTACATGCGCCAAAAGACAAGGCATGTGTCCTCGCCTCGTTAATACCTTCCCACAGGAACCCTTCCCCTCGTCAGCACTTCTCCTCGTCAGCACTTCTCCTCGTCAGCACTTCTCCTCATCAGCACTTCTCCTCGTCAGTACTTCTCCTCGTCAGCACTTCTCCTCGTCAGCACTTCTCCTCATCAGCACTTCTCCTCGTCAGCACTTCTTCTCGTCAGCACTTCTCCTCGTCAGCACTGCTCCTCGTCAGCACTGCTCCTCGTCAGCACTTCTCCTCATCAGCACTCCTCCTCATCAGCACTCCCCCTCGTCAGCACCTTTTCATGTTAGTAACCCTTCACAGTCCATAAGAAGCAATAGCAGGCGTTCAATTTCCACCTGCCCAGCATAGGGCACAACATCTCAGGCATTATCTTCACGTGATGAAAGTAGCGTTCTGAGACGTCTCAAAAAACTACTTTTATCAGCTGCCCAGCATAGCATAGGGCACAACATCTCAGGCATGGTCTGCTGCGGCCCCGCCCAACCCTTTTCTTCCCTGCTCTTTCCACACCCCGCCACAGGCACAACATCTGCCCAGGCATCATTCGCTCCACTCTTTCCCCGGATTTGCCATTTCTCCCCGCATTGCCTTGCCTCCCTTGTCCGCCTCGCCAGCGCCCCAGCTGGCGAACATAGGGCGCAACATCTCAGGCATCATCCGCTCCAAGTGTGACAACGGCTACTTCATCACCGTGCCCATGGGCGACCAGGTGTGTTCTTTCTGGGCGGACGTGTGTGTGACCCCCTAGTGCCATACATACGCGATCAGGTCTGGTCCGCAGTGCCATACACATCTGCTCGTCGTCTCAGGCATCATTCGCTCCAAGTGTGACAACGGCTACTTCATCACCGTGCCCATGGACGACCAGGTGTGTGAATGGGTGACTGGGTGTGCAAACGGGTGACCAGGTGTGATAATGGGTGACCAGGTGTGCCTTGTAGCAGTCTCACCAGATGTTTCACATGCGCTCATCTCAGGCATCATCCGCTCCAAGTGTGACAATGACTATTTCATCACCGTGATCATGGGCGGCCAGGTATGCTGATGGGGGACTTTTGAGACGTCTCAAAACACTCCTTCTTTCACGTGATGGGGGACTTTTGAGACGTCTCAAAACACTCCTTCTTTCACGTGATGGGGGACTTTTGAGACGTCTCAAAACACTCCTTCTTTCACGTGATGGGGGACTTTTGAGACGTCTCAAAACACTCCTTCTTTCACGTGATGGGGGACTTTTGAGACGTCTCAAAACACTCCTTCTTTCACGTGATGGGGGACTTTTGAGACGTCTCAAAACACTCCTTCTTTCACGTGATGGGGGACTTTTGAGACGTCTCAAAACACTCCTTCTTTCACGTGATGGGGGACTTTTGAGACGTCTCAAAACACTCCTTCTTTCACGTGATGGGGGACTTTTGAGACGTCTCAAAACACTCCTTCTTTCACGTGATGGGGGACTTTTGAGACGTCTCAAAACACTCCTTCTTTCACGTGATGGGGGACTTTTGAGACGTCTCAAAAGGTTTCATTACCGTGGTGATGGGCGACCAGATATGCTGATGGGCGGGAGTGTGACCCCCTAGTGCCTTACATATGTTCCCCAGTGCCATACGCATCTGCTCATCTCAGGCATCATTCATCACCGTGCCCATGGGCGACCAGGTGTGTTGATCGTCGACCAGGTGTGCTGATGGGCGACCAGGTGTGTTGATGGGCGACCAGGTGTGTTGATGGGCGACCAGGTTTGCTGATGGGCGACCAGGTGTGTTGATGGGCGACCAGGTGTGCTGATGGGCGACCAGGTGTGCTGATGGGCGACCAGGTGTGCCCCTCTGTCTCACCAGTTGTGCCCACGGTTCCTCTACCACCCACCCTGTACAGTCTCCTCCTCATTCCCCACCATCCCCACTCACCTTACTCTCTTGCAACCCCCGTTCTCCTCTCCCAACCCCCCTTCCTCTCCCCTCCCTCCCTCTCCTGGCAAATGCTGCACAGCCCCATCCCTCCACTCAGACCTCAACCGCTCGCAAACGGACGGCCGGCGCCGGAGGAGGAGGAAGAGGTGGAGGCGGGCCGAACTGCTAGCTCCAGCTTTACTTTGAGTCGACTCGAAAGACGCCTTCTCCTCTTCCCTGCCCCTCTCCCTCCCTCGCCCCCCCGGCCCCGTGCCCTTTCTCCCTGGCAGGTGCTGCACGGTATTCTCTACCATCCGCCCTCCACCGCCTCCTCCTCCCCGTTCGCCCCGCCCCAGCCCGTCTCCTTCCTCCTCAACGCCTTCTCCCTCGACTCAGCCCTCATCCGCTCCCAAACCCACGGCCGGCGGCGGCGGCGGAAGAGGCGGAGACGGGCCGAACTCCTAGCCGCAGCAGCGGGGGGAGTGCCGGGGGTGGTGGTGCCACCGAAGCAGAACCGCACGGGGTACAACTTCTTCTTTGGGGAGCAGCGGATGAAGCTCAAGGCTGACATGCCTGACGTGCCGGATCGTGAGATCAGCCGCCTCATTGGCCAGCGGTGGATGGCCCTTTCTCCTCAAGACCGCATTGTGAGTGCCTCTCTCTTGCTCTCTTTGGGGAGCAGCGGATGAAGCTCAAGGCTGACATGCCTGACGTACCGGATCGTGAGATCAGCCGCCTGATCGGCCAGCGGTGGATGGCCCTTTCTCCTCAAGACCGCATTGTGAGCGCTGCTCTCTTCTATTCCCCCTGTTTCTCAATCTCTCCCTCTCTCATCGGCAAACGATGGGTGGCTCTCTCCTCTCAAGACAGGATCGTGAGCGCTCTCCTCTCTCGTGATCTCCTCTCCTGTGCTCTCCTCTCTTGTGCTCTCTCCCTCTCTTGTGCTCTCTCCCTCTCTCGCTCTCTCTCACTTTTCCCCTCTCTGTCTCTCGTCTCTTTCTCTCTCCATATCCCCCTCCCCCTCTCCCCACCTCTCCTTCCCCCTCCCTTGTTCCCCCAGCCGTACCAGGAGCAAGCGGAGCGGGACAGGAAGCAGCATGTGGCAGAAATGATGGAATACAATGAGGAGATGTATTCGGCACCACCCTTACCCCACGTGTAGTAAGTCAGTTTTTGAGTTGACTCAGAAATCGACTTACTACAAGCGGAGTGGGACAGGAAGCAGTATATGGCAGAAATGATGGAATACAACGAGGAGATGTATTCGGCACCACCACCCTTTCCTCACACACACACACACACCTTTCCTCCTCCCCCTTTTTTTTATTACCAGCCATACCAGGAGCAGGCAGAGCGGGACAGGGAGCGATATGTGGCAGAGATGAGGGAATACAACGAGAGACGCACACAAGCAGGAGGGGGAGGAGGAGTAGGAGGGGGCGAGGGTGGGGGGGTAGTAGGAGCAGGAGTGGGAGGAAGGGGAGGGGGAGGGGGAGCAGGCGGAGAGGGCGTGGGGGCAGTGGGAAGTGGCGGAGTGGGAAGCGGGGGGTTGGGGGGGAGATTTAGAGATCTGGGACAGTATATGGCGGATGTGGATAGGGTTATGGGGGGAGGGGGGTTCAGGCGGGGGGGAATGGGGGGAGCGGGGGGGAGGGGAGGTGCAGGATTTGAAGGAGAGATGGAGGAGGAGGAAGAGGAGGAGGATGAGGAGGGAATTGAGGGTGAAGAGGAGTATGAGGAGGAGGGATATGAGGAGGAGGAGGGAGAAGGAGAGGAGGGGTATGAGGATGAAGAGGAGGAGGAAGGAGAGGGGGAGGAGGAGGATGGAATGGAATTCGGAGTGATAACTGGGCATGCTGGCCTGCAGGTAGGAGCTGATGTGGATACACGTGTGCAAGTGGGGGTGCATGCCTCTGAACCCCTCAGCACCGCAGTGGCTGCTGTGCCTGGGAGTGGCTCTAAGCCTAACAGCAACCCTCCTGGGCCCTCTCAGCCTTCTGTAGCAGTCAAACCCGCAGCTGCAACCACCTCTGCTCCTGCTGCTCCTGCCGCTGCTCCTGTTGCTGCTTCTGCCGCTCCTCCTGCTTCTTCTGCTGCTCCTGCTGCTGCAGCCCCTGGTGCTGCTGCTGCTGCTGCTTCTGCCTCTGCCGCTCCTGCTGCTGCTTCTGCCCCTGCTGCCCCTGTTGCTGCTTCTGCTCCTGCTGCTGCTGCCCCTGCTGCTGCTGCCCCTGCTCCTATTGCTGCTTCTGCCGCTCCTCCTGCTTCTTCTGCTGCCCCTGCTGCTACTACTGCTCCTGGTGGTGCTGGCCCTGCTACTGCTCCTGCTACTGCTTCTCCCGCTTCTGTTCTTGCTCCTGCTCCTGCTCCTGTTCCTGCTCCTGCTGCTGCTGCTACAACTCCTGCTTCTGCTAATGAGGGGAAAGATACTCAGATGGACGAGGCAAGTCCACGAAAGGACGCTAAGGTACCAGTGGAAGGAGATGGAATTGTAGTAGCAGCAGAGGAAGCAGGAGCAGATGCAGCAGCGAGAACAGAAGTAGGAGGAAAAGAAGCAGGAGCAGTAGCAGAAGCAGAAGCAGCAGAAGCAACAGCAGCAGCAACAGGAGCAGGAGATGTTGCAAGTGGAGGGGCTGTAGGCAAAGAGGGAGCAGGCAATATTCCTGCCACATCTGCTGCTGGTGCTGCTGGTGGTGCTTCTTCTCCCACTGTAGATAATGCTGCCGCTAGTGCTGATGGTGGTGTTTCTACTGCTGGTGGTGATGTTGCTGTTACTGTTGTTGCTGCTGATGGTGATGGTGCTACTGGTGGTGCTGCTGCTGCTCCTGGTGATGCTGCTGTTGCTGGTGAAGGTATGGATGTGGAAGCACCTACTGCTGGTGCTGCCAATGCCACCACTGTTACTGCCGGTGGTGATACTGGTGGTGCTGGTGCTGGTGATGCTGGGGGTGGTGCTGTTACTTCTGGTGGTGATGGTGCTGCTGTGAGTGGAGTGGGCATGGATGTGGATGCGCCTAGTGCTTTGAAAACTGAAGAACCTGTTTTGGGTGCATCTGAGGCAGGGGCACCTGAAGCAGGGGCACCTGAAGCAGGGGCACCTGAGGCAGAGGCACCTGAAGCAGGGGCACCTGAGGCAGATGCACCTGAAGCAGGGGCACCTGAAGCAGGGGCACCTGAAGCAGAAGCACCTGAACCTCCTGGTGCCCCTGCACCTGCTGATGGGAATGCTGGTGTTCCAATTCCAAGTGACAAAGAGAAAGGGGAGGCTAATGAAGGAACTTCAGTTGAGTGAAGGGTTGTTTGTAATGCCTGAGGATGAATGGTAAGTACTTGTTTTGGGCCTCCAGAAACAGCAGAGCTGAGAAACAGAGGCATCAAATGAGATGAATGGAAGGGAAAAGCCTAAATATTGAGTAGGTTTGCAGACATGTCGATTTGTTGCTAGGCGCTTCTACTGGTGGTAAAGATCTGGCTGTTAGCTAAAGCTGATTAACTCTCATTGCTTGTTTGTCATTTGTGCTTTTCAACAGAAACGTGGTGGCCTACTCTATTACAATTAAAAGTGTGTATACAGTGAGTTCACGTGTCGAACCGGCCATCGCCGTGATGGACGGTGTGGTGGGCAGCCGCTGAATTTGTCAATATGATTATTCTATCGGGCAGGACGACGAATGCTCGCATTCGACATTTAAAACACGAATAATTGTGGAGCTCTAGCTCATTTTCTACCCTCTAAGATTGTGTTACACTGATCGCAGGACTTACGGCAGTTTTTCCCCAGCCCAGCAATTTGACCTGTCAGATAATAATTGTCCTGGGAGATTGACTCGCTCATGATTGGTCCATCTCCGGAACGCGTTTCTCAGCATTGCGACTCGAGCGGCGGAACCTAGAAAGCTTCACCCCGCACCCCCTTCTGTTCCGCTCCCCTTCTCTCCACTCCAGGCGTAGGGGGAATGGTTGGGGGAGAAGGGGGAATCCCCCAACCATTCCCCCTACGCCTCTTTCCACCTCCCTCCCTACTCCTCTCTCCCCTCCCCTTCCCCCTAACACCCAAGGTTACGAGTTCTACGACTCACTGTGGCCCCTCCAACCACCAGGGAATGGATTCAGGTATGCGTGGCAGAGGTCTAGAATGTAAATGAGCCGCTTTATTAGATCCGGCATCGTATCAAACCATTCTGTCACGCGAAGTGTGTTTTCAACATTCCAGAAGATATGTCCCTCACATCCTAAACATCCCCCGAGTGCCATTCCATTTCTAATTATAAAATTTTCGTTCCTAACAAAAACATTACATGGCGTTTCATGGCGAACAAACATGGGTCGCAGCTGCGTCGGTGGCCCCCGGGCGAAGTAGGGAGCGATGCAATTGCGGAGTATCCGCACTCCGGCAATTATTTACTTCGCTAGGACGCGTATCAAGTCATGTGCAAGCAGTACAGTGGTTAACCCACACGGTTAGGCTGGTGCCTGACTCTAGCAACAGCGACCTGCTAACTCGACCTAGAACTCGTAACATTTGCCTTCGTGCTTCTCAGACTTGGATTTTCCCTCGTATTATCAAGCGGCTTTTCCCGGCGTTTCGCCGGCTCGTTTATAATAGTTGGGAAGTCTTCACGATTCCGAGGCGCCTCATACATCGTTTTGCTCGTCGCCTTTCTTTCAGAAACTTTACAATCGGAGGGTAGACAATCATGTTTTGACTCTTCAAAACTCTCTCGTCGTACCAGCTTTCCCAAATCCCTTCGCGCCGAGTCCCTCCCATCGCTAGTTCTCCCCGTTAGCGTTGAGACTTCAACTTGTCTTGTGCGTTCTCTGGACCTGGTTACGGCCCAGTTCACTCCAATCCCATCATGGGGGGAACACGACGTCCGCTTCAGCCTGCGAAAGCCGTGAATGCCGCGAATGCCGTGAATGTCGTGAATGCCGTGAATGCTGCGAATGCCGTGAATGCTGCGAAAGCCGTGAATGCCGCGAATGCCGTGAATGTCACGAATGTCGCGATTGTCGCGAATGTCTCGTGGGAGAAGCCGAACATCAATCAGGCCACCGTCGAATCTGACCGTCGAAGTCGCTCTATTCGACGAAATAGATGCGGAGCCTCTGCGGTTACTACCGCCGCTGCCTCAGCGACCGCCGTCAACGGCGGTGGTGCTACTAAGAGTCACAGTCGACGCGGCGCGATTCTCGCTGCTTTTCTCCTTCTGGCCGTCGCCTCGCGCTCGTGCGAAGGAGCAACGGACCAGACTCAAGGTAGGAACGGTGGTGGTTTGTTTGTAGCAGTGACATTGGCAGTGGCAGAGGCAGTGACTCAATTAGTCGACTGATAAAGTCGGACACCGTGTGAGCAACGGACTAGACTAAGCTGCTGGTGACCACGGCGCACATTGACCCCTGTGGGGCCAGCAGCGGTAGAGCGCCATGGCCGGGAGTGCTGTGCGGTGGAGCGTTGTGCCCGTGGAGTGCTGTGCAGTGCAGCGTCGTGGCCGGGAGTGCAGTGCGGTGGAGCGTCTTGCCTGGGAGTGTTGTGCGGTGGAGCATCGTGTCCGGGAGTGCTGTGCGGTGGAGTGTCATAGCCACTGGGCCGGAAGTGCTGTGCTCGTCTGTTTCTCACTTCCCGCTCCCCCTGCTCCCCTTCTCCCTGATCCCTGATCCCTATCCCTGCTCCCTGCTTCCTGCTCCCTGCTCCCTGCTTCCTGCTCCCTGCTCCCTGCTTCCTGCTTCCTGCTTCCTGCTCCCTGCTTCCTGCTCCCTGCTCCCTGCTTCCTGCTTCCTGCTCCCTGCTTCCTGCTCCCTGCTTCCTGCTCCCTGCTTCCTGCTCCCTGCTTCCTGCTTCCTGCTCCCTGCTTCCTGCTCCCTGCTCCCTGCTCCCTGCTTCCTGCTCCCTGCTTCCTGCTTCCTGCTCCCTGCTTCCTGCTCCCTGCTCCCTGCTCCCTGCTTCCTGCTCCCTGCTCCCTGCTTCCTGCTCCCTGCTCCCTGCTTCCTGCTCCCTGCTTCCTGCTCCCTGCTTCCTGCTCCCTGCTTCCTGCTCCCTGCTTCCTGCTCCCTGCTTCCTGCTCCCTGCTCCCTGCTCCCTGCTCCCTGCTTCCTGCTTCCTGCTCCCTGCTTCCTGCTCCCTGCTTCCTGCTCCCTGCTTCCTGCTCCCTGCTTCCTGCTCCCTGCTTCCTGCTCCCTGCTTCCTGCTCCCTGCTTCCTGCTCCCTGCTCCCTGCTTCCTGCTTCCTACTCCCTGGTTCCTGCTCCCTGCTTCCTGCTCCCTGCTTCCTGCTCCCTGCTTCCTGCTCCTGCTTCCTGCTCCCTGCTTCCTGCTCCCTGCTTCCTGCTCCCTGCTTCCTGCTCCCTGCTCCCTGCTTCCTGCTTCCTGCTCCCTGCTTCCTGCTCCCTGCTTCCTGCTCCCTGCTTCCTGCTCCCTGCTTCCTGCTCCCTGCTTCCTGCTCCCTGCTCCCTGCTTCCTGCTTCCTGCTCCCTGCTTCCTGCTCCCTGCTTCCTGCTCCCTGCTTCCTGCTTCCTGCTCCCTGCTTCCTGCTCCCTGCTTCCTGCTCCCTGTTTCCTGCTCCCTGCTTCCTGCTCCCTGCTTCCTGCTCCCTGCTTCCTGCTCCCTGCTTCCTGCTCCCTGCTTCCTGCTCCCTGCTCCCTGCTTCCTGCTCCCTGCTTCCTGCTCCCTGCTTCCTGCTCCCTGCTTCCTGCTCCCTGCTTCCTGCTCCCTGCTTCCTGCTCCCTGCTTCCTGCTCCCTGCTTCCTGCTCCCTGCTTCCTGCTCCCTGCTTCCTGCTCCCTGCTTCCTGCTCCCTGCTTCCTGCTCCCTGCTTCCTGCTCCTGCTTCCTGCTCTGCTCCCTGCTTCCTGCTCCCTGCTTCCTGCTCCCTGCTTCCTGCTCCCTGCTTCCTGCTCCCTGCTTCCTGCTCCCTGCTTCCTACTCCCTGCTTCCTGCTCCCTGCTTCCTGCTCCCTGCTTCCTGCTTCCTGCTCCCTGCTTCCTGCTCCCTGCTTCCTGCTCCCTGCTTCCTGCTCCCTGCTTCCTGCTCCCTGCTTCCTGCTCCCTGCTTCCTGCTCCCTGCTCCCTGCTTCCTGCTTCCTGCTCCCTGCTTCCTGCTCCCTGCTTCCTGCTCCCTGCTTCCTGCTCCCTGCTTCCTGCTCCCTGCTTCCTGCTCCCTGCTTCCTGCTCCCTGCTTCCTGCTCCCTGCTTCCTGCTCCCTGCTTCCTGCTTCCTGCTCCCTGCTTCCTGCTCCCTGCTTCCTGCTTCCTGCTCCCTGCTTCCTGCTCCCTGCTTCCTGCTCCCTGCTTCCTGCTCCCTGCTTCCTGCTTCCTGCTCCCTGCTTCCTGCTCCCTGCTTCCTGCTTCCTGCTCCCTGCTCCCTGCTTCCTGCTTCCTGCTCCCTGCTTCCTGCTCCCTGCTTCCTGCTCCCTGCTTCCGGCTCCCTGCTTCCTGCTTCCTGCTCCCTGCTTCCTGCTCCCTGCTTCCTGCTTCCTGCTCCCTGCTTCCTGCTCCCTGCTTCCTGCTCCCTGCTTCCTGCTCCCTGCTTCCTGCTCCCTGCTTCCTGCTCCCTGCTTCCTGCTCCCTGCTTCCTGCTCCCTGCTTCCTGCTCCCTGCTTCCTGCTTCCTGCTCCCTGCTTCCTGCTCCCTGCTTCCTGCTCCCTGCTTCCTGCTCCCTGCTTCCTGCTCCCTGCTTCCTGCTTCCTGCTCCCTGCTTCCTGCTCCCTGCTTCCTGCTCCCTGCTTCCTGCTCCCTGCTTCCTGCTTCCTGCTCCCTGCTTCCTGCTCCCTGCTCCCTGCTCCCTGCTCCCTGCTTCCTGCTTCCTGCTCCCTGCTTCCTGCTCCCTGCTCCCTGCTTCCTGCTTCCTGCTCCCTGCTTCCTGCTCCCTGCTTCCTGCTCCCTGCTTCCTGCTCCCTGCTTCCTGCTCCCTGCTCCCTGCTCCCTGCTCCCTTCTCCCCTTCTCCCTGCTCCCATGCTCCCCTGCTCCCATTGCCCCCCTATCCCCCCCCCACTCCCCATCCACCAGTCACCATCCTCACCACCATCGCAGCGTCACTTGGCGCCAGGGATCGCCACTTCTCTGCCTGGAAGAGCACCAAACCGACCCCTGTGGGGCGAGCAGCAGTGGCCAGGAGCGGTGCGCTCGTTGGTGTCTCACATCACATCCCACCCGCACACCGCGGCTCCCCTCTCCCTCCCCTCCCCACCACCAGTCGCCCTGCTCACCACCATCGCAGCGTCACTTGGCGCCAGGGATCGCCTTTTGTGTGTCTGGAAGAGCACCCAACCCCGTGCAGCCAGCATTGGAAAGAGCCGACTTCTGCAGAACCTGGACAGGCGCCTAACCGACCCCTGTGGGGCGAGCAGCAGTGGGCGCCGGGATTGGTGCGCTCGTCTGTTCTCTCTTCCCTCACACTCTCCCCTGCTCCCCTGCTCCCCTGCACCCCTGCTCCCCTGCTCCCCTGCTCCCCTGCTCCTCTGCTCCTCTGCTTCGCTCTCCCACTCCCCTCCACCAGTCGCCATCCTCACCACCATCGCTCAGTCACTTGGAGCCCAAACCTGCATCTTCAGAACCTGGACGGGCACCGACCCCTGTGGCACTGGCGGGGGGGCGGTGTGGTGGGGAGTGGTGTGCTCGTCGGTGTCTCGCTTCCCACTCTCCCCTGCCCCTTCTCCCTCCCCTCCCCCTCCACCAGTCGCCATCCTCACCACCATCGCTCAGTCACTTGGATCCCAAACCCGCGTCTTCAGAACCTGGACGGGCACCGACCCCTGTGGCACTGGCGGGGGACCGGTGTGGCGGGGAGTGCTGTGCGCGCCTGCGGCGAATTCCACCAGCAACGCAACTTTTGTCACTTCGCTGTGAGTGCCCTGTGCTGTGAGGTGTGTAAAAGTTTCCTTTCCTCAACGGCACTCCCACCTTGTGATTCACTGCCTGGGGGGCAGCGATCAACCCTTGTCTTGTGGGGAGTGCAGCGGAGGAACGGCGTATGGTGGTGGGGTGTGCTGTGCTCGCCTCAAAAACCGACTCGTCACACGTGTGCTGTGCTCACCTGCACCAGGTCCCTGCCAGCAACCTAACTGTCGTCACTTCGCTGTGAGTGCCGCTGTGCTGTGACGATGTTACTTTCGAGAATTCTCAAAAGTAACATCAGCATCGCTGTGCTGTGAGGTGCGTGAAAGCTTCCTTCCCGGCTCGTGCTCCTGCTTCACTGCCTGAGGATGCAGCGACCCTTACCTCGCCTGCGCCAGAGCCTGCCAGCAACTTGACCATCGTCACTCCGCTGTGACTGGCGCTGTGCTGTGAGGTGGTGGATGAAAGCACCCTTCCCAGCTCGTGCTTTAGAGCCTGCCAGCAACTCTACTGCCGTCACTTCGCTGTGACTGGCGCTGTGCTTGACTGCTATTCTGCTGTGAGTGCCGCTGTGCTGTGAGGTGCATGCAAACACCCTTCCTGGATCATGCTTCGCTGCCTGGGGGAACAGCGCGCGATGAGCAGCAGGGAAATGGCGTGGCCATGAGTGTGTGTTCATTTTTTAGGCGCTTTTTTAGGCGCCTCAAAAACCACCTCATCGCACGAGCAACAGGGGAATGGCGTGGCCATGAGTGTGTGCTCATTTTTTAGGCGGTTTTTGAGGCGGTTTTTGAGGCGGTTTTTTAGGCGGTTTTTGAAGCGCCTCAAAAATGGCATGGCCATGAGTGTGTGTCACTTAAGTCAGCGGCTGTTACCGCTGAAACTGTTACCGCTGAAACAGTTACCACTGCAGCTGTGCTACTGGGATGTGACTGTTACAGCTGTTACCTCCCCCTCTCGCCTGCGCTATACCATCTCTTCCCTCCAAATCTTCCCCTCAATCCACCCCTCTCTCCCTCTTCCCCCAGCAATCTGCAGCTCCTCCTGTTCTCCTTGTCACCATTCCCATCCTCTATTCCCTCCCTCCCTCTTCAGCAGATCGGGCATACAAGAGAGCCTGATTTCAGACGACACCCTTCCGTTTTCCCCTACCCCTTGCCTCCCTCCTCCCTCCCAGAATTCTGCAGCAAGTAGGGATTCGAGGCACCCTGTGACCAGAAGTCTTCCCAACCCCTCTCAACCCTTCCCAATTCCTCTCTCCTCTCCCGTTTCCCCAGAATTTTGCAGCAAGTGGATCTTTTAGGCACGCTTCCTGCTTCCCTGTTCAACCTCACTACCCTGCAACTGCTGTAAGCATTCTCCTCGGCATGAGCATGGTAAATCGATGTAAGCATCCTCAATACAAGCTGTCTTACTTCCAGTTTCCAGATACGAAGAAGAATTCACCATCCCATAGCCATGTAGCCATAGCCATGTAGCCATAGCCATGTAGCCATAGCCATGTAGCCTTGCCCTTCTGGAACACCGAATGACTCCGTCATGCAATACCCTGTAATACATTCCCTCTCCTCCTCTTTCAAAACACTCTTTCCTCTTCCCCACCTCCCAACCCCCACTTATTCCCCCACCCCCCGCCCCTCTTTCAGTGACCTTTCATTGAACAAGAAACTCTCGGGCTCTCTCCCATCAACCATCGGCCAGCTAACCAGCCTCACAAGACTGTTAGTCCCCCTCTTCCTGCCTTTGCCCCCTCACTTCCTCATTTTAAGAGAGACGCATTCCCTCTGCCTCTGTGGTAGTACCTACTTTGTTCGAATCGAATGTGCGCGCCATGCGAGAATCATGACGAGTTCCACAAGCACTGGGTCTCTGGATTAGCAAACACGAGTAGACACGAGCAACGCGGGTCAGGGTGTTTTTGAGAATTCTCAAAATCACCCTGCAACAACGAGGTACCTCAAGCACTGGGTCTCTGGACTAGCAAACACGAGTATAGATGAGCAACGGGTTAGGTCGACCCGACCCGAAATAATTTTGCTCGGCCTGAACCGGGTACGGGTTCAGGGTTTAAGGTTTCGAGCAGTCATGAGCAACAGGTCAGGGCGAGCGACCCGAAATAGATATGCTCTACCTGAGCCGGGTATGGTTGCAAGTTTCCAGGTTCAAATTTGAGGCGCATCGGGCAGGGTACAGACGGTTTTTTAGAATTCTCAAAAACCGCATCGGGCAGGGTACGGACGGGCATTTCCCTGTTCACTCCCGTCAGCACTGGCTGCACAGGCTAGCCTCATATGGTTCGATGCCGATAACAAGCAGTTCGCCAGTAGCAATGCAATTGCAGCCAAGCCAACTATTTCTTGATAGGCCCGTTTCTTTCACATTGTCCCACTGTGCTGCCAAGGCGACTTCTGAATCGACTCAAAAGTCACAACAGCAACCAACCAATTTTTGGAAGGCCCAATCATTTCACATTGTCCCTCTGTGATGCCCCCTCCCCTTACCTCCCTAGCAGGGCTCTCTCTGAGTGCAGCTTCACGGATTCACTCCCAACAACACTGGCGGCACTGACTGGCCTTTTATCGTTTGATGCCTACAGCAAGCAGCTCTCACAACCCCTCCCTTTCACGTTCCTCTGCTGCGCCCTTTCCTCACCTCCCTAGCAGGGCCCTCTCTGGGTGTAGCTTAGTTTTGAGGCGCCTCAAAACTAGAACTCTGCTGTGCCCTTTCCTCGCTTCCCTAGCAGGGCCCTCTCTGGGTGTAGCTTCACGGATTCGCTCCCGACAACACTGGCGGCACTGACCGGCCTTGAGATGCTCGATCTCAACACCAACAATCTCACGGGACGCATTCCCACAGAGGTGAGTCCATGCCTTTTGAGGCGCCTCAAGGGTCTTTTGAAGCACCTCTGAAGTCAACACTGGCAGCACTGACCGGCCTGCAGATGCTCAATCTCAATGCCAACAATTTCACGGGACCCATTCCCTTGGAGGGGAGTTGATTTTTGAGTTGCCTGATACTCTGAGTCGCCTGAAACTCTGAGTCGCCTCCGAATCCGGGTCGCCTCAACCTCCGAGTTGCAAACCAACCAGCAACAAACCAAGCAGCTCTCAGGGCATGTGCCCACTGAGGTGGGTCCATGCGTGCACATGAGTTGCTGTGTGTGTGAGTCGAGTCAGACCAGCTCTCAGTCACTAGCAACCAGCAAGTGCCATATTCACGCAATGCAACTCTGTTCGCCTTCCCATCACTCTTCTCTTCCCATCACCCTTCATATCACCCTTCATATCACCCTTCATATCACCCTTCATATCACCCTTCATATCACCCTTCCCATCACCCTTCATATCACCCTTCATATCACCCTTCATATCACCCTTCCCATCACCCTTCCCATCACCCGTTTCATTGCCCTTACACCCGCAGATAAGCTCTCTCGTGAACCTCAGCTACTTTGACGTCACCAGCAACAAGCTGGAAGGACTAGTGCCCGCCTTCGGCCCCATGGTGGAACATCTGTGAGTGACGCTCGTTCATTGTGCCTCTAGAGTCAACTCAAAAGTCACCTGTGAGGGACGCTTGTTCTTCATACCTCTGATTTTGAGACGTCTCGAACAATGTGACACAGTTCCTCAGTGTGCGATGAGACTATTTCTGAGTCGACTCAAACATCGCCTTCGGCCCCAAAGTGGATGATCTGTGATGTGAGTGACGCTTGTCCTTCATATATCCTCCATGTTCCTCAGTGTTCCTCACTGCCTCTTGCTGCACCTCGCTGCACCTCACTGCACCTTCTTCCCCCCCACTCCCTGCCTCTCCTCCAACCACAGGTAACAACTGCGTCACATCTCACGCCTGCCCTGGTGTTTCTCCTTTTCACAGACCCCTTCTCAGCCACCTTCTCCCCCGCCCCCCTGCCTGCCCCGCTATCCCTCCTCCAACCACAGGCATCTGAGTAACAACAAGTTCAGCAGTCTCTCTTCTACCATTGGCTCGCTTAAGAGACTCATTCATCTGTACGTTAAGAGTTACATCAATCTGTGTAGCAAAATTGTAAAAGCACGTGTACATACATACATCCGTCTGTTCGCTTATAGAACTCATTCTTTTTTACCCGTCCCTCCCCGTATCCGTGGTTGGACACTGTGCTCTGATGTTTTGATTAAAAAAATATGAAACAAAACTATTGCAAAATGCTCGACAATACAATAATAAACAATAATACAAAATGCTTGAAACGAGGGTGCACATTCAGATTGCATGTTTCGGGCAAAAATACAGCCAGGTTTACGAAAATGAATTTGCGACAGCTTCTTAGTGCTGGCAATGAAAAAGTGTGCAACAGCCTCTTAGTGCTGGCAAAGTTATTGGGCAAGTGATAAGCCTTTGCCCAACCAAGGGGAATGTGCACGTCGCTTTAAAATTGAGAGATCTGACTTACTTCGAAAAAATAATGAGGCAAGTAGTTTAGCTCTCTTTGAGAGACACCCCTCTTTCTGTTTATCCACATAATTGTCGCCCACGTTCCTCCCTTCCCCAACTGTCTTGGAGTGACTTTTGAGAGATCTCAAAAGTCACTCCATAATTGTCGCCCGCGTTCCTCCCTTCCCCAACTGTCACCAGCCTGGTGGAGCACAGGCATCTGAACCACCCTTTTCCAGCATGAGTCGCTTGCTGCTCGGTGCCTATCATCATGAGAAGAGGACAGCCCTGAGGAACATCTCTCTTTCTCTTCATCTACACCCCTCCCTTCCCCAACTGTCATCAGCTTGCTTGACCACAATCAGCTGAACCACGACTTTCCAGCATGGATCGCTAATTCCAGAAGCCTTAAAATCCTGTAATGCTTATCCTGACTTGGCTTGGTTCTGTTCTGTGTTTGTTCTGTGTTTGTTCTGTGTTTGTAACCACCCACCACCCCTTTCCAACATAGATCACTAATTTCTGCAGCCTAGTATCCCTGTAATGCTTAGCCTTGGTTCTGCTTTTCGAAGCACAACTTTCAAGCATGCGTCGCTGGTTGCACCAGCATTGTGGGTGGGTGTGTGTGTGTGTATGTGTGCGTGTGGGTGTGTGTGTGTGCGTGTGCGTGGGTGTGGTTGTGCGTGTGTTTGTGTTTGGGTGTGTGTGTGTGTATGTGTGTGTGGGTGTGGGTGTGTGTGTGTGTGTGTGTGTGTGTGTCCTCTGTGACTTTCTGTGTGTGTGTGCGTGCGCGCGCGTGTGCGTGTGAGTGCGTGCGTGGGTGCGTGTGTGTGTGTGCCTTCATTTTTGTATGCATTTCTCATATGTAACAAGTGTGTTACTGTTCCACTTGTTTGTGATGGCTGTGCATGCTTTATTATTCTTCCGATCCTCCTCCCCTTTCCATTGTATCCCGTCTCTGTTTCCCCGACATGTTTACACATATGCACACAGATACATACATGGATACATAGTTTCTAAAAAAATAAAACAGCTGAAAGCATTCCTCTGCAACTCCTCCCATTATATTCCAGTCTCAATCTTTTTTTTCCGCTGCTCCCCTTCCCGAGTTAGTGATCTTTAGCAACAACAGAATATCAGGGACAATCCCTCGTCTCAGCATGTCTCGTTCTCTGCTTTCATCCCATTTTAGTGATCTTAGCAACAACAGGATAACAGGAACAATCCCACGTCTCGACATGTCTAGTTTGGAGAGCCTGTGAGTGTGAATTTTTTTCAGTCGACTCAAAGGTCATCTCGTTTCGAGTCGATTTAAAAGTCACCTTAGCAACAACAGGATAACAGGAACAATCCCATGTCTCGACACGGTATCCTCATCTCTCTCAGAGTCCAGCCACTTCCATTCCACTACTTCGCTACTCCTTCTCCTCGTCCCTCTCTTCACCTCTCCCACCACCCCTCCCTCCCACAACCCCTTTCGCCACCTCCTCTCCCACCACCCCTCCCATCACCCCTCCCATCACCCCTCCCATCACCCCTCCCATCACCCCTCCCATCGCCCCTCCCATCATCCCTCCCATCGCCCCTCCCATCACCCCTCCTATCACCCCTCCCATCACCCCTCCTATCACCCCTCCCATCACCCCTCTCATCACCCCTCCCATCACCCCTCGTACTCCATCCACTCCATCACCACCTGCCTTCACTTCCTACCTCCAATCTTCAGACCTTTCCTTCACTTCCCTTCTTATCTTCTCCCTCTCATGCCCCATACTAAGTACAGCTCTCATCGCCCTCACCCACACACCCTCTCCCACTGGGTTCTATATTAATTTTCTCATAGTAACTCCATGTTACGTAATAGCTCTCCTCGCCCTCACCCACCAGACTACTCTGCAACCGTGCCTTGCTTCCCAATCGACTCAATAATCATCTGCACCGCACCTCACCTCTCATGCACCCACTCCCATGAACTCCCATTGTTTCGGGCCCTCTCTCCTTCTGACCTTCTCACTCCTGATTGCGTGTGACTCCACATGCCCATTACCCAATGCCTCACCCCCCTCTATTCCCCTCAGGATCCTCTACAATTCCCACTTGCCGCCCCAGCCTCTGCCCTCTTTCGACCTCCTACCTGCCCTTGCTGATCTGTGCGTTTTCTCGTATCATGCCATGCCATGCCCATGCCCATGCCATGCTATTCCATGCCATGCCATGCTATGCCATGCCATGCCATGCCATGCCCATGCCCACGCTATGCCAATGCCATGCCAGGCCAGGATATGCCATGCTGTGCTATGCCGTGCCTTGCCACACAATGCCGTGTAGTGATTTGCCGTGCCATGCCATTCCATGCCGTCCCGTGTTATGCCATGCTGCACCATGACATGACGTGCAATGTTGTGCATGCTGTGCCATGCCATGTCGTACCGTACTATGCAGTGCCGTGCCATGCCATGCAATGTCCTGCTGTGCCGTGCTATCCTGTGACGTGCCATGTCGTTCCCTGTTGTGCCGTGCCATGCCATGCCAGCTATGCCTTGCCATGCTGTCATGCCATGCCCATGCCATGCTGTCATGCCATGCCCATGCCATGCTGTCATGCCATGCCCATACCATGCCACGGCATGACCCCTGTGTAATTACGCCCTCTAAATCTATCGCGATGTTATATTATTTTCTGGATTACGCAAAGAGCCGTGGTTGCTTTAGAAAAAACTTGCTCCTGTTTCTCTTCCCCACCATCCCCGCCACAAGAACCCCCTCCCAACCCCAAACCCTCTTCTGCAGTGAATTGAACAAGAACCAGTTCAATGGCTCCATCCCGGCCTCCCTTCCAACCCCAACCCCAAATCCTCTTCTGCAGCGAAGTTTCCCTCCCCACCATCCCCGCCCCAACAACCCCCTCCCTCCTAACCCCAACCCCAAATCCTCTTCTGCAGCGAAGTTTCCCTCCCCACCATCCCCGCCCCAACAACCCCCTCCCTCCCAACCCCAACCCCAAATCCTCTTCTGCAGCGAAGTTTCCCTCCCCACCATCCCCACCCCAACAACCCCCTCCCTCCCAACCCCAACCCCAAATCCTCTTCTGCAGCGAATTGAACAAGAACCAGTTCAATGGCACCATCCCGCCTTCCCTCTTCACTTCCCATTCCAATCTCGTCACTATGTAAGCCGTGATTTCTGCTTTAGCAGGTGTGCTATCGCACATATGATTTGTGCACTCAAATGTAAAATATGTATCATGTGGGTGGCATGGGCTCGCATGTATGATGTGTTTTCTCAAAGGTGCACATCCCACCGTCCCTCTTCTCCCACCACCCCGTTTCTCACCATTCCTCCTCCCACCCCCACCCCCTTGCCTGCAGAAACCTTCAGGACAACAATCTCACAGGGACCATACCTCCTGATGCAGCCACTGCAGACTTACCTAATCTTTGCACAATGTAAGGCCCAACTTACCCCAGTTTGTTTTTTTTTTTGCCTACACTCTTTTTTATTATACCATTTACCCGGAGCAGCAGTAGTTCCTATAAACACTCAGCACCCGTCTCATCACCTGCTCCTCTCATCACCCGCTCCTCTCAACACCCACTCCTCTCAACACCCCACTTTACTCAACACCCACTCCTCTCAACAACACTCCTCTCAACACCCACTCCTCTCAACACCCGCTCCACACAGATCCCTGTCTGGCAACAACCTGACGGGTGACATCCCCAAGCTGAGGCAGCTCCCCGCATTGATGCTCCTCTCTCTCTACGATAATCACTTCACAAGTGCTCCAAGCGACCTCCTAGTTAACCCGACCAAGAATTCAAAGGACAACCTCATGACCCAGTGAGTGGTTGGAAATACAGGAGGGGGGGGTCTGATTTTGAGACTCCTTCATTGATGCTCCTCTCGCTCCGTGATAACCACTTCACAAGTTCTCCCAGCGACCTCCTGGTTCACCCAACCAACAATACCAAGGAAAATCTCATGACCCAGTGAGTGGCTGAAACTACAGGGGGCTTTTGATTTGAGGCAGCTCCCCGCGTTAATGTTGCTCTTTCTCTGTAACAACCACTTCACCAACCGTTGATGTTCACCAGTCACCAGGTCTGCAAGCCGCCTCTTAGTCAACACAAGCCACGACGCTTTCAAGATGCAGTGAGAGGTTGAAAATTCAAGGGGGGGCACCTTTGAGGCACCTCAGAAGCCAAGCTTGTTGTTTCTCTCTTCTTGAGACGGCTCAAAAGATAGTTCACGGGGGCACTTCTGAGGCACCTCAGAACCAAGAATGATGTTGTTCTCGCTCCAAGCAACCACTTCACCAGTGCTCCAAGCAACCACTTCACCAGTGCTCCAAGCAACCACTTCACCAGTGCTCCAAGCAACCACTTCACCATTGCTCCAAGCAACCACTTCACCAGTGCTCCAAGCAACCACTTCACCAGTGCTCCAAGCAACCACTTCACCAGTGCTCCAAGCAACCTCCTTATTAACACAACCCACAAGAAACTCGAAACGCAGTGAGTGCTTTTGCGTGTTTCATCTTTTAAAGCATACAGCGAGTCGAGTATCTAGTCCATCTTTTAAGACCGACAGTGAGTGATTGTAATGCTCGTATCTTGTCCATCTCTACCCCTCTCTGCACCCCTCTCCACCCCACTCTCCAGGCTCTACGGCAATCCCCTCTGCTCGCCCTATCACCCCAACATCTTCACAGTCTGCACCTCTCCACCCCTCTCCACCCCTCTCCAGGCTCTACGGGAATCCCCTCTGCTCGCCCTATCAGCCCGATCTCTTCACGGTCTGCTCTCCGCCCGCCGAGTTCCCCGCATACAAGCTCCCGCCGTTCTGCACAGGCCTGACCTGCGACCAATACTACCACCCCAACTACCCGCTCTTCAAGCTTTCGAATAAGAACTGCAGCTGCGTGACCACCCTAGAGGTGCGGCTGAGGATGCTGGCACCGCAGTACACCACTTACAACCAGGACATTGTGAACAAAATTAGGGGATGGCTCCGGACCAACTTGCAAAGGCAAGGCGTGAAGATGAAGTGGTTGCAGGTGGGTGGTTGGGTGGGTGGGCGGGCGGGTGAGAGGAAGGGTGGGTGGGAGGGTGGGTGGGTGGTTGGGTGGGTGGGTGGGCGGGTGGGTGGGTGGGTGGGAGGGTGGGAGGGTGGGCGGGTGGGCGGGAGGGTGGGAGGTTGCCTCTCTCCACCCCTGCTCATATCTTCCTATCGCCCTCATCCCTCCCTCCTTCCCCTCTCAATAGGTCATTCCTCCTTCCTTCCCCTCTCAATAGGTCATCCCTCCCTCCTCCCCCTCTCAATAGGTCATTCATCCCTCCTCCCCCTCTCAATAGGTCATTCCTCCCTCTCTCCTCCCCCCTCCCCTGCTTTTTCCCTCCTCCCCCCTCAATAAATCCCCACCACTTTTTAACCCCCGTCACCCTCTCCCCTCGATATCTTCCGTCCATCCCTCTCCGCCCCTCTCCATCCCTCTCCATTCCTCTCTCCGCCCCTCTCCCCTGCTCTGTCCCTCCTCCCCTTCTTTCATCAAATCAAATTACCATCAACAGCACCATCATCCATCAGCAGCACCATCATCCATCAGCAGCACCATCATCCATCAGCAGCACCATCATCCATCAGCAGCACCATCATCCATCAGCAGCACCATCATCCATCAGCAGCACCATCATCCATCAGCAGCACCATCATCCATCAGCAGCACCATCATCCATCAGCAGCACCATCATCCACCATCAGCACCATCATCCATCAGCAGCACCATCATCCATCAGCAGCACCATCATCCATCAGCAGCACCATCATCCATCAGCAGCACCATCATCCATCAGTAGCACCATCATCCATCAGCAGCACCATCATCCATCAGCAGCACCATCATCCATCAGCAGCACCATCATCCATCAGCAGCACCATCATCCATCAGCAGCACCATCATCCATCAGCAGCACCATCATCCACATCAGCACCATCATCCATCAGCAGCACCATCATCCATCAGCAGCACCATCATCCATCAGCAGCACCATCATCCATCAGCAGCACCATCATCCATCAGCAGCACCATCATCCATCAGCAGCACCATCATCCATCAGCAGCACCATCATCCATCAGCAGCACCATCATCCATCAGTAGCACCATCATCCATCAGCAGCACCATCATCCATCAGCAGCACCATCATCCATCAGCAGCACCATCATCCATCAGCAGCACCATCATCCATCAGCAGCACCATCATCCATCAGCAGCACCATCATCCACCATCAGCACCATCATCCATCAGCAGCAACATCATCCATCAGTAGCACCATCATCCATCAGCAGCACCATCATCCATCAGCAGCACCATCATCCATCAGCAGCACCATCATCCATCAGCAGCACCATCATCCATCAGCAGCACCATCATCCATCAGCAGCACCATCATCCATCAGCAGCACCATCATCCATCAGTAGCACCATCATCCATCAGCAGCACCATCATCCATCAGCAGCACCATCATCCATCAGCAGCACCATCATCCATCAGCAGCACCATCATCCATCAGCAGCACCATCATCCATCAGCAGCACCATCATCCACCATCAGCACCATCATCCATCAGCAGCACCATCATCCATCAGCAGCACCATCATCCATCAGCAGCACCATCATCCATCAGCAGCACCATCATCCATCAGTAGCACCATCATCCATCAGCAGCACCATCATCCATCAGCAGCACCATCATCCATCAGCAGCACCATCATCCATCAGCAGCACCATCATCCATCAGCAGCACCATCATCCATCAGCAGCACCATCATCCACCATCAGCACCATCATCCATCAGCAGCAACATCATCCATCAGCAGCAACATCATCCATCAGTAGCACCATCATCCATCAGCAGCACCATCATCCATCAGCAGCACCATCATCCATCAGCAGCACCATCATCCACCATCAGCACCATCATCCATCAGCAGCACCATCATCCATCAGCAGCACCATCATCCATCAGCAGCACCATCATCCATCAGCAGCACCATCATCCATCAGCAGCACCATCATCCATCAGCAGCACCATCATCCACCATCAGCACCATCATCCATCAGCAGCACCATCATCCTTCAGCAGCACCATCATCCATCAGCAGCACCATCATCCATCAGCAGCACCATCATCCATCAGCAGCACCATCATCCATCAGTAGCACCATCATCCACCATCAGCACCATCATCCATCAGCAGCACCATCATCCATCAGCAGCACCATCATCCATCAGTAGCACCATCATCCATCAGCAGCACCATCATCCATCAGCAGCACCATCATCCTTCAGCAGCACCATCATCCATCAGCAGCACCATCATCCATCAGCAGCACCATCATCCATCAGCAGCACCATCATCCATCAGCAGCACCATCATCCATCAGCAGCACCATCATCCATCAGTAGCACCATCATCCATCAGCAGCACCATCATCGATCAGCAGCACCATCATCCAATCAGCAGCACCATCATCCATCAGCAGCACCATCATCCATCAGCAGCACCATCATCCATCAGCAGCACCATCATCCATCAGCAGCACCATCATCCACCATCAGCACCATCATCCATCAGCAGCACCATCATCCATCAGCAGCACCATCATCCATCAGCAGCACCATCATCCATCATCAGCACCATCATCCATCAGCAGCACCATCATCCATCAGCAGGACCATCATCCATCAGCAGCACCATCATCCATCAGCAGCACCATCATCCATCAGCAGCACCATCATCCACCATCAGCACTATCATCCATCAGCAGCACCATCATCCATCAGCAGCACCATCATCCATCAGCAGCACCATCATCCATCAGCAGCACCATCATCCATCAGCAGCACCATCATCCATCAGCAGCACCATCATCCATCAGCAGCACCATCATCCATCAGCAGCACCATCATCCATCAGCAGCACCATCATCCATCAGCAGCACCATCATCCATCAGCAGCACCATCATCCATCAGCAGCACCATCATCCATCAGCAGCACCATCATCCACCATCAGCACCATCATCCATCAGCAGCACCATCATCCTTCAGCAGCACCATCATCCATCAGCAGCACCATCATCCATCAGCAGCACCATCATCCATCAGCAGCACCATCATAATCCCTGTTCTCTCCCCACCATTCAATTCCTCCCCTCCCTCCCCCCCGCATCAGATCGTCATCAGCAGCATCGCAAAGAAAGTAGTTTTTTGAGACGTCTCAAAAATCTACTTTTTACACGTGGTTCCACCCCTCCCTCCCCCGCCCATCAGATCGTCATCAGCAGCATCGTAATCCCTACTGCCACGGACAGTGACGTCACCATGACCATCCTCTTTTCCCCCCCTCTCTCATCCTCTGCGCATCCCTCTCCACCACACCCAATCACCTCCACCCCCGCCCATCAGATCGTCATCAGCAGCATCGTAATCCCTACCGCCACGGATAGCGACGTCACCGTGACCATCCTCTTCTTCCCCCCGCTAGACGACCCCGGGTGGCAGCAAGAGCCCGCCCGGACCTACAAAAAGAGGATCCCGAGTCTCTTTGACGCCCACAAGCTCCTCCTACTGGGCTCTGCCATGGGGCCATACACCATCCAGGGGTTCTACGGCCCAGATGGTGAGTGCTTGGGTTCGGTTGGCAGGGGTTCTACGGCCCAGATGGTCCAGATGGCAGCAGGAACGGCTCCTGAACTGACCCATCATTCACCTTCCTTTCCTTCGTCTCACTTCTTCCGTTGCCCTCAACCACAACATCATATCGCAGGCAACAGCATCAGGGGGGATTTGAACTGCAATCGAACCAATAGTTGGTGTGGTGGCAGCAGGAAAGGCTCCTGAGCCGACTCACTCTATTCACCTTCCTTTCTTCCTTGGCCCTCAACCCCCCTGTCTTCAAATCCTCAACCCCCCTGTCTTCAAATCCTCAACCCCCCTGTCTTCAAATCCTCAACCCCCCTGTCTTCAAATCCTCAACCCCCCTGTCTTCAAATCCTCAACCCCCCTGTCTTCAAATCCTCAACCCCCCTGTCTTCAAATCCTCAACCCCCCTGTCTTCAAATCCTCAAGCCCCCTGTCTTCAAATCCTCAACCCCCCTGTCTTCAAACCCTCAACCCCCCTGTCTTCAAATCCTCAACCCCCCTGTCTTCAAATCCTCAACCCCCCTGTCTTCAAATCCTCAACCCCCCTGTCTTCAAATCCTCAACCCCCCTGTCTTCAAATCCTCAACCCCCCTGTCTTCAAATCCTCAACCCCCCTGTCTTCAAATCCTCAACCCCCCTGTCTTCAAATCCTCAACCCCCCTGTCTTCAAATCCTCAACCCCCCTGTCTTCAAATCCTCAACCCCCCTGTCTTCAAATCCTCAACCCCCCTGTCTTCAAATCCTCAACCCCCCTGTCTTCAAATCCTCAACCCCCCTGTCTTCAAATCCTCAACCCCCCTGTCTTCAAATCCTCAACCCCCCTGTCTTCAAATCCTCAACCCCCCTGTCTTCAAACCCTCAACCCCCCTGTCTTCAAATCCTCAACCCCCCTGTCTTCAAATCCTCAACCCCCCTGTCTTCAAATCCTCAACCCCCCTGTCTTCAAATCCTCAACCCCCCTGTCTTCAAATCCTCAACCCCCCTGTCTTCAAACCCTCAACCCCCCTGTCTTCAAATCCTCAACCCCCCTGTCTTCAAATCCTCAACCCCCCTGTCTTCAAACCCTCAACCCCCCTGTCTTCAAATCCTCAACCCCCCTGTCTTCAAATCCTCAACCCCCCTGTCTTCAAATCCTCAACCCCCCTGTCTTCAAACCCTCAACCCCCCTGTCTTCAAATCCTCAACCCCCCTGTCTTCAAATCCTCAACCCCCCTGTCTTCAAATCCTCAACCCCCCTGTCTTCAAACCCTCAACCCCCCTGTCTTCAAATCCTCAACCCCCCTGTCTTCAAATCCTCAACCCCCCTGTCTTCAAATCCTCAACCCCCCTGTCTTCAAATCCTCAACCCCCCTGTCTTCAAACCCTCAACCCCCCTGTCTTCAAATCCTCAACCCCCCTGTCTTCAAACCCTCAACCCCCCTGTCTTCAAATCCTCAACCCCCCTGTCTTCAAATCCTCAACCCCCCTGTCTTCAAATCCTCAACCCCCCTGTCTTCAAATCCTCAACCCCCCTGTCTTCAAACCCTCAACCCCCCTGTCTTCAAATCCTCAACCCCCCTGTCTTCAAATCCTCAACCCCCCTGTCTTCAAACCCTCAACCCCCCTGTCTTCAAATCCTCAACCCCCCTGTCTTCAAATCCTCAACCCCCCTGTCTTCAAATCCTCAACCCCCCTGTCTTCAAACCCTCAACCCCCCTGTCTTCAAATCCTCAACCCCCCTGTCTTCAAATCCTCAACCCCCCTGTCTTCAAATCCTCAACCCCCCTGTCTTCAAACCCTCAACCCCCCTGTCTTCAAATCCTCAACCCCCCTGTCTTCAAATCCTCAACCCCCCTGTCTTCAAATCCTCAACCCCCCTGTCTTCAAATCCTCAACCCCCCTGTCTTCAAACCCTCAACCCCCCTGTCTTCAAATCCTCAACCCCCCTGTCTTCAAATCCTCAACCCCCCTGTCTTCAAATCCTCAACCCCCCTGTCTTCAAATCCTCAACCCCCCTGTCTTCAAATCCTCAACCCCCCTGTCTTCAAATCCTCAACCCCCCTGTCTTCAAACCCTCAAACCCCCTGTCTTCAAATCCTCAACCCCCCTGTCTTCAAATCCTCAACCCCCCTGTCTTCAAACCCTCAACCCCCCTGTCTTCAAATCCTCAACCCCCCTGTCTTCAAATCCTCAACCCCCCTGTCTTCAAATCCTCAACCCCCCTGTCTTCAAACCCTCAACCCCCCTGTCTTCAAATCCTCAACCCCCCTGTCTTCAAATCCTCAACCCCCCTGTCTTCAAATCCTCAACCCCCCTGTCTTCAAACCCTCAACCCCCCTGTCTTCAAATCCTCAACCCCCCTGTCTTCAAATCCTCAACCCCCCTGTCTTCAAACCCTCAACCCCCCTGTCTTCAAATCCTCAACCCCCCTGTCTTCAAACCCTCAACCCCCCTGTCTTCAAATCCTCAACCCCCCTGTCTTCAAATCCTCAACCCCCCTGTCTTCAAATCCTCAACCCCCCTGTCTTCAAATCCTCAACCCCCCTGTCTTCAAATCCTCAACCCCCCTGTCTTCAAATCCTCAACCCCCCTGTCTTCAAACCCTCAACCCCCCTGTCTTCAAATCCTCAACCCCCCTGTCTTCAAATCCTCAACCCCCCTGTCTTCAAACCCTCAACCCCCCTGTCTTCAAATCCTCAACCCCCCTGTCTTCAAATCCTCAACCCCCCTGTCTTCAAATCCTCAACCCCCCTGTCTTCAAACCCTCAACCCCCCTGTCTTCAAATCCTCAACCCCCCTGTCTTCAAATCCTCAACCCCCCTGTCTTCAAATCCTCAACCCCCCTGTCTTCAAACCCTCAACCCCCCTGTCTTCAAATCCTCAACCCCCCTGTCTTCAAATCCTCAACCCCCCTGTCTTCAAACCCTCAACCCCCCTGTCTTCAAATCCTCAACCCCCCTGTCTTCAAACCCTCAACCCCCCTGTCTTCAAATCCTCAACCCCCCTGTCTTCAAACCCTCAACCCCCCTGTCTTCAAATCCTCAACCCCCCTGTCTTCAAATCCTCAACCCCCCTGTCTTCAAACCCTCAACCCCCCTGTCTTCAAACCCTCAACCCCCCTGTCTTCAAATCCTCAACCCCCCTGTCTTCAAATCCTCAACCCCCCTGTCTTCAAACCCTCAACCCCCCTGTCTTCAAATCCTCAACCCCCCTGTCTTCAAACCCTCAACCCCCCTGTCTTCAAATCCTCAACCCCCCTGTCTTCAAACCCTCAACCCCCCTGTCTTCAAATCCTTAACCCCCCTGTCTTGAAATCCTCAACCCCCCTGTCTTCAAATCCTCAACCCCCCTGTCTTCAAATCCTCAACCCCCCTGTCTTCAAACCCTCAACCCCCCTGTCTTCAAATCCTCAACCCCCCTGTCTTCAAATCCTCAACCCCCCTGTCTTCAAATCCTCAACCCCCCTGTCTTCAAATCCTCAACCCCCCTGTCTTCAAACCCTCAACCCCCCTGTCTTCAAATCCTCAACCCCCCTGTCTTCAAACCCTCAACCCCCCTGTCTTCAAATCCTCAACCCCCCTGTCTTCAAACCCTCAACCCCCCTGTCTTCAAATCCTCAACCCCCCTGTCTTCAAATCCTCAACCCCCCTGTCTTCAAATCCTCAACCCCCCTGTCTTCAAATCCTCAACCCCCCTGTCTTCAAACCCTCAACCCCCCTGTCTTCAAATCCTCAACCCCCCTGTCTTCAAATCCTCAACCCCCCTGTCTTCAAATCCTCAACCCCCCTGTCTTCAAATCCTCAACCCCCCTGTCTTCAAATCCTCAACCCCCCTGTCTTCAAATCCTCCGGGATAAAATTGGTGTTTTGTTTTGAGGCGTTTCAAAACAAGAACCGCTTCTGAGCCGACTCACTGTTCACCTCCTTTTCATCCTTGGCCCTCAACCCCCCTCTCTTTCAGACCCTCATGCCAACGTCACATCACCGGCACCACCAGCGTCAGGGTGGTTTCAGTCGCACTGGTGGTGGGTGTGGTGGCAGCAGCAACTGCTACTGAGCCTTCTCACTATTCACTTTCCTTCGTCTCTCCTTCTTCTTGTGCCCTCAACTCCCACTCACACCACCAGACCCTCATGCCAACGTCACATCACCGGCACCACCAGCGCCAGGGGGGATAACAGTTGCGGTAGTGGTGGGTATAGTGGCAGGGGGAGTGGCGATTCTTGCACTGCTGCTCGTGGGGCTTACCTGGCTGCTGCTTCACCGTCAGAAAAGGCGAGGTAAGCTTTCAAATCAACTCAAGAGGTGAATTTGGAGATGACTCAAGAGTGTCGTGAGAAGCAGTAGCGAGCATGGTGGCAGCAGTAGCGAGCATGGTGGCAGCAGTAGCGAGCATGGTGGCAGCAGTAGCGAGCATGGTGGCAGCAGTAGCAAGCATGGTGGCAGCAGTAGCGAGCATGGTGCCAGCAGTAGCGAGCATGGTGGCAGCAGTAGCGAGCATGGTGGCAGCAGTAGCGAGCATGGTGGCAGCAGAAGTGGCGCATTTTGAGACTCACCTCGTTGCAGGCTGAGGGTGCAAAAAACATGGCCTGAAGCAGTTCAAAATCAAGGATCTGGAGTATCATTCCTCCTTTTTCTTCCTTTGTCAGCTCAAAACGTGTGTAATAAGTCGATTTTCGAGTCGACTCAAAAATCTGAGGCAGTTCAATCAAACTCAAGGACCTGGAGTATTATATTATTTCGAGACGTCTCAGGACCTGGAGTATTGTATTATTCCTATTCCCCTTCCCCTTCCCCTCTGAGACGAGTATCTCCCCTCTCCCCACGTCCCATTCCTGTCCCACCCATCTACCACCCCTCCACGCTCTATTTCACGTCCCCTGTCCCCTCCACTCCACCCCAAACCAGACTGGTGGCGAGGCGATCAAGGGGCTTAAACCGGTGGGCGTGCAGTGGTTCAGGCTGGCAGAGCTGGCAGATGCGGGCTGGCGGTTCAGGCTGACTGGTGGGGGGAGGAGGACTATGAGGCGATAGAGGGGCTGAACCTGGTGGGCGTGCAGCGGTTCAGGCTGGCAGAGCTGGCCGATGCACTGGTACCTCCTTTACCTTCAATTCCCCCTTCCTCCTCCCCTCCCTCCCTCCCCACCCGCCCACCCTCCCTCCCTCCCCCACCCGCACACATGCACCAGACTGGTGGGGGGAGGAGGACTATGAGGCGATAGAGGGGCTGAACCTGGTGGGCGTGCAGCGATTCAAGCTGGCGGAGCTGGCAGATGCGACCCAGGGGTTCAAGACACTGCTGGGGGAGGGCGGATACGGACAGGTACGAACTGAAGAAGAAGGTTGTATGGGGCAGGTGTGCGGGGTGGGTACGTCTGTGAGAGGAGGGCGCATCTGGGATGGTACAGCCAGCCAGGCAGTGGGAGTGAGGAAATGGGGGTTGGTTTTCAACCTGGGGGAGCTGGTAGATGCGACCCTCAGGGGTACCACGGATTTTGAGACGTCTCAAAATCCAAGTTTTGTCACAGTGGGGATGAGGAAGTGTTTTGAGTGGACCCAAAACACGGATTTTGAGACGTCACAAATTCAACTTTTGAGTCGACTCAAAAGTCAGCCCAGCCCAACACACGGATTTTGAGACATCACAACTTCGACTTTTATTGCAGAGGGGGTGAGGAATTCAAAGCTGGGGGAGCTGGCACGGCATATGCGACCCTCAGGGGTACCACGGGAAGTTTGCGTCAGGTGAGAGGGGGCGGTAGAATGCCCCCCCAGCCCTCTCCCAGCCTCCTCTCTGTGCACCGTTCCCCACCCCAGCTCACCCCAGCTCACCCCACCCCACCTCATCCCACCCCACCCCATGCCACCCCACCGCACGCCCAACAGGTGTATCACGGGCAGTTGCCATCAGGGGAGAAGGTGGCGGTCAAACGGGCAAAGCCAGGCGTGCAGGTGGGTTGAATGCAGTGCTGACGATTATGAGCATGTATGGTTGATGGGAGGCTGCATGGTTAGGATGCATGAATTGAGTAGGCGTGAGGTCAGCTGAGAGAACATCCGTGTGTAAGTTATTCTTGAGAACTCTCAAAATTGCCCTGTAGGCGTGAGATCAGCTGAAGAAGCATGCGTGTGTAAGTGACTGTTGAGCCATGGTTGCACTTGCTCTCTTTCCTTCCTATCCCACCAGACTGGGGCTGACCTCCTGAACTCCCTTCAACCGCCCCACACCACATACATCTCCCTTTGTGCCATGGTATACCTTCCTATTCCACCAGGTGAATGGAAAAGTGTTTCGCAACAAGATAGAGCTGCTGTCAGGCGTGGTGCTGCTATGGGGCTTCTTCTGACCTTTGATTACTCCCTTCAACTGTTCCACACCACACCACACTCCCTTGAACTATTCTGATTCCACCAGGTCAACGGCAAAGAGTTGCAGAACGAGATAGAGCTGCTGTTGGCACTGATGCACTGCAACCTGGTGCTGCTCAGGGGCTTCTGCTGACCTTGCGACACTACCTTCAACCGTTTTATACCACAACAGACTCCCTCTAACTCTTTCTACGCCGTTATACACCTTTCTGTTCTCTCAGGTGAATGGAGCTGCGTTCCGCAGCGAAATAGGGCTGCTGTCGGCAGTGCGGCACCGCAACCTGGTGCTGCTCAGGGGTTGGGTTGGGGCTGACCTCCTGAACTCCCTTCAACCGCCCCACACCACATACAACTCCCTTTGTGCCATGGTATACCTTCCTATTCCACCAGGTGAATGGGAAAGAGTTCTGAAACGAGACAGAGCTGCTGTCGGCAGTGCGCCACCGCAACCTGGTTCTGCTCGGAGGCTTCTGTAGACCGCGGAGCACTCCTTTTAACCTCCGTATACCGCACCACACTCCGTTTTCGCCTTCCTACAGTGCGCTACACCTTTCTGTTCTCCTTGTTCCCCCAGGTGAACGACAAGGAGTTCTGAAACGAGACAGAGCTGCTGTCGGCAGTGCGCCACCGCAACCTGGTGCTGCTCAGGGGCTGGGCTTCTGCTGACCTTGTCACACTCCCTTTGACCTTCTTATACCACAGCACACTCCCTTACACCGCTCTACACCACCCAACACCCCCAGGTGAACGGCAAGGAGTTTCGCAACGAGATAGAGCTGTTGTCGGCAGTGCGGCACCGCAACCTGGTGCTGCTGAGGGGCTTCTGTGTGGAGGCAGGGGAGCAGCTGCTGGTGTATGAATTCATTGAGAAAGGCACCCTGGAGGACATACTGAGAGGTGAGAGGAGGTGTGAAGTGGTGCTGAGAGGTGAGGAAGCTTTTAAATGTAGCAATAATGCAACCTGGTGCTGCTGCGCGGCTTCTGTGTGGAGGCGGGGGAGCAGCTGCTGGTGTATGAGTTTATCGAGAAAAACGACCTCCTTCCATTCACTCCTTCCATTCACTCCTTCCATTCACACCTTCCATTCACTCCTTCCATTCACTCCTTCCATTCACTCCTTCCATTCACTCCTTCCATTCACTCCTTCCATTCACTCCTTCCATTCACTCCTTCCATTCACTCCTTCCATTCACTCCTTCCATTCACACCTTCCATTCACTCCTTCCATTCACACCTTCCATTCACTCCTTCCATTCACTCCTTCCATTCACTCCTTCCATTCACTCCTTCCATTCACTCCTTCCATTCACTCCTTCCATTCACTCCCTCCATTCACTCCTTCCATTCACTCCTTCCATTCACTCCTTCCATTCACTCCTTCCATTCACTCCTTCCATTCACTCCTTCCATTCACTCCTTCCATTCACTCCTTCCATTCACTCCTTCCATTCACTCCTTCCATTCACTCCTTCCATTCACACCTTCCATTCACTCCTTCCATTCACACCTTCCATTCACTCCTTCCATTCACACCTTCCATTCACTCCTTCCATTCACTCCTTCCATTCACTCCTTCCATTCACTCCTTCCATTCACTCCTTCCATTCACTCCTTCCATTCACTCCTTCCATTCACTCCTTCCATTCACTCCTTCCATTCACTCCTTCCATTCACTCCTTCCATTCACTCCTTCCATTCACTCCTTCCATTCACTCCTTCCATTCACTCCTTCCATTCACTCCTTCCATTCACTCCTTCCATTCACTCCTTCCATTCACTCCTTCCATTCACTCCTTCCATTCACTCCTTCCATTCACTCCTTCCATTCACACCTTCCATTCACTCCTTCCATTCACTCCTTCCATTCACTCCTTCCATTCACTCCTTCCATTCACTCCTTCCATTCACTCCTTCCATTCACTCCTTCCATTCACTCCTTCCATTCACTCCTTCCATTCACTCCTTCCATTCACTCCTTCCATTCACTCCTTCCATTCACTCCTTCCATTCACTCCTTCCATTCACTCCTTCCATTCACTCCTTCCATTCACTCCTTCCATTCACTCCTTCCATTCACTCCTTCCATTCACTCCTTCCATTCACTCCTTCCATTCACATCCTTCCATTCACTCCTTCCATTCACTCCTTCCATTCACTCCTTCCATTCACATCCTTCCATTCACTCCTTCCATTCACTCCTTCCATTCACTCCTTCCATTCACTCCTTCCATTCACTCCTTCCATTCACTCCTTCCATTCACTCCTTCCATTCACTCCTTCCATTCACTCCTTCCATTCACTCCTTCCATTCACTCCTTCCATTCACTCCTTCCATTCACTCCTTCCATTCACTCCTTCCATTCACTCCTTCCATTCACTCCTTCCATTCACTCCTTCCATTCACTCCTTCCATTCACTCCTTCCATTCACTCCTTCCATTCACTCCTTCCATTCACTCCTTCCATTCACTCCTTCCATTCACTCCTTCCATTCACTCCTTCCATTCACTCCTTCCATTCACTCCTTCCATTCACTCCTTCCATTCACTCCTTCCATTCACATCCTTCCATTCACTCCTTCCATTCACTCCTTCCATTCACTCCTTCCATTCACTCCTTCCATTCACTCCTTCCATTCACTCCTTCCATTCACTCCTTCCATTCACTCCTTCCATTCACTCCTTCCATTCACTCCTTCCATTCACTCCTTCCATTCACTCCTTCCATTCACTCCTTCCATTCACTCCTTCCATTCACTCCTTCCATTCACTCCTTCCATTCACTCCTTCCATTCACTCCTTCCATTCACTCCTTCCATTCACTCCTTCCATTCACTCCTTCCATTCACTCCTTCCATTCACTCCTTCCATTCACTCCTTCCATTCACTCCTTCCATTCACTCCTTCCATTCACTCCTTCCATTCACTCCTTCCATTCACTCCTTCCATTCACTCCTTCCATTCACACCTTCCATTCACTCCTTCCATTCACACCTTCCATTCACTCCTTCCATTCACTCCTTCCATTCACTCCTTCCATTCACTCCTTCCATTCACTCCTTCCATTCACTCCTTCCATTCACTCCTTCCATTCACTCCTTCCATTCACTCCTTCCATTCACTCCTTCCATTCACTCCTTCCATTCACTCCTTCCATTCACTCCTTCCATTCACTCCTTCCATTCACTCCTTCCATTCACTCCTTCCATTCACTCCTTCCATTCACTCCTTCCATTCACTCCTTCCATTCACTCCTTCCATTCACTCCTTCCATTCACTCCTTCCATTCACTCCTTCCATTCACTCCTTCCATTCACTCCTTCCATTCACTCCTTCCATTCACTCCTTCCATTCACTCCTTCCATTCACTCCTTCCATTCACTCCTTCCATTCACTCCTTCCATTCACTCCTTCCATTCACTCCTTCCATTCACTCCTTCCATTCACACCTTCCATTCACTCCTTCCATTCACACCTTCCATTCACTCCTTCCATTCACTCCTTCCATTCACTCCTTCCATTCACTCCTTCCATTCACTCCTTCCATTCACTCCTTCCATTCACTCCTTCCATTCACTCCTTCCATTCACTCCTTCCATTCACTCCTTCCATTCACTCCTTCCATTCACTCCTTCCATTCACTCCTTCCATTCACTCCTTCCATTCACTCCTTCCATTCACTCCTTCCATTCACTCCTTCCATTCACTCCTTCCATTCACTCCTTCCATTCACTCCTTCCATTCACTCCTTCCATTCACTCCTTCCATTCACTCCTTCCATTCACTCCTTCCATTCACTCCTTCCATTCACTCCTTCCATTCACTCCTTCCATTCACTCCTTCCATTCACTCCTTCCATTCACACCTTCCATTCACTCCTTCCATTCACACCTTCCATTCACACCTTCCATTCACACCTTCCATTCACTCCTTCCATTCACTCCTTCCATTCACTCCTTCCATTCACTCCTTCCATTCACTCCTTCCATTCACTCCTTCCATTCACTCCTTCCTTCCCATTCACTCCTTCCATTCACTCCTTCCATTCACTCCTTCCATTCACTCCTTCCATTCACTCCTTCCATTCACTCCTTCCATTCACTCCTTCCATTCACTCCTTCCATTCACTCGTTCCATTCACTCCTTCCATTCACTCCTTCCATTCACTCCTTCCATTCACACCTTCCATTCACTCCTTCCATTCACTCCTTCGATTCACTCCTTCCATTCACTCCTTCCATTCACTCCTTCCATTCACTCCTTCCATTCACTCCTTCCATTCACTCCTTCCATTCACTCCTTCCATTCACTCCTTCCATTCACTCCTTCCATTCACACCTTCCATTCACTCCTTCCATTCACACCTTCCATTCACTCCTTCCATTCACTCCTTCCATTCACTCCTTCCATTCACTCCTTCCCTCCATTCACTCCTTCCATTCACTCCTTCCATTCACTCCTTCCATTCACTCCTTCCATTCACTCCTTCCATTCACTCCTTCCATTCACTCCTTCCATTCACTCCTTCCATTCACTCCTTCCATTCACTCCTTCCATTCACATCCTTCCATTCACTCCTTCCATTCACTCCTTCCATTCACATCCTTCCATTCACTCCTTCCATTCACTCCTTCCATTCACTCCTTCCATTCACTCCTTCCATTCACTCCTTCCATTCACATCCTTCCATTCACTCCTTCCATTCACATCCTTCCATTCACTCCTTCCATTCACTCCTTCCATTCACTCCTTCCATTCACTCCTTCCATTCACTCCTTCCATTCACTCCTTCCATTCACTCCTTCCATTCACTCCTTCCATTCACTCCTTCCATTCACTCCTTCCATTCACTCCTTCCATTCACTCCTTCCATTCACTCCTTCCATTCACTCCTTCCATTCACTCCTTCCATTCACTCCTTCCATTCACTCCTTCCATTCACTCCTTCCATTCACTCCTTCCATTCACTCCTTCCATTCACTCCTTCCATTCACTCCTTCCATTCACTCCTTCCATTCACTCCTTCCATTCACTCCTTCCATTCACTACCTTCCATTCACTCCTTCCATTCACATCCTTCCATTCACTCCTTCCATTCACTCCTTCCATTCACTCCTTCCATTCACTCCTTCCATTCACTCCTTCCATTCACTCCTTCCATTCACTCCTTCCATTCACTCCTTCCATTCACTCCTTCCATTCACTCCTTCCATTCACTCCTTCCATTCACATCCTTCCATTCACTCCTTCCATTCACTCCTTCCATTCACTCCTTCCATTCACTCCTTCCATTCACTCCTTCCATTCACTCCTTCCATTCACTCCTTCCATTCACTCCTTCCATTCACACCTTCCATTCACTCCTTCCATTCACACCTTCCATTCACTCCTTCCATTCACACCTTCCATTCACTCCTTCCATTCACTCCTTCCATTCACTCCTTCCATTCACTCCTTCCATTCACTCCTTCCATTCACACCTTCCATTCACTCCTTCCATTCACTCCTTCCATTCACTCCTTCCATTCACTCCTTCCATTCACACCTTCCATTCACTCCTTCCATTCACACCTTCCATTCACTCCTTCCATTCACTCCTTCCATTCACTCCTTCCATTCACTCCTTCCATTCACTCCTTCCATTCACTCCTTCCATTCACTCCTTCCATTCACTCCTTCCATTCACTCCTTCCATTCACTCTTTCCATTCACTCCTTCCATTCACTCTTTCCATCCTCTCCCTCATTCTCCCTCAACCCCCCCACAATGCCCCAGGCTCGCCAGACACACGCCTGTCGTGGCACAACAATTTGGACATTGCATTCTGGATCTGTGTTTTTAGAATTCTAAAAAAAAAAGGAAACCCACAATGCCCCAGGCTCGTCAGGCACGCGCCTGCCTGTCGAGACAAGCACAACAAGCTGGGTTGGGTATTGCATGGGGAGCAGGCAGGGGGTTCGCGTGGCTGCTGCATGAAGCTGTACTGTATCTCCCTGTCCGCTCCATCCTCTCTCATCCCCTCCTCTCGCTCCTCCAATTTACTCTCCCTCAACCCCCCCACAACGCACCAGGCAAGTCCGACTTGCACCTGACATGGAAGCAGCGGTTGGACATCGCCTGTGGAGCAGCCAGGGGGTTCGCCTACCTGCACCATCAGATCAAGCCGCCTATCATTCACCGAGACGTGAAGGTGGGAAACGGGGGGTTGGGGGAGGTGTGAGTGATGAAAGGAGGAGAGGGTGCGAGGGACGTTTCAAAACCCAAAGGGGTTCGCCTACCTGCACCATCAGATCAAGCCGCTTATCATTCACCGCAACGTGAAGGTGGGTGGGAGAGAACGTGCTGGTGTGTGCAGGTATGCGTGCACATGTGAGCCATTGCGTGTATGTGTGCGTGCTATTGAGCATACCTTCACCATCAGATCAAGCCGCCTATCATTCGTCGCAACGTGAAGGTGGGTGGGTGGGAGAGAATGTGTTAGTGTGTGCGGGTATGCGTGCACGTGTGCGACATTGCTTGTATGAGGATGTGCGTGATGAGGATGTGCGTGCAAGTGGGCCCACATCCTCATCACAGCGTTATTGGAGGCCACATCCAAGGTGGTGGACTGCGGTTGATTTTGAGTTGACTTTTGAGTCGACTCAAAAGTCAACATCCAAGGTGGTGGACTGCGGTTGATTTTGAGAATTCTCAAAATCAACCTCAAACATATTGGAGGCCAATGTGGTGGACTTCGGGATCTCACTCTTATGATCCGCCCCCACCTCTCCCCATCTCTCCCCATCTCCCTCCACCTCACCTCACCGCAACCCACCCCACTGCAGACGGCCAACATCCCGATCACAGTATCAGGGGAGGCAAAGGTGGCGGAATTTGAAATCTCACTCTCCCCAATGCCCCCAATCACGCCACTTCCCCTTCCTTCCCCACTGCCCACACTGGCCATAGCCGTCGCCCGTCCCCACCACAGACGGCCAACATCCAGATCACAGCAGCGGGGGAGGCAAAGGTGGCAGACTTTGGGATGTAGCTCTTATCACCTACCCCATTCTCACACTACCAACCCCACCCCATTCCACCTCACCCCACCCCACTACAATCCGCCAACATCTTAGTCACAGCAGCAGGGGAGGCGAAGGTGGCTGACTTTGGCATCTCACTAACCCTAAACCAATTACCATTCTTCCTCCCCCACCCCACCCTATCCCACCCCACCCCACCCCACCACAGACCGCCAACATCCTAATCACAGCAGCGGGGGAGGCAAAGGTGGCAGACTTTGGGATCTCCAAGGCGGTGATGGAGGGGGAGCAGATGGACACGCAGGTCAAGGGCACCGTGGTGAGTGACTGTAAGGGGGTGAGCTCGGTGAATATAAGCGCATGTGACACTAATGAGTTGTGAGCAGAGGCGCTTGGGCATGAAGGTGGCTGACTTTGGGATCTCCAAGGCGGTGATGGAAGGGGAGCAGCTGGACACGCAGGTCAAGGGCACCGTGGTACGAGCTGGTGTGACTATAACGGGGTGTGGCTATGTGTGGTTGTAACTATAAGCCCTTGTGGGTAGAGTCATTCAGGCACACGTGCATGGCCTTGGGATCTCCAAGGCTGTGATGGAGGCTGGGGGGAGCAGCTGGGCACGCAGGTCAAGGGCACCGTGGTACGTGACTATAAGAGGGGTGACTATAACCGGGGGGGTATGTATGTGACTATAGGAGAAGGTGAGGGTGTCACTTTGGACCCCATCTCTCTGTTTCTCGTCCCCATCTCTCTGTTTCTCGTCCCCATCTCTCTGTTTCTCGTCTCCTCCCTACCACACCTGTTTCAGGGCTACCTGGACCCCGAGTACTACATGTCAGATCTCCTGACCGAGAAGAGCGACGTGTTCAGCTTCGGCATCGTGCTGCTCGAGATCGCCACGGGCCTCCGGCCAATCAGTGACAACCAGCACATCCGTCAGCTGGTCATCAAGCGCGTCATGTCGGGCGGCAGGGGCGCGACAGCTGTCATCGACCCTGCGCTGCTGACTGCGGTAGGGGGAGCGATGGAGGGAGGAGGAGGGAATGTGGAGGTGGTAGTGGATGCCGCTGGGCAATCCCAAGGGGGAAGCTTAGGTGGTGTTCCCGAGGAGGTGGAGGCGACGTTTGAGTGGTTTCTCAAGCTGGGCATGCGGTGCAGCGCCAGGCTGTCGCAGGCCCGCCCCACCATGCAACACGTGGCAGCTGAGCTGGACGCCATGCGGGCGAGGGTTATCCAGATTGTGAGGCTCCGAGGAGGAGCTGGTGGTGCTGGCAGTGGTGGTGAGAGCGGTGGTGACAGTGGTGCTGACAGCGGTGGTGGTAATACTGCTGCTGCTGTTGCTGTCGCTGCTGCTGGTGCTAGTGGTGCTGGCACTGGTGTCTCCTCTGCTACTTTCGTCAGTGGCGCTAGCGCTGGTGCTTGCACTGGTCTAGGCAGTAGTGTAAGTACCACTGGTGCTACTAGCACTGCTTTTAGCACGGGTACCAGTGCGGTTAGTGAGGAGAGATTCTGGGAGGACATGGCAAACGAAGGGGCTCTGGTGCCGGGGTTCAATGATGATGAGGAGGAGATGGAGTACGGTCAAGAGGTTTATGAAGAGATGATGCGAGAGGCACGTGAGGGACAGGGAAAGGAGGGAACTGGAGGGGTTTCTGGGAGTGTGGGAGGTGGAGGGTACACGATGAGCAGCAGTGAGGGTGCGTGGAGGGCCGGGGGGTCGACAACAGGCTGGACAAGTGACAGTGCTCCGAGTAGAGAGATCTGACACGTGGCAGGCTTGGGAAGGGGAGGAGGTCTGCTTGGGAGACCTCACCAGGGCTGGAAGTTGAGGAGGACCAAGAGGTGTGGGATGGGATTTTCTTAGTCGACTCAAAAAGTAAGCCTGGGAGGAAGGCGGTGTGGTTTTATTTGGGCTGGAACTCGAGGAGGAGGACCACGAGGTGGGAAAGGAGGAGAGGGAGGGTTGGCAGGAGTGTGGGGGGTGGAGAGTATACGAGCAGCGACGATGAAGGTTACACAGGTCACGACGAAACACCGTGTGCAGTGAAAGACCTGCATTAATAAGCATTGTTGTGAGTGACTCACAATACTTTGCTCCACATGAGCAAGTATTGCATTGAATGCTCGTGTTTTCGCTTCTTGTGTTTATGTGTGTGTGAGCCTTCTTGTGCACATTAAACCACATCCCTATCTTCCAATTACCAAGCCTTTTGGTTGATGGAATGACGTAAATGTGCTGTCAGGATATATATTAAAAAAATCCGGAAAAAATATAATAGGACGGTGTGCTGGATTGTGTTAGAAACTTACCGTATGTGCTACAACGGAACTCGCTGCACTTGGCGATACATCTAAACTGGGGCATTTCCCGCCAATTCCCGAACAGCGCGTCAGTCAGAAGTGATCAGCTGCGCTTCGCTGAAAAGCAATTTAGACAAGATGCAGTGCAATGTGGTTCGGTTCGGTTGTGGGCCTCACCACTTTAGACCAATCGTTATTCACCAATTTGCGTATGAAAGCACGATCTGCGAAGAAACCTGCACCACCTAGGGAATGTCCTCAGCAGGAACGGTAGGAGCAGCAGCAGCAGAAGCATCGTCCCCTCCCATTCACGTCATGCTTAGCGAGGTCTAGAATTTATACACTTTTCAGTGTGGAGACGACCGACATTCGTTGGCACGCGGCGTTAGAGTTATTTCCAAATGGTACGAAATTCTCGAATCCCAACGTAGTAGATTTCCTCCTCCCCTCCCGTTACTGCCGTTCCAATTTCGTGAACTCGGTTTCTCCATCCTCACCCTCCCACTTTCCCGCTCCCAATCCCCTCTTTATTAGTCGCTCGGAGAATCGTTTTGAGACGACCCAGAAAACCGTTTGAGTCGACTCGATTATCTTTCCCTCAAAACTCGCCTTTCCTCTACCTGCCGTCTTGCCCTTTGTTGAACATAGCTTTCATTGCGAACTCACCTCCCGTCTCCCGCTCCAATTCTCCCTTGCAGCCTCACCCCTCGTCTCCCGTTCCCTTTCCCCGTTGCCTCGTTTTTGAGAATTCTCAAAAACCAGTTTGTCTCTTGTCCCTCGCAACCTCATCCTCATATCCCATCCCCCCCTGCAGCTTCAACCCTTGTCTCCGACTCTTCCGCCTGCAGCCTCACCTCTAGTTTCCCGCTTCCCAATCCCCCCTGTAGCCTCAACCCTGGTCTCCTGGTCCCAATACCCTCTGCAACCCCACACCTTGTCCCTCCTGCTCCCACCCACTTCCCTGTTTATTGATGACGTGTATGACAAAACCAGGCCGCCCGGGAATATCAGGAACGGGTGGAGAGCACGTCCTTCAGCACGGTGAATGGTGGCGCCAAGAGGAGTCGCATGAGTGACTTCCCTGAAAATGTGTAGCCCCCCCTGCAACGTCAAACCAGGCCGCCCGGGAAGGTACGGAAAGGGTGGAGAGCACGTCCTTCTGCACGGTGAATGGACGCGCCAAGAGGAGCCGCATGACTTATTTTTCCCACCCACTTCCTTCTTATGGATGGCGGATATGACAAAACAGGCCGTTCAGGATCATACGGAAAGGGTGGAGAGCACTTCCTTCAGCACGGTGAATGGAAGCGTCAAGAGGAGCCGCATGACTGCATTCTCCGATTTCTCCGAGGACGCAGCCTTAGAAAAGAAAAACGCGGCGGATGAGGCGATCTCCCTCCTCTACGCCGGCCTCTGCATTCCTGCACAGCACGCTGATCACCCGCTTTGGCGCAACGCGGTGCAAGCCATTGCACGTGCGGGAAGCAGCTACATCCCTCCCGATCGCCGCCACATCGGTAGCTCTGGATTGAAGCAGTCCCGAGTATTGATCGAGCGGGAATTGGAGCCCGTTGCAGCGAGCTGGAAGCGGCATGGCGTCACCCTCGCAATTGACACGATGACGGATAGGCGCGGCCGTTCGCAAGCCAATGTGTGGCTGATCAACGACTCTGGGCGCGTGTTCATGGAGAGCATTGACTGCAGCATGTACTGCAGTATGGAGGGCCGCAGTAAGGACGATTGCAGGAAGGAGGACTGCAGTGTGGAGGGCCGCAGTAAGGTCGATTGCAGGAAGGAGGACTGCAGTGTGGAGGGCCGCAGTAAGGTCGATTGCAGGAAGGAGGACTGCAGTGTGGAGGGCCGCAGTAAGGTCGATTGCAGGAAGGAGGACTGCAGTGTGGAGGGCCGCAGTAAGGTCGATTGCAGGAAGGAGGACTGCAGTGTGGAGGGCCGCAGTAAGGTCGATTGCAGGAAGGAGGACTGCAGTGTGGAGGGCCGCAGTAAGGTCGATTGCAGGAAGGAGGACTGCAGTGTGGAGGCCGAGACATCCGACTACATTCGCAGAACCCTACGGGCGATTGTGGAGAAGGTCGGGCCCGAGAGCATTGTTGCTCTCTGCATGGACGGTGGGAGTAGCTACGCTGGTGCTTGCACGGAATTGATACGCGAGTGGCCGCATATTGAGTATGTGCCTTCTGCTGTTCATGCGTTGAATCGAATGATGGAGGAGATTGGGAAGATGGCATGGGCCAAGGGGGTGGTTGACAGGACGGATGAGCTTATTGGGTTTCTCCGTATCCACGGCGGCGCGATACGCTACTGCCTGAAGAGCATAGGACAGCCCGATGGCAAGGTGTTGCAAGTGTTGAGGTCGCGAAACGCAAGGTTCGGAGCACAGTACGTTGCTGTGTCTAGCCTTTGTGAGCTTCGGCCGCAGCTGGCGCGGATGGTGTCGAGCGAAGCATGGAAGGTGTGGTTTACAGAGACGAAGCAGAAGGCGAAGGAGGAGGCTGAGGGATTCGCCACGTTTGTCGGGGACTCAGCGTGGTGGAAGGCTGCTGAGTTGTTCTCGAAGCTGATGAAGCTAGTGTATGCGGTGATGCAGGAGACGGCTTCGAGCGGCAACGCAATGATGGGTCGGATGTATGACATGGTGCTGCAATTGTCACAAGATGTGGATGAGGTACTGAAGGGAGATGGAGAGTTGTTGAGTGAAGCGGAGAAGGATGGAATTTCGGAGCTTGTGAAGGAGAGGTGGCTCGGGAGCTTTGCGTGTACTTTGCACGTGGTGGGCCAGATCCTCAATCCGGCCAACCAGGATCGTGAGATTTTCGGTAGGGACCCAGAAATATCAAGGGCCTTCAAGGCCTACATTGACAGCCACAGCAAATTCCTTGCGCGAAACTGGAATCTTTCGGCTTTTCTGGACAGTGTTTTTAACTTCGCTCGTGAGGGAGTGGAGAGGAGGACTTCTTCGGCCCTGGAAGACGGTTTTTTCGCATTCGGGAATTCGATTCATGGTAGATTTCATTCGTGTGACGCGCGGGCTGAGCGGGATGCAGTGAGGGAAGGGAAGCTCAGCATGGTGCAGTGGTGGACTAATCACAGCTGTGACCACCCTGAGATCACGGGCCTTGCATGCCGGGTTCTCTCTCAGCCCGTGTCTGCAGCGACTTGCGATTGGAACTGGACAGAGTGGGATTCAGTACGCACTAGCCGGCGCAAGAAGTTGGGTTTCAAAAAGTGCACCGATATGGCATACATTGCGCACAACTGGCCGGCGGTGCAAAACAGGGGGGACGGTTCTCGAGAGGGGCTGGAGGTGGCAGCAGAGGATAGCCTTGACTCTCCCGTCTCTGCGGAGCATGCTGCGGTCGAGGAATTGGTAGAGGAGGAGGAGGAGGAGGAGGAGGAGGAGGAGGAGGAGGAGGAGGAGGAGGAGGAGGAGGAGGAGGAGGAGGAGGAGGAGGAGGAGGAGGAAAAGGAGGAGGAGGAGCAGGAGGAGGATGAGGAAAAGGAGGAGGAGGAGCAGGAGGATGAGGAGTAAGATGGGGAGGAGGAAAGGGAGGAAGATGAACCGTAAATGGATAGGCATCGGTAGCAATGAGCTAAGGACATATATGGGCGGGACGTGGATTTTGGAAGGGTAGTCCTGGTCAGTGGTTTATTTGGTAGAAAAAAATTATGTATTCTGATGTTTAATGTGATATTCATCTACCCTGAACCAAACTGTTTTGTTTCCCCCCCTCTTTTCCTACCTTCTACTTCTGAACCAAGTGTATCCCACCCTAATCTCTCCTCCCCCCCCTCCCCCCCCCCCCGCCAAAGTCCTCAGATTTCAACAGGTTGCCAGTTCAATCCGTGCACAACCGTGGCAAGACAGCCGGTGCAGGCGTAGCTAGCTAGGCTTCTGCTTCTGCTGCTGCTGCTCCAGAAGCCTGGTTGCCCGAGAGTGCATTTCCTGGTGGGATCCTAGCATCCTAGCACAAGGGCGGAGTGCTTTTGTGTGACTTTAAATTATTGTCTTCCTTCCCCGCCCCCATTTCTCCCTTCTCCCCCGTCATCTTTCCAGTTTTGGCATGCTTACCACCATCCCCATCCTCTGTCCACTTCACCCTTTGTCCATTGCACCTTCTCCCTTCCTCTCTCACCTCCTTTCTTCCTCTCTCCATCTGCTCCCCCCCTTTCTCTCTGCTCTCCTCCCTCATCGTTACAGTTGGTGGCATTATCACCACCGTTTCCATCGTCTCTCCATTCATCCCCCGCAATTACATCATCTCAATTACAATTCCTCCTCTTCAAACGGTCCTCACCATCCCCAACTGCACTTATGTCGCCCCAATGGAGCAACCACGCTCTATCTCCCCCTCTTCACCTTCCCTTCTCTCTCTCCCTCTCCCTCTCACTCTCTCTCTCCCTCTCCCTCTCACTCTATCACTCTCTCCTCTCTCCCCTCTCCCCCCCTCCCCCACCTCCCCTCGCAACACTTGATAACTATGTGAGTCAGGTCAACAAGAGGCATTTCCTGCTCGTCCTACCCTCCACCATCCTCTTCTGCATCTAGTCACTGGCTGCAACCACTCTCTACCTCATCCTCTTCACCTTCCTCTCTCCCCTTTCCTCTGTTTCACCTATGCTCACCTATGGTTGCAACCACACTTAACCTCCTGCCCCCCACATTCGACCGCACACCCCACATGCCCCACACCCCCCTGCCAATCTCACCTCTCTCCTCTCCACCATTCATATGGCAGCAACCGCTCTCTATCTCCTCATCCCCGCACTCCATGTCACCCCTCACATGCCTCACACCCCCCCTGTTGACCTTCCGTCCTCTCCACTGCTACAAAAGCTTTTGTTGCTGCCCTTTGGGCTGCCCGGAAAGAACTCCCGATTCGGGCGTTTTATCGCGTTTTACCCTCGTTATAGTCGCACTTGGTGCAGTGATTTCTGGCTCCTGCAGCTAAACTTCAATATATGAAGAGAAGGGGGTTATGTAGACTCAGTAGGGTGTGTTTGTATGGCGGTAAGGCCTCTTATCAGATCAACCTCTCCTCAGACTCGCACTGCACTGCAATAAAACACATGTAACCGCATTCAACCGCACTGAAACGCATTGAGCCGTGCAATTCTGATCAGAGGTGTGTCTAATATGAGGCGCCTAAACACGCCTTCGAGGCAAAAGAAGGAGCAGGCAATAACAAGGCGATGCTGGTGGGATGGCCCGACAGGAGTAGTGCCATGGAGAGTAATGGATTCGGCCAGGGGAGGTGGATTCTGTTGGAATTGTGGGAATGGAGTCGGTATGTGCCTCCCCCATATCTAGCAGCCTCAGTCACAAATGGGGGAGACAAATACCGAATCTAGAAATGGCAACTACAGCAACCGCGTTAAGACCAAGTGTCGGAACTAGAACAAAGGTCCGCCCTTCTATCCCTCTTTCTCTCCTCCCGCAACTCGCCTTCTCTCCACCCCTGCCTGACCTCTCTTCGCTTCCAACCTGCCCTCCAATGATTAAACTTCTCTCGGCCTCTGCCATTAGGCTGTGGTCTTGCAGGTATAACAATTGGTTCTTTACGCCATTACCTTATCCCAAAATGCAACGTGGAGAAGCAGAGGGTGGGGTACGAGAGGGAGGGGCTATAGAGGGGGGGAAATCAGGGAGCGGGGCAGCAGAGTCGGGGGCAGAAGAGGGAGGGGCGGCAGAGGGGAGGCGTAGCAGAGAGTGGGGCAGCAGAGGGAGGGGCGGCTGAGGGAGCGGCGGCTGAGGGAGGGGCAGTAGAGTGCATGCCTGGAAGGAGCGACAAGGGAGAATGATCAGATGCTGTGGCAGTTTGAGATGGTAGTGTGGTTGTGGTAGGCGTGTCAGGAGTGCATTTAGGCAGTGCTCGCTATAGTGGAGAGTGTGGATTCTGCTATGGTGTAAATCAATTTGAAACTAAATATTGGGTGTGTCCTTGTGCTACTCTCGTAGAGTCCTAAGGGTGTGCTTCAAACCTTTCGTGTCACACACTTGTCACATTATAACAATGCAACGAGCAGGTCTTGCTCTATACATTCACTACAACACCCAATCTTGGAGAAGGCACATGTCCTCTGCAGTTGCATGTCTTCAAGCAGCTAGAATGTGTAAAAGTGTGTGCTTATAATGTGGACGGAGTCATCTTCCATGCCGCGAAGACATGAGGCGGCGTGCTGGCAGACTAACAGGGGCTTTGGAAAGGAGAAGAAAGATGGGAGAGAGAGAGAGAGAGAGAGAGAGAGGAAAGAGTCAGGAGTAGAAGGAGAGGCAGGAGAGGGAGGAGAGATATAGGGGAAGAGGCAGGAGAGGGAGAACAGGGGCAGGAGAGGGAGGATAGGGAGGATATAGGTAGGCGCAGGGGGGGAGGAAAGTTATTGGGGAGAGAGGAAGGAAAGGGAGGAGAATGGAAGGACAAGCAAGAGAGAGGAGGGACAGGGAGGAGAGAGGAAGAACAGGGAAGGGAGAAGGTAGGCAGGGAGGAGAGAGTGGGAGGAAACGATGAGAGAGGCGAGGAAGGGATGAGAGAGGGGAGGAAGGGATGAGAAAGGGGAGGAAGGGATGAGAGAGGGGAAGAAGGGGTGCGAGAGGTGGGGAATGGATGTGAGAGGGCAGGAAGGGATGAGAGAGGGGTGGAATGGACGAGCGAGGGGAGGAAGGGATGAGATAGAGGTGGAAGGGACGAGAGCAGGGAGGAAGGGATGTAAGGGCAAGTATCTGTTAGAGGTCCACTGGTGATCCCCGATTGATTCTAGGGAAGGGTTACAGGCTCGTTGTCCTGGGGGGTTATGGGTGCACTGACCCGCTACTTAAAAATCCCTTTCATCCTAGTGGTCTAGTGACTGGGATTCTGAAATGGTATCAGAGCAAAGGTCTCAGGTTCGAATCCCAGTGTGTGCACTTCGGGCATCCCAGTGCGGGGGGGGGTTGTGTTAGAGGTCCACTGGTGATCCCCGATTGATCCTAGGGAAGGGTTACAGGCTCGTTGTCCTGGGGGGTTTTGGGCGCACTAACCCGCTACTTGACAATCCCTTTTATCCCAGTGGTCTAGTGACTGGGATTCTGAAAGTATAATACATTTAATCATGGTTCCTTTGCAAGGACAGGTAAGAATTCACATTCTTGAAGAATAATGCAGCATTGACATGCTACCTACATATGCCCGATCCACACGCATCTCCACTCTTCAGCAATGACTGTCGAATAACTATACTTCGTAGCTTAGGAATTAGAAGAGCTAGGCAATAGGGCTTGCATTACTGAGATGGGAGAGGACGAACAGGCAAGGCAAGCAACAGTAGGTACACCACCAATGGAATCTAACTACAAAAACTACACTAACCTATGCTGTAGGCAGTGATACAAAACTTGCAAATGTAACTTTGACATTGACAACATGCAATATCCACCTTTTCACAACCTTCCCACAGAGCGGACGGAACCGTTGGACACGGGAGAACGGTGGAGGAACGGGCAAGAACTGGGCCCCCTAACGGGTCAGCCAGTCTGACCGGAACAGGTGCATGGAGTGGAGTGAGGGTGGTACTGTCGCGAAAGAAACAGCGGGAAGCACCTGAGTCAAGCGTAAAGGTGTGCAAGGCCTCAGCAGGCGCAGTACCAGGGTGAGCAGACTCATTAGCACCTATAGCAGTAGCCTCTATACCTGGGTCAGGCGGCACACACAGAGTAACCCTCAGCACTAACAGACAAGGCATACATAGCAGCAAGGATAGCATCATAGTCAAGATTAAAGATAGCAACTCCAGACCTAAACAGCTCTGCCCAGCGCGGGCGCTCGGCATCGTCACCAAAATCTGCGCGCCAAGCGTCGTCTAGGCGGGAGAAGCAGCGGTGCTGAGTGTGAGGCTTCCCGCATGTCTGACTAGCACGGTCACCCGTGCAAATGACATACGGGCAGCTAACACTACCCCCAGACGCCCCACGTTGAGCAACCCACTCATGAAGCTGCTGGGGTGAAGAGGTCTCGCTGCGACGCTCCTACTGCTGCCGCAGGCCACCGCTAGAATCTCCACTATGAACAGCTCCACCCCGACTTCCACCACCCCCGCCGCCGCCACTACCGCCACTCCCACCGCGGCCACCACTGCCGCCACCAAACCCCCATGTATGACTAGCACGGTCACCCGTGCAAATGACACACGGGCAGCTAACACTACCCCCAGACGCCCCACGTTGAGCAACCCACTCATGAAGCTGCTGGGGTGAAGAGGTCTCGCTGCGACGCTCCTGCTGCTGCCGCAGGCCATCGCTAGAACCTCCCCTCTGAACAGCTCCACCCCGACTTCCACCACCCCCGCCGCCGCCACTACCGCCACTCCGACCGTTGCCACCACTGCCGCCACCAGAGCCCCCACTCCCGCCACCACTCCCACCGCTGCCACCACCTCCACTACCTCCACCACCTCCACTGCCGCCCCCACTACCACTACCGCTGCCACCTCCACCACTCCTGCCACCCTTGTCCTTGCCGCTGCGGTGCTTCCCACTAGCAGAAGCAGCCCCGACGTCCTCAGCACCAAAGACGTCAACAGGAGCAGCAGAGGCGTAGGAGGGGGCAAGGGGGGAGGGGGAACACCCCTCAAAGAAGGGCATGCGAGGAGTGCCACAAGCGGCGCCTACAGCAACTGCACTACTCTCAGCTGCAATGAGGTGCTACTCGAGCAGGTCAACATTGAGGTCCGTGGGGTCAAGGGAGAGAAAGTGGTCCCTGCTTGCGCGAAGAGAGTCAGGAAAGCGGGTGACTAGGAAGTAGAGAGTGATGTACATCGGATGGGGGAACCTGTCAAGGAACTTTGTTGGGAGGGCAGCGCGGTAGCGAGCGTCGCTAGTGCGAAGGTGGGAAACGAGGTCCTCTACCGTGGAAAAGGCGGACAGCTCGGGAAAGAGGTAGGGCAGTATAAGACGGCCTAGAGCAGCAGTGGCAGGGGAGGAGTAACGGGCGACTACAACTTCTTACAGTGCTTTAGCAGTCTTGTGCTGTCCGAAGTGAACGCATTCGGCTAACGGCAGGTGGTTGCGAATGGATAAGCGAGCAGCAGCGTCATGGGTAAGTCACTGTGAGTGAGTCGCACTGCCAGTTGAGGCAGGAGGGGCGAGAGAGGCGCCAGACGTGTGGTCAAACAACGAAACGCTGTCTCTAATGTCGCTCAGTAGGTACAGCTGTAAGTTGTCAAGCCACATGTTAAACTGGATCGGACGGCCCTCATGATCGAACGTGAGGACACGGAGAGAAGCCATAGCGGGCAGAGCAGGGTGGCGCGCTACAGACAGAGCACCATGCAGGCAGAGCAGAGCGGCACACGGCGCACGGCGCACATCACGCAGGCAGAGCAGAGGGGCGGCGAGCGGGCCGCAAGTGGCGGCGCATAGGCTGCACGGAGGGTGGCTCACCGGCTGCAAGGGGTGGCAGGCGGGCCACAGGGTGGGCGGCGAGCAAGCTGCACGAGCGGCGGGTGGGCCACAAGCAGGCGGCGCGCGGGCTGCAGGGGTGGCGGGCGGGCCGCAAGCCAACGGCGCGCGGGCTGCAGGGGCGGCGGGCGGGTTGCAAGCGGGCGGCGCGCGGGCTGTAGGGGCAGCGGGCGAGCTGCAAGCGGGCGGCGTGCGAGCTGCACGGGCGGCAGGCGCCTGGCACTCTAGGACAACCTGCACCACAGACATCGCAGCACGGAAGTGTGGGGAAACCCGCGAGCGCAGCCAGTGATGGCGTCGTCTGCAACGACAAAGACGACGACCACAACACGACACACCCCGACGAGACGAATGCGGCCAAGAGTCAGCCCCGCGTCACGATTTCTGTGCTGGCCGGCGAATCGCCATTGCCGTCGCCAGTGCCGCTGAAGCCGCAGCGTCCGCCATGCTTTGACCCGAGTGAACGGGGTGGTCCTACCGTTCAGGCGTGGTTATTCACGTTGAACGTTTTCTTCGACGCCAACTACGTCTCGGAGGATACGGCGAAAATCCGCTACGCCGTGTCGCTGCTGCGAGGACCCGCCATGGATTGGTGGCGTGTCATCGTCACGAAGCCGGTGGACTATGCAACTCTACCGACACGGGAAGGACAAACCGGACCCTGGGCGCCGTTGTATTTCGTGGAGGTGCCCCAATATCGCACATGGGACACGTGGTGCACAGGTCTGCGCACTCGAATTGAGCCAAGTACAGCTTCGATCGCGGCGCGTCAGAAGCTTTGCACTTGGCGCCAACTCGGATCCGTCCAAGATTACACCAGCAGGTTTCTGGCGCTGTGTGAGCAGATGGGCTACATGCACGAATCTGAGCGCATCGACCGCTACATCGGCGGCCTGAAGCACGACATTGCTCAGGAAATCCAGCTCCGCGGTGTCACCGACTTTTAGGAAATTCTCGCTATGGCTGAGAAACAACTGGGGACATCGGTCGACCAAGACCAGGGTCCTACGGAAGTAGCAACAACTGGGGACATCGGTCTTGTGGGACAAACAAGGGCGCTATGATACGTGCCATCACCGTGAATGCCGCTGCCGCACCACTTAAAGGGCGCTGCTTCGCGTGCAATCGGCCGGGACACCGCAAAAGCGAATGCCCGGAAAACGCTAAGGGAAAGGGGTAAGCTGAGCACCAGAAACAGACCAAGCAGTAGGGAAACGCTGGGAAACAGTAGCAGACATGCCATCTATTGACAGGTCACGCCGCTCGCCCGACCCAACCGACCCTCACCGAGTGATTGTGCTGGTTCACGCAATCGACCACACCCGGCCGAATAAGGAGGGTACCACGGTAGACATCCCTAGTAGACGACGGAGTCAGCCACAGCCTGATCAACACCACCACGGCACGGAAACTGAGACTGCCACTGGACAGGTGTTTACCTGAGATTGACGCAAGACAGGTCGACGGCACGCCACTGGCGATCACGCGGACCGAGTTCGGATTCGATGCGGGGGTAACTTCACGTTTAGTCAGGAAATGCTTGCGACAACCCTCGACGGAACCGACATTTTACTCGGCCGTGATTGGCTGCGACGACACAACGGTAAAAACATCGCCTTACCTCGTTTGGGGCTCAACAACCGTGCGAGTGGGGCTCGCCTGAGTCGTCGTCGGTGTGTGTCAATGCAATCACGATGATACACGCCGTAGCGGCAGGAGTTGACGTGTAAGCGGTTGACATTCAGGAAGCTGAGGCAGCAGACAAAGGGGGGGGAATTACAGAAACTTCTAGCAGATGTACCGGATGACTTGGCAGCGCAACTGAAGTAGTACAGTGGGACTTTCCCTGATGACCTACCGATAGGACTGCCACCTCAGCGACCGCACGACCGTAGGTTAGAATTAGAACCGGGGGCACAGCCGACAGTACAACGACAGTTCTGACTGACCCAACCCAAACTAGACGAACCAAGGAAGCAGTTGGATTAGCTACTCGAGAAGGATTTCCTTCGCTCGAGTTCGTCACCCTTCGCAGCACCGATACTGTTCACACCGAAAAAGGAGGTTTTCGCATGTACATCGATTACCGTGTCAGAATATATTTGTTGTTTAGCCTGCAGTGGGGTACTCTGTAATGAGTACAACCCAATTTAGGGCAATGTACTTGTATCCCAACTCTTGCTAGTCAAACCACTTCTCTTCCAATTTCTCGATACTCTCCCCTAGGAGAAACCCACTCGAACTTACCTATCTCCTAGTGTGGGCCTAGGCTACTAAGCCTAGGCCCCACACCTACTATTTTCACATGTTATCAGAGCCCGTTCTACCTTGGCCTGTGGGCCCCTATGCTTCCGCTGCAGTCCTTCTTCCTGCCGCGCGCGGAGCGCGCGGCGAAATTTTTTTTTAAGGATTTCAGAGTTTTTCATCCCGCCGTGCGCTCGGGGCGCGCGGCGGTTTTCCCGTCCTTCGAAGCGCCCTCGGGGGGCCTGCGCGCTGCCCTCCCCGCTGCTCGTCGCGACGCCCGTGCGGGACCCGCGCGGCGTCACCCTGCTCGTCGCGACGTCCGTGCGGGACCCGCGGGGCGTCGCCCCTGCTCGTCGCGACGTCCGTGCGGGACCCGCGCGGCGCCGCCCTACTTGTAGCGACGTCCGTGCGGGACCCGCGGGGCGTCGCCCCTGCTCGTCGCGACGCCCCATGCGGGACCCGCGGGGCGCCGTCAGTTCCTGCAGCAGCAGCCGCCGCCGCCCTGCAGCAGCAGCCGCCGCCGGGCCTGCAGCAACACACGCCGCCGCCCTGCAGCAGCAGCCGCCGCCGGGCCTGCAGCAACAGACGCCGCCGCCCTGCAGCAGCAGCCGCCGCCAGGCCTGCAGCAGCAGCCGCCGCCAGAGCCTGCAGCAGCAGCCACCGCCAGAGCCTGCAGCAGCAGCCACCGCCAGAGTCTGCAGCAGCAGCCGCCGCAAGAGCCTGCAGCAGCTGCCGCCACCGATCCAACAGCAGCAGCCGCCGCCGCTCTGCCGCAGCAGCCACCGCCACCCAGCAGCAGCAGCCGCCGCCCTGCAGCAGCAGCCGCCGCCAGGCCTGCAGCAGCAGCCGCCGCCAGAGCCTGCAGCAGCAGCCACCGCCAGAGATTGCAGCAGCTGCCGCCCCTGGACCCGGTACGCTCTGTGCTGCCCTGCCTGTGCTGCCCTGTACTTCCGTGCCTGTGCTGCCCGTGCCTGTTGCTGCCCGTGCCTGTGCTGCCCGTGCCTGTGCTGCCCGTGCCTGTGCTGCCCGTGCCTGTTGCTGCCCGTGCCTGTGCTGCCCGTGCCTGTGCTGCCCGTGCCTGTGCTGCCCGTGCCTGTTGCTGCCCGTGCCTGTGCTGCCCGTGCCTGTGCTGCCCGTGCCTGTTGCTGCCCGTGCCTGTGCTGCCCGTGCCTGTGCTGCCCGTGCCTGTGCTGCCCGTGCCTGTTGCTGCCCGTGCCTGTGCTGCCCGTGCCTGTGCTGCCCGTGCCTGTGCTGCCCGTGCCTGTTGCTGCCCGTGCCTGTGCTGCCCGTGCCTGTGCTGCCCGTGCCTGTGCTGCCCGTGCCTGTGCTGCCTGTGCCTGTTGCTGCCCGTGCCTGTGCTGCCCGTGCCTGTGCTGCCCGTGCCTGTTGCTGCCCGTGCCTGTGCTGCCCGTGCCTGTTGCTGCCCGTGCCTGTGCTGCCCGTGCCTGTGCTGCCCGTGCCCGTGCTGCCCGTGCCTGTTGCTGCCCGTGCCTGTGCTGCCCGTGCCTGTGCTGCCCGTGCCTGTGCTGTCCGTGCCTGTGCTGCCTGTGCCTGTTGCTGCCCGTGCCTGTGCTGCCCGTGCCTGTGCTGCCCGTGCCTGTGCTGCCCGTGCCTGTTGCTGCCCGTGTCTCGTGCTCGCGCCCCCGTGCGCTCTGCTACTGTCTGCGCCCTCGTGCGCACTGTCCCCCCCCCCCCCCCCCCCCCCCCCCCCCGTTTGCGGGTGTGGGGGTGCTCCGTTTGTGTCGCCCCTTCCTTCTCCTCCTCCGTCGTCTCCCACTGCTGCAGCTGTCGCTGAGGGGGGTGGTTGTGTGGGAGACTGGGGTTTAGGGTTTAAGGGGGGTGCGTGGGAGTGGAGCTAGCGGTGTAGCAGCGGGTGTGTGTCAGGGGGGTGGGACTGTTTGGGGAAGCTGCATGGAAGTTGCCGTACTGTAGTCCGCAGCACCTGTAGTCCGGGGCGCTGTCCCGGTAGCCTAGTGAGCTAGACTTCTACGCCAGCCGCCCGTGGGTCCGTTGCCCGTCTGCCGCTACTTGAGCCGCGGGGCCTGTTACTCCTGTAGTCCGGGCGCTGTCCGGTAGCCGCTGTGCCAGTCTGCCTCCTGTTGCCCGTGTGTCTGCAGCTTCAGCCGTCTCCTCCTATCTCCTCTCCCCTCACTCTCTCTCCTCCTCCTCACTTGCCCGTTGTGACTACCACTAGCTTTGCTCATAATTCTTAACTCTAAACTATTGCTTCTTTAACTTGTGCTCAGAATGTGTGGTGACATTGTGATCCACCCTGAGCTTGTACTATTTTGCCTGCTCTGCTGATTACACCCCACTTTGGCTATGGGGGTGTGTCAGAATATATTTGTTGTTTAGCCTGCAGTGGGGTACTCTGTAATGAGTACAACCCAATTTAGGGCAATGTACTTGTATCCCAACTCTTGCTAGTCAAACCACTTCTCTTCCAATTTCTCGATACTCTCCCCTAGGAGAAACCCACTCGAACTTACCTATCTCCTAGTGTGGGCCTAGGCTACTAAGCCTAGGCCCCACACCTACTATTTTCACATACCGCGCACTAACCAAGGTTGCCATCAAGTCCCGTTACCCCATCCCGCGAGCCGACGAACTCATCGACCAACTACGCACAGCACATGTTTTCTTGAAAATCGACCTTCGAGGAGGTTACCACCAAATCCACGTCAACCCACCCGACTGCCCGAAAACAGCTTTCCGAACACACTACGGATCCTTCGAATACACCGTCATGCCTTTCGGACTGACCAACGCCCCCACCACTGATCAAATGACCATGAACGAAGCCTTCCGCCTGCTTTTGGAGAAGTGCGTCATCGTGTATCTTGACGACATACTGATTTACAACACCGACAGAGCACAACACCTACAGGACATCGAAGAAGTTTTTTAAATACTGAGTGAGAACCGCCTATTGACAACTGCACGCCATACTACTCGCCCAAACAAACCCACTGTTAACAGGCCTATTCACCCACGGATATCGCGCCGACCCATTTTTCACGACCGGAAGTTCACAGCAACTGGCATAAGCCAAGGGAGTCTATTACATAAAAACAGGCACCAACCGCATTTGGGTACCCGCGTACTCACTACTGAGGGAATTATTACTACAGGAGGCACACGACGGGGTTACATCGGGTCACTTCGGGGTAGAAAAAATGCGACAGCAACTGCAGCAGTATTACTACAGGCCGGAACTGTTGACCAGCGTACAACACCACGTGGGCTCGTGTCAGGTGATGAAGAGCTCGCGAAAGAGAAAGGCGGGTCAATAGCAGCCGATTCCACCACCCGAACGCGCCTAGCAGCAAGTTACCATGGATTTCATCACGAGGTTACCTTCGAACCCTGGGGGGTAACGACGCGGTAATGGTCGTCGTTGACAAACTGACGAAAATGTTTCACTTCGCTGCGTGCAGGAAATCGATCTCAGCCGAAAAAACGGCTCGCCTATTCATCGCAACCAACGTTCGACTACACGTGATATTGTCAGTATAGTGAGGGAAGGAATGACTGAACTAGCAAGCAGGTGGGTACAAGTAGGAAACCTAAAAGTGTTGTACCCTATATGAACTACCCCACTACAGCCTAAATAGACTATAGCATATAAGTGTGACACACCCCCATAGGCAAAGTGGGGGAGAACAAGAGGTCACAAGACCGGTAAAGAAAGGCAAAGCAAGCTCAGGGTGGATCACGACGTCACCACACGTTCTGAGCACAAGCAAATGGCCACAAGGCCAGTTCACATGCAGAGTTATATAATGGAGAACAAGCAATACAATGAACACAACCTAGCAAGTGTAAGCATGCAGGTATATGTATAGAGATCACGGTACAAGCAGAGTCAAGAAGTAAGCAAGTGAGGCACAGAAGGTACAAGGCCTAGAACAGTACAGAAGCGCTGATGATCACAAGGCTGAAGTGCCTTGGTGAAAACATCAGCAGTGTTGGCCCGAGAGGCCACGTAAGCAAGACGAAGCTGACCACGCTACTGCAACTCTCGAGCAAGGAAGTAGCGCAGAGCGATGTGCTTCGTTCTATGCTCCAGTCTATGCTCCTAACACAAGGCAATCATGGCCTTGTTGTCGACGTACAGTACTGGAGGAGAACGAGGCGGCTCTCCCAAGTCGGTCAGCAGGTAGGTGAGCCAGCGTAACTCCTGTGCAGCCATGGCCCCTGCGTAGATCTCAGCCTCACAACTGGAGCTGTGAACCGAAGACGAGCGGGTAGATCGCCAGGAGACAGAGCCGGAGCCAAGGCTGAAGGTGTAGCCCTGTGATGACCGCAGCGTAGTCAAGTCTTCAGCCCAGGAAGCGTCTGCGTGACCAGTGAGGAAGACTCGAGCCCGTCCTCCAAGCACGAGCCCCATGCTCGACGTACTGCACAAGTAGCGCAACACCCTCTTCGCAGCATCCCAGTGCACCTTTCGGTGCCTGCCGGGAGCCACGTAGCGAGCCAGAAGGCTGAGAGGGTATGCGAGGTCAGGTCGTGTGCAAGTCATCAGGTACATGAGGCAGCCCACAAGCTGTGGATACGGGACACTCGGCTCTACGGACTCGTCCGAAGGTGGAGCTGAGAGCGAGTGACCGGTAGGCAGAGGAGTGGACTGTGGCGAGGAGTACGTGAAGCCGAAGCGCTGAAGGACCTGCTGCACCATGTGTGACTGAGTCAAGGTAATGGTGCGCTGTGCTCTGTCCTGGGTGATCCGCAAGCCAAGATAGCTTGTCAGCTCACCCAAGTCTCTGCACGTGTGTCTCTTCTACAGCTCCGATTTCACATGGGCAAGTGCCTCAGTGTCAGCAGTAGCAAAGACCAAGTCATCTACGTACACGAGAACGTAGAACGACGGCAGAGTGGCGTCGGTGCGTAGAAACAGCGACAGGTCAGCATTGGAAGGAACAAAACCAAGAGCAGCAAGAGTCGTCCTCAGTGTGTCTTGCCACTCACGGGGTGCCTGGTGGAGACCGTAGACTGGCCGCCGGAGGCTTGACTGGGTACCAGCAGGAAACGACCCAGTGAAGCCAGGTGGGCGGCGCAGCCAGATCTCCTCGGGAGGCCGGCCTGTAGGCAGCCTGAATAGAAGTCAAGCGAATGTAGCTCGTAGGCACGCTGAGCAGCGACGTGCAGCAGCATCCGAAGAGTGGTCATCTTCGGGGTAGGGGAGAAGGTCTGGAAGAAGTCAACTCCCTGTTGCTGACTGAAGCCTCGTGCAACGTAACGCGCCTTGAAGACAGGCGGAGTGTCAAACATTATTATGTTGTGCTTGTTTAGGCTACAGTAGGTTAGCCTATAGGGGGTACACAATTCTAGGGTTTGGTACTTGTACTCATTTCACTGTTAGTTCATTCATTCCTGTTCATTGATTTCAACATGGTATAGAGCAGGTCCTTCTTAGGACCGATTTTTTTAGGGCCCACCACTACCTACCTACCTACCTACCTACTTGCGCCCTAGGGCGCCTCGGTTTTCTCGCCCCTAGAGGCCCCGAACGGCCCACACGCTCGCCCCTAGCGGCCCCTTTCGGCCCCGCGATCGCCCCTAGAGGCCCCGTCGGCCCTGCACTCACCTCCTTAAAGGCCCCGAACGGCCCCGCGCTTGCCCCTAGAGGCCCCGATCGGCCCCGCGCTCGCCCTTAGCGGCCCCTTACGGCCACGCGCTCGTCCCTAAAGGCCTCGATCGGCCCTGCGCTCGCCCTTAGCGGCCCCCGATCGGCCCCGCGCTCGCCCTTAGCGGCCCCTCGCTCGCCCCTAAAGGCCCCGATCGGCCCCGCGCTCGCCCCTAGAGGCCCCGAACGTCCCCGCCCAGAACGAGCCGCCCGACCCGAACAGCCCGAACCGAGCCGCCCAGCCCGAACCGAGCTGCCCGACCCAACCCGAGCCGCGCCGCCCGATCTTAGCCGCGTCGCCCTTACCGGGCCGCGCCGCCCTACTTGAACCGAGCCGCGCCGCCCTACCTGAACCGAGCCGCGCCGCCCTACATGACCCGAGCCGCGCCGCCTGTACTGGACCGAGCCGCCCTACCTGAGTCCCTACTACTACTATTACTGCTACTACTACTTTTTTCCTCCTAAAACTGCTATGGCTAGCCCTCCTGTGCTAGCTTTCGATGCTGAGGGCCGCCCAGTGAAGTTCGAAACCTGGCTTGATGACCTACACCTCTTCCTACAGCTCACTGCCAAGGAAGACATCTCATTGTAGGATCACGCCCTAGGCCACGCTACTGCTCCTGCTGCTACTGCTGACAGCACTGCCCGCTCACAATGGCAGACTCGTGACGCCCACGCTCGCTTCGCTATTCGCAACTCTCTGCCGATAGATGAGCGCAAGCACTTTGGGCAGCACAAGACTGCGCAGGCACTGTACACTGATGTCGTTGCCTGCTACTCCTCACCGGCCTCTGCAGCACTAGGCCGTCTCTCTCTTCCCTACCTGTTCCTCGACTTAGCCTCTTTCCACACAGTCGCTGACCTCATTACACACCTCCGCACTAGTGAGGCTCGCTTCTGCGCCACTATGCCTGATGAGTTCCTTGCCAAGAACCCACCCCCGCTCTTGCTCACTCTCTACCACCTAGTCACGCGCCTCCCTGACACTCTGCGCTCACTCAGGGACCACTTCCTAGCTCGCTGCCCCACTGAGCTCACCATTGCCCTCCTCGAGAAGGAACTCTTTGTAGCTGAGGCTAGCATAGTCGCTGTAGGCTCCTCTTGTGGCGACCCCCGTACCCCGTTCTTTGAGGGGTGTTCTCCTTCCCCCCTTCTTCCCTCTGTCACCTCTACTGCTGCTGTCGACCTCCTTGGTGCTGAGAAGGTCGGGACTGCGTCTGCCTTGAGCAGGCGCCGCAGCGGCAAGGGCAAAGGGGGCAAGGGCGGTGGCGGTGACAGCGGGGGAGGCGGTGGTGGGGGAGGTGGTGGCGGTGAGGGTGGTTGCGCGACGGGAGGGGCACGTGGCAGCGGTGGGGGGGGGGTGGCAGAAGCAGCGGGGGAGGTGGCCGGGGCGGAGGAGGTGGTGGGGGTGGCGGTGGACGCGGCGGCGGCAGGGGTTGGGGTGGTCGAGGAGGTGGTGGCGGCGGTGGTGGTCGTGGAGGCGCTGGCGGTGGCCAGGGCTAGCAGCACACTCCGTCGCCCCAGGAGGTCCGTGAGTGGTACTCTCAGCACGGGGGGGGGGGGGGGGGGGGGGGGGGGGGGGGGGGGGGGGGGTGGCTTTAGCTGCACGTACGTCATTCGCATTGGTGACCGCACTGGCCAGCCGTGTGGGGGACCGCACGCCACACAGCGTTGCTTTGCTCGTCTCAACGACGCTTGGCGTGTTCAGCTCCCTCAGGCCACTGAGCTGCCCCGCTGGATTGATCTCCTGAAGAAGGGGATTGATATCTATGCTCTAGACTTTGATGTTATTCTCACTGCTATGTATGTGATGTCTACTAGTGGAGAGGGTGCTGAGTACCTGTGTGTCCCGCCCGACCCGCGCATTAGAACTAGTGCGACTGGCGCTTCAGGTACTCGAGTGTCTGCTACCCCAGGTGCTGGTGAGGCAGCTGCTCTAGGTGCTTGTGCGTCTGCCCCCCCTGGTACTGAGTCGACTACAGCACTGCACACCTTCACACTGGACTCAGGTGCCTCTCGCTGCTTCTTTTGTGACCGCACTGCCCTTGAGCCACTTGCTCGGCCAGTTGCTGTCTCCATCGCTGACCCCTCTGGGGGTCCGGTCATTGCGACCTCCTCCACTGTCCTTCCCTGTCCTGCGGTCCCGTCGTGCACACTGTCAGGTCTCCACCTCCCTTCGTTCTCTACGAACTTGGTGGCAGGTTGTGCACTCCAGGACGGGGGTGTTCACCAGTTCACCCCTGCCTACCAGCGTGTGACACACTACACGTGTGCTCGTACGGGCCGCCACTTGGCTACCTTCACCCGGCAGCCGGGGTCGGACCTGTACACACTGACTACTGCGTCCCCTCAGGTCGGTGCGTCTGCGTCTGCGTCCGCGTCAAGTCAGTTGTCTGCCCCCTGCTCGTGTCGCTCTCTAGCGCACGAGACTGTCCTCTGGCACCACCGACTTGGCCACCCGTCTGTGCAGCTCCTTCGTGCCATGCACTCCCGGTACCTTGTCTCTGGTCTTCCCAGGGTCCTCCCTCCCCTCCCACCCTCGCCTGCTCCTCCCTATCTTCCCTGTGTCGAGGGGCGGCAGCGCGCCCCTCCTCACTCCTCCTCGTTTCCCCCGACAACTGCTCCTTTGCAGACGCTCCACATGGACGTGTGGGGCCCAGCCCGCGTCCGTGGTCAGGGTCAGGAGAGGTACTTCCTGATAGTTGTTGACGACTACTCGCGCTACACCACGGTCTTCCCCTTGCGCACCAAGGGTGAGGTCTTTGATGTCTTGATCCCTTGGATCAGCAGAGCCCGTCTCCAGCTCAGCGAGCGTTTCCACTCGGACTATCCTGTCCTGCGCTTGCACTCTAACAGAGGTGGTGAGTTCTCCTCCGACCTCTTGGCAGCCTACTGTGCTGAGCACGGCATTGAGCAGTCGTTCACGCTTTCGGCCTCTCCACAGCAGAATGGGGTTGCGGAGCGCCGCATTGGCCTGGTCATGGAGGTCGCCCGTACCTCCTTGATCCATGCGGCTGCCCCCCACTTTCTGTGGCCGTTTGCGGTCCGGTACGCTGCGCATCAGCTCAACCTCTGGCCATGTGTCTCCTTGCCGGAGACCTCGCCCACACTGCTGTGGACGGAGGAGGTTGGTGATGCGTCGCGTTTCCGGGTTTGGGGATCTCGAGCTTTTGTCCGCGATACGTCTGCGAACAAGCTCTCCTCCCGTGCTGTTCCCTGCGTCTTCCTCGGCTTTGTCCCGGACGCGCCTGGTTGGCAGTTTTACCACGCCACCTCGCGCCGGGTCTTGCCCTCTCAGGACGTCACTTTTGACGAGTCCGTCCCCTACTACCGCCTCTTCCCCTACCGCACTGCCCCGCTCCCCCCCCCGCCTCTCTTCCTCGCGTCAGGTGCTGCTGTCGTAGACCCCCTCCCCCCTCAGGGTGCCGCTCCCTCAGGTGTGTCTCAGGTAGACCCGGTTAAGCCTGTTGAGGTTTCTGTCGACTCTCGTCCTGCTAGGGGTGCGGAGCCTGGGGGTGCGGAGACTTGGGGTGCTGAGCCTGGGGGTACTGAGCCTGGGGGTGCGGGGCCTGGGGGTGCTGAGCCTGGGGGTGCTGAGCCTGGGGGTGCTGAGCCACAGCGTCCGGAGTCTGGGGGTCCTGAGTCTGGAGGTGCTGGGCTAGAGGGTCCTACACCTGGAGGAGGCCTCTCCTCGGAGCAGATGCGTGAGTGGTACTTACATTACTGCACCCTGCGGAGAGTTACCTTTGGAGCCAGGCGTACTACAGGGACTGGTGCTGGTGCTTCTCTTCCTATCGGGAGCTCCCCTCCCGTGAGCGGATCCGTGAGTGGTACAAGCGGCGCTGCACGCTTCGGAGTGGCGTGCCTGGTGTCACGGACCCCGCTGCTGCTGGTGGTGCTACTGGTGCTGGAGACTCTACTGGTGCTACGGACCCGGGCGTTGGTGCTGTGGCTGGTATTGAGGACCCTGGCGCTGGTGCTGCTACTGGTGCTGGGGACCCGGCCGTTGGAGCTGCTGCTGGTGCTGAGGACCCGGGCGGTGGAGCTCCTGCTGGTGCTGCAGACCCTGGCGTTTGAGCTCCTGCTGGTGCTGCGGACCCGGGCGTTGGAGCTGCTGCTGGTGCTGCGGACCCGGGCGTTGGAGCTGCTGCTGGTGCTGCGGACCCTGGCGCTGGAGCTGCTGCTGGTGCTGTGGAGTCGGGTGTTGGAGCTGCTGCTGGTGCTGAGGACCCGGGCGTTGGAGCTGCTGCTGGTGCTGAGGACCCTGGCGCTGGTATCTCTGCTAGTTCTGGAGTCGCTACACGGCAGCGGTCGTACTTCGTTCCGCTCCTTTAGCAGGTTCTTGGACAGCTTCCACCTCCTTGTCCTCCTCCCTCCTTAGGGTGTCCTCCGTCTGCCTCCTCTCTCCCTGGTCCTGCTCCTTACACTGGTCCGACTAGAGGTCTTACTGAACGTTGTGAGCCTGAGTCTTGTCCTGCGTCGCCTGAGTCTCGCCGTGCGTCGCCTGTCCGTGCTGCCCTCACTGGTGGTCGTGTCCCTAGTCAGCGTCTTCCTGCTGTCCTAGGCACTCACCGGATGGCGCTTTGTCCTTCCACTGCTCCACAGCGTGTCCCACTGCCGTCTCCTCCTGTGTCCTCTCTTCCTACTGTTGCTGACCCGGGGTCTGACTCCCTTCGTGCTGCTAGTCCTACTTTTACACATTCCGACCTCGCGCTCTTACGCAGAGGCGATAGAGGGTCCCTACTCTTCTCAGTGGCAAGCAGCTATGGATGCAGAGATGGCTTCCTGGAAGTCCACAGGCACCTACGTTGACGCTGTCCCCCTTCCTGGGGCGAACATCGTCAGTGGCATGTGGATTTTCAGGGTGAAGCGACCACCGGGTTCTCCGCCTGTCTTCAAGGCGCGTTACGTGGCTCGTGGCTTCAGTCAGCGGCAGGGAGTTGACTACTTTCAGACCTTCTCTCCCACCCAGAAGATGACCACTCTTCGGGTACTGCTGCACGTAGCTGCTCACCGTGACTACGAGCTACACTCTCTTGACTTCAGCACTGCTTTCCTGCAGGGCAGCCTGCACGAGGAGATCTGGCTGCGCTGCCCAGTTGGCTTCACTGGGACTTTTCCTCTTGGCACCCAATGGAGCCTTCGGCGGCTGGTCTACGGTCTCCGCCAGGCACCGCGTGAGTGGCACGACACACTGAGGACTACACTTGCGGCTCTTGGGTTTGCTCCCTCCACTACTGGCCCGTTGCTGTTTCTACGAACCGACACTTCTCTGCCGCCGTTCTACATCCTCGTGTACGTCGACGACTTGGTCTTTGCCACAGCTGACACTACTGGACTCGCCCACGTGAAGTCCGAGCTGCAGAAGAGACACACGTGCACAGACCTGGATGAACTGCGCAGCTACCTTGGCTTGCAGATCACCCGGGACAGAGCACGTTGCACCATCACCCTGACTCAGTCACACATGGTGCAGCAGGTCCTTCAGCGCTTCGGCTTCACGTACTCCTCGCCTCAGGCCACTCCTCTATCTACTCGCCACTCGCTCTCAGCTCTGCCTTCAGATGAGTCCGTAGAGTCGAATGGCCCGTACCCAGAGCTTGTTGGCTGCCTCATGTACCTGATGACCTGCACACGACCTGACCTTGCATACCCTCTTACCATTCTCGCAGGCTATGTTGCTCCTGGAAGACACCGACCAGAGCACATGGCTGCAGCGAAGAGGGTGTTGCGCTACTTGTGTAGTACGTCGGGCATGGGGCTAGTGCTTGGAGGGCGGAGTCCAGTGGTCCTCACTGGTCACGCAGACGCTTCTTGGGCTGACGATCAGGCTACGCAGCGGTCGTCACAGGGTTACACCTTCAGCCTTGGTTCCGGCTCTGTTTCGTGGCGGGCTACTCGCTCGTCTTCTGTTCTTGGCTCCAGTTGTGAGGCTGAGATCTACGCAGGGGCCATGGCTGCTCAGGAGCTTCGCTGGCTCACCTACCTGCTGTCAGACCTTGGAGAGCCGCCTCGTTCTCCTCAAGTCCTGTACGTAGACAACAAGGCCATGCTGGCCTTGTGTCGAGAGCAGAGACTGGAGCACAGAATGAAGCACATTGCTCTCCGCTACTTCCTTGCTCGTGAGCTACAGCAGCGTGGTCAGTTGCGACTTGCGTACGTGGCCTCTGAGGCCAACACTGCTGATGTCTTCACCAAGGCACTTCCGCCTTGTGATCATCAGCGCTTCTGTACCCAGCTGGGTCTTGTGCCTGTCTTGCCTCACTTGCTCACCTCTTGACCCTCCTTGTACTGTTACATATATATATAGCTGCTCTTGCTCGATAGGGTCTACCTGGGACACACCTGAGGGGGCAGGACCCTAAGGGGGGAGGGGGTCTACCGGAGGAGCACCTGGTGCTAGGAAGAGTGGCGGGGGGGGGAGAGAGGCAGTGCAGTAGGGAAAGAGACGGTAGTAAGATACCGACTTGTCAAACGTGACGTCCTAAGAGGACAGAACACGACGCGAGGTGGGGTGGTAAAACTGCCACCCAGGTGCATCAGGGGGGGAGCCAAGGAAGACGCATGGAACGGCATGGGAGGACAGCTTGTCCGCGGAAGCATCGCGGACAACAGCTCGAGATCCCCAGACACGGAACACAGACGCATCGCCAACCTTACCCGTCCACCGAAGAGTGGGTGTGGTCTCCGGCAAGGAGACACAAGGCTGAAGGTGGATCTGATGCACAGCATACTAAACCGCGAACGGCCATAGAACATGGGGAGCAGCCGCATGGATCATGGATGTACGAGCGACGTCCATGACTATGGCAATGCAGCGCTCAGCAATCCCATTTTGCTGTGGGGAGGTCGGAAGCGTGAACGTCTGGTGGATGCCCTCCGCACGACAGAAAGCCCTCAGAAGGTCAGAGGAAAACTCACCACCTCTGTCTGAGTGCAGACGCAGAATAGGAAGGTCCGAGCCGAAACTCTCGCTGAGCTGGCAACGGGCACCGCGGATCCAGTCGATCAACACCTCAGTGACCTCACCCTTGCGGCGCAAAGGGAAGACTGTGGTGTAACGCGAGTAGTCGTTAACGACCAGCAGAAAGTAACGCTCGTGAACCTGTCCACGGACGCGGGCTGGGCCCCACACGTCCATGTGAAGATTCTGAAGGGGAGCCTCCGTCGGAGGGAACTCGGACGAGCGCCCCTCGACGCAAGGAACGCTGGTAGGGGCAGGCCCCAGAGGAAGGGGAGGGAGGGACCGAGGGAGACCAGAGACAAGGGTACGGGAGGCCATACCTCGAAGACGAGGCAAGGAGGGGTGACCAAGGCGGTGGTGCCAAAGAAGAGTCTTGTGCGACAGAGGACGACACGAGCGGGGGGCAGACGCTGGACTGGACCTGGACGCGGCAGCAAACACCTGACTAGACGCGGCTACCTGACCAGACGCAGTGACCGGAGGAGACGTAGTAGTCTGTGTGTACAGACTCGACCCATGCCGACGGGTGAACGTGGCCAGTGGCAACCCGTCCGAGAGCAAGTGCAGTGGGTCACACGCTGACCTCCAAGGGTGAACTGGTCAACCCACGCGTCCTAAAGTTCAGCTTCACTAACCAAGTTCGTAGAGAACGAGGGGAGGTGGAGTCCCGACAGCAAGCCCGACGGGGCCACAGGACACGGTAGAACCGTGGAAGAGTGCGCAAGGACTGGGCCCCCAGAGGGGTCGACCAGGGAGACTGCGACAGGCCGACTGAGTGGCGTGAGTGTGGTGCTGTCGCGAAAGAAGGAGCGCGAAGCACCAGAGTCAAGTGTGAAAGTGTGCAAGGTCTCAGTAGGTGCAGTACCAGGGAGAGCAGACTCACCAGCACTTGGAGCAGCAGACTGACCAATACCTAGAGCAACAGATTCACTAGCACCTAGACCAGCAGCCTCAATGCCCGGGTAGGGGGGAACACACAGGTAACAGTCACCCTCAGCACTATCAGTCACATCATACATGGCAGCAAGGATAGCATCGAAATCAAGATCAAAGATAGCAACATTCTGCCTAAGCAGATCACCCTAGCGACGGAGCTCAACAGCGTTAGGAAACTGGGCACGCCAGGCGTCAGTCAGGCGACCCAAGCAGCGCTGCGCAGTGTGTGGCAGCCCGCACGTCTCCCCACGGCGCCTGCTGGTGCGAAGAACGTAAGTGCAGGGACCAACACCCCCAGACCTCCCACGCCCAGCGTACCACTCACGAAGCTGCTGGGCCGACGGGGTCTCACGGGAACGCGGCTGCTGCTGGCGCTGACTACCACCAAGGCCTCCACGCTGCGCGGCTCCACCTCGACCAGCACCACCACGGCCGCCACCTACACCACCACTGCCGTTGCCTCCACCGCCGCTGCCGCTGCCTCCACCACCCCCACCGCCGCCACCGAAGCCCCCACTCCCGCCACCACCCCCACCTCCACCGCCACCCCCTCCGCCTCCTCCACCGCCTCCACCGCCGCCCCCACCGTCCCCTCCACCACCCTTGCCCCCCTTGCCCCTGCTGTTGCGGCGCCTCCCACTAAGAGCAGACGCAGCCCCGACCTCCTCAGTGCCAACAAGGTCGACAGCAGCAGCAAAAGCAACAGAGGGGAGAAGGGGGGCAGGGGAACACCCCTCAAAGAAAGGGGCGCGAGGGTCGCCGCGAGAAGCACCTACAGCAACGATACTCTTCTCAACTGCAGTAAGGCGCTCCTCTAGTAGGTCGATGGTGAGCTCGGTGGGGCAAAGGGAGAGAAAGTGGTCCCTGTCTGAAGCAAAGGAGTCAGGAAGGCGGGTGACTATGTAGTAAAGGGTGATGTACATGGGGGGGGGTTCTTGGCACAGAACTCAGTGGGAAGCGCAGCGCGGTAGCGGGCGTCACTAGTGCGGAGGTGAGTAATGAGGTCAGCGACTGTGGCAAAGGCGACAAGGTCAGGGAACAGGTACGGCGGCATGAGGCGGCTGAGGGCAGCAGTGGCAGGGGAGGAGTAGCGCGCTACGACAGTGTCATACAAAGACTTAGCAGTCTTGTACTGGCCAAAGTGCGCGCGCTCAGCAGACGGCAGGTGACTACGAACGGCAGAGCGAGCTACAGCATCACGAGTAGTCCACTGCGAGCGAACTGTACTGTCAGCGGTGGCAGCAGGTGCAGGAGAGACACCGGACGTGCGATCGAAAAGGGATACTCTGTCCTTAGATTCACACTGAAGAAAGAGCTGCAGGTCGTCAACCCACACGTCAAAGTCAACCGCACGCCCCTCAGCATCAAAGGTAAGAACAGTAGGGCTAGCCATAGCGGCAGTAGCAGCAGGAGCAGCAGTAGCAGCAGTGGCAGCAGAAGCAGCAGTAGCAGCAGGAGCAGCGCAGGCAGGGCAGTGCAGCTCAGTAGGGCGGCGCGGCTCGGCAGGGCGGCGCGGCTCGGTAGGGCGGCGCGGCTCGGCTGGGCGGCGCGGCTCGGTAGGGCGGCGCGGCTCGGCAGGGCGGCGCGGCTCGGATCCTGGCGGCGCGGCGCGGCAGGGCGCCGAGGGTGCTTACCAGGGGCGGGTGCAGGGCAGGGCCGCAGCTGGCAGTTAGGTTAGGGCCACGACTGGGGTGGCAGTAGGGCAGGGCCGCGACAGGGCAGCTGCAAGGCAGGGCCGCAGTTGGCCATTAGGGCAGGGCCGCGGCGGGCGGCGAAGGCAGGGCCGCGACGAGCGGCGACGGGCCAGCGACGGGCGACGACGGGCCGGGACGGGCCGGCGACGGGCCGGGACGGGCCGGCGACGGGCCGGGACGGGCCGGAACGGGCCAGCGACGGGTGGCGAAGGCAAGGCCACGACGGGCCAGTGAAGGAGGGGCCGCGACAGGCCGAGAAGGCAGGGCCGCGACAGGCGGCACTAGGGCAGGGCGCGCGACGGCGCAGGTGAGGCAGGCACGAGGCACGCTTCGGGCAGGGCAGGAAAAAAAAATCGTGGTGGGCCCTAAAATAAACGTTCCCACGAGGGAACCTGCTCAGAATACCATATCAGTATTGTGAAGGAAGGAATGACTGAACTAGCAAGGAGGTGGGTACAAGTAGGAAACCTAAAAGTGTTGTACCCTATATGAACTACCCCACTACAGCCTAGATAGACTATAGCATATAAGTTTGACAGATACCCTGCCCGCGCCCGGCCTGTACCTAGCCCACGATTGCCCGTACCTAGCCCGCACCCGGCCTGTACCTAGCCCGCGATTGCCCGTACCTAGCCCGCGCCCGGCCCCGTCTCTCGCCCGCGCTTGGCCCATACCCAGCCCGCGCCCGGCTTGTACCTAGCCCGCGCCCGGCCCCGTCCCATGCCCGCGCTCGGCTCGTACCTAGCCCACGCCCGGCCTGGTTCCTAGCCTCGCTCGGCCCCATACCTAGCCCAGCGCCCGGCCCCGACCCTAGACCGCGCCAGGCCTAGTCCCTAGCCCCGCCCGGCCCCGTACCTAGCCCGCACCCGGCCCCGTCTCACGCCCGCGCCCGGCCCGTACCTAGCCCGCGCCTGGCCACGTACCTAGCCCGCGCCCAGCCCAGTCCCTAGCCAGCGCCCGCTCCCCCCCCCCCCCCCCCCCCCCCCCCCCCCCCCCCCCCCCCCCCCCCCCCCCCCCCCCCCCCCCCCCCCCTCCTCCCTTACTGTCACAGGATCGAATTCTCAATCGAAACTTGTCACTAAAACTGAATACAAGGCCTATTTATACTCAGAAAGTACAAGGATAAACGAGATAAAACGAACCTTCGGGAACACACCCTTCCCGATACTACAATCACAAGTGCGCATAAGCACGCAAGTCTATTGGCACTTGGGATTACGCCCAGATTACACCGTATACACCACTGTCGGTGCTGTCGGTGCCGTATAATAGGTATGTCGGTGGGAAAAGTAGGAAATAAGAGAAATAAATAGAAGGCTCTAGAATAGAATAGTAGGCCGATTGAGATGCGATAAAGACCAAAATAAAGAGGAGAAAAGGGAGAATAGGATAACGGAAAAATATAATAGTGAGAAAATATTATAACGGGGACGTCCTCTCACACTTCCCCCCCTCAAAGCTGGGTGGTAGAAGTAACACCCTGCTTGACAAGGTAGTCCTGTAGAGGACGGCGGGCGTTATCCATGTCGTGTTCAGGTACCCAGGTATCCTCGGAAGGATCATAGCCTTTCCAACGAATCAAGAGCTCCAAGGTGCCGCTACGTCGTCGTCGGTGCGCCAGAACGGCTTCGACTTCGTACTCGGGTTCCCCATTAACGATCACTGGCAGTGGCGGCGGCGGCTGGCGACCTTTGAAGACCGTGTTTGGGTCCCGATAGGGCTTGAGAAGTTGAACATGGAAGGCATTGTGAATTCTCCAGGTAGCTGGTAAACGCAAGCAGAAGGTTACCGGAGTGACCTGCGCCTCGACGAGAAAAGGTCCGCAGAAGCGAGGTCGAAGCTTAGACGGAAGATGGCTAATGTCGAGATTGCGTGTATCCAGAAGCACTTGATCGCCAATCTTGATGGAATGATCGTTGCGACTCCGATCAGCGAGCTTCTTTTGTTGCTGCTGGATAGTCAGAAGACGTTTATGCGTGCGCTCCCACAGTTGGTGCATAGTGGTAATGAAGTTATGTGCGGGTTGCACCGTGGCGGGTACTGTTGGTTTTTGAGGCGTGAGTGGGTTGCGACCGTAACAGAGGAAGAAAGGAGTTTGCCCTGTTGCGGCGTGCGTGGCGTTGTTATACGCAAACTCGAGAACCGGCAGGTGTGCATCCCATTTAGAGATATCGTCCTTACACGCTGCTCGCAGAAGCTGTTCGACAATCTGGTTGAGGCGCTCTGTCTGACCATCCGTTTGGGGATGATAGGCTGATGACATGGCGAGTTTGGTCCCCATGAGCGACATGAGCTCCTTCCAGAATTTACTTGTGAATTTCGGGTCTCTGTCGGAGATCAGCGTGGTTGGAATGCCATGTTGCGAGATGACGTAGCGGAAGAATATTTGCGCTGTCTCCTCGACGCGAGCCATTGTGTGTGTCGGAATGAAGTGTCCCATTTTGGAGAATTTGTCGATGACGACTAGAATGGCGTCGTAACCAGCTTTGGTAGGTGGTAACCCGGTGATGAAGTCGAGGCTAACCACTTGCCAAGGCTGTTCAGGGACTGGAAGAGGCTGTAGTAATCCTGCTTTCTTCTGTTTGCTGCTCTTCATCCGTTGGCATGTGTCGCATGAGGTGACGAATTTTTGTACGTCATCCGCCATGTGGGGCCAATAATAATGCTTCGTAATACCGGCAAGCGTCTTGTTACTACCAAAGTGGCCCGCGTAGAGAACATCATGATATTCTTCGAGCAGTAACTGGCGTAAGGGAGGGTAATTAGGTACCCATATTTTTGTGGAGCCCTTGCGGTATGCGATGTCTTGATCCCAATGTAGAAGATGACGCTTTTCTGCTACAGAGACTTCGGGGTCGATGGTGTATCCATGCGTGAAGAGTCCCTTCAAAAGTGGGTTCATGCCATCGATTTGTAAGGCGGCAACGTGTGCAGGGCGACTCAGTGCGTCTGCCTTGTTCTTGTGCCCCGGCTTATACACGATGTCGTAATGGAAGTGGGTTTCGAGAAAGTCAATCCACCGGACCTGCCGCCTGGAGAGTGTTGGTTGGGTCTTCAGGTACTTGAGGCTGCAGTGGTCGGTGTAGACAGTCGTTTTTCTTCCTTCGAGATAGCACCTCCATGCCTTAAATGCGTTGACGATGGCGAGGGCCTCTTTGTCATGGATGGGGTAATTGAGTTCTGCCCCGTGAAGTTTTTTACTGAGGTATGCAATGGGTTTTAGTCCCTTCCCTTGATCCTGCATGAGTACTGCGCCCACTGCTTGATCGCTAGCATCGGCCTCGATGACATAGTCAAGTTCAGTGTCTGGCAGGATAAGAACAGGTGCGGACGTGAGTGCGGTTTTAAGTTGTTCCACGGCTTCCTGGTGCTTCGCCTCCCATTGATATGGTGTATTCTTCTTCAACAGGTTCGTTAATGGTGCGGCAATCTTGGCGTAGTTCGGTACGAACCGGTTGTAGTAGTTGGCGAATCCAAGGAACTGTTGTAACTCCTTCACGTTCTCAGGGGTCTTCCACGTTCGCACTGCTTCGATCTTCTTAGGGTCCACGTGAGCTCCTTGAGCGCTCACCATATGTCCAAGGAACTGGACTTTTTTTAACGCAAACTCGCTCTTGGATAGTTTCACGTAGAAGCGTTCTCGTCGAAGAATTTCAAACACCCGTCGTAGATGCTCAACGTGCTGCTTCATATCTTTCGAGTAGATCAGGATATCGTCCAAATATACCACCACGCACTCGTCTAGAAGGGGCCGAAGGATGTGGTTCATTTCTGCCTGAAATGTGGCTGGTGCGTTAGTGAGTCCGAATGGCATCACTAGATACTCGTATGACCCATACCGAGTTCGAAAGGCGGTTTTGTGGATAGAGTTGTCCGCCATACGAATTTGCCAGTATCCCGATCTGAGGTCGAGCTTGGAGAATACCGTAGCACCGCGAAGTTGATCGAGTAAGTCGTCGATCCGTGGTATCGGGTATTTATTTTTTACAGTCTGCTTGTTCAAGGCTCGGTAGTCAATGCACATTCGCAGACTTCCGTCTGGCTTCGGAGTGAAGAGAACTGGAGCTCCGTACGGCGAAGTCGAAGGTCGAATCAGCCCTTTCTCCAGGAGATACTCTATTTGTTTTTTCATATCGGCAAGCTCTGTCGGGCTCAGCCGGTATGGTGCTCGAAATGTTGGCTTGGACCCCGGCTCTTCTACGATCTCGTGTTGATGTGTCCGGTATGGCGGTAGTTGATCAGGTAAATCGTCGGGGAGAACGTCCTGGAAATCTTCAAGAATTTTCTTGACTGCTGGAGGAAGTTCCTGGGTCTGATTCTCTCCGTTGTCTGCCTCGTTGACTATCGCCATGAATCCCGCCGTAGTCCGTTTGACGTCCTTTTCAAAGCGTGCGAGTGTCTCGACTGGAATATTTCCCGTGTCGTCCCATTTGGGAAGGCTGATTTTCCTCCCGTTGTTGTTGATGTTGGCCGTCCGGTTAACCCAGTTGATCTCGGGGTTGAACTTTTTAAGAAAGTCTCTCCCGAAGATTACGTCGAGTCCTTTGATATTTGTGACGGGGAGAGCAGGCTTCCATCGAAGGGGTCCAATCTGGAGTAGCAACCGTGTTTCCCCGTAGATAGGTAGCTTACTGCCATCCACCATCGTTGCAGAGAAGCTTGAGGACTTGATGTCACTTCCGAGTCGATCGATTGCCTTTTTGTCACAGACGCTGTGCGACGCCCCGCTGTCCACGAGTGCTTGGAGGCGCTGTCCGTTGCAGATCACCTCGAGCAGGAGTGGTGAGCGTTGCTCGGAGTACCCAAAAATAGTCTCATTAATAGGATCATAGGGTACATCCCAATATTCAGTACACACCGTGGTTCCACTGTTTTCTCCTGGACAACCAGCTGGCCTGGGCTGCGTGGAGAAAAGCTCCTCTCCAACGCCAGGAGTAGAGGTAGTAACCGTACAGGTTGACCCTGAGGGGGTGGATCCGGTCGACGCCTGCGATCCACTGGATGCATCCTGGAGGGGTTTTCGGAGTTTCTGCAGCTTCTTTTGAACTCCCAGCTGCCTCTTCAGCTGCTTCAGCTCCATAGACTTCTTCCCTGGGGAGTGGAGAGTCGTCTTGGGCTGGTTCCGGGAGAGGACGTTGACGCCGTGAAAAGGTCTACTCCTTTCCACACTCCTTAATTTTTTCCCCAGCTCCGTAGGCACCGGTACCACTTCTTTAATTGTCTGCTTCCTCTGGAGCTCTTCCCGGAATTTGTTTATGGCTTCGGACCCGCGAAAATCGCCAGTCTTCATTAAAGCATCTTTGAAAGATAACTTTAACGAATTCTGTTTTTTTCCGGGGTCGAATTGGAGAGTTCCCGTCTTGGTCGAGTCTGTTTTCGCGGAGGTTTTCTTTTCCTCGGCGAATTCCTCTGACAAATTTCGGTCAAGGGGCTTGGGATTTCGCCCTTGATTCTCCAAATCTCGCGCCCAATGTTGTCCTTCAATTTCGATTCGGTCCAGATTGCGCTGACGCTTTCGGATCTGTTTTTTCTCACCAGCACGATCCGCAATCACTGGCGAGATCCGTTTTTTGACTTTTTGTCTTTAGTTTCGCCACTCCCACGAGCTCGGAATGCCGCACGTGCAGATTTCATGTGAAAACAGTAGCCAATCCGATGTCCGTTTCCGCCGCAAAATTCGCAAAGTGTTTTGTTTTTTGCAGGTCGTGAACTCGCGTCGAATTTGTCGACTTCCATGGGGTCGGCGAACGTGGTTGAAGCCGAGCGATCCCCTTGTCGTGATCCGACGACGTGGGGCCGTCGTGTTCCGGAGTTGACCAGGTCAAAACGCTCCGCGGCCGATACGATTTCGCTGTAGCTGCTGCAATTCGCTGCTGCAACCTGGCGCCGAATGTCGGTTTTCAGCCCCGCGATGTAGGACTGAATTTTTTCGCCCTCGGTAATGTCGGGAATGCGATTATAAAATTCCTCCATCTACTGCGTGTATTGCGCGACACTCCCGAATTGCCTATGGTGATGTAATTTTTCGCGCGCAATATAAGTGGAATTAATCGGCTCAAAACGTTTGAGAAGATCTGCCCGGAACTGCTGCCTCGTGGCTTCGCCCTGGAAAATGCTACTGTTGCTTCCGAGCCACTCGAGAGCTGGACCGCGCATCAACGTTGTCGCGAGACGAATTTTCTCGCCGTCGTACTCCATCGTCGTCCATCCGATCGCCGCGAAATAAATTTCCATCGTCGCGAGCCACCGCCTGACGTCGGATTTTCGATCGCTAGGGTCGAACGATTCCGGCGAGCGAAGTTTCGGAACCTCGAACTGACGCTGCGACTGTTGCGAAGTCGTCGAAGCAGGAATGTTCATGGTCAAGAGGAGCCGCGTAACGCGCTGCAGTTCGTTTCGCATCTGCTCGTTCTCCAATCGTGACCGTTCAGTCGTCGCTCGCATCTCCGCTTCCATCTTGGCGATTTGCGCGAAGAGCTGCTGCGTAACGTCGTTGGTCGCCGGCGAACCCATCCTGTTCAAAAACCACGCGAGGGGGTTAATTCGAAAAGCGCGGAACTGGTACTTACCAGAAATCGGCGTCGAATTGGTCGCCCCCGGCGGTTTTTCGAGGCGATTTTTTCCGCGACCGCTGCTTAGCCGAGAGTTATCGAGTGAGAACGGCTCTGATTACCAAGTGTCACAGGATCGAATTCTCAATCGAAACTTGTCACTAAAACTGAATACAAGGCCTATTTATACTCAGAATGTACAACGATAAACGAGATAAAACGAACCTTCGGGAACACACCCTTCCCGATACTACAATCACAAGTGTGCATAAGCACGCAAGTCTATTGGCACTTGGGATTACGCCCAGATTACACCGTATACACCACTGTCGGCGCTGTCGGTGCCGTATAATAGGTATGTCGGTGGGAAAAGTAGGAAATAAGAGAAATAAATAGAAGGCTCTAGAATAGAATAGTAGGCCGATTGAGATGCGATAAAGACCAAAATAAAGAGGAGAAAAGGGAGAATAGGATAACGGAAAAATATAATAGTGAGAAAATATTATAACGGGGATGTCCTCTCACACTTACCTAGCCTGCGCACGGCCCCACTGTCACTACTGCTCCTGCTCCAGCTGCCACTGCTCGTGCTACAGCTGCTACTGCTACTGCCACAGCTGCTACTGCTGCTCCTACGTCCTACACAGCTATGGCTTTGCTTCGTGTTCTCGAGTTTGATCATGAGGGCAGACCTGTTCAGTTTGACACGTGGCTAGACGACCTGCAGTTGCACCTACTGAGCGATTCTAAGGACAGTGTCTCACTGTTTGACCTAGTGTCGGGCGCTTCTACTGCCCCTCCCGCCACAACTGACAGTTCGACTCGCTCACAGTGGCTTACTCGTGACGCTGCTGCCTGCTTAGCCATTCGCAACCACCTGCCAGTAGCTGAATGCGCTAACTTCGGCCAGCACAAGACAGCGCAGGCACTGTACGACGCTATAGTTTCTCGCTACTCCTCCCCTGCCACTACTGCCCTAGGCCGCCTTCTCCTGCCCTACCTGTTTCCCGAGCTGTCCGCCTTTTCCACAGTCGCGGACCTTGTTTCCCACCTTCGCGCTAGTGACGCTCGCTACCGCGCTGCCGCCCATGCTGAGTTCCTTGACAGGAACACGCCCCCGATGTTCATAACTCTCTACTTTATAGTCACCCGCCTCCCTGACTCTCTTCGCTCTATCAGGGACCACTTCCTCTCTCTTTACCCCACCTCCCTATTTGTTGACCTCCTCGAGCAGCATCTCCTCGCCGCTGAGACTAGTGCGGTTGCTGTAGGTGCTGCTCGTGGCACTCCGCGCCCGCCCTTCTTTGAGGGGTGTTCCCCCTCCCCTCTTGCCCCCTCCTACGCCTCTTCTGCTGCTGCATACGTCTCTGTTACTGAGGACGTCGGGGCTGCTTCTGCTAGTGCGAAGCGCCACAGCAGCAAGGGCAAGGGGGGCCAGGGTGGTGGTAGTGCCAGCGGCGGTGGTGGAGGTGGCAGCGGGAGGGGTGGTGGGGGAAGCAGTGGAGGTAGTGGCGGCGGTGGGACTGTTGGCGGGAGTGGGGGCTCTGGTGACGGTGGTGGAGGCAGCGGTGGGGGTGGCAGCAGTGGCGGCGGTGGGACTGGTGGCGGTGGGACTGGCGCTCGGCGTGTCGGTTCTGGAGGTGGCCAGCATCAGCATAAGCAACGTCAGAGCGAGACTCCGTCTCCCCAGCAGCTTCGTGAGTGGTTTCTGCGTGGGGCGTCTGGGGGCAGTTGCCCGTATGACATTCGCACCGGTGACCGTGCTGGTCAGACTTGCGGGCGGCTCCACACTCAGCACCGTTGCTTCTCCCGCCTCGATGACGCTTTGCGTGCTGAGTTTGGTGACGACGTCGAGCTCCCTCGCTGGGCAAATCTGCTTAAGTCTAGGATTGCTATCTTTGACCTAGACTTTGATGCTATACTCTCTGCTATGTATGCTTTGTCTACTAGTGTTGAGGGTGACTGTTACCGGTGTGTGCCGCCTAGCTCAGGTATAGCCGCTGCTGCTCTAGGTGCTAGTGAGTCTGGTACTCTCCCTGGTAATGCCCCTGCTGAGGCCTTGCACACCTTCATGCTGCACTCAGGCGCCTCGCGCTGTTTCTTTCGTGACAGCACCACCCTCACTCCTCTTCCTGCACATGTCCCGGTGCGACTGGCTGACCCCTCCGAGGGACCGGTCGTAGCCCGTTCCTCCACTGTCCTTCCGTGTCCGGCGGTTCCGTCCGGCTCACTATCAGGTCTTCACCTCCCCTCGTTCTCTACAAACTTGGTGAGTACCGCTGCCCTCCAGGATGCGATGGTCACCACCACCACTCTTGGGGGTCAGCGTGTGTCGATCTGCACGTGCACACGGACGGGGCGTCACCTGGCCACGTTCACTCGTCGGCCAGGGTCGAGTCTGTACACCCTCACTACCGAGCCTTCTCAGGTAGTTGCGTCTGCTCAGGTGTCCGCGTCAGGTCAGGTAGCCGCCTCTTGCGCATGTCGCCTCCTGTCGCACCAGACTCTTTTGTGGCACCACCGCCTGGGTCACCCCTCTTTGCCTCGCCTTCGTGGCATGCACTCTCGTCTTCTTGTCTCTGGCCTTCCCAGGTCTCTGCCTCCTCTACCGCCCTTGCCTGCCCCGCCCTGCCTCCCTTGCGTCGAGGGGCGGCAGCGCGCCGCTCATTACTCCTCCTCGTTTCCCCCGACGACTGCTCCCCTACAGACTCTCCACATGGACGTGTGGGGCCCAGCCCGCGTCAGTCGACGCAGCCGCGAGCGCAAATTTTTGCTGGTAGTTGGCGACTACTCGCGGTACACCACGGTCTTCCCCCTGCACAGCAAGGGTCAAGTCGTTGATGTCTTGATCCCTTGGATCCGCACAGTCCGTCTCCAGCTCCGAGAGCGCATCGGCCGGGACCTTCCTGTCCTGCGTCTGCACTCTGACAGAGGTGGTGAGTTCTCCTCCACCCTCTTGCGGGACTTTTGTCGTGGGGAGGGCATTCTCCAGTCGTCTACGCTTCCGGACTCCCCTCAGCAAAATGGGATTGCTGAGCGCCGCATTGGCTTAGTCATGGAGGTCGCTCATACCTCCATGATCCATGCGGCCGCTCCCCATTTTTTGTGGCCGTTTGTTGTCCGGTATGCTGCGCATCAGCTCAACCTCTATCCCCGTGTCTCCTTGCCGGAGACCTCGCCCACACTTCGTTGGACGGGGGAGGTTGGCGATGCGTCGGTGTTCCAGGTCTGGGGTGAGGAATTTGGAACGAGAATGAACTGACTAAGGAATGGAAGTGATACAAATATGAAACCCTAGAATTGTGTACCCCTTAGTATCTAACCCGCTACAGCCTACACAGGCTAGATCATAAAAGTTTGACACACCCCCATAGGCAAAGTGGGGGAGAACAAGGGGTCACAAGACCAATCAAGCAAAGCAAGGCAAAGCAAGCTCAGGGTGGATCACAACGTCACCACACATTCTGAGCACAGGTTCAAGGCCACAAGGCCAGTTCAAATGCATGAGTACACACATATATATAACGCTAAACAAGCAAGAGCAGGTATATATATATGTAACAGTACAAGCAAGGTCAAGAAGTGAGCAAGTGAGGCAAGGTAGGTACAAGACCTAACAGAGTACACAAGCGTTGATGGTCACAAGGCGCAAGTGCCTTGGTGAAGATATCAGTAGTGTTGGCCTCAGAGGCCACGTAAGCAAGACGCAGCTGACCGCGCTGCTGCAGCTCACGAGCAAGGAAGTAGCGAAGAGCGATGTGCTTCGTTCTGTGCTCCAGTCTGTGCTCCCAACACAAGGCCAGCATAGCCTTGTTGTCTACGTACAGAACTAGAGGAGAACGAGGTGGCTCTCCTAGGTCAGTCAGCAGGTAGGTGAGCCAGCGTAGCTCCTGTGCAGCCATGGCCCCTGCGTAGATCTCAGCCTCACAACTGGAGCCGAGAACAAAAGTCGAGCGGGTAGACCACCACGAAACAGAGCCGGAACCAAGGCTGAAGGTGTAACCCTGTCATGACCGCTGCGTAGCCTGGTCGTCAGCCCAAGAAGCGTCTGCGTGCCCAGTGAGGACCACTGGACTCCGCCCTCCAAGCACAAGCCCCATGCCCGACGTACTGCACAAGTAGCGCAACACCCTCTTCGCTGCTGCCATGTGCTCTGGTTTGTATCTCCCAGGAGCAACATAGCGTGCCAGAATGCTAAGAGGGTATGCAAGGTCAGGTCGTGTGCAGGTCATCAGGTACATGAGGCAGCCAACTAGCACTGGGTACGGGCCACTCGACTCTACAGACTCATCCGAAGGCAGAGCTGAGAGCGAGTGGCGAGTAGATAGAGGAGTGGCCTGAGGCGAGGAGTATGTGAAGCCAAAGCGCTGAAGGACCTGCTGCACCATGTGTGACTGAGTCAGGGTAATGGTGCGGCGTGCTCTGTCCCGGGTGATCTGCAAGCCAAGGTAGCTGCGCAGTTCACCCAGGTCTGTGCACGTGTGTCTCTTCTGCAGCTCGGACTTCACATGGGCGAGTCCAGCAGTGTCAGCTGTGGCAAAGACCAAGTCGTCGACGTACACGAGGATGTAGAACGGCAGCAAAGAGGTGTCGGTGTGCAGAAACAGCGATGGGTCGGCAGTAGAAGGAGCAAACCCTAGAGCCGCAAGTGTAGTCCTCAGTGTGTCGTGCCACTCACGAGGTGCCTGGCGAAGACCGTAGACTTGCCCCCGGAGGCTCCACTGGGTACCAGGAGGAAAAGACCCAGTGAAGCCAGGTGGGCAGCGCAGCCAGATCTCCTCGTGCAGGCTGCCCTTCAAGAAAGCAGTGCTGAAGTCAAGAGAGTGAAGCTCGTAGTCACGGTGAGCGGCTATGTGCAGAAGTACCCAAAGAGTGGTCATCTTCAGGGTGGGAGAGAAGGTCTGAAAGTAGTTCAACTCCCTGCCACTGACTGAAGCCACGAGCCACGTAGCGCGCCTTGAAGACAGGCGGAGAACCCGTCGGCCGCTTCACCCTGAAAATCCACATGCCACTGACGATGTTCGCCCCAGGAGGAGGAACCTTGTTGACGTAGGTGCCTGTGGACTTCCAGGGAGCCATCTCTGCATCCATGGCTGCCTACCACTGAGAGGAGTAGGGACCCTCTATCGCCTCCACGTAAGAGCGCGGAGTAGGGATGTCTGGTGCATCCGGGTCTCCCTCAGGGGCAAGCAGCATGGACACGAGATGAGGTGAAGTAGCAGCAAAGCACTGGAACTCCTCCTGCCTGTCCTCAAGGACGTCCTTGCCAAGGGCACACTCACCCCCGACGGACGGAGGACAGACAGACTCAGACTCAGCGACAAGACTAGCAGCGTAGTCTAGGCGACAGCGAGCAGCGAAGTTGAAAAGCTCAGAAACTAAGGCAGACGCAGCATCGGACTCAAAGGAAGGGTCAGTGACGACAGTAGCAAGGAGACGCGTGACAGTAGGACTGGCATCACGAAGGGAGTCCGACTCCGGGTCAGCAGGAATAGGAAGAGAGGACTCAGGAGGAGAAGGTAAAGGGGCACGCAGCGGAGTAGTGGAGGGACGCAGAGACATCCGGTGCGTGCCAGGGACAGGGGGAGGACGCTGGCGCGAACCACGACTACTAGTGCGAGTAGCACGGACAGCGACGCTGGACGAGACGCAGGCTCTCGACGCTAAGCAAGACCTCCAGTAGGACCAGTGTAGGGAGGAGCAGGCAGAGGAGAGGTAGGCTGTAACTGTGACTCGGACTGGACAGGCGGTGGACACTCTAAGGGAGGAGCCGGACTAGCAGAGGGCGGAAGACCAAGAACCTGTTCAAGAAGCAGAACGAAGTACGGCCGCAGTCGCTCAGCACCACCAGCACCAGAAGGGACAGCACTAGCACCTCGAACGACAGCACCAGCGCCAGCAACACCCCCAGCTCTAGCAGCGCCAACTCCAGTACCCTCAGAGGCACCAGCACTAGAGGCACCCTCAGCGCCAACACCCCCAGTAGCTCCAGCTGCAGGCGGACCACAAGAAGACTCAGCAGGTCCAGCACCAGCACCCTCAGTAGCACCAACGCCCGCAGCACCACCAGCTCCAGTATGAGAAGCATCCGCAGGCCCAGCAGCTCCAGTACTCCCAGTACGAGCACCTCTGGGACCCACGGCACCAGCACCCTCAGCAACAGTAGAACCTCCAGCACCCGCAGCACCTCTAGCTCCAGCAGCTCACCTCCAGCGCCGGGCAAATCACTCACGCAGCTCATGTGGAGAGAGTAGATCCCGCCGGGACGAAGCACCCGAAGAACCTCCAGGCCCAGCACCGCCAGACGCCACACGAGCAGGTCCAGTACCCTCAGACTCCGCACCCCCAGACGCAGCACCCCCAGGCTCAGCACCACCAGACGCAGCACCCCCAGGCGTAGCACCCCCAGGCTCAGCACCCCCAGGCGCAGCACCCCCAGAGTCAGCACCCCTAGACCCAACACCCGCAGGCACAGCACCCCTAGAAGCACCAGAGTCAACAGCTACCTCGACAGGTTCGACTGCGTCTACCTGAGACACACCTGAGGGGGCAGGACCTTGAGGGGGAAGGGGGTCTACCGGAGGGGGACTTGGCGTAAGGAAGAGCGGCGGGGGGGGGAGGGACGCAGTGCGGTAGGGGAAGAGATGGTAGCAGGGAACCGACTCGTCAAACGTGACGTCCTGGGAGGACAGAACACGGCGCGAGGTGGGGTGGTAGAACTGCCAGCCCGGCGCGTCAGGGGGGAAGCCAAGGAAGACGCAGGGAACAGCACGAGGGGACAGCTTGTCCGCAGACAAGTCGCGGACAAACGCCCGAGATCCCCAGACACGGAACGCAGACGCATCGCCAACCTTCCCCATCCACAACAAAGAAGGGGAGGTCTCTGGCATGGAGACCCTGGGCTGAAGGTTGATCTAATGCGCCGCGTACTGAACCGTAAACGGCCACAGAAAATGGGGGGCAGCTGCATGGACCATGGACGTACGAGCGACGTCCATGACCATGCCAATGCGGCGCTCAGCAATCCCATTTCGCTGCGGAGAGTCCGGAAGCGTGAAGGTCTGGCGGATGCCTCGTGCACGATAGAAGGCTCGCAGAAGGTCAGAGGAGAACTCTCCGCCTCTGTCAGAGTGCAGACGCAGAACAGGAAAGTCCAAGTCGAAACTCTCTCTGAGCTGGAGACGAGCTGCGCGGATCCAGGCGATCAACTCCTCAGTGACCTCACCCTTGCTGCGCAAGGGGTAGACTGCGGTGTAACGCGAGTAGTCGTCAACCACCAGCAGGAAGTAATGCTCGTGACCCTGTCCACGACGCGGGCTGGGCCCCACACGTCCATGTGAAGCGTCTGCAGTAAAGCCTCTATTGGAGGAAACTCGGAGGAGTGAGGGGCAGCGCGCTGCCGCCCCTCAACGCAGGGAACGCAGGTGGGGGCAGGCCCCGGAGGAAGGGGAGGGAGGGATCGGGGGAGACCAGAGACAAGGACACGGGACGCCATGCCTCAAAGATGAGGCAGGGAGGGGTGACCAAGGCGGTGGTGCCAGAGGAGAGTCTGGTGAGACAGGAGACGACACGAGCAGGGGGCAGACTCAGGACCAGACCTGGACGCAGCAGCAAACATCTGACCCGACGCGGCTACCTGAGCAGACTCAGCGACCGGAGGAGACGCAGTAGTCAGTGTGTACAGGCTCGACCCTGGCTGACGGGTAAACGTGGCCAAGTGACGGCCCGTCCGAGCACAGGTAGAGTGGGTCACTCGCTGACTCGCAGGACTGAACTGGTGAACCCCTCCATCCTGGAGGTCAGCACCACTCACCAAGTTCGTAGAGAACGAGGGGAGGTAAAGACCCGACAGGGTGCCAGAAGGGGCCGCCGGACACGGTAGAACAGTGGAGAAGCGGGCAAGGGTAGGACCCCCAGAGGGGTCTGCCAGGGAGACTGCCAGTGGTTGACTAAGCGGCGTAAGCGTGGTGCGGTCTCGAAAAAAGGAGCGGGAAGCACCCGAGTCAAGGGTGAAGGTGTGGGTGGCCGGAGCCGACGCGGTACCTGAGAGCGCAGACTCACCAGCACCTGGGGCAGCAGGCGCACTGGCACCTAGAGCAGCAGCCTCACTAGCACCTAGAGGAGCAGCCTCAATGCCCGGGTCAGGCGGAAAACACCGGTGACAGTCACCCTCATCACTAATAGTCACAGCATACATGGCAGCAAGAATAGCATCATAGTCAAGATCAAAGATCGGAACACCCTCCCTAAACAGCTCGCCCCAGCGAGGGATCTCAGTAGCGTCAGGGAACTGATGACGCCAAGCGTCCGTCAGGCGACCGAAGCAGCGCTGGTTGGAGTGCGGACCTCCACACTGCTCACCCGCGTGGTCGCTGGTACGTAGAACGTAGGTACAGGGGCCAGCACCCCCACCCCGCTGACGAGCAGTGTACCACTCACGAAGCTCCTGGGGGGAAGGGGTCTCACGAGTGCGCTGCTGCTGCTACTGCTGGCGCTGACCACCACCAGAGCCGACCCTCTGCGTAGCGCCGCCCCGACCAGCTCCACCTCCGCCGCCGCTACCTCCACCACCGCCTCCACCTCAGCCACCTCCGCCCGCACCGCCACCACCGCCGCCTCCTCCGCCTCCACTGCCGCCACTAGCGCCCCCACCCCCGCCACCACTCCCACCGCCACCCCCACCCCCTCCTCCGCCTCCACCGCCGCCTCCACCGCCCCCTCCAGCTCCCCTAGCGCCCTTGCCCCCCTTGCCCTTGCCTGAGCGGCGTCTCGCGCTAGGGGCAGACGCCGCTCCGACCGACTCAAGACCAATGAGGTCGGCCGCAGCAGTAGAGGCAACAGAGGGCAAGAGGGGGGAGGGGGAGCACCCCTCAAAGACAGGGGTACGAGGGTCACCACGAGAGGCTCCTACAGCGACTATACTCTTCTCTGCTGCTAGGAGGCGCTCCTCGAGGAGGGCAACGGTGAGAGTGGTGGGGAAAACGGAGAGGAAGTGGTCCCTGACTAAGCGAAGGGTGTCAGGGAGCCGGGTGACTATGTAGTAAAGGGTGATGTACATTAGGGGGGGGGTTCTTGGCGCAGAACTCAGTAGGAAGCGCAGCGCGGTAGCGAATGTCACTAGTGCAAAGGTGCATAATGAGGTCAGCGACTGTGGGAAAAGCGGCGAGGTCAGGGAAGAGGTACGGCAGTATGAGGCGGCTGAGAGCAGCAGTGGCAGGGGAAGAGTAGCGTGCAACTACAGCGTCGTACAAGGTCTTAGCACTCTTGTACTGACTAAAATGTGTGCGCTCAGTGGTCAGTAAGTGGCGGCGCACAGCAAGGCGGGCAGCAGCATCGCGCGTGGCCCACTGTGAGCAAACAGTGGCGTCAACATCAGCTGCAGGGGCAGGGGAGGCACCAGAAGTGAGGTCAAAGAGGGAGAGACCGTCCGCCCTATCGCACTGTAGGAAAAGCTGCAGGTCATCTACCCAGACCTCAAAGTCAACAGCCCGACCCTCAGCGTTAAAGGTGAGAACACTAGGGGTTGCCATGACAGCAGTAGAGAGGCAGTGAGCATAGTGGGGTAGGGCAATGCAGTGGTAGAGGCGCTGCTCTTACCAGGCAAGTGAGGCGCTCCGGGGCAGGCTGGTAGGCGGCGGCGTCTCAGCTGCAACGCGGTTCGGCGGCTCGGTGGCAACGGCGGCTCGGCGGCTCAGCGGCAACGGCGGCTCGGCGGCTCAGCGGCTCAGCGACAACGGCGGCTCGGCGGCTCGGCTCGGCGGCAACGGCGGCTCGACGGTTCAGCGGCAAAGGCGGCCTGGCGGCTCGGCGAGAAAGGCGGCCCGGCAGCTCGGTGGAAAGGGCCGCTCGGCAGCACGGCGGCAAGGGGCGGCGATGGGGCCGTTGAAAGGGGCTGCGACGGGGCCACGGAAGGGCGGCTACGGGGCCGCTGAAAGGGCGGCGACGTGGCCGCTGAAGGGCGGCGACAGGGCCGCTGTGGAGCGGCGACGGGGCCGAGGGGGGGGGGGGGGGGGCGGGGGGCGACAGGGCCGCAAGGGCGGCGTGACGGGGCCGTGAAGGGGCCGCGAGCGGCTGTGAGGGGGCCGCGAGGGCGGCGCGATGGAGCCGGGAGGGCGGCGCGACGGGGCCGCGAGGGGCCGCGAAGGGGCCGCAAGGGCGGCGCGACAGGGCCACGAGGGGCCGCAAAGGGGCCGTGAGGGCGGCGTGACGGGGCCGCGAGGGGCCGCTAAGGGGCCGCGAGGGCGGCGCGACAGGGCCGCAAGGGGCCGCTAGGGGGCCGCAATTGTGGCGCGACGGGGTCGCTAGGGCGACGCGACGGGGCCGTAAGGGCGGCGCAACGGGGTCGTTAGGGGCCGTGAGAGGGGCCACAATAGGCCACTGAGAGGAGGCACAGGGCGCGACTCGGGCAGGGGCTAAGCGCGCTCCGGGCAGGAAAAAGAAACTCGTTATTCGGTGGGCCCTAGGAATAGTTCCCACGAGGGAACCTGCTCGATACCATGAGGAAATTGGAACGAGAATGAACTGACTAAGGAATGAAAGTGATACAAATATGAAACCCTAGAATTGTGTACCCCTTAGTATCTAACCCGCTACAGCCTACACAGGCTAGATCATATAAGTTTGACATGGGGATCTCGTGCCTTTGTTCGCGATCCGTCCGCGGATAAGCTCTCCCCCTGTGCTATCCCCTGCGTCTTCCTTGGCTTTGTCCCTGACGCGCCTGGCTGGCATTTTTACCACCCCACCTCACGCCATGTCTTCCCCTCTCAGGATGTCACGTTTGACGAGTCGGTTCCCTTCTACCGTCTCTTCCCCTACCACTCTGCCCCTCCCCCGCCCCCGCCGCTCTTCCTTGCTCCCGGTCCCCCTCCAGTAGACCCCCTCCCGCCCCAAGGTCCTGCTCCCTTCGGTGTGTCTCAGGTAGACCCTTTCGCTGATCCTGCGCCTGTTCATGTAGCTGTCGGTTCAGGTGCTACTCAAGGTGCTACGTCTGGGGGTTCTGAGTCTGGGGGTGTGGAGCCTGGGGGTGCGGAGCTTGGGGGTGCGGAGTCTGAGGGTGCTGAGACTGGGGGTGCTGAGCCTGGGGGTGTTGGGACTGGGGGTGCTGAGCCTGAGGGTGTTGAGCCTGGGGGTGCTGCATCGGAGGGTGCGGAGTCTGGGGGTGCTGCTTCGTCTAGAGGTTCTGCTGGTGCTTCGTCGAGACTATCTCCGCAGCAGTTGCGAGAGTGGTTTGTTCGTCGCGCCTGCCTTCGGAGTGGAGCTACCGGGGCTGGAGGTGCTGGAGGTACTGGAGTTGTTGCTGGAGCTGGCGGTACTGGAGGTGCTGCGGCCACTGGTCCTGGAGGTGCACGTACCCGGGGTACTGGAGCTGCCGGGCTTGGTGCTGTTGAGGGTGCTAGAGCTGGAGACCTTACGGAGTCTGGTGCTACTGGCGCTGGTGGTGCTGGAGCTGGAGGAGCTGGAGTTGGAGGCACTGGTGCAGGAGGCGCTAGAGCTGCTGGAGCTGGTGTTGGAGGCACTGGAGGTGCAGGTACTGGAGCTGTTGACCCTGGAGCTGGCGGAGCTGGAGGCACTGTGCTGCCGTGACCGTACTTCGTTCCCTTGCTTCAGCAGGTTCTTGGTACCCCGTCTTCTACCGGCCATACTCCTCCTTTCCTGTGTCCTCTGCCTGACCAGTCACAGCTGCCGTTACAGCCCGCCTCCCCGCTGCCTGCTCCCTCTCCCTACACTGAGCAGTCCATCGGTCTTACAGAGCGCCATGACCCTGCGTCTCGTCCTGTCTTGTCTGTTTGCACTGCTTCTCTCGCTCCTCGTTCGCGTCCTCCTCCTGTCCCCGGCACGCACGCTATGACCCTTCGTCCTTCCTCTGTTCCTCTGTGTGTCCCTCTGCCTGCTCCTCCTGCGTCCTCTCTTCCTGAGGTCCTTGACCCTGAGTCTGACCGCGCTTGTGCTGCCAGTCCCACTGTCTCTTGTCTCCTTGCCACTACTGTCACTGACCCTTCCTTTGAGTATGCTGCTGCGTCTGCTCTCGTTGCTGAGCTGCTTGACTTTGCTGCTACCTGACGTCTAGACTACGCCACTGCACTTGTTGCTAAGTCTGCGTCTGCCAGTCCTCCGTCCGTTGGGGGTGAGTGTGCCCTTGGCACGGACGTCCTTGAGGACTTTGAGTGTCTTGCAGCTGCTGTACCTCGTTTTGCTTCCATGCTGCTTGCCCCTGAGAGAGATCCGGATGCTCCAGACATCCCGACCCCGCGCTCTTACGCAGAGGCGATTACGGGTCCTTATTCCTCTCAGTGGCAGGCAGCCATGAATGCCGAGATGGCATCCTGGAAGTCCACAGGCACCTACGTCGACGAGGTTCCCCCACCTGGGGCGAACATAGTCGATGGTATGTGGATCTTCAGGGTGAAGCAGCCGCCGAGTTCTCCGCCTGCCTTCAAGGCGCGTTACGTTGCTTGAGGTTTCAGTCAGCAACAGGGAGTGGACTACTTTCACACCTTCTCCCCCACCCCGAAGATGACCACTCTTCGGGTGTTGCTGCACGTCGCTGCTTAGCGTGACTACGAGTTGCACTCTCTGGACTTCAGCACAGCTTTCTTGCAGGGCAGCCTGCACGAGGAGATCTGGCTGCGCCGACCACCTGGTTTCTTTGGGACGTTTTCTGCATGCACCCAGTACAGCCTCCACCAGCCAGTCTACGGTCTTTGCCAGGCGCCTCGCGAGTGGCACAACACGCTGAGGACTACACTTGCGGCTCTTGGGTTTGCTCCTTCTACTGCGGACCCGTCGCTGTTTCTACGCACCGACACCTCGCTGCCGCCATTCTACGTCCTCGTCTACGTCCACGACCTCGTCTTTGTCGCTGCTAACACTGAGGCACTGACCCTTGTGAAGTCGGAGTTGCAGAAGAGACACACCTGCACTGACCTGGATGAACTGCGCAGCTATCTTGGCCTGCAGATCACCCGGGACAGAGCACGGCGCACCATCACACTGATTCAGTCACACATGGTGCACTAGGTCCTTCAGCGCTTTGGCTTCTAGTTCTCCTCGCCACAGCCCACTCCTCTGTCTACCAGCCACTCGCTCTCAGCTCCACCTTCGGACGAGTCCGTAGAGCCGAGTGGCCCGTACCCAGAGCTTGTGGGTTGCCTCATGTACCTGATGACTTGCACTCGACCTGACCTCGCGTACCCTCTTAGCCTTCTGGCTCGCCACGTGGCTCTCGGTAGGGAACGAAAAGTGCACTGGGTTGCTGCGAAGAGGGTACTGCGTTACCTGTGCAGTATGTTGGGCATGGGGCTCGTGCTTGGAGGACGGGGTCCAGTTGTCCTTACCGGTCACGCAGAGGCATCCTGGGTTGACGACTCAGCTACGCAGCGGTCGTCACAGGGTTACACCTTCAGTCTTGGTTCTGGCTCTGTGTCGTGGTGATCTACCCACTCGTCTTTGGTTCTCAGCTCCAGTTGTGAGGCTGAGATCTACGCCGAGGCTATGGATGCTCAGGAGCTCCGCTGGGTGACCTACTTGCTGACCGACTTGGGAGAGCAGTCTCGTTCGCCTCCAGTTCTGTACGTAGACAGCAAGGCCATGATTGCCTTGTGTCAGGAGCACAAACTGGAGCACAGAACGAAGCACATTGCTTTGCGATACTTCCTTTCTCGAGAGTTGCAGCAGCGTGGTCAGCTTCGTCTCGCGTACGTGGCCACTCGGGCCAACACTGCTGATGTCTTCACCAAGGCACTTCCGCCTGGTGATCATCAGCACTTTGTTACTCTGTTAGGCCTTGTGCCCACCTTGCCTCACTTGCTTACTGCTTGACTCTGCTTGTACTATGATCTATATATAACTGCATGCTTGCTCTTGCTAGGGTATGATCACTGTATTGTGTGTTCTCTTTTTATAACTCTGCATGTGAATAGGCCTTGTGGCCCCTTGCTTGTGCTCGGACTGTGTGGTGGCTTTGTGATCCACCCTGAGCTTGCTTTGCTTTTCTTGACTGGTTTTGTGACCATTTTTTCTCCCCCACTTTGCTTATGGGGGTGTGTCAGAACATTATCATTATACAATTGTGTAGGCTGTATTGGGGTAGCCCATAGGGGGTACAACCCAATTAGGGTTACTACTTGTACCCAACTCATTCATAGTTCATCCATTCTCGATTGTTACTTTCACAGACTGCACCGTGCGAGTGAACGGTAACAACATCGCCTCACCTCGCTGGGGCTTGCCTGAGTTGTCGTCGGTGCGTGTCAATGCAATCACGATGAAACACGCCATAGCGACAGGAGCTGACATGTACGCGCTTGACATTTGGGAAGCCGAGGCAACAGACAAAGGGGGGGAATTACAGAAACTGCTAGCGGATGTACCGGATGACTTGGCAGCGCTACTGAAGCAGTACAGTGGGATTTTCCCGTATGACCTACCGACAAGACTGCCACCTCAGCGACCGCACGACCTCATGTTAGAATTAGAACCGGGGGCACACCCGACAGTACAGTGACAGTTCTTACTGACCCAACCTGAACTGGACGAACTAAGGAAGCAGCTGGATTAGCTACTCGAGAAGGAGTTCATTCGCTCGAGTTCGTCACCCTTCGTGTATCTCGACGACACACTGATTTACAATACCGACGGAGCACAGCACCTACAGGACATCGAAACAGTTTTTAAAATACTGAGTGAGAACCGCCTACTGACAAAAGCCTCGAAGTGTGAGTTTTTACAGGACAGACTGGAGTTTTTATGGCATGTTATTTCGGCTGACGGAGTGGAAATAGACCCAAAAAATATCTCGACGATTCAAGCATGGCACGCGCCGACAAATTTGACTGAGCTGCAGAGCTTTTTGGGGTTCGTCAACTACGTGCGCCGATTCGTCCCCAACATGGCGAAGTTGACTGCTTCGTTGACCGACCTACTGACGAAAGGGGTTGAGTACACATGTGGGAAGAAAGAGCAAGCTGCCTTCTCGGCCCTCAAAAATATTTTGTGCTCACCACCCGTACTTCGCATCGCAGATCCTCGCCGTCCGTTCGAGCTCGTCACCGACGCAAGTGACATCGCTGTGGGAGCAGTACTGTTGCAGGAATTCGGGAACGGCCTTCAACCAATCGCGCTCGAGTCCCGCAAACTTCACACGCCCGAACGCAACTACCCGATACATGACCGCGAGATGCTGGCGATCGTGCACGCGTTCAAGGTGTGGCAGTGCTACCTGACAGGAGCCGACGTGACAATACGGACAGACCGTCGTGCACTATATGTCAGAATATTATGTTTCTCTAGTCTGCAGTGGGGTTCTCTATAGTGAGTACAACCCTTTTAGGGTTTGCTATATGTATCCCAATGTTTGCTAGTGAACTCCCCTCTTCTTCCATTCCTCTTTTTCTCACATGCTATCAGAGCGACTACGCTCGTGGCGTGTGGGCCCACCTAACTGCTTCCGCTGCTACTCTGTGCGTTGCACGCCACGTTACGTGCGACGAAATTTTTTTTCTTCCCCTCGCGCCACCCTTAGCGGCCCCGTCGCCGCCCTTCTAGGTCCCTCGAGGCCCCTTCGCGGTCCCGTCGCCACCCCTAGCGGCTCCGTTGCCGCCCTTCCAGGCCCCTCGCGGCCCCTTCGCGGCCCCGTTGCCGCCCCTAGCGGCCCCGTCGCCGACCTTACAGGCCCCTCGCGGCCCCTTTCGCGGCCCCGTCGCCGCCCCTAGCGGCCTGTCGCCGCCCTTCCAGGCCCCTCACGGCCCCTTCGCGGCCCCGTCGCCGCCCCTATCAGCCCCGTCGCCGCCTCCAGCGGCCCTGTCGCCGCCCCTAGCGGCCCCGTCGCCGCCCCTATCGACCCTGTCCCGGCCCCACCCCGGCCATGCTCCGTCGCCTGTCGCGGCGCACCGGGGGCCCGTGCACCGCTCCCCCCCCCCTCTTTTCCCGTCGCCTGTCGAGGCGACCTGAGGCAACCTGAGGGGCGACCTGGGGGGGGGTGGCGAGCGCCGCCCCTTCTGCCGCCTGTTTTGGCGCCCTGGGAGGCCGCGCGTCGCCCCCCCCCCCCCCCCCCCCCCCCCCCCGTAACCTCCCTACCCGCCGTCCCGCCCTGCCCTCCTCTGTCTCCCAATGCTACAGCTGCCGCTGAGGGGGGTGGGTGTTTGGGAGTCGACGGAGTGGTGCTAGGGGGTGGGGTGTGAGTGAACCTAGGGGTGCAGTAGGGGGTGTGTGAAATGGGGGTGGGATAGTTTGGGGAGGTTGAAGGGGGTGGCCGCCGTGAAGCCCGCAGCTCCAGTCGCCCGTGAGACCGTTGCGCCAGTCGCCCGTGAGACCGTTGCGCCAGTCGCCCGTGAGCCCGTTACGTCACTCGCCCGTGAGCCCGTTGCTCTAGACACCCGTGAGTCCGTTGCTCCTGCCACTCAGAGTTAGTCGCGGAGCCAGTTACTCCAGTAGCCCGTGTACCAGTTGCTCAAGTTGCCAGTGTGCTAGTTGCTCCAGTTGCCCGTGTGCCAATTGCTCCAGTTGCCAGTGTGCTAGTTGCTCCAGTTGCCCGTGTGCCAGTTGCTCCAGTTGCGCCGTGTGCCAGCAGCTTCAGCTGCCGCCCACTACCTCCTCTCCTCTCATAGTCCCTCCTCCTCCACACTTGCCCTCGGTGATAACCTCTAGCTTTGCTTACATTTGTGAACTTGAAACTGTTGCTTCTTGTACTTGTGCTTAGAATGTGTGGTGACATTGTGATCCACCCTGAGCTTGTTCTGCTTTGCTTGTTGTGCTGATTACACCCCACTTTGACTATGGGGGTGTGTCAGAATATTATGTTTCTCTAGTCTGCAGTGGGGTACTCTATAGAGAGTACAACCCTTTTAGGGTTTGCTATATGTATCCCAATGTTTGCTAGTCAACTCCCCTCTTCTTCCATTCCTCATTTTCTCAAACTATAGTACCTTTGCGCTCAACCGAATCTCAATCCGCGTCAGATCCGCTGGTTGGGCTATCTGGAGTCCAACTTCCACTACACCGTCACGTACAAAGAAGGCGCATCAAATATCGCCGACGCACTCACCCGCCCAACTTCACGCCATACTACTCGTTCAAACAAACCCACTGTTAACAGGCCTATTCACCCACGGATATTGCACCGACCCATTTTTCACGACCGGAAGTTCACAGCAACTGGCAGAAGCCAAGGGAGTCTATTACGTAAAAACAGGCACCAACCGCATTTCGGTACCCGCGTACTCGCTACTGAGGGAATTGTTACTGTAGGAGGCACACGACAGGGTTACCTTGGGTCACTTTGGGGTAGAAAAAACGCGACAGCAAGTGCAGCAGTATTACTACTGGCCGGAACTGTTGACCGACATATAACACCACGTAGGGTCATGTCCTACGTGTCAGGTGATGAAGAGCTCGCGAAAAATAAAGGCGAGTCAGTTGCACCTGATTCCACTGCCCGAGCGCGCCTGGCAGCAGATTACCATGCATTTCGTCACTGGGTTACCTTTGAACCCTGGGGGTAACGACGCGGTAATGGTCGTCGTTGACAAACTGACGAAAATGGCTCACTTCGCTGCATGCAAGAAATCGATCTCAGCCAAAAAAACCCCTCGCCTATTCATCGCAACTGTCGTTCGATTGCACGAGATACCAACCGCAATCATCAGCGACTGTGACACGAAGTTTACCAGCAACTTCTGGAAGAACCTCTGGGAGCAGTTCGGGACCAGGCTACAGTTCAGCTCGTCGTACCAACCCGAGACCGACGGTCAAACGGAGCGGACGAATCAGACGATGGAGCAGTTGATTCGTGCCACGTGCGACGACCCAACAACATGGGAGCAGCAGCTGCCACTGACCGAGTTCGCGTACAACAACGCCACGTCAGCGACAACGCAGCAGTCCCCGTTTTACCTTAACTACGGGCAAAACCCAACAGTGCCCATGACGCCGAGCTCGGACAACCCAACGCCACGCGCACAACAATTCACCGAGATTCTGCAAGCTGCCCACACCAGAGCCGTAGAAGCAATTAAAAAGGCCAACGTCATCGCAAAACGAAAAGCTGACCGCCACCGCCGCCAAGTTACGTACGAGTCAGGAGATTACGTACTGCTCGACACAAAGAACTTAAGACTGCGCGTCGTACCGAAATTACGACCCCACTACTGTGGACCATTCCAAATCAGCCACATGATCACCCCAGTTACTGCCCATTTACTGTTACCGACGGACTGGTACATCAGCCCATCATTCTCCGTCAGCCTGCTTCGCCCTTACATCCCAACCATGAGCCAACTGCCTCGTCACCGCTCGCCATCCATGACTCGCCCTGCATCGGAGCCGATCATTGAGCCTGAGAAGATTCTGAGCCATCGGATTCGACACTCCACATACATCAAGAGGATCGAGTTCTTCGTTCGCTTGGAAGATTGCACGCCAACTGAGGATAGCTGGGTGCCCCTGGCCAACATCGAAAACCACCCTGAACTACAAGTATACCTGATGAGCCGGGGTTTCCGCGATATACACGCACTCGCGTAGCGGAGGGGGCTTCTTGAGTGGGGGGGATAGTGTAAGGAAATTTCTCGCTATTCCTTACTACGACAATCAACATCACGTACAGCCGCAACCGTTGTTCGCCCGTTACTGCTAACGGGGCTTCGCCAACTTCGCACGCACTGTTTCACCAAACCTCGCACTGCTGGAGCAGCCGAGTTGGCCTACGCTTCGGGACTAGCCCGAACCTCGCGCCAGCGTAACACTAGATAGCTCGCACGGACCGCGTTACCGTTTGCACATTTTCGTGTATAAGTGTTCGCTTATGCTTTTGTAAGAAATTTTCTCTAATTCCTTATTGGGGTTGAGTGCTTCGCGTATATCCCCGATTTTCGGACTCTGCACGTTTGGCCGACATCAACGATGCCGAGCCTCCTCGCGTTGCCTTCGGCTTTTCTCTTCGCCAAACCTGCACCCAACCTCAGTCACCCGAAGTTCCCTCCTAGCTAGCCTACTCACTAGATTAGCGTGTGCCTTCATTGTATAATCAGTCTGTTCAATCACCTCGTTATTCGTTAACCTGCGCACTCTCTTTTAGAACTCATAACACCTTCTCTCATATTTTGTACTCATTGATCACTCTAGTGCAATCCTCGCTACCTAGATTCATCGCACCCGTAACAAGTACATATTTCTATTTCGCAGCTGTCACTGTTTCCACCGTGTTCACCAGCCGGTTTCCCTTCGGGTACACCGGGTCCTCCGTCTGGTACAACGGGTTCCCCTTCCCTACACCGGGTTCCCCTTCCCTACACCGGGTTCCCCTTCCCTAGACCAGGTTCCCCTTCGTATACAGGTGCTTCCCCTGCCATGCGCCGGGTTCGCACACTTCGCGGCGCTTGGCGAATCCCAACATTTCGCACATATATTCTCCTGCGGTTGGCTGGCATTGACAGAAGTCTTCTGCAAATGTGCCAGTTATTTCTAGTACTTGCCAAAAACCAAGTCGCGATGCATTTTGTGATCAGCATGGAGCGTTGCGCATCATCTCTGCTCTGCCGCCTGCTGCTCTGTAAGCCCTGCATCCCAAAAATTGGGAGTTGCGAGTTTTCCTTGAGCGTCTTGCTTGCCATCAGAAACAGGTATTTGACTGCTTTACTACTTAAGATTTGGGTCGGAACCCGGATGCAGTTTTGTCACGTTCTAATCGTTAAAACACTGAACCATGTCACGTCTCAGTATCGTTGCCTGTGGCCTCGCCTGCCTGCCTGCCTGCAGGTGTGACTGTCTTCACGGCCTACGGCGCGTCTGCCACATCGTTGATCGCGACGCTCCCCGACGGCGGCTCTTCTGCCGCTTCTGCCGCTTCGGCCAAACCTCTGCTGTATAAGGGAAAGACATTTAGTAAGTTTCCGTCAGCGCCGGAAGACGGTCGGCGGTTTGAGGCAAACGTGCCGTTCAGCGTCCGTAGCGTTGACTGTCGTCGTGTGCATATACGACTAGTAGTAATATCTGAAAAAATCTCTACTTTCTTTCATGATGAAACTTCGCAGCCGGCTCCTCGACAAAGCTGATGTGTGCAGCAGCTGATTTGTGTGGTACTACTACGGATGATATGCCTACTACAGATGATATCATGTGCTTTGCAGTTGACGTGCGTGCTGGTGTGTGCTAAACCTAGCGTGTGCTGCATGATGTCGTGCTTGTCCTAGCCAGCAGCCATCCATGGGAGTTCCAACATTCGCTTCCCCAGCTTCCCGGTCCTTCTCCGTTCATTCTGCTAGCTCAGAATCAGCAGCTATCAACTTCCCGCTTCCCCATCCCTCCCATGATTCCGTTTCCAGTAAAATACGTGGCCAAGATGAAACCTACCAAGCGTAATGGGAAGATAGTTGGCGACAAAGGAGCTTCGGGGATCGCCTCGGTAAAGGTGGTGAGGTATGCTGCCGTCCCCTCCGAGTCATTCACTTATCCACTGGCGCTACCACATTCGTCACAATCACTTTGCGAGTTGGATTTCCATCCCAGTTTTTGAGACCTCCACAAGCAGCGTAGTGTGCTCTTGCGGGTCTTGGTGCAACCGTCATGCTCTTGCTGGTCTTGAACTAGAGAGGGAGGAGCATTTGGTGCCATGGCAGTGTGTACTGACTATTATCTATTCTTGCGCTGTTGGCAGGTACTCAGACTCTTCCTACAGAATAACCTATTATCTCCTTTTGAAAAAACTCAAAGGAGGAGGGTCACCGTGGTTTGGTTTTGCGCCGAACTGCTTCGCAGCTAGCCTTGACGAGCCTGCGTGGTTCAACCTCACAAATCCCAAGTCTGGACGCAAGCGTTACAGCTTCATGTTCGTTGATGACATTACTGCTGGGTCGGAGGGTAGTGCCCGTAGTATTGTGAATGATATAGTGAGGTCATCATATGCAGTAGCAGGACAAGAAGGTAACGATTTCGCTCTCTGTGGGAAGGTTGTGAAAAAGGTGTGATTGCGGCTTTTGAGTCGACTCAAATGGCACCTTGTTTGCGCTCTGTGGGAAGGTTGTGAAAAAGGTGTGATTGCTGAAGAGTGGTGATGTGTGTGGATGTGGGCATATGTAGGTAACTTGTCAATGCTGCATTGTTCTTCAAGAATGAGACTTGAGACTTTCCCTTGCAAAGAAACCAGGGGTGAAATGTGCACAATAAAAAGCGTTAGCTTTAGGGTTGACACAAAGCTGAAGAAGCTTTTGTTTTTGTTAGTAAATGTACCGTCACCCCCCGGATATACCCCCATGGGGGGCAATAATAAAACAGGTTTTTTCAAGGGGGTGGGCTTATAATCGAGTAAAATTATAAGCGCCGGCGTTTATAAAATGACATTCATTTTTTTTATATTTTTTAACACCAAACTGTAGGTCTCGTGCTTGCCCTTTCAATCGAGTCGAAGTTACATGGGGTCGTCTGTGAAATTCTCGCGCGCGCTGGGAGACACACCCAATCTGACTCACATCCAGCTCCTGGCAGCTCCTGACAGCTCCTGCTGACTGGACCCGCATCCAGTGCAGGGTCCGAATGTGAAGGGAACCGAATCTGCAACATATCTGCCTGCTAAAGTAAAAATCATTACAACGTTTTGTACACATTTCAAATTTTAAAGTTTACGTGCGCTTATAGTAAAACTAGTTTTTTCAGGGGGTGCGCTTATAATCGAGGAGGGGATATAAGCGCCATATGCCAATTAGAAGCGCCAGGCGCTTATCCTAGGGTGGCGCTTATATTCGGGGGGTGACGGGAAGGAAATTTGTCACTATTCCTTACTGCGACCATCAACATCGCGTACAGCCGCAACCGTTGTTCGCCCGTTACTGCTAACGGGGCTTTGCTAACTTTGCGCGCACTGTTTCACCAAACCTCGCACTGCTGGAGTAGCCGAGTCGGCCTACGCTTCGGGACTAGCCCGAACCTCGCACCAACATAGCACTAGCTAACTCGCACGCACCACATTACCGTTTGCATGTTTCGCGTATAAGTATTCGCTCATACCTTCGCTCATACTTTGTACTCGTTGAAGACTCTAGTGCAATCATCGCTACCTTGATTCATTGCACCCATAACACTTGGTATCAGAGCCACTTTCTTTCGGACCGTGCATCTCCGCACCCCAAGAAATCAACTTTTGATTTTTTCACTCGAAGGGACTCACGCCCCTTAGCACCTAGGAGTCGATGTCCTCGCGTTCTCTCGTAAACGCGTGCAGCCACGACTGCGCATAGACTAAGCTGAGTCGACGCCCTTCGACATGGCCGAACACATCGACGTTACTACACTCACGCAGAAGCGTCTGAACGAATAGCTGCAGCAACTTCGCAAAAGCTCTGAAGAAATCGCGGCGCTGACGGCAGAACGGACATCCCTGCAGAATGACGTCGCACGGGCACAGCAAGCACAGTCACAAGCATCGGGCACTCCGGGACAACCTGCACCACAGACATCGCAGCACAGAAGTGTGGGGAAACCCGCGAGCGCGGCCAGTGATGGCGTCGTCCGCAACGATGAAGACGACGACCACAGCACGACACACCCCGACGAGACGAATGCGGCCAAGAGTCAACCCCGCGTCACGATTTCTGTGCCGGCCGGTGAATCGACACTGCCGTCGCCGGTGCCGCTGAAGCCGCAGCGTCCGCCATGCTTTGACCCGAGTCAACGGGGTGGTCCTACCGTTCAGGCGTGGTTATTCACGTTGAACGTTTTCTTCGACGCCAACTACGTCTCGGAGGATACGACGAAAATCCGCTACGCCGTGTCGCTGCTGCGAGGACCCGCCATGGATTGGTGGCGTGTCATCGTCACGAAGCCGATGGACTACGCGACTCTACCGACACTGGAAGGACAAACCGGACCCTGGGCGCCGTCGTATTTCATGGAGGTGCCCCAATATCGCACGTGGGACACGTGGTGTGCATGTCTGCGCGCTCGAATTGAGCCAATTACGGCTTCGATCGCGGCGCGTTAGAAGCTCCGCACTTGGCGCCAACTCGGTTCCGTCCAAGATTACACCAGCAGGTTTTTGGCGCTGTGTGAGCAGGTGGATTACATGCACAAATTTGAGCGCATCGACCGCTACATCGGCGGCCTGAAGCACGACATTGCTCAGGAAATCTAGCTCCGCGGCGTCACCAACTTTCAGGAGATTCTCGCTATGGCGGAGAAACTCGATTTCTTCCGCCGACCAAGACCGGGGTCCTACGGAAGTAGCAGCAACTGGGGACATCGGTCTCGTGGGACAAACGAGGGCGCTATGATACATGCCGTCACCGTGAATGCCACTACCGCACCATTTAAAGGGCGCTGCTTCGCGCATGATCGGCCGGGACACTGCAAAAGCGAATGCCCGGAAAACGCTAAGGGAAAGGGGTAAGCTGAGCAGCAGAAACAGACCAAGCAGTAGGGAAACGCTGGGAGTAAGTAGCAGACGGGCCCTCTACTGACAGGTCACGCCGCTCGCCCGACCCAACCAACCCTCACCGATTGATTGTGCTGGTTCACGCAATCGACCACACCCGGCCGAATAAGGAGGGTACTACGGTAGACAGCCCCATTAGTGGGAAAATTGGGAAAGACTTAGTTAAAATATTAGTAGACGGGGGAGCTAGCCACAGCCTGATCAACACCGCCACGGCACGGAAACTGAGACTGCCACTGGACAGGTGTTTACCTGAGATTGACGCAAGACTGGTCGACGGCACGCCACTGGCAATCGCGTCGACCGAGTTCGGATTCGATGCGGGGGTAACTTCACGTTTAGTCAGGAAATGCTCACGACAACCCTCGACGGAACCGACATTTTACTCGGCCGTGATTGGCTGCGACGACACAATCCGCGAATCGACTGGACGACGGGTGACTGCACCATGCGAGTGAACGGTAACAACATCGCCTTACCTCGCTGGGGCTCGCCTGAGTTGTCGTCGATGCGTGTCAATGCAATCACGATGAAACACGCCGTAGCAGCAGGAGCTGACGTGTACGCGGTTCACATTCGGGAAGCCGAGGCAGCAGACAAAGGGGGGGAATTACAGAAGTTGCTAGCGGACGTACCGGATGACCTGGCAGCGCTACTGAAGCAGTACAGTGGGATTTTCCCGGATGACCTACCGACAAAACTGCCACCTCAGCGACCGCACGACCTCATGTTAGAATTAGAACCGGGGGCACAGCCGACACTACAGCGACAGTTCTGACTGACCCAACCAGAACTGGACGAACTAAGGAAGCAGCTAGATTACCTATTCGAGAAGGAGTTCATTCGCCCGAGTTCGTCACCCTTCGCAGCACCGATACTGCTCACACCGAAAAACGACGAGGGTTTTCGCATGTGCATCGATTACCGCGCACTGAACAGGGTCACCATCAAGTCCCGTTACCCCATCCCGCGAGCCGACGAACTGATCGACGAACCGTGCACAGCCCGGGTTTTCTCGAAAATCGACCTTTGAGGAGGTTACCACCAAATCCGCGTCAACCCACCCGACTGCCCGAAAACAGCTTTCCGAATACGCTACGGATCCTTTGAATACACCGTCATGCCTTTCGAACTGACCAACGCCCCCGCCACTTTTCAAATGACCATGAACGAAGCCTTCCGCCCGCTTTTAGAGAAGTGTGCCATCGTGTATCTCGACGACATACTGATTTACAGCACCGACAGAGCACAGCACCTATAGGACATCGAAGCAGTTTTTAAAGTACTGAGTGAGAACCGCCTACTGACAAAAGCCTCGAAGTGTGAGTTTTTACAGGACATACCGGAGTTTTAGGGCATGTTATTTCAGCTGACGGAGTGGATATAGACCCAAAAAATATCGCGACGATTCAAGCATGGCACGCGCCGACAAATTTGACTGAGCTGCAAAGCTTTTTGGGGTTCGTCAACTACGTGCGTCGGTTCGTCCCCGACATGGCAAAGTTGACTGCTTCGTTGACCGACCTGCTGAGGAAAGGGGTTGAGTACACATGGGGGGAGAAAGAGCAAGCTGCCTTCTCGGCCCTCAAAAATATTTTGTGCTCACCGCCCGTACTTCGCATCGCAGATCCTCCCCGTCCGTTCAAGCTCATCGCCGACGCAAGTGAAATCGCTGTGGGAGCAGTACTATTGCAGGAATTTGGGAACGGCCTTCAGCCAATCGCGCACGATTCCCGCAAACTTCACACGCCCAAACGCAACTACCCGATACATGACCGCAAGATGCTGGCGATCGTGCACGCGTTCAAGGTGTGGCGGTGCTACGTAACAGGAGCCGACGTGACAATACGGACAGACCGTCGTGCACTATAGTACCTTCGCACCCAACCGAATCTCAATCCGCGACAGATCCGCTGGTTGGGCTATCTGGAGTCCAACTTCCACTACGCCGTCATGTACAAAGAAGGCGCATCAAATATCGTCGACGCACTCACCCGCCCTACCGCCCAACTGCACGCCATACTAGTCGCCCAAACAAACCCATTGTTAACAGGCCTATTTGTGAAACTATGAGCAGAGGAATGAATTGACTAAGTCAGAGTTGGGTACAAATACAACCCTAGCAAACTGTACCCCATATGTGCTACCCCACTATAGCCTACAAACATGCATCAGCTATAATAATCTGACACACCCCCATAGGCAAAGTGGGGGAGAACAAGGGGTCACAAGACCAGTCAAGCAAAGCAAAACAAGCTCAGGGTGGATCACAAAGTCACCACACAGTCCGAGCACAAGAGCAAGGCCAGAGGCCAGTTCACATGCAGGAGTAAAGACATATATATAAAACTAGACAAGCAAGAGCAGGTATATATATGTCAAAGTACAAGTAAAGTCAAGAAGAGAGCAAGTGAGGCAAGACAGGTACAAGACCCAGCTGGGTACAAAAGCGCTGATGGTCGCAAGGCGCAAGTGCCTTGGTGAACACATCAGCAGTGTTGGCCTCAGAGGCCACGTAAGCAAGTCGCAACTGACCACGCTGCTGCAGCTCACGAGCAAGGAAGTAGCGGAGAGCAATGTGCTTCGTTCTGTGCTCCAAGCGCTGCTCTCGACACAAGGCCAACATGGCCTTGTTGTCTACGTACAGCACTGGAGGAGAACGAGGCAGCTCTCCAAGGTCAGTCAGCAGGTAGGTGAGCCAGCGAAGCTCCTGTGCAGCCATGGCCCCGGCGTAGATCTCAGCCTCACAACTGGAGCCGAGAACCGAAGACGAGCGAGTAGACCGCCACGAGACAGAGCCGGAACCAAGGCTGAAGGTGTAACCCTGTGACGACCGCTGCGTAGCCTGGTCGTCAGCCCAAGAAGCGTCTGCGTGCCCAGTAAGGACCACTGGACTCCGCCCTCCAAGCACTAGCCCCATGCCCGACGTACTGCACAGGTAGCGCAATACCCTCTTCGCTGCAGCCATGTGCTCTGGTCGGTGTCTCCCAGGAGCAACATAGCGTGCAAGGATGCTCAGAGGGTATGCAAGGTCAGGTCGAGTGCAGGTCATCAGGTACATGAGGCAGCCAACAAGCTCTGCATACGGACCACTCGACTCTACGGACTCATCCGAAGGCAGAGCTGAGAGTGAGTGGCGAGTAGGCAGAGGAGTGGCCTGAGGCGAGGAGTACGTGAAGCCGAAGCGCTGAAGGACCTGCTGCACCATGTGTGACTGAGTCAAGGTAATGGTGCGGCGTGCTCTGTCCCGAGTGATCTGCAAGCCAAGGTAGCTGCGCAGTTCACCCAGGTCTGTGCACGTGTGTCTCTTCAGCAGCTCGGACTTCACGTAGGCGAGTCCAGCAGTGTCCGCTGTGGCAAAGACCAAGTCGTCGACGTACACGAGGATGTAGAACGGCGGCAGGGAAGTGTCGGTGCGAAGAAACAGCGACGGGTCAGCAGTAGAAGGAGCAAACCCAAGAGCCGCAAGCGTAGTCCTCAGTGTGTCGTGCCACTCACGCGGTGCCTGGCGGAGACCGTAGACTGGCCGTCGGAGGCTCCACTGGGTACCAGGAGGGAAAGTCCCAGTGAAGCCAGGCGGACGGCGCAGCCAGATCTCCTCGTGCAGGCTACCCTGCAGGAACGCAGTGCTGAAGTCGAGAGAGTGAAGCTCGTAGTCGCGCTGAGCGGCAATGTGCAGCAGCACCCGAAGAGTGGTCATCTTCGGGGTGGGAGAGAAGGTCTGAAAGTAGTCAACTCCCTGCCGCTGACTGAAGCCACGAGCCACGTAACGCGCCTTGAAGACAGGCGGCGAGCCCGGCGGCCGCTTCACCCTGAAGATCCACATGCCACTGACGATGTTCGCCCCAGGAGGGGGAACCGCGTCAACGTAGGTGCCTGTGGACTTCCAGGAAGCCATCTCTGCATCCATAGCTGCCTGCCACTGAGAGGAGTAGGGACCCTCTACGGCCTCCGCGTAAGAACGCGGAGTCGGGATGTCTAGTGCATCCGGGTCTCCCTCAGGGGCTAGCAGTACAGACGCGAGACGAGGTGAAGCAGCGGCTAGACACTGGAACTCCTCCTGCCTGTCCTCTAGGACGTCCGTGCCAAGGGCACACTCACCCCCGACGGACGGAGGACAGGCGGACTCAGACTCAGCGACAAGACGAGCAGCGTAGTCTAGACGACAGCGCGCAGCAAAGTCGACAAGCTCAGTGACAAGGGCAGACGCAGCAGACGACTCGAAGGAAGGGTCAGTGACAGCAGTAGCAAGGAGACGCGTGACAGTAGGACTGGCAGTACGAAGAGAGTCCGACTCCGGGTCGGCAAGAGCAGGAAGAGAGGAAGCAGGAGGAGAAGGCAAAGGGGCACGCAGAGGAGCAGTGGACGGACGCAGTGACATCCGGTGCGTGCCAGGGACAGGAGGAGGACGCTGACGCGACCCGCGACCACTAGCGCGCTCAGTACGAACAGGCGACGCAGGACGAGACGCAGGCTCACGACGCTCAGTAAGACCTCCAGTCGGACCAGCGTAGGGAGAAGGAGCAGGCAAAGGGGAGGCAGGCTGTAGCTGTGGCTGTGACCGGACAGGCTGCGGACCCTCTAAGGAAGGAGGAGGAGGTGTAAGACCAAGAACCTGCTGCAGGAGCGGAACGAAGTACGGTCGGGGCCGCGCGGCGACGCCAGAAACAGCAGGAACAGCACCAGCACCCCCGGCAGGAGCACCCACTCCAGCAGCACCTCCAGCAGAACCACCAGAAGCTCCAGAACCTCCAGCAGCAGCACCAGGAGCACCGTCAGTCGGACCACCAACCGCAGGCTCAGCGCCAACGTCCTCAGCAGGACCAGCTCCAGGAGAACACTCAGACCCAGCAGCTCCAGCACCCACAGGACGAGCACCGCCAGGTCGCGTGGCAGCAGCGCCCTCCGCAGCCGAAGAACCACCAGCACCAGCGGCACGCCTCCAGCGCCGGGCAAACCACTCACGCAGCTCTAGTGGAGAGAGCGGCTCCCGGTGAGACGAAGCACCCCCAGGCACAGCACCTCCAGGCTCGGCACCTCCCGGCTCAGCACCCCCAGGCTCAGTACCTCCAGACACAGCACCCCCAGGCACAGTACCCCCAGGCTCAGCACCCCCAGGCTCAGCACCCCCAGACTCCGCACCCCCAGGCTCAGCACCCCTAGACTCCGCACCCCCAGGCTCAGCTCCCGCAGCAGCACCGGAGTCACCAGGGACCTCGACAGGCTCGACCGCGTCTACCTGAGACACACCTGAAGGGGCAGGACCCTGAGGGGGGAGGGGGACTACTGGGGGGGGACCTGGTACCAAGAAGAGGGGGGGTGGGGGGAGGGACGGAGTGCGGTAGGGGAAGAGGCGGTAGTAGGGTACCGACTCGTCGAACGTGACGTCCTGGGAGGACAGAACACGTCGAGAGGTGGGGTGGTAAAACTGCCACCCAGGGGCGTCGGGGGGGAACCCGAGGAAGACGCAGGGAGAAGCACGAGGGGACAGCTTGTCCGCAGACAGGTCGCGAACAAACGCCCGAGATCCCCAGACCCGGAACGCCGACGCATCGCCAACCTTCCCCGTCCACAATAGAGCTGGGGAGGTCTCCGGTCGAGAGACCCTGGGGTGGAGGTTGATCTGGTGCGCAGCGTACCTGACCGCAAACGGCCACAGAAAATGGGGAGCAGCCGCATGCATCATGGACGTACGAGCGACGTCCATGACCATGCCAATGCGGCGCTCAGCGATCCCATTCTGCTGTGGTGAGTCCGGAAGCGTGAAGGTCTGACGGATGCCTCGCACACGACAGTAGGTACTCAGGAGGGCCGAGGAGAACTCTCCGCCTCTGTCCGAGTGCAGACGCAAGACAGGGAAGTCAGAGCCAAAGCTTCTCCGAAGCTGAAGACGAGCTGCGCGGATCCAGTCGATCAACACCTGAGTGACCTCACCCTTGCTGCGCAAGGGGAAGACTGTGGTGTAACGCGAGTAGTCGTCAACCACTAGCAGGAAGTAGCGCTCCTGACCCTGTCCACGGACGCGGGCTGGGCCCCACACGTCCATGTGAAGCGTCTGCAACGGGGCCTCTGTCGGAGGAAACTGGGAGGAGTGAGGGGCAGCACGCTGGCGCCCCTCGACACAGGGGACACAGGCAGGGCCAGGGCCCGGAGGAAGGGGAGGGAGGGACCGGGGAAGACCAGACACAAGGACCCGCGAGGCCATGCCTCTGAGCCGAAGCAGAGAGGGGTGGCCAAGGCGGTGGTGCCAGAGGAGGGTCTCGTGAGACAGACGACGACACGAACAAGGGGCAGACTCAGGACCAGACCTGGACGCTGCAGCAAACACCTGACCAGACGAAGGGGCTCTACCAGACGCAGTACCTGGAGGAGAAGCAGTGGTCAGTGTGTACAGGCTCGATCCCGGCCGACGTGTAAACGTAGCCAGGTGGCGACCTGTATCCGCCTCCGTACAGTGGGTCACCCGCTGACGAGCAGGGGTGAACTGGTGGACACCTGCATCCTGGAGGTCAGCACCACTCACCAAGTTCGTCGAGAACGAGGGGAGGTAGAGACCAGTCAGGGTGCCAGAGGGGGCCGCCGGACACGGGAGGACAGTGGAGAAGCGAGACAGGACAGGCCCCCCAGAGGGGTCCGCCAGGGACACCGCAACCGGCCGACTCAGCGGCGTGAGAGTGGTGCGGTCCCTAAAGAAGGAGCGAGACGCTCCAGAGTCAAGGGTGAAGGTGTGAGAGGCCGAAGCCGACACAGTACCTGAGAGGGCGGACTCACCAGTACCTGAAAGCACAGACGCACTGGCACCTAGAGCAGCAGCTGCACAAGTACCTGACGCGGCAGTACCAATGCCCGGGTCGGGCGGGAAACACCGGTAACAGTCATCCTCATCACTACCAGTCACAGCATACATAGCTGAGAGAATAGCATCAAAATCAAGATCATAAATAGCTACACCAGCCCTAGACAGCTCTCCCCAGCGGGGGATCTCAGCGGCCTCCGGAAACTGCTGACGCCAGGCGTCGGTCAGGCGGCCAAAGCAGCGACGGGCTGTGTGGGCGCCTCCACACCTCTCCCCTGCACGGTCACCAGTGCGAAGAACGTAGGGGCAGGGACCAAGCGCACCACCGCGCTGACGCTGCAAGTACCACTCACGGAGCTGCTGAGGGCCGGGGACGGTGCGAGAGCGCTGCTGCTGCTGCTGCGGCTGCTGCTGTGGCTGCTGCTGCTGCTGCTGCTGCTGGCGCTGACCACCCCCAGAGCTGCTCCGCTGGGACGAGCCACTCCGACCCCCTCCTCCACCGCCACCCCCGCCTCCACCGCCACCCCCGTCGCCACCGCCACCTCCCCCACCAGGACCGTCGCTCCCACCGCTCCCACCGCCTCCTCCGCTACCACCTCCGCCGCCACCTCCGCCTCCACCGCCGCCACTACTACCTCCACTCCCGCCACCACCCCCCCCGCCACCCCCACTCCCCCCTCCACCCCCACCGCCTCCTCCACCGCCCCCTCTGGCTCCACCCGCTCCCTTGCCCCCTTTGCCCTTGCCAGTGCGGCGTCTGCCACTGGGGGCAGACGCCGCGCCGACCGACTCAAAACCAACGAGGTCGGCCGCAGCGGCAGAGGCGACAGAGGGCAGCAGGGGGGAGGGACCACACCCCTCAAAGATGGGGGTGCGAGGGTCACCCCGAGAGGCCCCTACAGCGACAATACTCTTCTCAGCCGCTAGCAGGGACTCCTCAAGGAGGTCGACAGTGAGAGTGGTGGGACAGACAGAGAGAAACTGGTCCCTAACGACACGAAGGGACTCAGGAAGACGGGTGACGAGAAAGTAGAGAGTGATGTACATGGGAGGAGGGTTCGCAGCGCGGAACTCAGCAGGAAGGGCAGCGCGGTAGCGGGTGTCACTAGCGCGGAGGTGGGTAACGAGGTCAGCGACAGTGGGAAAGGAAGCGAGGTCAGGGAAGAGAAACGGTAGCATGAGGCGGCTAAGGGTAGCGGAGGAAGGGGAGGAGTAGCGCGCAACTACAGCGTCGTACAAGGCCTGAGCGGTCTTGCACTGACTAAAGTGGGCACGCTCAGAGGAAGGGAGGTGGCGACGCACAGCAAGACGTGCAGCAGCATCGCGGGTCGCCCACTTGGAGCGAACGGCAGAGTCAGCATCAGCAGGCGGGGCAGGGACAGCGCCAGAGACAAAGTCAAAGAGAGAGACCTCATCTACCGCATCACACAGTAAGTACAGCTGCAGATCCTCGATCCAGACGGCAAAGTCAATGGCCCTCCCCTCAGCGTCAAAAGTGAGAACATTGGGGGTGGCCATAGCAGCAGCTGAAAGTCTCACCGGGATGGGAGAGTCGGGTAGGTCAGCAGCAGGCGGCTCGGGCTGCTCGTGCAGCTCAGGCGGCTCGGGCTGCTCAGGTACCGGGCGGCTCGGCTACTGCGGGGCGGCTCGGCTACTGCGGGGCGGCTCGGCTGCTGCTGGGCGGCTCGGCTGCTGCTGGGCAGCTCGGCTGCTGCTGGGCGGCTCGGCTGCTGCTGGGCGGCTCGGCTGCTGCTAGGCGGCTCGGCTGCTGCTGGGCGGCTCGGCTGCTGCTGGGCGGCTCGGCTGCTGCTGGGCGGCTCGGCTGCAGTGCAGTGGCGGGGCCGGGACAAGGCCGGCGGTAGGGCCGGCGGTAGGGCCAGGTAGGAGCCGGCGGCGGGCCGAGTAGGAGGCCGGCGACGGGCCGAGTAGGAGGCCGGCGGCAGGGCCGTGTAGGAGGCCGGCGGCAGGGCCGTGTAGGAGGCCGGCGGCGGGCCGAGTAGGAGGCCGGCGGTGGGCCGAGTAGGAGGCCGGCGACGGGCCGAGTAGGAGGCCGGCGGCAGGGCCGTGTAGGAGGCCGGCGGCGGGCCGAGTAGGGGGCCGGCGGCGGGCCGAGTAGGAGCCGGGGCCGGGCCGTGTAGGAGGCCGGCGGCGGGCCGTGTAGGAGGCCGGCGGCGGAGCCGAGTAGGAGCCGGCGGCGGGGCCGTGTAGGAGCCGGCGGCGGGCCGAGTAGGAGGCCGGCGGCGGGCCGTGTAGGAGGCCGGTGGCGGGCCGAGTAGGAGGCCTGCGGCGGGCCGTGTAGGAGGCCGGCGGCGGGGCCGAGAAGGAGGCCGGCGCGGGGCCGCGTAAGGGGCCGAGTAGGAGCCGGCGGCCCAGGGCCGCGTAAGGGGCCGGCTCGGAGCCGCGTAAGAGGCCGGCGCGGGGCCGCGTAGGAGCCGGCGGCGCAGGGCCGCGTAAGGGGCCAGCGCGGGGCCGCGTAAGGGGAGAGGGCGACCCGAAGGGTCGCTAAAACAAAAAGGGCGCGCCTCGGGGGGCGCGCTTCGGTGGGCCCAAAAAAAATTCGGTCCTGGAGGGACCTAGCTCTATACCATGTGAAACTATGAGCAGAGGAATGAATTGACTAAGTCAGAGTTGGGTACAAATACAACCCTAGCAAACTGTACCCCATATGTGCTACCCCACTATAGCCTACAAACATGCATCAGCTATAATAATCTGACACTATTCACCCACAGATATCGCACCGACCCATTTTTCACGGCCGGAAGTTCACAGCAACTGGCAGAAGCCAAGGGAGTCTATTACGTAAAAACGGGCACCAACCGCATTTGGGTACCCGCGTACTCGCTACTGAGGGAATTGTTACTGTAGGAGGCACACGACGGGGTTACTTTGGGTCACTTCGAGGTAGAAAAAACGCGACAGCAAGTGCAGCAGTATTTCTACTGGCCGGAACTGTTGACCGACGTACAACACCACGGGGGGTCGTGTCCTACGTGTCAGGTGATGAAGAGCTCGCGAAAAATAAAGGCGGGTCAGTTGCACCCGATTCCACCGCCCGAGCGTGCCTAGCAGCAGGTTACCATGGATTTCGTCACAGGGTTACCTTCAAACCCTGGGGGTAACGACGTGGTAATGGTCGTCGTTGACAGACTGACGAAAATTGCTCACTTCGCTGCGTGCAAGAAATCGATCTTAGCCAAAAAAACCGCTCGCCTATTCATCGCAACTGTCGTTCGATTGCACGGGATACCAGCCGCAATCATCAGCGACTGTGACACGAAGTTTACCAGCAACTTCTGGAAGAACCTCTGGGAGGAGTTCGGGACCAGGCTACAGTTCAGCTCGTCGTACCAACCCGAGACCGACGGTCGAACGGAGCGGACGAATCAGACGATGGAGCAGTTGATTCGTGCCACATGCGACGACCCAACAACTGTTAGAATGAGAGAAGTAGAAAGTAAGAATGAAGAAAGGAGGGGGTTTCACTAGCAGCAGTTGGGATACATATAGCAAACCCTAGCAGGGTTGTACTCGCTATAGAGCACCCCACTACAGGCTAGATAATAACATTCTGACACACCCCCATAGCCAAAGTGGGGTGTAATCAGCACAATGAGCAAGCATAGCAGTAGTTCACAATTATGAGCAAAGCTAGTGGTAGTCACAGCAGGCAAGTGAGGAGGAGGAGGGACTCTGAGAGGAGAGAAGATGGGAGACGACGGCTGAAGCTGCAGACACACGGGCAACAGGAGCGGCTGGCACAGTGGCTACCGGGACAGCGCCCCGGACTACTGGAGTAACTGGCTCACGGACTACGAGGAGCTACAGGAGCAACGGACCCACGGGCAACAGGCGCAGCAGGCTCTCTGGGCTACCAGGACAGCGCCCCGGACTACAGGTGCTGCGGACGACAAGACGGCAGCCTCCTCTCAGCCTCCCCAAATAGTCCCACCCCCCCTGACACACACCCCCTGCTTCACCCCTAGCTCCACTCCCCCTTCACCCCTTAGTACCACTCCGACGGCTCCAACAGATCCACCCCCCTCAGTGTCAGAATATTATCTTATTGTTCTAGCCTGTAGTGGGGTGCTCTATAGCGAGTACAACCCTTCTAGGGTTTGCTATTTGTATCCTCATTCTTGCTAGTTCAATCCTCTTTCTTTCTTCTTATTTTGACACTCAGCAGCAGCTACAGCACTGGGAGATGGAGGAGGAGGAGCAGGGGACGGCACACAGAAACTGCACCCCCATACCTGCCACCCCCACACTCCTCACCCCCAAACCCTAAAACGGGTTGCAAGGGGTAGGAGCGCAGGGGACGGCGGGGGGGACGGCGCGCAGGGCGCCACCACGGGGCAGCAGGGGGCCGCGCTCGGCTCCTCAGGGCGGTGCGACGGGGCAGCGGGGGGTCGCGCGCGGCTCCTCAGGGCAGCGCGACGGGGAATCGGGGGCCGCGCGCGGCTCCCCTGAGCGTCGCGACGTGACGACGCGAACAGAGGGGGGGACGCGCGGCCCCCGTGGCGCCACGACGGGCGACAGAAGGAGGGGGACGCGCGGCCCCCTAGGCGCCTCGACGGGCGACGGGTTGGGGGGGACGCGCGGCCCCCGCGACGCCATGACGGGCGACGGGAGAGGGCGCCTCGAGCGGCGACGGGATGGCGAAGGGGGCGCGCGCGGATCCACCGTGTAGAAAACCGCCGCGCGCCTCGGGGCGCACGGCGGGCAGAAAACCGCCGCGCGCCCCGAGCGCACGGCAGGAAGAAGACGGCGCGCGCCCGAGGCGCGCGAGAAGCAAAACAGCAGCGGAAGCAGTTAGGTGGTGGGCCCACCCACAGGATCGACCCAAGGGGGTCGACCTGCTCTGATAGCATGTTAGAATGAGAGAAGTAGAAAGTAAGAATGAAGAAAGGAGGGGGTTTCAGTAGCAACAGTTGGGATACATATAGCAAACCCTAACAAGGTTGTACTCACTATTGAGTGCCCCACTGCAGGCTACACAAACAACATATTCTGACAACAACATGGGAGCAGCAGCTGCCACTGACCGAGTTCGCGTACAACAACGCCACGTCAGCGACAACGCAGCAGTCCCCGTTTTACCTGAACTACGGGCAAAACCCAACAGTGCCCATGACGCCGAGCCCGGACAACCCAACGCCACGCGCACAACAATTCACCGAGATTCTGCAAGCTGCCCACACCAGAGTCGTAGAAGCAATTAAAAAGGCCAACGTCATCGCAAAACGAAAAGGTGACCGCCACCGCCGCCAAGTCACGTACCAGTCAGGAGATTACGTACTGCTCAACACAAAGAACTTAAGACTGTGCGTCGTACCGAAATTACGACCCCACTACTGTGGACCATTCCAAATCAGCCACATGATCACCCCAGTTACTGCCCATTTACTGTTACCGACGGACTGGTACATCAGCCCATCATTCCACGTCAGCCTGCTTCGCCCTTACATCCCAACCATGAGCCAACTGCCTCGTCACCGCTCGCCATCCATGACTCGCCCTGCATCGGAGCCGATCATTGAGCCTGAGAAGATTCTGAGCCATCGGATTCGACACTCCACAGACATCAAGAGGATCGAGTTCCTCGTTCGCTTGGAAGACTGCACGCCAACTGAGGATAGCGGGGTGCCCCTGGCCAACATCGAAAACCACCCTGCCCTACAAGTATACCTGAGGAGCCGGGGTTTCCGCGATATACACACACTCGCGTAGCGGAGGAGACTTCTTGAGGGGGGGGGTAGTGTAAGGAAATTTCTCGCTATTCCTTACTACGACCATCAACATCGCGTACAGCCGCAACCGTTGTTCGCCCGTTACTGCTAATGGGGCTTCACCAACTTCGCGCACACTGTTTCACCAAACCTCACACTGCTGGAGCAGCCGAGTCGGCCTACGCTTCGGGACTAGCCCGAATCTCGCGCCAGAGTAGCACTAGCTAGCTCGCACGCATCGCGTTACCGTTTGCATGTTTCGTGTAGAAGTATTCGCTCATGCCTTTGCTCATACTTTGTACTCGTTGAAGACTGTAGTGCAATCCTCGCTGCCTCGATTCATTGCACCAGTAACAGTAAAAGTCCAGTGACCATCGCAAGTGTAGATACAAACATTTGGGGAGAACAATTCCACTACTGAAGGAGGTGGCACCACCACGATTCACAAATAGGAGAGACACATAATGAATCTTGACATAGCTACCACAGCAACTGCCTGAAGACAAAATGCTGGAACTAGGTACAGTGAGAAGACAAACGAGGTCATCCCACACAGAAAGCATACAAAATCCACCACTTGCTGCAGCGCTGTTGGCTTGTAATGAAGGGTGGGAGAGTGCTGGGAGGAGCAGGGCGGTGGTGTGACTATAAGCAGTAGTGATGATATGGAGGGCAGGATGTCTTCTACAGGGGCCAAGGATACTGATGCCTGCATGGGATCAAGGCAGGCGGAGGGAAGGGAGGAAAGGAGAGGAGAGGAGAGGAGAGGAGAGGAGAGCAGAGCAGAGCAGAGCAGGGTGTGAGAAGGAGACGTAGGTTGCAACCTCAACAGAGGGTAGGAGGTCTTTTAAAGGGGCCATGGATATCGATGCCTGAATGGGATAAGGGCAGGCGGAGGGAGAAGGAGAGGAGATTTTATAAGTGTGACTGGATATGACTTGTAAATGGCAAAAAGCTGGCAGATCCATGCTTGTGCGAACTTATGCCCATTTGCAGGTGCTTAAAATTGCATGCGCACACCCACACACCCATGGACTTATTCACTAACTCACTCGCACCAATGCATGCACATGTTTGGATGCGTGTGTGAGTGGGGGAAGAGGATGACCTTGGCATGCAGGTAAGGCATGAAGGGAGGCAGGTGGAAGGGGGAAGTGAAAAGCAGGAAGGGAAAAAGGGTGTGCGTATGTGCATATGTGCGTGCAAGCACTAATGTGAGTTCTGACCTTGGCGTGAAGATGAGCAATGAAGGGAGGCAGGTGGAAGAGGGAAGTGACAAGCAGCAGGAGAGCATCGGCCACTAAGAGCCTTGATACCAGTGGGCGAGAAGACCTGTGATTGGCAGAAAACAACAGGCAACGATAGTGGAACGGGAACATGATCCGACCATTGGTCACGATCATAAAGGGAGAACATGCCGATTTTCATGTGACTTATGAGTTGACTCAAAAGTCAACCGGCAGGCGTGGTCATAAAGGGAGAACATGCCGATTGTTAAACACAGAGCACACAAACAGCAAAAAAAAGTCCACCTTCCTTCATCCATCCCACCTTGACTTGGCTTGAGATGCTCATGTAATTTGAGCAGCAGCAGCGAGGAGAAGAGCGAGGAATGGGGAGACGAGGGCGAGTGGAAGGAGCAGAAAGAGGAAGAGGAGAGCAGGCCAATATCCATGTTGCTGGCAGATGAAAATACAGGGATGCCAGGCATTGGAAAAACAACTATTAACAGACTGGGAAAGAATGTGGATTGATATAACTACCAGTCTGATAAATGTTTCAAGCATGGAGTTGAGACGATGCATGAGCGGTCGAGAAAAAAAAAAGATTCCAAGAGTTGTGGGCATGAAACAGGTCATTGTAACATACCGTGCGAGTGAGTGAGCCTTTATTTGTCTGTAGTCCAGAGCGGGAGCCGGCGCAACAGGAGATGGTGCTAAGAGTCACTTTTAGCAAAGCGAGAAGGAAGCAGAGAGCAGTCGATGCAATCACGGCTGCTACAAATAGAGACACGCTTGCTGATGTCAGAGTGGAAAAAATACAGCTCAGCGTGCATCGTACCGATGCAAGGAGAGGTGAATACGATGTGGCATGGTGTGGTTGGTTCTGGAGGAAAGAGTTAAGACTGTGAAGGAATGAGGTGAGTGTGGGAGAGAGTCTTGGAAGGGATGGGAGGGAGAGGAGGAGAGGAGATAGGAGGGAGAAGTATAGAGGGAGAGGGTGAGAGGAGGAGGAGGAGGAGGAGGAGGAGGAAGAGGAGGAGGAGGAGGAGGAGGAGGAGGAGGAGGAGGAGGAGGAGGAGGAGGAGGAGGAGGAGGAGGAGGAGGAGGAGGAGGAAGCAGACTGCGGCTGGACTATGGGAAATGATTCGTGTGTGTGGGGTGATTCTAGGTGGTGTGAGTGAGAGAAGGGGTGCGAGGAGTGGGAGGAGTGAGAGAGGGAGTGTAGGAGAGAGAAGGTGATGAGTGAGGAGAGGAGGGAGCGTGAGACATTGCTAGAGAAAGAGGGCCAAGGAGAGGAGGCGATGAGAGAGAGGAGGGAAGGGAGAGTGTGAAGAGAGGGAGAGGAGTGGGTGAATGAGTGAGAGAAGAGGTAGGAGGAGGTGCAGAGAGCGAGCGAGAGGGCCGAGCCAATGATAAGAGGGAGGGAGGAGAGGAGGGAGGTGAGAGAGCGTGGAAGGTCGACGGAGATGATGAGGGAGGAGGTGCAGGATGGATCCGCTTGGAGGGAGGGTGTGGGGGTGCACAGAAGGAGTGGGAAGTTGAGGCAATGAGGAGGGGCAGGAAGGCAGTGGGAGGTGAGGGAGCGAGGGAGATCAATGGAGATGAGGAGGGAGGAGGGGCAGGAAGGGTCCGCCTGGAGGAAGGGAGGGCAGGAGGAGAAGGGAGTGGGGGTGGGTGGGAGGAGTGGGATGCTGAGACAATGAGGGAGGGGTACACCTGGAGGGAGGGAGTGGGGAGAGTGGGGGGAGTGGGAATTTGAGGCAATGAGGGAGGGAGGGAGGGATTTGAAACGGCTCAGAACTTGGTGAGTGAGGGAGCAGGAATTCTGAGACTGTGAGAGAGGGAGTGGATGAGGGAAAGCAGGCAATGCTGATCATTTCTGATGCAAGATGGCAAGAAAGTGAGGAGAAAGGCAGGCGAGAGTGATTGTGGGCGAGTGCGAGAGTGGGAGAGAAGGGATGTGGGTTTGAACCATGCATGGTTTACCAGCAGCATCAAAACGTGTTCGTCCTCTCTGCCCCAATGCACCACCTCCTCTGAACCACCACTGAAAAGACAGTCACTCGAGGAAAATCCACCCCTTCTTTCAGGAAAGCATGCAATGTTGATCATTTCTGATACAAGATGGCAAGAAAGAGAAAATCCACCCCTTCTTCTGTCAACTCAAACATCCTTACCAGCAGCATCAGAGCGAATTCGTCCGTTTTGCCCCAATGCACTGCCTCCTCTGAACCGTCTCTCAAAGAACCCCCACCGGCATTGCTCTTGGCATGAATTTGGAGGTTCTGAGGCGCCTCACAACGAGAGCTACTGTGTGCCGCTGCACCCCCGCCATCCTGCTCGCTCTTGTGCGAGCGGCAGTGGGAATGGTGGCAATCGCAGCAGTGACAATGAGGGAGATTGTGGTGATCGTGGCAGTGGTGGCAGAAGGGGCGAGTGAGGTGCGGAGGGGGAGAGTCGAGCTCGAGAATCGTGGAGTGGTGGAATGTATGAGTGGAGAGGGTATTATGACTCCCTTCACGGCGTGTGCAGCTACTCTGATCACTAGCACTCGCTGCTGCAGTCTCAGATGTGGCTGGAGCAGCAGGAGAAGCGGTGTGAGCAGATGCCAGGATAGCAACAGCTGGGTGGCAACTGGTGGGACTCGGCTGGGCTCCTGGGGGATGGGGGGAAGGGGGGTGGAATGGGGGAGAGGGGATGGAATCGGGGAGAGGGGATGGAATGGGGGAGAGGTGGGTGGAATGGGGGAGAGTGGGGTGGAATGGGGGAGAGGGGGGTGGAATGGGGGAGAGGGGATGGAATGGGGGAGAGGGGGATGGAATCGGGGAGAGGGGATGGAATGGGGGAGAGGGGGGTGGAATGAGGGAGAGTGGGGTGGAATGGGGGAGAGGGGATGGAATGGGGGAGAGGGGATGGAATGGGGGAGAGGGGATGGAATCGGGGAGAGGGGATGGAATCGGGGAGAGGGGATGGAATCGGGGAGAGGGGATGGAATCGGGGAGAGGGGATGGAATCGGGGAGAGGGGATGGAATCGGGGAGAGGGGATGGAATCGGGGAGTGGGGTGGAATGGGGGAGAGGGGATGGAATCGGGGAGAGGGGATGGAATCGGTGAGAGGGGATGGAATCTGGGAGAGGGGATGGAATCGGGGAGAGGGGATGGAATGGGGGAGAGGGGATGGAATCGGGGAGAGGGGATGGAATCGGGGAGAGGGGATGGAATGGGGGAGAGGGGATGGAATGGGGGAGAGGGGATGGAATCGGGGAGAGGGGATGGAATGGGGGAGAGGGGGATGGAATGGGGGAGAGGGGGATGGAATGGGGAGAGGGGATGGAATGGGGGAGAGGGGATGGAATCGGGGAGAGGGGATGGAATCGGGGAGAGGGGATGGAATCGGGGAGAGGGGACGGGTTTAGAAAAGACTCCCGTCTAAGGGCACCCATCCAGCCGCTAATGATTGGATTCCCATTGGCAGGTTCAAATCTCAAAAATCAATACTGGAGACATCTCAAAAGTGGAGGAACGTACCGGGAGAAAGGCTGGAGGTGGTTTGAGGTTGAGAGGTCAGTAGGCGGAGGTGCAGAGAGAAATGAGCAGCTGCAGGTGGGAGCGAGAAGACCGACAGAAGCTGCTGCTGCCGCTGCTGCTGCTTCTTTGGGTCAAGCAGGATTGAGGACAGTGGCTGCACACAGGTAGTGAAATTAACAGCAGAATGCGTGAGTTTTAAACAGGTAGTGAAATTACTCACCTATCCTGTGAAGACACGTGCTGCATGCCAGGAGAGCATCTGCAGAGAGACAAGGTATGAAGGCGGATGGTCTACCTCAGTGAACACAGGCTTACTCTGAACCTTGGTCTACCTACCAGACGTAGAGGCTGAAAGATCGAGAGGAGCAAGGATAACAGGGAGAGAGACCTTGATGGAGAGGAGGTGGTGGAGGAGGAGGAGGAGGAGGAGGAGGAGGAGGAGGAGGAGGAGGAAGAGGAGGAGGAGGAGGAGGAGGAGGAGGATGAGGAGGAGGAGGAGGAGGAGGAGGAGGAGGAGGAGGAGGAGGAGGAGGAGGAGGAGGAGGAGGAGGAGGAAGAGAAGGAGGGAGTAAGTTGAGCGTGGAGATTGAGTGGTGCCAGCTCCACAGAGAGGAAGTGCAGAGGGGGGCAAGGCTTGCCTTGTGAAACAAGAGAAACATGGATGGAGGAAGGAGAGACGGAAAAAGAGATGGGAGGTTGCGATTGCTCGTTCTTCTTAGGCGCCTCATGGTCGCTCGTTCTTGTGATTGCTCCCAAAGACGTGGAGTGGGGAGGGGGAGAAGGCTTGCGCCGTGAAACAAGAGGGACATGGAGGCGTCTCAAAGTTTGGGTACGCTGGTGTTTACGCTGGGAATTGAACTCCGCACCTTGGTGTTGGTGTTGATATTCACACGCAGTGTGGCCTTTCTCACTCACACGACCACCAACCCCAACTGCTATCTCCAGAGGCAGCATGAGCAGAGCAAGAGGGGACGGCTGTGCATCACATGAGCATCACCTGTGCATCACATGAGCATCACCTGTGCATCACATGAGCATCACCTGTGCATCACATGAGCATCACCTGTGCATCACATGAGCATCACCTGTGCATCACATGAGCATCACCTGTGTATCACATGAGCATCACCTGTGCATCACATGAGCATCACCTGTGCATCACATGAGCATCACCTGTGCATCACATGAGCATCACCTGTGCATCACATGAGCAGCACCTGTGCATCACATGAGCATCACCTGTGCATCACATGAGCATCACCTGTGCATCACATGAGCATTACCTGTGCATCACATGAGAATCACCTGTGCATCACATGAGCATCACCTGTGCATCACATGAGCATCACCTGTGCATCACATGAGCATCACCTGTGCATCACATGAGCATCACCTGTGCATCACATGAGCATCACCTGTGCATCACATGAGCATCACCTGTGCATCGGTTTCTAAAAGAAGTACTTATAGAGAACTCCGCACCTTGGTGTTGGTGTTGATATTCACGCGCAAAGTGGCCTTTCTCACACCACCACCACCCAGCATGAGCAGAGCAAGAGGGGACGGCTGGGGCACCTGTCCTGTGACTTGCTGTGATGCCAGTGATACTGGCAAGGACTGGGAGGGAAATAGGCAAGGAGAGGCGAGGGGAAGCAAGGGGAGCCAAAGGGAGCAAGGGGAGGCGAGGGGATAGGCAGCATGAGCAGAGAAGGAGGGGACGGCTGGGGCACCTGTCCTGTGACCTGCTGTAATGCCGGTGATACTGGGAGAGACTGGGAGGGAGGGAAGGGAGGAAGAGCAGAGTGTCACAAAGCACGTCTTAGAAACTGAAGATTTCACTTAGTGTCTTCTTTTTTTCCCTCTGTATTTGACGACACGGGGCGGGATGATGCACTGAAAGGCACTTACAAAGGAATTGCTTCTGGGTGGTTGAGGCAGAGGCACGAGCAACCGTGTCAAATCATAGGATGACATGTCATCCTCTCCCTCTCCCACTTCATCCCCTTTCCCCTTCTTATCATCTCCCTGTCTCCTCTCCTCCTGTTTTCTTCTATCGAGGGTACCCTCTTCATGCCTCTCCTCCGCATCCCCCTTCTGTGTGCTTATAACGAGGGCGAGATTCAAGCCATCGCATGGAAGAACATTCGATAGAAGAACGAGGGCCCTGCTGCTGCTGCCTGCTGGGTTGAGTGATAGTGCTTCAATCTGCGCGGTAGCGTTTTGGGGGAGTCACGGTTTGGAGGAGGTGGGGTGGGAGGGAGGGGGTTGTGGTTGGGGGGACGGGGTGGGGAAATAATGAGTGATCAGGTGAGAGGGAACCAGTTTTTACAATGCCTCAAAAGCACATTCAATACAAGAACCAGAGCCCTGGAGCTGCGATTAATGGATGGTTATATTGGTTCATTCTGATATGATTGGACAGGGGAAGAGAGAGTTAGGGAGGGAAGGGGCGCGTTAGGGGCAGGTGAGGAGGGGAAGATGGGAAGTGGAACTTTGCATGAAGGTAGAATGCTCTGAATGAGACAAGAATTTCTATACCTCTACCCCAAAACCCAACAAGCAAAGCATGTCAACTCACAGGCAGGTTGATGTGGAAGGAGAGTGATTCAAAGGAGAGTGAGTGTGTGAAGCCCATTTGTGCACGAATGGGGCTGAATTCAGCTGCACTGCTGTATATGCTTGTCACCACAAGAATTCGCATACCTGTACCCCGAACAAGCATGTCAGCTCACAGGCAGGTTGATGTGGAAGGAGATTGATTGCTGGGCGTGGGAGGCCCATTTGTGCACGAATGGGGCTGCATTAAGCTGCACTGTTGTGTGCCCGTAACTCCGTTGCCCTTGCTTCTGCGGATTCTGCTGCTTCTGCGGTTGCTGCTGTTGCTCCTGCTGCTGTTGCTGCTGCTGCTGATTCTGTTCTTCTGACTGTTGTGAGTTAGGTTTATTTGGTAAAGCTCCAGCAGTTGGCGATCCCAGCAGCAAGGGCCGGAGGAGGAGGAGAGGTGGGGCGGACAGGTGGCAGGAGAAGATTGCACGACGCGTGTTGGGGGAGGAGACTGGCTGGGTTGTGTGTGGGTTGACCAGGGCTAGGAGCGCATGGGACATCTGAGGTGAAATAGGGGAGGAAAAAAGGGGGGAGGAAGAGTGGGAAGAGCGGTAAGAGTGGGAAATTGGATGGCGCTGAGATGGGTGGAGATGTGTGCAGGCTGACCGGGATTAGAAGGGCATGGGATGGGAGAGCTGATTTTTGAGGTGCCTCAAAAGTGGCGCTCTAGAGACGGGAACACGACAGAAAAGGATTGGGAAAGGGATTGGGTTGAAGAGAGTCGAGATGGGAAACTACAAGGGCTGTTGATGTGTGTGTGACATACCCGCACCCACTCTCACCGATATTCACCCACCTGAGCCACGGGCTGGCTGCACCATACGGCCTGCTCGTGCCCTGCTGAGAGCCACACGTGGGGGGCTGTGCTGAATGGGCGGTGCCAGTAGCACAGAACGAACTAGCATTGATGCCACATATCACCACAAACCACTGCATACTATCACATACCACCATCTGTCACCGTATACCACTGCTCACCTGAGCCACAGGCTGGTTGCACCACATGGCCTGCTCATGCCCTGTTGAGAGCCACACGTGAGGGGCTGTGCTGAATGGGAGGTGCAGGGAGATGGTGATGGTATCTGGGGACGGGGGAACTGCTGCTGCCCATGAGCGCACCTGGAGGGACGGGGGAGGAGGGTGAAAGGAAAGGGGGAAGGGGGAGGATGAAAGGGGAATAAGAGCAGAGTTGAGGGGATGTGGTGAATGGGAGGTGCAGGGAGGTGGTATCTGGGGACGGGGGTACTGCTGCCGCCCATGAACAGACCTGGAAGAAGATGAAGAGGAGCGGAAGGACAGTGGGTGAGTGGTGGCGTGAAGTAACGAGAGAGCGTGAAAGAAACAATGGACGAGAGGGAGCAGGCAGGGGTGGTGGAACTATCACAAGAGATAGTATGGGATTTGAGGGGATGTGAGGGGGTGTGAGGGGATGTGAGGGGATGTGAGGGGATGTGAGGGGATGTGAGGGGGTGCGAGGGGATGTGAGGGGATGTGAGGGGATGTGAGGGGGTGTGAGGGGGTGTGAGGGGATGTGAGGGGATGTGAGGGGGTGTGAGGGGATGTGCTGAATGTGAAGTGCAGAAGGTAGTATCTGGGGATGGCGCCACTGCTGCGACCCATGAGCGGACCTGGAGGGAAGGGGGAAGAGGAGGGTGGTGGAAGGGGGAGAGGGGGAGGACAAAGGGGAAATAAGAGAGGAAATGGAGGGTGGGTGGGGGGAGGAATGGGGGGCGGAAGGGGAGAGGGGGAGGACAAAGGGGAAATAAGAGAGGAAATGGAGGGTGGGTGGGGGGAGGAATGGGGGGGCAGAGTAAAGTAACAAAAGAGTGTGAAAAAATCAAGGAAGGAGAGAGGCGACTGCAGAGGAAAAGAGAGGGAGAGAGCTGATTAATGCAAAGGACCATTTGGGAGAGCGTTGGGTGCATATGTGTCTCTTATATCTGCACATCTGATTTTTGAGACGTCTCAAAACAGCATTTGGTGCATATGTGTCTCAGATCTGCACATCTGGCATACGTGGGATGGCAAGGCAACCAGTAATAAGCTGACATGTGGCGCCAAGCCAATCTCTCACCTGCCAGTCACTTTGGCCAGCAGCAAGCGAGGAGAGGAGTAGTGAGGCTGAACTAGAATGGGGGGCTGGGTGTGGTTGCAAGGGGCGGAAGGTGGCTGGGCTGTGTTGGAAAGGTTTTTGGCTGAGGGAGTGGTAGAGTGAAAGCATGGATGGCTGAAGGGGAAGAGGGAAGAGGCTGGGGGAAACGGGGAGAAAAAGGAGGAACAGAAAAATGTGAGGAAAAAAGTCAAAGGTCACCAAAAGTGGTGGTTGAGTTGAGGCTGTGGTGAAGCGGAGCTGCTCTCATTTCAGTTGGGTTGAAAATTAGGCGGATGGGTCAGTGAAATGCAACAGGCAAGACTAACCTTTGGTGGGGAGAAGGCGCTTGGTAGAATGCAGTAATGAATGCAAGCCTATGCTGCTGATTCACTTCTGAAAAACTATCAAAAGTGATTCGGATGGAGGAGCTAAAATGCAGCACTTAGTGCTAGAACATCGCCTCTGGTGGTGAGTTAAAACCTGCCTGTGAGGTGTGGCAATGGTGACAATGGTATGCACTGGATTATGTCTCTTTCCCTTCTGATGGGCAGTGGTGCGTTTCCCCCTCTCTTGCTCCCGCTTACCCCCTCCTCGTGCCTCCCCCTTCCACGCACACTCCTTCACCTCTCCCTCCCTCTCCCTATTCCCTCCGTCTCTCACATCTGGTCCCCCTTGCAGTCTTTGGTGGGCCAGGCGGGCAACTATCCCCCCCATAGAGTGACCCACTAATAGCACAGAGGACGGGCGGGCGGGCATGGAAGCACAGGAGGAACTGTAGAAGGAGAGGATTTGAGGGAGTGGAAGGAGGGAGGTGGAGAGGGGTGGGGGTGAGGCGGAAAGGGGCAGTATAAGTTATGCAGAGGTAGAATAGATTCCTTACAGTGCAGTGCTAGAAATGAAGAGTAAAGTACATTGTGTTATAGAGTACATGAAGATTCAAGGTTTAGGGTTTAGATTCCCACACCACATTGTGCCCCACTAGCACCACAGCGAATGGCAAAATACGAGTCTGCAGAACACAGGGGAATGAGAATGAGCTGAGATAGAGCTAATATGTACACCGACACACACACGCACACTAGCGCGCATGTACACGTGTCCACATGCACACATGTACAGGCCCACCCGTGCACATGCATACCCACCCACCCACATAAATCCCTCAGCACTCACCTGAGTGACAGCAGCAGCAACAAAGGCCGTCTGTTTGAGCAGCAGAGCTATCAAGAGCAGTCAGGTGCTCCCTCAAATTCACAGGCACAGGCCCACCCGTGCATTTGCATACCCACCCACATGCAATGCGGCACCCACCTGGGTGACAGCAGCAGCTACGAATGCCGCCTGTTTGAGCAGCAGAGCGCTGTCAAGCAGTCAGGTGATTCCTTAGATCTACGAGAGCCATGCCAGAGGAGCTGCGTATGCCATATATTTCACATGCACAAACGTACCCACCTGAGTGACAGCAGCAGCAACGAAGGCTGACTGTTTGAGCAGCAAAGAGCTGTCAAGAGCAGTCAGTGTTAATGTTAGTGTTGAGAGAGTAGGCAAAGTGAGGTGCCATAGCTAGGGTTTAGCTAGCTAGACAAGAGAGAAATGAAGAAAGGAGGAGTTTCACTAGTAGCAGTTGGGATACATATAGCAAACCCTAACAGGGTTGTACTCGCTATAGAGCACCCCACTACAGGCTAGATAATAACATTCTGACACACCCCCATAGCCAAAGTGGGGTGTAATCAGCAGAGCACACAGTCATAGAGCAGGTGCACAATTGCAAGCAAAGCTAGAGGCTATCCCAGAGGGCAAGTGAGGAGGAGGAGGAACTGTGGAAGGAGAGAAGATGGGAGGCAGCGACTGAAGCTGCAGAGGCACGGGCACAAGAGCGGCTGACTCAGTGGCTACCGAAGCAAGGGCGACGGACTACTGGAGTGACTGGCTCCGCGGCTATAGACGAGCGGCAGGTTCAACGGACCCACTGCCGACTGGTGCAACAGGCTCACTGGCTACCGAAGCAAGGGCTATGGACTACAGGCGCTGCAGGCGACACGATCGCTACCTCCACACAACCTCCTCCAACTGACCCACACCCTTGACACACACCCCCTGCTGAACCCCTAACTCCACTCCCATGTCACCCCCCTAGCACCACTCCTTTGGCTACCACACACCCACCCCCCTGAGCGGCAGCTGCAGCAGCGGGAGATGGAGGAGGAGGAGGAGTAGTGGAATGGCGCACAGAAACTGCACCCCCATACCCCCCACCCCCAAACCCTAATTCAGGAGAACGGGCAGCAGCAAGGGTGGGGCACCGTCAGAAGCACGGGGGACAGCGAGCAGCTCAGGGACAGAGAGGAACGGGCCGCCCACGGGCCTGGCACAGCCCGACGAACCGCGCGCAGGCGGCCCGAGCCGCGCGCGGACCTGGCGCAGCCCGTACGGGCCGCGCGCGGTCCTGGCGCAACCCGTACGGGCCGCGCTCGGGGCTAGCGCAGCCCGCGATGGCCAGGACGGGCAACGGGGGACGACGGGCTGGTCCCCGTCGCCCGTCGAAGTGCCCCCCGGGGGCGACGCGCGGACCGACGGGGCAGAAGGCCACCGCGCGCCTCGGGGCGCACGGCGGGCAGAGAACCGCCGCACGCCCCGGGGCGCACGGCGGGCAGAAAACCGCCGCGCGCCTCAGGGCGCACGGCGGGCAGAAAACCGCCGCACGCTCCGAGCGTGCGGCGGGAAGAGAGATCCGTTGCACGCCACGGAGCGTGCAACACACAGAGTAGCAGCGGAAGCAGTTAGGTGGGCCCACAGGCCAGGAGCGTAGATGCTCTGATAGCATGTTGAGAGAGTAGGCAAAGTGAGGTGCCATAGCTAGGGTTTAGCTAGCTAGGCAAGAGAGAAATGAAGAAAGGAGGAGTTTCACTAGCAGCAGTTGGGATACATATAGCAAACCCTAACAGGGTTGTACTCGCTATAGAGCACCCCACTACAGGCTAGATAATAACATTCTGACAGTTAGCCCTCAATCTCACATTTGCACTTGCACTTTTTATATCCTAGTTTAGTGTAGTTTGCACTTTGTGTTTGGTTGGATGTACACCCACATCCCAACCAAACCCAAATGTGATCTCCAAGCAATCTCCAACCCACCAATTGGAGGCTGCCATGGGATTACCCCCAACTCCCTAGGATTGTCCCCAATTCTCTCCCCACCCTTACCTTGCCCATTTTTTATGTACTTAAAGAGCCTTCAGCTCATTACTAATGCATGGATTCTAAGCTCAATTTCTAACATGGTATCAGAGCTCTTCAACCACACATGCGGATCTTGGTCCTTTTACCTTTCCAGAATCCTCCCCCACACCCTTAGGCGAAGCCGCCTTCAACATTCATCGCTCGTCGTAAAGCACCTACATCGACCTAATCTTCTTCCCAGCCAGAATACTTCCCGCGCCGCCTTTATCGCCGTTGATTCGCGACATTTTCTGTGGGTAGATTCTCTCCCACACTACCTTTCCTTCGGTTACGAGGCACCGATTTATGCATCTCGCTTAAGGTAACCGTAGCTACCATTTCCTCGTCGCTCTCCCTCATCACCGCGGATTTGTCCCGCCGCCCTTCCCGCTTCGGCGTAACCAATTATTTCCCATCTCGTCAATCGTCAGGCTGCCGCCCGTCGCCCTACAGCTTCCCTTCGGGCTGACGCCCGTCGCCCTGCATCTTCTCTTCGGGCTGCCGCCCGTCGCCCAGCAGCGTCACCTTCGGGCTGCCGCCCGTCGCCCCGCAACGGCACTTCCATCACCCCGTAGCTGAACAGGTGAAGCTGCGCAGCTGAGCAACCGTGTAACAGTGAAGCTGAGCAGCATTGTAGCCGCAAAGTTGAGGGTGGTGTGAGGAGGGGGGGGGTGTGGGAATAGGGTTAGTAGTTAGTTGACACTACCAAAATCGGTCGTTTCAACCTATTTTCGTCGGCCTTAAACCTTCTATGAGACATCCTATCGCAGCCAACATTGACGTTCTTCGCTCTTCGGGACCTTCGGATTTCGAAATCGCTAAACCTCTCCTCAAAATTCTCCTTCATAAACCCTACTTTGCAATTCTCCTTCGTAACCCCTAAACCCAAAGTGTTTATGGGTGACTTAAGAGAGACATTTTGCGCGAGAAAGAGGCTCTTCACCATGGCTTTTGCCTCGGCAACTATCAACTTGTTAATCCCTGGCACCGCCATGATCAATGAAGCAATCTCGCAGCATATCGGCTCACCGCAGGCACCACAGTACATAGAGTATACACTCGACACCGGGGCCACCCACACAGTGCTCAAGGAGACACTCTCCTTCAAACCCTATTCAACACCCATTCCTCTCTTGGGAGCTGACTTAAGCTTCACCACCTTTGCCAAGGGTTCGTCCACTGTCCCATGCCCCGCCTTCCCATCCAGCACTGTCACTGGCATGTGCGTGCCTTCATTACGCCACAATTTTGTGGCTCAAACAGAAATTCAGGAGGCGGGGTTATGCACCATCTTTTCGGAGAACAAGGACTACTGTGACATCATCGATCCACTCACCAACAAGGTCTTGGCTCGCTTCACCCTCAATAGCAGCGGCCTTTACACGCTGCGGGTACTTATCCCACGGGTGTCAACCACCCAAGCACAGGCTGCTATCACACCATGCTCATGTCGCAGCTTCTCCAACCCGACCATCCTCTACCACCATCGGCTCGGGCCCCCCAACTTCCGCACGCTTGCTAACATGGCCTCCAAGAAGCTTCTTCTCGCCCTACCAACCTCACTTCCTCCACCACCTGACTCTCCCGCTCCTACATGCCGTAACTGCACCAAGAGCAAGTTACGCCAACAACCCCACTCTGCCTCACCCTCAGTCCCTGCAGCCCCACTGGACCTAGTGCACATGGACGTCTGGGGCCCTGCCCCTGTTGCCGCACGAGGCGGTTATTGTTATTTCCTTGCTTTAGTTGATGACCACTCCCGCTACGTCTCTGTGCACCTCCTGCACACTAAGGCTGAAGCTCCAGGGGTCATCATGGCGTGGGTCAATCTGGCACAGACCACCTTTGGCCGCAAGGTCAAGCGCCTCCATTCAGATGGAGGTGGTGAATTCTGCAACGATAAGCTCAAGGCCTTCTGCTCCTGAGAAGGCATTCTACAAAACTTCACCCTTCCTGACAGCCCGCAGCAGAACGGCATCGCAGAGAGTCGCAATCACACGTTGGGACAGATCACCCGCTGCCTCCTCAGCCACTCCAATGCACCACTCTCACTCTGGGGGTACACCCTCTACCATGCCGCCCTCCTCTACAACCTCTACCCCCACCCGCATCTTCCTCACACCACTCCCACCACATTCTGGCTCGGGAAAACACCCACTGCTTGCCCCCTTCGCCTACGGGGGTGCACCGCATATGTCCTCCTCAACCCGCAGGCTCGGCGACAGCAAGGTGGCAAGCTCGGCCCCAAAACTCAAACATGCATCTATCTTGGGCATAACGCCGACTCCCTTGACTACCTCTTCCTCAACCCCTCTACTCAACAACATATCCATAGCCGCAATGCCGTCTTCGACGAGACTCACCCTTTCTACTGCTCTTCGGACCACCCTCTCTTGTGTGGGCTGACTTTGATGCACCCCCTGAACTTCCACCTGCACCAGCTCCCTCACCTCCTACCTCCCCTGCCATCGCACAATCCCACTCTGAGGTCTCTAACCCGACCTCACCGGTGTCATCGGCAACTGCTCCCTCATCTCTCCCCTCTCCCACTCCACCAACTGCGCTCCCACCACCAAGCGCACCAATCACATACCATCGGTGGTCGAACCCTCCGGCCCCACCTCCTCCCCTTGTTCCCCCTTCCACTCAGGAACCTGCTCCCCCACAACCACCCGAACTGATCACGTACCAGCGACGGCCGATCCCTCCGCCTTAACCCCCTAAACTGACCCCTCCAGTGCCGCCCGTTCCACCCTCTTCTCCGGTGGCTCATTGCACTCGGTCGCATGGGGTTGCTCCTCCACTGGCACTTGCCATTCGGTGCTCAGTGGTCACTCCGACTCCTCCTGCTGGGGGGGGTGTACCCTCTACCCTTCTGGAAGACAGGCATGAGGATTTGTGTGATCTCCACGCTGTCACTCCTCAGCTCTCGCACATCTTCCCCGACATCACTGAATCACCCTCACTCAACTTCTCGGAGAATCCGACCATCCCCATCCCTCTCACTGCCGAGTGGCATGCTGCCATGAAATCTGAGTGTGAAGCCTTCACTCGCAACCACTCTTTTGACGACAAAACTCCACCGCCAGGAGTTAACATCGTTGGGGGCAAGTCGCTGTTTCGAGTGAAACAACTTCCGGACGAGGCCCCAGTGTTCAAAGCGCGCTACGTAGCCAAGGGATTCACTTAGTAGCAGTACTTTGACTTCTTCAAGATATTCTCTCCCACATCTAAACCTCGCACCGTTCATACGCTCTTGGATGTAGCAGCACAAGAAGATTTCGAGATCAAATCCAAAGATGCCTCATCGGCCTTCCTGCAAGGACGCCTCAAGGAGACAGTGTTCATGGATCGACCTGAAGGCTTTCCAAGAGAGTTCCCTCCCAACACTGTCTTGAAGCTGAATCGCCCTCTTTACGGGCTCAAGCAAGCCCCTCGTGAATGGCACAGCAAAGTGAAAGAAGTCCTTCTCTCATTGGACTTTCACCCATCATCTGCTGACCTAACTCTCTTCGTCCGCCGTCATTCTGAGCCATTCAACATCCTTGACTACGTCGATGACTTCATCCTCTCTGCCAAGGACCCGGCCCAGATGACCTCTGTCCAGGCAGCCCTGGGCAAGGCCCTCCTGATGAAAGACCTCGGTGACCTCAAGCACTACCTGGGGATGGAGATTACTCGCGATCCCCAGGCTCACACCATCTCACTCTCCTGGGAGTTCTACATCAACAATGTGCTCAAGCGCTTTGAGATGGAGCTGTGCAAACTTACGGCCACCCCACTGTCGCTGCAACACCTCCTCACCGCTCCAGATGTACCCACACCAGAGGCATGCACTGAGCCATACCCAGAACTTGTTGGGTCCCTCATGTATGCCATGATGTGTACCCGGCCTGACTTGGCACACCCTGTCAGTGTCCTCTCTTGATATGTGGCTCCTGGTCGCTTCACTGACCTCCACTGGAAAGCGGCAAAGCGGGTGCTGCACTATCTGCAGGGCACCAAGTCTCATGTCCTCACCCTTGGTGGGCTTTCTCCTCCTCGCCTGGAAGGTTACATAGACTCCTCTTGGGCTGATGACCAGACCGACCGATGCTCCTCCCAAGGCTACTGTTTCACCCTTGGGAGCGGAATTGTCAGCTGGCGCTCCACCCGGTCGTCAACAGTCTCCCTCTCTTCCTATGAGGCCAAGCTCTATGCTGGCATCGTGGCTGCTCAAGAGGCCCGCTGGCTCACATTCCTACTCCAGGGGCTTGGCTACCCTCAGCCCACTCCCACGCTCTAGTGTGACAACAACAGTACCATCCACCTGTCCCAGGATCCCGTGTACCATACTCGCACCAAGCACATCGAACTTCGGCACTTCTTCATCTGTGACCTTGTTCAGCGGGAGCAGCTCAATGTGGAGTACGTGGCTTCTGACTGCAACTTGGCTGATCTGTTCACCAAGCCCCTTGGGAAGGTTCCTCACCATCGCCTCCTATGCACCACGGGGCTCTGCGCTCCGCCTTCTCTACCATGAGTTCGATTGACGCCTATGAGGGGGTGTTAATGTTAGCCCTCAATCCCACATTTGTACTTGTACTTTTTATATTATAGTTTAGTGTAGTTTGCACTTTGTATTTGGTTGGGTGTACACCCACATCCCAACCAAACCCGAGTGATCTCCAAGCAATCTCCAACCCACCAATTGGAGATTGCCTTGGGATTACCCCCAATTCCCTAGGATTGTCCACGATTCTCTCCCCATCCCTACCTTGCCCATTTCCAATGTACTTAAAGAGCCTGATGCATGGATTCTAAGCTCAATTTCTAACAGTCAGGTGCTCCCTCAAATCCACTGAAAACCACGCCTAGCCGCTGGGTATGGTTCAGAACCCCGCCTTCCCTTCCTTGATCCAACTGCTCTTCCTGCTACTGGTTCCCCTTCTCTGTCTCCTCTTGTTTCCCCTGCCTCTCCCGTTTCATTTGATTCTTCTGCTGCTGCGAGAGCCTCTATGCCTGGTTCTTCCTTACAGATGAAACAGGGGTTGTTGTTCCTTGATTTGTGTTGAGCATGAGAGGCGTGGTAGATGTGGTGGGAGACAGACGCGAGCGAGCGCACCTGAACCGAAGAAAAAATGTAAAAACAAAAAGAAAATGGCGACATGATTTAAGGGTGTGTTCGAAATTGCCTTAAAAAGTCACACCAGAATTCTCAAAAGTCGCACCAATAATTGCCTCACAGTTCATGTATATATTTGTATGCAGATTTGGTTGATGCTCAGTGACCTCACTCACTCACCCACAAAGGCCCCTCTTCACCTCCTCCCCACTGCCCGCAAGAGCCTAGATTGGCGTGTAACCCATGCAACACACCTGCCTGTGACAACCGGCATCACATCACATCACCTGCTTGTAGCAGCCCGCGTTCCCTGGGATGAAGAGCACAGACACTCTCCCACAGAGGCCCCTCTTCGACTCCTCTAAACTGCTGCTGCCTCCCCAGGCGTGGCCCTCTTGGTATAAGAACAAACTCTATAGAGAGACTGCGCGTTGGGTGAGGGGGAGGAGTGGGCCGGAGGGAGAGGAATTCCAGAAGGAAGCTGGAGTGTGATCGCCATCTCAGCCTCCCAATGCTGGCTCCCACGTCCTCCTTTTGAGTCGACTCAAAAGTCTGGTGACTCCCACATCCTCTATAAAAGCTCTTCCAGTGTAAGTAGATTCCATTTCACCTCAAGTTGGTCCTTTGGACTCCCAATTCCAGTTCCGTAACAAAAAGAGACTGTTACTACTAATTAGGTCAGACACATGTAGGTGATTGTGCCACTTTAGACTGAACTAATTCTCAAAAGTGACACAAACAAGGCCAGGCACATGCATATGTAGGTATATAGCCGCATTCCTCCATAGGCTCCCTCTCCCCAATGCCAGATGCGCTCATTTGAGAGAAGGCACAACCGGTCAAGGCGTACTCACTTGAATCCAGTCCGTATTCCTCCAGGGTCCGGTTGCACATGGGAATGCGAATGTAATCAGGCCACATGTACGTCATTGAGCACTCCAGCTCCATAGGCTCCTCCTCCCCTTCCCTTTCCCCTTTTCCCTCCCCTTTACCCTCCCCTTTACCCTCCCCTTTCCCCTTCCTCTCCACCCGATCCCCATTTTCCTCCTCTACCACTGGTTCCCCTATTCTCCCCCCTCTTCCCCAAACAAGTGCGCTGAGGGTTCCCAGAGGCGCCACCCATCCGGCTACTGCTAAGGAGATTATTACTAGCGCGGAAAGACACGTTAGAAAGACGGGAGTCGCGGTGGATCGGCGAGTTCGCGCTAGTACGGGTGAGAGTGGTTCCGCCATCGCCGCCATTGCTGGAACTAAAGGCGATCGGTTTGCTGCTCCCAGAGCGCCGGAACCGGAACCTTCGGCATTAGCTTCGCAATGTCCCTTCATGGGCTTGCGGGACCGGAACCGGAACCTTCGGCGTTATGTTGCGGAAGGTGTGGAAATATTCCTGATGAAATATAGGACCATCAATGGTGTTAATTTTGAGAAAGTATGAACGAAAAAGTGAGATGACTATGAACGAAGTGAGTACAAACAGGAAACCCTAATTGGGTTGTACCCCCTATGGGATACCCCACTATAGCCTACACAATAGTATAAGCTATATATAGTTCTGACACACCCCCATAGGCAAAGTGGGGGAGAACAAGGGGTCACAAAACCAGTCAAGCAAAGCAAAGCAAAGCTCAGGGTGGATCACAAATTCACCACACATTCCGAGCACAAGTTCAAGGCCACAAGGCCAGTTCACATGCAAGATCATATATAGAGATATACAAGAGTCAAGCAAGCAAGAGCAAGAGTATATATAGGTTAAGGTACAAGCAAGGTCAAGAGGAGAGCAAGTGAGGCAAGACAGGGACAAGACCCAACTGCGTGCAACAACGCTGATGATCACAAGGCGCAAGTGCCTTGGTGAAGACATCAGCAGTGTTGGCCTCAGAGGCCACGTACGCAAGTCGCAGCTGTCCACGCTGCTGCAGCTCACGAGCAAGAAAGTAGCGGAGAGCAATGTGCTTCGTTCTGTGCTCCAGTCGCTGCTCTCGACACAAGGCCAGCATGGCCTTGTTGTCTACGTACAGGACTGGAGGAGAACGAGGCTGCTCTCCAAGGTCGGTCAGCAGGTAGGTGAGCCAGCGTAACTCCTGTGCAGCCATAGCCCCAGCGTAGATCTCAGCCTCACAACTGGAGCCGAAAACAGAAGACGAGCGGGTAGCCCGCCACGAAACAGAGCCGGAACCAAGGCTGAAGGTGTAACCCTGTGACGACCGCTGCGTAGCCTGGTCGTCAGCCCAAGAAGCGTCTGCGTGCCCAGTGAGGACCACTGGACTGCGCCCTCCAAGCACTAGCCCCATGCCCGACGTACTGCACAAGTAGCGCAACACCCTCTTCGCTGCAGCCATGTGCTCTGGTCGGTGTCTCCCAGGAGCAACATAGCGTGCGAGAATGCTAAGAGGGTATGCAAGGTCAGGTCGTGTGCAGGTCATCAGGTACATGAGGCAGCCAACAAGCTCTGCAAACGGGCCACTCGACTCTACGGACTCATCCGAAGGCAGAGCTGAGAGCGAGTGGCGAGTAGGCAGAGGAGTGGCTTGAGGCGAGGAGTACGTGAAGCCGAAGCGCTGAAGGACCTGCTGCACCATGTGTGACTGAGTCAGGGTAATGGTGCGGTGTGCTCTGTCCCGGGTGATCTGCAAGCCAAGGTAGCTACGCAGTTCACCCAGGTCAGTGCACGTGTGTCTCTTCTGCAGCTCGGACTTCACGTAGGCGAGTCCAGCAGTGTCAGCTGTGGCAAAGACCAAGTCGTCGACGTACACGAGGATGTAGAACGGCGGCAGTGAGGTGTCGGTGCGCAGAAACAGCGACGGGTCGGCAGTAGAAGGAGCAAACCCAAGTGCCGCGAGCGTAGTCCTCAGTGTGTCGTGCCACTCACGTGGCGCCTGGCGGAGACCGTAGACTGGACGCCGGAGACTCCACTAGGTACCAGGAGGGAAAGACCCAGTGAAGCCAGGTGGGCGACGCAGCCAGATCTCCTCGTGCAGGCTGCCCTGCAGGAAAGCGGTGATGAAGTCGAGAGAGTGGAGCTCGTAGTCACGGTGAGCAGCAACGTGCAGCAGAAACCGAAGAGTGGTCATCTTCGGGGTGGGGGAGAAGGTCTGAAAGTAGTCAACCCCCTGCCGCTGACTGAAGCCACGAGCCACGTAACGCGCCTTGAAGACAGGCGGAGAACCCGGCGGCCGCTTCACCCTGAAAATCCACATGCCACTGACGATGTTCGCCCCAGGAGGGGGAACAGCGTCGACGTAGGTGCCTGTGGACTTCCAGGAAGCCATCTCTGCATCCATAGCTGCCTGCCACTGAGAGGAGTAGGGACCCTCTATCGCCTCCGCGTAAGAGCGCGGAGTCGGGATGTCTGGTGCATCCGGGTCTCCCTCAGTGACAAGGGCAGACGCAGCAGACGACTCGAAGAAAGAGTAAGTGACAGCAGTAGCAAGAAGACGCGTGACAGTAGGACTGGCAGCACGAAGAGAGTCCGACTCCGGGTCGGCAAGAGCAGGAAGAGAGGAAGCGGGAGGAGAAGGCAAAGGGGCACGCAGAGGAGCAGTGGACGGACGCAGTGACATCCGGTGCGTGCCAGGGACCGGAGGAGGACGCTGACGCGACCCGCGACCACTAGCGCGCGCAGGACGAACAGGCGACGCAGGACGAGACGCAGGCTCACGACGCTCAGTAAGACCTCTAGTCGGACCAGCGTAGGGAGAAGGAGCAGGCAAAGGGGAGGCAGGCTGTAGCTGTGGCCGTGAAGGACTGGCGGATGCCTCGCGCACGACAGTAGGCACGCAGAAGGCCAGAGGAGAACTCTCCGCCTCTGTCCGAGTGCAGACGCAACACAGGAAAGTCGGAGCCAAAGCTCTGCCTGAGCTGAAGACGAGCTGCGCGGATCCAGTCGATCAGCACCTCAGTGACCTCACCCTTGCTGCGCAAGGGGAAGACTGTGGTGTAACGCGAGTAGTCGTCAACAACGAGCAGGAAGTAGCGCTCCTGACCCTGTCCACGGACGCGGGCTGGGCCCCACACGTCCATGTGAAGCGTCTGCAACGGGGCCTCTGTCGGAGGAAACTGGGAGGAGTGAGGGGCAGCACGCTGGCGCCCCTCGACACATGGGACACAGGCAGGGCCAGGGCCCTGAGGAAGGGGAGGGAGGGACCGGGGAAGACCAGACACAAGAAGACGGGAGGCCATGCCTCTGAGCCGAAGCAGAGAGGGGTGACCCAGGCGGTGGTGCCAGAGGAGGGTCTCGTGAGACAGACGACGACAAGAACAGGGGGCAGACTCAGGGCCAGACCTGGACGCTGCAGCAAACACCTGACTAGACGAAGGGACCCTACCAGACTCAGTACCTGGAGGAGAAGCAGTGGTCAGTGTGTACAGGCTCGACCCCGGCCGACGTGTAAACGTAGCCAGGTGGCGACCTGTGCTAGCCTCCGTGCAGTGTGTCACCCGCTGACGAGCAGGAGTGAACTGGTGGACACCCGCATCCTGTAGGTCAGCACCACTTACCAGGTTCGTCGAGAACGAGGGGAGGTAGAGACCAGACAGGGTGCCAGAGGGGGCCGCCGGACACGGAAGGACCGTGGAGAAGCGAGACAGGACAGGCCCCCCAGAGGGGTCAGCCAGGGACACCGCAACCGGCCGACTCAGCGGCGTGAGAGTGGTGCGGTCCCGAAAGAAGGAGCGAGACGCTCCAGAGTCAAGGGTGAAGGTGTGAGAGGCCGAAGCCGACACAGTACCTGAGAGGGCAGACTCACCAGTACCTGAGAGCACAGACGCACTGGCACCTAGAGCAGCAGCCTCACTAGCACCTGACGCAGCAGTACCAATGCCCGGGTCGGGCGGGAAACACCGGTAACAGTCATCCTCATCACTACCAGTCACAGCATACATAGCAGAAAGAATAGCATCAAAGTCAAGATCATAAATAGCTACACCAGCCCTAGACAGCTCCCCCCAGCGGGGGATCTCAGCGGCCTCCGGAAACTGCTGACGCCAGGCGTCGGTCAGGCGGCCAAAGCAGCGGCGGGCTGTGTGGGTGCCTCCACACCTCTCCCCCGCACGGTCGCCGGTGCGAAGAACGTAGGGGCAGGGACCAAACGCACCACCACGCTGACGCTGCAAGTACCACTCACGGAGCTGCTGAGGGGCGGGGACGGTGCGAGAGCGCTGCTGCTGCTGTGGCTGCTGCTGCTGCTGCTGGCGCTGACCACCCCCAGAGCTGCTCCGCTGAGACGAGCCACTCCGACCCCCGCCGCCACCGCCACCCTCGCCTCCACCGCCACCCCCGTCTCCACCGCCACCGCCCCCACCGGCACCCTCACCCCCGCCTCCTCCGCTACCTCCTCCGCCGCCACCTCCGCCTCCACCGCCTCCACCAGTACCTCCACTCCCGCCACCACCTCCACCGCCACCCCCACTCCCACCGCCACCCCCACCTCCCCTGCCACCGCCCCCTCTAGCTCCACCCGCTCCCTTGCCCCCCTTGCCCTTGCCAGTGCGGCGTCTACCGCTGGGGGCAGACGCCGCACCGACCGACTCAAAACCAGCGAGGTCGGCCGCAGCGGCAGAGGCGACAGAGGGCAGCAGGGGGGAAGGAGAACACCCCTCAAAAATGGGGGTGCGAGGGTCACCCCGAGAGGCCCCTACAGCGACGATGCTCTTCTCAGCCGCTAGCAGGGACTCCTCAAGGAGGTCGACAGTGAGGGTGGTGGGACAGACAGAGAGAAACTGGTCCCTAACCACACGAAGGGACTCAGGGAGACGAGTGACGAGAAAGTAGAGAGTGATGTACATGGGAGGAGGGTTTGCGGCGCGGAACTCAGCAGGAAGGGCAGCGCGGTAGCGAGCGTCACTAGCGCGGAGGTGGGTAACGAGGTCAGCGACAGTGGGAAAGGCAGCGAGGTCAGGGAAGAGAAACGGTAGCATGAGGCGGCTAAGCGTAGCGGAGGAAGGGGAGGAGTAGCGTGCAACTACAGCGTCGTACAAGGCCTGAGCGGTCTTGCACTGACTAAAGTGAGCACGCTCGGAGGAAGGGAGGTGGCGACGCACAGCAAGACGTGCAGCAGCATCGCGGGTCGCCCACTTGGAGCGAACGGCGGGGTCAGCATCAGCAGGAGGGGCAGGGACAGTGCCAGAGACAAAGTCAAAGAGAGAGACCTCATCTATCGCATCACACAGTAAGTACAGCTGCAGGTCTTCAATCCAGACTGCAAAGTCAATGGCTCTACCCTCAGCATCAAAAGCTAGGACAGTGGGGGTGGCCATGACAGCAGCTGACAGTCTCACCGGGCAGGAAAAGTCGGGTAGGTCAGCGGCACAGTAACACAGCCCAGGAGCAGTAGTGGTCCCACAGGAGCAGGAGGGCGGCTCCTCTGGCGGCTCGGGCGGCTCGGGCGGCTCGGGCGGCTCGGGCGGCTCGGGCGGCTCGGGCGGCTCGCGCGGCTCGGGTGACGCAGGGACTCACGGGCGGCGCGGGCGGCTGCACGGGCGGCTCACGAGCGGCTGGGGCTGCTCACGGGCGGCACGGTGGGCGGCTGCACGGTGGCGCGGCGGGCTGCAGCACGGGCGGCGGGGCCGACAGCGGGCCGTAGCGGGGCTGTAGCGGGGCTAGCGGTGGGCTGTAGCGGGGCTGTAGCGGGGCTGTAGCGGGGCCGACGGCGGGCTGTAGCGGGGCCGACGGCGGGCTGTAGCGGGGCCGGCGGCGGGCTGTAGCGGGGCCGACGGCGGGCTGTAGCGGGGCCGGCGGCGGGCTGGAGCGGGGCCGACAGCGGGCTGTAGCAGGGCCAGCGGCGGGCTGTAGCGGGGCCGACGGCGGGCTGTAGCGGGGCCGACGGCGGGCTATAGCGAGGCCGACGGCGGGCTGGAGCGGGGCCTACGGCGGGCCGAAGCAGGGCCTGGGCGGGCCGACGGGGCCTAAGCGGGGCCGACGCGGGGCCGTAGCGGGGCCTAAGCGGGGCCGACGAGGCCTAAGCGGGGCCGACAGGGCCTAAGCGGGGCCGACGAGGGGCCGTAGCGGGGCCTAAGCGGGGCCGACGGGGCTGTAGCGGGGCCGACGCGGGGCCGTAGCGGGGCCTAAGTGGGGCCGACTGGGCCTACGCGGGGCCGACGAGGCCTAAGTGGGGCCGACTAAGGGCCTAAGCGGGGCCGACGAGGGGCCTAAGCGGGGCCGACGAGGGGCCTAAGCGGGGCCGACGAGGGGCCTAAGCGGGGCCGACGAGGGGCCTAAGCGGAAGCACGGGGGGAAGGGCGACACGGAGGGTCGCTAAAAAAAAACGCACGCCTCGGGGCGCGCTTCGGTGGGCCCTAGGAACAGTCCCTAGGAAGGGACCTGCTCTGATTCCATGAGAAAGTATGAACGAGAAAGTGAGATGACTATGAACGAAGTGAGTACAAATAGGAAACCCTAATTGGGTTGTACCCCCTATGGGATACCCCACTATAGCCTACACAATAGTATACGCTATATATAGTTCTGACAAATTTTTCGTTCTTGAAGCCCTGATAAATCACTGGCTTCTAGCGATTGGAAGCAAGAAAAAAACACTAAATCAGTAAATATAACATTGTCGAATGTGGAAAATTATTGATCCAGTTTCAGTAATAACGGGGATGAAAGTGGATGTAGCTCATTCATGATAAGTCGGACAGATTCGGCGGGATTCGAAGGAAATTTTGTCAGGTTGTCAGATTTGGCGAATGGCAAGCGCCAGCCTTGGGTTTGTCTTGGTTCAGTGTCACCGCAGCGAACCGCCGCGAGGAACGACAGCTACGGTAACGCGATCGTTCAGACTTCGTGCAATCTCGTCAAGGCTCGTTTAGACCCTCATTTTTGCGAGATGCGAAAATTTGTAATAAAGACTTTGTGACACACGAATCACCACAATTCGCACTAGCCTGGGTGGTTTCGCATCGCAACTCCCGAGTGACACGTGCACAGCTGGGCGATGTTCGGCAGCACAGGGGATCCACCGAGGGATCGAGGGGGGAATCGAAATTCTCAGCTAGGGTTTCTAGTTCGGGGTGGTCAACTCGAAGTCAACCAGCGCTGACTCCAAGTCTGGGGTCCAGGTGCAAGCGGAACCTTTGGGGGAAAATGCGCGGATGGACGACGCGGGAATTGGGGGCCTACGAAACTGCAGCCGCACGAAACGAAACTTCGCGAGCTGAACAGTTTTTCTTCTCCGTGCCTCATTTTACTGTTGCGATGGGATTGGGTATATCACTCCCCGCAAACATTTAACACTATAAATTAAAATGAATGTCTTAAATGTCGTACTCGCCCATTTGACCTTATTGAATACAGTTGTTTTCCAATACATTTCCGATGTCCGGTTTACCCGTCAGTTTAGAGTGTGGGGTACTATCATAAAACAATCTCGTGGTTGAGGGAATCCATTTTACATCCCCCGTGGGTGAGGCCTTTCACGGGAGTGCAATTTGGATTCCGTGGGCACTAGGGCGGATTTTTTCCGCCATGGGGGAGGTTTTGGGGGAGGATGCGGCGCGGGTTACCACCTAGTGTGGCGTTCGCGTTGCGTTTTAGGCTTACGTTCGACATTTTTTTTCACATTTTTCTAGCCTGACCGAAGTGTTTTGCCTGGTTCGTACTGGTCGAGCCTGGAGGCTCGCCATTTTGATCCTCCATCAAACCCCTCCCCTGGTTGCCGAACATCGCCCTGGTGGTGCTAGGCTGTTTCGCATCGCAGACTATTCACCACCACCTTTCAGTCATGTCGGCGGTGTTCTCCACCACATTCGAAAATAGATGGCATTTTGACAGCATCGGCATTGTGACCGCATCTGGAAACGGGGCGCAACCCGCCCAAGAGGTCTGGGCGTAATGCGGCCCGCGAAACTTCGATTCCCAAAACGGGAAAATCCGCAACCGCATATGGAACCCCCAGCCCCACCTTCCGTTGTTCCCCTCTGCCGTGCAATGCCACAGCCATGCCATCACCATTCACCGTGTATAGGTGAATGGCGATCGCAGGGGGATGGTTTTTGCCAGGGGAGGAAACTGCGACCCCGTTTCCATATGCGGTCAAGCATTTCGAAATGGGTGAAAATTGGGGGCGTTCGCCACGCCCTCACTTTTCTAAGAGGTTCGGACGGCATAAGAGGCTCGGCAGCATTTTTACGGGCTGACCAGGCTGACGGAGGTTAACGAACCCTAACTGACGGGATCAGGAAGGCGAGACTTACCTTTCTGATCCCGTCGTCATCCCCTCGTTTTTGCTTAGAAATGGCCCTGTTCGATAGGCAGCCACCTCCTTGCAGGGCTAGTGTTAGGCTAGCGTTTGGAAGAGGGTTCGGAAAAGTTTTGAAGGGCTAACCACGCCCCCCCCCAAGATCGGAAGCAGCCCATCCCGAGATCGGAAGGAGGGGGTCGTCTCAGCGATGTTGCAACCACTCCTTCCACCATCGTCATCGTGGGCAGGGTCCAAAATTTTACATCGCACCCCACGTGAACCTGGGTAAATCAGAGGTGAAACAAAACCCTGGTGTTTGGTTTGGTTGTGGGAGGAGGGGGACTTTTTCAGGGCAGAGATGGGTGAGGTTCATCGCGGAAAAGGCAAGTGCCAAAAAAAACTTTAACATGGCTCGATCTTAACTTTCCAGTTGCATTCGCCTCGCAAAAAAAAAGTTTGACTCAGCGACAGTGGTAGCGTCAGTAACTGCATCCGTAACCTTTCCGTCACTTTGTGTCAACACGGTGTGCGGATTCCCGCAACCGGCACGCAAGTGTCCGTGCAACTTTACGAATGGCATACAGTAACTCCGTGCGTAACGGTTGCATTCACGATAGCGTTGCTAAAACACCACCCATCACACAAACCTCCAGGCAACCAAAACATGCGGGGACGTACACGTGCCCATGTGTACGTCTGATAGAACCGTACCTGCCACGTAAGCGTACACCGCCAATACCTCCCGAACCTACCATGGCCGCGTGATTGGGCACCACAACATGGAATCCGCACCGTTCACGTGTAATGCGCTCCACAAGTCGCCCTACAAGTTACACTTTCGCCAACCCGCACAGTTGCGTCGATTTGGGACTACAGTCTACATCCAGGCCGTACATTTCTGTCGCATTGAATGCCGCGCACCACTGCGAACCCGCCACGTGCAACCCACTCCGTTACTCGACACAGAATACCCACGCGCCGCTACATAACCCGCACGTCCCACATGTCTTCAACACCCATCATCGTACTACGTGTAACCTCATCTCGCAGTGACTTCGCGAGTGGCGCCCATCCAGTTGTATACGACGATGGCTCCTCGCCCAACACTCGAGCAACAACTCAAATGCCGCCACGTAACGCTGACACTTTACGGAAGTCGGCCCTGGAATCACTTATGCGTGTGCCTGCAATCCACACGGCTCTTACGCGTCACACCTCCTCGTGCACGTGTCGCCCTGTCGCCATATCGCACCGCTTGTAACATCGTCGCCTGCACCACACATCCTGCTTCGCACAAATCCCGGCATCATGAGAGGCGTCCACGGTGGATAGATATGAACCAACCTTACAACTACGCGCGTCACCTTTACGCCTGTCATAAACGCCACCTTTGACCAACACGCCACATGCGTGCCGACACCTGCACTCATCATGTACCGCATATTGTGCGGCGTCAAGCTTTTACGCCAATCATGGCAACCCGCGTGTAGCTCAACGTATGGCCGGGCAGGCCGATCATGTTTGCTCCGACAAATGCGGCGAATTTCAGAAGCGCTTCATTTTTTACACTCATTTGGTCGTTTCCCCACCTACCCACCCCGCGCAGTATTTTCGTACAAAGAGCACCAAAACCATGTCCACTATCCTCGCACAAAACATGCAACACAATATATTTACGACAAGCGTCTACCTGCCTGCAAACACCGTACACCTTGGCCAACTTCTAGCACACTAAAAAAACCCAAATACGGTTGATAAAAACCAAAAGCGCACACACAACCCCAACCTCTCCGCTCCATTGCAGGTCCATGCCCTCCATCATCCAGGCCTCCACCTCCCCGCTGCTCTACACGTCCCCGACTGACACCGACTGCACATCGTTCCCAGCGCCTTCTCCGCCCCTAGCGCCAGCATTAGGCTTCATGTTCTCAAGACCACAGGCAGAAAGGCGAAGACCATGGCGTCCCCAAATCCATTCCTCCTTCTCGTCGTCATACTCGGGATTGAAGTGACTGATGGCCTGTGACACAGAGCCCTTCACAAGCACCTTGAGCCCGTTCACGACGTGGCCGTTCCCCCCAGCCGAGTTAGAGAGGCGGCCCATCCTCTGCTCCCAATACATAATGCTGCCGGACACCTGGAAGGAAATACACAACGCGCACGCCTTGTAAGGCTACAGCCATACTCAAACTAACCACCAAAGTCAAACAATGTCACTCACCACGTGCTCCAGCCACGCAAATGTGAAGCAAGGAAAACAGGAATGAAATGACTAAGTCAGAGTTGGGTACAAATACAACCCTAGAAAGCTGTACCCCATATGTGCTACCCCACTATGGCCTACAAACATGCATCAGCTATGATAATCTGACACACCCCCATAGGCAAAGTGGGGGAGAACAAGGGGTCACAAGACCAGTCAAGCAAAGCAAAGCAAAGCAAGCTCAGGGTGGATCACAAAGTCACCACACAGTCCGAGCACAAGAGCAGGGCCAGAGGCCAGTTCACATGCAGGAGTACAGACATATATATAAAACTAGACAAGCAAGAGCAGGTATATATATATATGTCACAGTACAAGTGAAGTCAAGAGGAGAGCAAGTGAGGCAAGACAGGCACAAGACCCAGCTGGGTGCAAAAGCGCTGATGGTCACAAGGCGCGAGTGCCTTGGTGAACACATCAGCAGTGTTGGCCTCAGAGGCCACGTACGCAAGTCGCAACTGACCACGCTGCTGCAGCTCACGAGCAAGGAAGTAGCGGAGAGCAATGTGTTTCGTTCTGTGCTCCAAGCGCTGCTCTCGACACAAGGCCAGCATGGCCTTGTTGTCTACGTACAGCACTGGAGGAGAACGAGGTGGCTCTCCAAGGTCAGTCAGCAGGTAGGTGAGCCAGCAAAGCTCCTGTGCAGCCATGGCCCCGGCGTAGATCTCAGCCTCACAACTGGAGCCGAGAACCGAAGACGAGCGAGTAGACCGCCACGAGACAGAGCCGGAACCAAGGCTGAAGGTGTAACCCTGTGACGACCGCTGCGTAGCCTGGTCGTCAGCCCAAGAAGCGTCCGCGTGGCCGGTAAGGACCACTGGACTCCGCCCTCCAAGCACTAGCCCCATGCCCGACGTACTGCACAGGTAGCGCAATACCCTCTTCGCTGCAGCCATGTGCTCTGGTCTGTGTCTCCCAGGAGCAACATAGCGTGCAAGAATGCTCAGAGGGTATGCAAGGTCAGGTCGTGTGCAGGTCATCAGGTACATGAGGCAGCCAACAAGCTCTGCATACGGACCACTCGACTCTACGGACTCATCCGAAGGCAGAGCTGAGAGTGAGTGGCGAGTAGGCAGAGGAGTGGCCTGAGGCGAGGAGTACGTGAAGCCGAAGCGCTGAAGGACCTGCTGCACCATGTGTGACTGAGTCAAGGTAATGGTGCGGCGTGCTCTGTCCCGAGTGATCTGCAAGCCAAGGTAGCTGCGCAGTTCACCCAGGTCTGTGCACGTGTGTCTCTTCAGCAGCTCGGACTTCACGTAGGCGAGTCCAGCAGTGTCCGCTGTGGCAAAGACCAAGTCGTCGACGTACACGAGGATGTAGAACGGCGGCAGGGAAGTGTCGGTGCGAAGAAACAGCGACGGGTCAGCAGTAGAAGGAGCAAACCCAAGAGCCGCAAGCGTAGTCCTCAGTGTGTCGTGCCACTCACGCGGTGCCTGGCGGAGACTGTAGACTGGCCGTCGGAGGCTCCACTGCGTGCCAGGAGGGAAAGTCCCAGTGAAGCCAGGTGGACGGCGCAGCCAGATCTCCTCGTGCAGGCTACCCTGCAGGAACGCAGTGCTGAAGTCGAGAGAGTGAAGCTCGTAGTCGCGCTGAGCGGCAATGTGCAGCAGCACCCGAAGAGTGGTCATCTTCGGGGTGGGAGAGAAGGTCTGAAAGTAGTCAACTCCCTGCCGCTGACTGAAGCCACGAGCAACGTACCGCGCCTTGAAGACAGGTGGAGAGCCCGGCGGGCGCTTCACCCTGAAGATCCACATGTTACTGACGATGTTCGCCCCAGGAGGGGGAACCGCGTCAACGTAGGTGCCTGTGGACTTCCAGGAAGCCATCTCTGCATCCATAGCTGCCTGCCACTGAGAGGAGTAGGGACCCTCTACGGCCTCCGCGTAAGAACGCGGAGTCGGGATGTCTAGTGCATCCGGGTCTCCCTCAGGGGCAAGCAGTACAGACGCGAGATGAGGTGAAGCAGTCGCTAGACACTGTAACTCCTCCTGTCTGTCCTCTAGGACGTCCGTGCCAAGAGCACATTCACCCCCGACGGACGGAGGACAGACAGACGCAGACTCAGCAACAAGACTAGCAGCGTAGTCGAGACGACAGCGAGCAGCAAAGTCGACGAGCTCAGCGACTAGAGCAGACGCAGCAGTGGACTCAAAAGAGGGGTCAGTGACGACAGTAGCAAGCAGACGCGTGACAGTAGGACTGGCAGCACGAAGAGAGTCCGACTCAGGGTCGGCAAGCGCAGGAAGAGAGGACTCCGAAGGAGAAGGCAAAGGGGCACGCAGAGGAGCAGTGGACGGACGCAAAGACATCCGATGCGTGCCAGGGACAGGAGGAGGACGCTGACGCGAACCGCGACCACTAGCGCGAGCAGCACGAACAGGCGACGCGGGACGAGACGCAGGCTCACGACGCTCAGCAAGACCTCCAGTAGGACCAGTGTATGGAGAGGGAGCAGGCAGGGGAGAGGAAGGCTCCAGCAGGGACTGCGACTGGACAGGCGGTGGACCCTCTACTGGAGGAGAAAGACCAAGAACCTGCTGCAGGAGCGGAACGAAGTACGGCCGAGGCCGCGCGGCAGCTCCAGACGCAGCAGGGACAGCACCAGCACCCTCAGCGACAGCACCAGCGCCACCCACACCTCCAGCGGCAGGACCAACAGCAGTAGGCTCAGCACCAGCGCCCTCAGCAGCTCCAGCTCCAGGAGGACCCGCAGGTCCAGCAGCTCCGGGACCGGCAGCACCCGCACCCTCGACGGTCGAAGAAGCACCAGCTCCAGCTCCAGCAGCACCTCTAGACTCAGCAGCACGCCTCCAGCGGCGAGCGAACCACTCGCGCAGCTCCTGTGGAGAGAGGGGCTCCCGGCGAGACGTAGCAGCAGGAGAAACCCCAGGCTCAGCAGCTCCAGACGCAGCACCCCCAGGCTCAGCAGCTCCCAGCTCAGCACCCCCAGGCTCAGCAGCTCCCGACCCAGCACCCCCAGACCCAGCACCTCCAGGCACAGCACCCCCCGGCTCAGCACCCCCAGGCTCCGCACCCTCCGCAGTAGCACCCTCAGGCCCAGCACCCCCAGCAGTAGCACCCCCAGGCTCAGCACCCCCGCGCACAGCACCCCCAGAGTCAGCACCCCCAGGCTCAGCACCCGCAGCAGCACCAGAGTCACCAGTAACCTCGACCGGGTCAACGGCGTCTACCTGGGACACACCTGAGGGGGCAGGAACCTGAGGGGGGAGGGGGTCTACCGGGGGGGGAACCGGCACAAGGAAGTCCGGGGGAGGGGGGAGGGAAGGAGTGCGGTAGGGGAAGAGACGGTAGAAGGGGACTGACTCGTCGAACGTGACGTCCTGGGAGGACAGAACACGACGAGAGGAGGGGTGGTAAAACTGCCACCCTGGGGCGTCAGTGGGGAAGCCAAGGAAGACACAGGGAGCAGCACGAGGGGACAGCTTGTCCGCAGACAAGTCGCGGACAAACGCCCGAGATCCCCAGACACGGAACACAGACGCATCGCCAACCTTCCCCGTCCACAGCAAGGCTGGGGACATCGCAGGCCGAGAGACCCGGGGGTGAAGGTTGAGCTGATGCGCCGCGTACCTCACCGCAAACGGCCACAGAAAATGGGGGGCAGCCGCATGCATCATGGACGTACGAGCGACATCCATGACCATGCCAATGCGGCGCTCAGCAATCCCATTTTGCTGTGGTGAGTCCGGAAGCGTGAAGGTCTGGCGGATCCCCCGTGCACGACAGTAGTCCCGCAGAAGGCGAGAAGAGAACTCTCCGCCTCTGTCAGAGTGCAGACGCAGAACAGGAAAGTCCGAGCCGAAGCTCTTCCTGAGCTGGAGACGAGCCTCGCGGATCCAGTCGATCAGTACCTCAGTGACCGCACCCTTGCTGCGCAAGGGGAGGACTGTGGTGTAACGCGAGTAGTCGTCAACCACCAACAGGAAGTAGCGCTCGTAACCCTGCCCACGGACGGGGGCTGGGCCCCACACATCCATGTGAAGCGTCTGCAGGGGAGCCTCTGTCGGGGGGAAGTGGGAGGAGTGAGGAGTAGCCCGGAGGCGACCCTCGCCATAGGGGACACTGGAAGGTCCCGGCCCGGAGGGGAGAGGAGGGAGAGACTGGGGAAGACCAGAGACAAGGACACGGGAAGCCATGCTCCGAAGACGGGGCAAGGAGGGGTGACCAAGACGGTGGTGCCACAGGAGAGTCTCGTGAGACAGGAGGCGACAAGAACAGGGGGCAGACTCAGGACCGGACCGGGACGCAGCAGCAAGCACCTGACCCGACGCAGCCACCTGACCAGACGCAGGGACAGGAGGAGACTCAACGGTCAGGGTGTAGAGACTCGACCCCGGCCGACGCGAGAACGTGGCCAGGTGTCGGCCTGTGCGTGCCTCCGTGCAGTGGGTCACCCGCTGACTCGCAGGAGTGAACTGGTGAACCCCCACATCCTGCAGGTCCGCTCCACTCACCAAGTTCGTAGAGAACGAGGGAAGGTACAGACCCGACAGGGTGCCCGAAGGGGCAGCCGGACACGGGAGGACAGTGGAGAAGTGAGACAGGACAGGACCCCCAGAGGGGTCAGCAAGGGAGACCGCAACCGGCCGGCCGAGCGGCGTAAGGGTAGTGCGGTCTCGAAAGAAGGAGCGAGAAGCTCCAGAGTCAAGTGTGAAAGTGAGGGAGGACGAGGACGACGCAGTACCTGAGAGCGCAGTCTCACCAGTACCTGAGAGCACAGACGCACTGGCACCTAGAGCAGCAGCCTCACAAGCACCTAGCGCAGCAGTACCAATGCCCGGGTCGGGCTGGAAACAACGGTAACCCTCATTCTCCTCACTATAATCCACAACATACATAGCAGCAAGGATAGCATCAAAATCAAGATCAAAGATCGCTACACCAGCCCTGAGAAGCTCATCCCAGCGAGGGATCTCACTAGCCCTAGGGAACTGCTGACGCCAAGCGTCCGTCAGGCGGCCAAAGCAGCGCTGGGTGGCGTGGGCACCCCCACACTGCTCACCTGCGCGGTCGCCGGAACGAAGAACGTAGGTGCAGGGACCAGTACCCCCACCCCTCTGACGCCCAGCATACCACTCACGAAGCTGCTGAGGCGGAGGGATGTCCCGCGAGCGCTGCTGCTGCTGCCGCTGCGAGCGCTGGCCACCACCACCGCCGCTACGCTGCTGGGTACCACCTCGACCAGCTCCACCTCCACCACCACCACCGCCTCCTCCGCTACCGCCTCCACCGCCTCCACCTCCGCCGCCTCCACCACCGCCGCTGCCTCCACCACCACCGCTGGCACCACCACCACCGTCTCCGCCACTGCTGCCACCACCACCACCACCTCCGCCACTAGTTCCGCCACCACCCCCACTCCCTCCGCCGCCACCGCCGCCACCGCCACCGCCCCCTCCAGCTCCACCCGCGCCCTTGCCCCCCTTGCCCTTGCTGGAGCGACGTCTCCCACTAGGGACAGATGCCGCGCCGACCGACTCAAGACCAAGCAGGTCGGCAGCAGCAGCAGAGGCAACAGAGGGCAGCAAGGGGGAAGGAGAGCACCCCTCAAAGATGGGGGTGCGAGGGTCACCACGAGAAGCACCTACAGCGACTATGCTCTTCTCCGCTGCGAGGAGGGCCTTCTCGAGGAGGTCGACGGTGAGGGTGGTGGGACAGACTGCAAGAAAGTGGTCCCTGACGACGCGAAGGGAGTCAGGGAGGCGCGCGACTACGTAGTAGAGGGCGATGTACATGGGGGGGGGGGTTCTTAGCGCAGAACTCAGCAGGAAGGGCGGCGCGGTAGCGAGTGTCACTAGTGCGGAGGTGTGTAATGAGGTCAGCGACAGTGGGAAAGGCAGAGAGGTCAGGAAAGAGGTAGGGAAGCATGAGACGGCTTAGTGCAGCAGTGGCAGGGGAGGAGTAGCGCGCAACTACAGCGTCGTACAAGGTCTGAGCACTCTTGTACTGACTAAAGTGCGCACGCTCAGAGGTAGGGAGGTGGCGATGCACAGCAAGACGTGCAGCAGCATCGCGGGTGGCCCACTTAGAGCGGACAGCGGGATCAGCATCAGCAGCAGGGGCAGGAGAGGCGCCAGAGGTGAGGTCAAAGAGAGAAAGGTCGTCAGCCCTGTCGCACTGTAAGAACAGCTGCAGGTCGTCTAACCAGACCTCAAAATCAATGGCGCGACCCTCAGCGTCAAAAGCTAAGACACTAGGGGTAGCCATGGCGGCGACAGCGACGCAGTGCTAGCAGTAGGGAAAGAGCTCGCAGTGTCAGTGGGACTGTGCTCACCAGGCAGGGCAGGTCGTGCAGCTATGCAGAAAGGCGGCTCAGCGACCGGGCGGCTCAAGTGCACAGCGGCTCGGCTCCCGGGCGGCTCGGCGGCTGGGCGGCTCGGGCGCAGGGCAGCTCGGCGGCTGGGCGGCTCGGGTGCAGGGCGGCTCGGCTCCCGGGCGGCTCGGCGGCAGGGCGGCTCGGGTCCCGGGCGGTTCGGCTGCTGGGGCGGCTCGGCCGGGAGATGCAGGGGCGGGGCCGTCAGGTGCAGCGGCGGGTCGACCGGTGCAGTGGCGGGCCGGCAGGTGCAGCGGCGGGCCGGCAGGTGCAGCGCGGCGGGCCGTAGGGTGCAGCGGCAGGCCGGCAGGTGCAGCGGCGGGGCCGTCAGGTGAAGCGGCGGGCCGCTGGGTGCAGCGGCGGGCCGGCAGGTGCAGCGGCGGGCCGGCAGGAGCAGCGGCGGGCCGGCAGGAGCAGCGGCGGGGCCGTCAGGTGAGGCGGCGGGCCGGCAGGAGCAGCGGCGAGCCGGCAGGAGCAGCGGCGGGGCCGTCAGGTGAGGCGGCGGGCCGGCAGGAGCAGCGGCGGGCCGAGGGTGCAGCGGCGGGGCCGTCAGAGGCGGCGGGCCGTAGGGTGCAGCGGCGGGCCGTAAAAGGCGGCGGCGGGGCCGCGGCAGTAGAGGCGGGGCCGCGTCAGGGGAGGCGGCGGGGCCGCGTCAGGGGAGGCGGCGGGGCCGCTTCAGGGGAGGCGGCGGGGCCGCGTCAGGGAAGGCGGCGGGGCCGCGTCAAGCAGGCGGCGGGGCCGCGATCAAGCAGGCGGCGGGGCCGCGATCAGGAGAGGTGGCGGGGCCGCGTCTGAGGGACACCGGGGCCGGGAGGGAAAAGGCGACCCGAGGGGTCGCTAAAAAAAAGGGCGCGCCTCGGGGCGCGCTTCGGTGGGCCCTAAAAAAAACGGTCCTAAGGCAGGACCCGCTCTATACCATGTGAAGCAAGGAAAACAGGAATGAAATGACTAAGTCAGAGTTGGGTACAAATACAACCCTAGAAAGCTGTACCCCATATGTGCTACCCCACTATGGCCTACAAACATGCATCAGCTATGATAATCTGACAGCAAAGTGGTACACCTTCAAAATGAGCGGCATTGCAGGCTTCCTCGGAATGAAGGCTGCCTTTGCGCACGCCGCAAAGGCGGCAGGCGCAAATGGCATCCCCTCGCGGTCGTTTGACCAGTTGCTCAGCACCAGATCTGTACATGGGGCCACGGATATAATGGTGGGGTTTATAGACTACAACGCACATAGAAAATGTCACTCACCGCAGTGTATACTCACAAGAACACCGCTTACCGCTCTCTTCCGCACCAAGCCCAATGCGCTCCCGAATCTGCTCCAGCGTCCGTGCGTTGTCCCTTGCCCACGGGCTTGCCTCGTCGCGCTCATCACGGAAGAATCCAAGCTTAGGGAGCGCAATGTCCCTGACCCGTCCAGCTGCCCTTGTCTTCCACTCGCTCAGCGTCTTGTTAAGGTCAGCACGGCGGGACTTGTCCGCCGCAAGCGCAAGGCACGCGAAGCTATGAGGCAGTCTGTCAATCACTGCGCAAACGCCATATGTCTTGTTGTCTGAGCTTGGATAGAACGTCATGGTTGCGGCCGGCTTCTTCAAGAACAGATGCACTCGGACCAGCTCGCATAGGCGCTGCACACAAGTCAGGTATCATGGTATATCATGAATGAGTCCAATGCTCCACAACACTCTATCGCACGGCAGAAAACGCACAAACCTTAAGTAATGTTACACGATTGGTACCACATCCCACCTTCCAAGCCTTGTCGGCCGGCAGCAGATCAAGTGCGCGTTGCAGAACAGGCAACTTCGCATAGCGCATGTGCTTCCGACGCGCTGTCCGAATCTGTGCCATGTCTTCGAAGTCGTCGTCTTCCTCCTCGTCGTCATCCTCCTCAACGTCTGCCACTGCCGGGCCGCGACGCTGGCGCTTTGGGTTCATGCATCCCTGCCCGGGATCCCTCTGCCGCTCCGCCTTGCGCCGACGGGACCCCCCATCGGACTTCGCCAGCGCCTCCAAAAGCAGAGTTTCCAAGCGAGCCACCTTCTGCGCGCTCTCGTCCTGCGACTTAAGGAGGCTCCTGAATACTCCCGCGGAAACGCGCACTTCCTCGCCATGCGTGTCCACAGCATCGTTGGAGACTCTCGCGTTGCTTTCGAACATCGTGCGCATCGCGTCACCCACATCCTCGTCATCCTCCTCTTTGGAAGCGTTTATATTGTTCACGATGTGTGCCTGTATGCCCCCTTCGAAATCCTCGCCTCGATTCCGGTTCGCCTGACGAGGAGCACCGTCGCTATTGGTACGCGAATCGGGCGAGTCACTCACCAGCGCTTGTTTGCCGACCCTGCCGGGAGAAGCGTCCGATGTCTTGCCCCCCGTATTATCTGCGGACGTGGGAATGTAGGCGGTGGAGACATTTAAATGCCGGGCAACACAAATTCCAACGAGGAAGTATGGGGAAAGACAACACTTTCACTTTCCAAACCAGGGATTAAACAGTTAAAAGCCTCGTCATACATTTCTTTAAAACTGCACATCACACCGTCATTACCGTCACGAATTGCATTTCCGCCTCCCTCCGCTCTGGTAATGGCCAAAAGCTTTGGCACGGCCGGCACGCGAGTCCCCCTTGGCATGCGTCCCCGAGGAGTTGCAAGCTGATATGCCGCGCGCAGGTACGCCGGGGGCTGGGACACTCGCCGTGCACGCCCAGCGTTGCCAGTATCTTCAGAAGCAACGGACATCTCCATTATTAACGAATGACATTGTTTGCGTGCACTGGACGCTATCCTAAGTACTCGGATTGAGCTTGCAAAGTATACGGTAACGCCTAAACCTTGCTCAACATCGTCCACAACCATCGACCGAAACCGTTGTCGCCCATCAGGATAAACGCAATCACCGACACCCAGTGGAAGACGACCTCCACGATTTCTGTAATCTTGGTGAGCGAATACAATTCTTCCTCTGTTCACCGTCAACTTCGAAAATACCACCCGTACTCTCGATACACTTTAACAGTACTCCTACATTAGTTCCTTCTTTTGCTAGCTATTTCATATCTATTATACATGCACCACAGGAAACAACGCTGTATCAAGCTGTTAATGCCATACTTAATTTAAACTACAAACCACACAAGCGTGAAAGCATCCTCCACCTTACATTTCTCAACCCCATGATCCACTATCATTTCCCACTGATATCCCAAGCACCTTCCTATGGCCTCCCACGACCAGTTTCATCTGTCTTATCCTCTATGGACTTTGCCTCTGCACCGCGGGCCATCTTACGCGTTCTGCTGTTTTCTGCCTCATGGCCAGCGATGACAATGTCCGCATTGCCAGCCTTCTCGCCTTCACCCTCCCCTGCCGTGCCCCCACCCTGATCACCACTCCCCTTGCGCGGTCTCCCCCTCTTTGCACGCGTTGCATTCTTCTTTGTTCGCGCGGCCTTCAGCATCAGACCTTCGTAAGTCTCCCTCCATACCCTCCAGCGCCACCACATGCGGGCATCCACCATGACTTTCAGGATTTCGGGAGTGCACCCCTTCAAAGCTGCCTTATCTGTCGGTGTTAAAGCCACGGAATTCCGGGTGCCTTTACCAGGCCTCAGCACGTGGGCAGCTGCCGCGTAGCAATACGCTGCCTCCTCTATCGTGGTGTACGCGCCGACTCTCTTCGTTATCTTCTTCCCCTCCTTGTCCTTTGCGACGATCTTCACCCCATACTTGCCTGTATCAGCCTCCACATAGACCCCTGTGTACTTGGTCGGCTTTGTTCCTGGCTCGTTCTCGCCCTCTCCATCTTCCTCCGAATCCTCTCCTCCCACCAACGTCTCCTGCTTAGGTACAGCTACGAAGCCGAGGTGTGCGACCGCACCGCTCTGCGCCATCCCGTACACCGGATAGGATGGCTGGACTAGTGAAACCGCAGCTGCCTGCTGCCGTGACAGCAGTCATCGCACCCACCTCGCGCTTTAACGAGCACAACTCCGCCTCGAGCTGGTCTATACGCTGTTCTTCTTTCTCACGTCCTTCCGTCGCACCCTCCCTCAAAGTCGTGTTGGTGTTCAACTCGCTTGGCTGAGAAGGAACATCCAAGCCATCCTCATCTAGCTTCCGGAGCAACTCTCCCATAGCGTGAGCGCAAAGATCAGCGCGCATGATGCGGCGGTACTGCAGCGCGCTGACCCCCTTGAACCACAGGCCACTCTTCACGTTGGCGAAGTCGGAGGAGACCAAAATTTTCAAGTAGTGGCAAAGAAAGACTCCACAGTCATAACCGTTCTCTTGCTTGGGGATGTGGTTTTCCTGCACGCTAAAAACCGCACCCAGGTGGTCAGTTTTGCATTTTGTATAACATCATCCGTCCACCAAAAAAACCAGGATGGTCACACTTACAGTGAGGACATGGCACAAAACGTCCCTCAGCAGCTGATCAAATTTCGCCATGTCTACATGTGGATGCGTCGTCCTGACCACGGTTGTCAACACCCTGCGGAACATCTCGGCGTACACAACCCGGTTACAGGCACGCTTGTGCAAATAACAATAGTAGTTACAGTGACGGAAAACCACACTTACACTTTCACGCCATTAAAAACCTTCTGTGTACTCATCGGGGCCCTGGAGCTGTCAAACAACACCATTTCCAGCGGCGGGCTATCCTTCCTTGACCTGTTATCCACCAGACGGTGGGGTGATATGACTATCACCATTGAGTAGTGCTCTCTGCATGGAGGCAAGCGGTAGGAAAGGACGGTGTTTAGTCACGCGCATAAAGAATGCATTTACCCTACGGCTCCATTCAAACAAGTCAGGTGGCTCAATAATTACCCCCTGTAGACAGGGACAGCAAGGTAGTCGTGCTCAAGGAGCGGCAGGCCGTTTCCAACATTGACTGCCGTGTTGTGAGCAGTGGTGTTCACAAAAGTGTTGCAATCGAGCGCCGTCCACGTCTTCCCGTTTGACAGCTTTGGAACACGGATGCTTAGAAGCCTGAAAGCACATGACAGCGAAGGTGGGTGTTGTGAACGTACAAAGGGCCATCAAATCAATCTGTCGCGCACTCTTGGCGCCACATTCTGTTTGTGGAGATACCGTTTTTGCCGAGCCGTTTGCCTAAGACCAAGATTCCAGGAAGGACAGCAACCCCGTGCGACCGGATCATAAGTGTGGGCTTCCTATACAATGCGACGGGAACCTGCAGCACGGTGCCCCTTGTGGTTTTGCGCCATGACGAGCGGCCAGAAACAAGGCGCAGCGGGGAACCCGCACCGGCGGTGATTGTGCGCTACACGAAGAGTGGTCGGCTCACACCCGAGGTATGTTGGATCCATTTGGGAGTGGACGGTTCAGCGGATTTCGCGAATGCTGAGGTGTCATGTTGGTGGTGTTGGTGTACGGAACCTTAACTCGGTGCATGAGTTGTCTTGGCTTGGCATTGCGCAGGTGTTCACCGAGTTCTTTCAGACGGTCGACGGTGTGCAGCCAAGCCGTGAACGGAAGACGGTTGTGTTCACCTACAACACCGCGCACCACATTACCACGAATGACGCGAAGACGACGGTGGAGCACGGTTTGACGGTGGTGCATTTCACGCACACGCGCTTTGTCGACCTCACAGACATAGTGCAGTGGTCCAGCATGCCGTTTTTGCATGGCGTGGTGGACGCTTTCAAGGCGGAGTATCGTGTTATCCTGCTGAGACGCGCGGTGCGATCGGAACTCTTCCACGAGGATTTCGATGCGCCCTTTTCCGTGGTGAATTACGCGGTCATGCTGCTGTGGATGGGCTTGGCCTGGAAGGCGCTGACGGCCGCTACGATGCAAAGGAGCTGGTGGAGGGCGGGATGCGTCCCGGAGTCATGGTGGCCGCTTATGTGGCACCTGCACGGCATGTATTCGGCAGGCATGTACGAGCCGCTAGTCTCTACCACGGCGGACCTCCTGGTGCTGCTGCGTGAGTTCCGTGTGCGTCCAGCGTTGTATATGCCGGCGTCCGACTACGTGACCTGCGATAAGTGGTTAATGGAGCAGGCAGGAGTGAAGTTGGTGACGCCCACTACGCCAACGTCTTCGGGGGACGAGGGTGAAATGTGCCTTCCGGATGGGCCTCTGATGCCGTCGGCGTGCCATCCGCAACGTGACACACGCGTACGTGTGTCACGCTGAGGCGCTGGGGATTGCCCAGCAGAAGTGGCGCCTCTTGTTGGCGCCTCTAATGGAGAGGTGGTCAGCCGCCTAAACCGCACACCGAAGAAGCGTGCGCGCAGTTCTGGGTCGTCCGACAGTGCATCCGTGTAGTGCGCTAGGGAGTGATGTTTTTTTTTTTTGGGGGGGGGAGGGGGTGTTTTGTAGGGTGGGCATAGTGTGTAGATGTGGTTGCGTGCAGACGGTAGAGTATGACTTCTGTGTGTTGTGCTTTGTAAGTATGAACTTTAAGATTTATGATATTGGCACATGTTAACAATGGGAAGTATCCGGTTTGCAGAAGCATATCAGTGGTTGCGTATGTTGGTTACGGTATTCCGAATAAGTGTGTAGATAGGATTGTCGCGGAAACTGCAGCGGGGTTTGAGCGACACACTAATACCGAGTATTGTTGCAGCTCTGGGCCCGAGCCGCATGTGTTCGAGGCGCCTTCGTAGAGGCGGTGCGGATAATAGCGCAGGTAACGGCAAAGTAACAGTTTGGTGGCGGTAATGTTGTGGACGAGGGTGCGGTTATTGATTGTGGAGATGCTGCGCTTTACGGCCCTTGTTTTTTTGACACATGTCGCAACAAGCACGCAAGGCCCACGCAGAAAAACCTTCGGTCACCCAAAAACGCAATTTCCCTTTTCCGCGATGTTGGAGCATGGGCCCTGCTGAGAAAACTTAGGTGGGGTATGGGGTGGGTATCCCCTTCCTTTTGGAACCCTAGCCTATGCCTTTGCCAACCTCCATTTTGGGGGTGCGAGGGCTGGGCTAGAGCTAGGCTAACCTCTGTGCGTGTGAGAAGGGACTTGGAGCTTTCGGGTGGTATGATTTTGAAGGGTTAAAGTAGTGTTCGACAGGCTAACACTAACCCTTCAGGTTACAGAGCGTTAAAGCCCCGTGACATCAAATTACGGGCTGACCGTGAAAAAAAACCCAATCACGAAACCACGCGACTTTTTCCGCGGAAGGGCTTGCCTGCCTATCGAACAGGGCCAATGTGCTGGCGAACACCGCCTCGACGGAGCAGAGACGGATTCCGTCAGAAGACTTTCTCGGAATGTTGTAGCATGGTGAGCGCCATTCGAGCCAACTACGTTGGCATCGGCAGATTCGCTTCAGGCAATCAGGCTTCTCCACGTTCGCTTTAGGCAAATCAGTTATAACCAGCGTTTTGGATCGTGGGTTACTGTGATTTGTTACGACGCATCATCGTCGCGTGGACGAACGGCAGAAAGGCTCGGAAGGATCGTTCCGCGGATGCTCAGCCTTGCTAGGAGCGATTTCTTTTACCCCAGAAAAAGGAACAGCGTCCACACAAGCTGTCGCTAACCCGTTTGGTCCGCGCGACGGTGGTTCGCGCCGCGCCGTGCCTCACGGCGAACGTGATCGCTGGTCAGAGTGCTACTACTCACAACGTCGTCCGTCGTCCCGTCGGACGCCGCCTTTCCGCCTACCCCCGTCCGTAGTTCGATTTATGATTATCAGTGATCGGGCCGATCGCTGCTCACAGGACGATCATCACCCTCCGAGAGGGAGTCCCTCTCATGATCCGCGTCGCGAGTTGGCTTTTGAGTCGACTCAAAACTAGGCTCAAAACTGAGTCGACTCAAAACTAGCCTCCGAGAGGGAGTCCCTCTCATGATCCGCGTCGCCCGCCTCTTCTTTTGAGATTCCTCAGATAGCATGGTCCGCAACGGTCCAATTACTGCCACTGCCCACAGGATGATCACCACCGTCCGTCTCATGATGGCCCGCGCCGCCCAATTCCTCCGCCGTCGCACGACCGTTGCGATCCTTCTTCGACTCGTGGCCGTTGCGCTCCCGGCGGCTTGGCTCGTGATGGCGACAGTTCAACGCTCCGAGAAAGAGGGAGATATGTTTCTGGAGGCCATGCGGACCTTGTATCAGGTGTGTCTATATCGAGGTGTGCTTGAGTCGACTCAAAATGAATTTGTTTCGAGCCGTGTCGGCTCAAAGCGGCGAATCAAAAAATTTCTAGGAGGGGAAAGACGTTTGGTCTTAACAGATTCTTCTCAGGTAAGGAGGAAGCATCCCGAGCATCCCATCCCAAGCATCCCTCCCTCATCAGCCTTAAAACAATGCCTACGGGGTGCAGGCAAAGATTCCTCTCCCCCTTTCGCCGCGCTCCGCCATCTCACTTCCCCCCGCAATGTTCCCCTCCTCAGCCAATCCCCCTTTGGTCCGCGGATCCCCCGCCGCTTGTCCCCCGAACTTCCCCACTCTTTCCCCCCCAACCCCCCCCCCCACAACCTTCTCCCCCGAACCAGCACTGGGAGAGCGCCTATGGGCTCCAGGCGGAGAATACATTCCCCCCTTCCGCCATCTCGCTTCGCCCGGACGTTCCCCCCGCGCCCCACCTGGAGGACTGTGAGGCGCGCACAGCCTTCCGCCTGTCCACGGAGAAATGGGGGGAGCGGGGGGAGCCGCCCTACTGGGCTGTTCCCAACCCTGCATGCGGCAACGTGCCCCAACCCCCCTGGGTGAGCGCTGGGTCCTCGGTAAGTCAGTGGGGGGGGAATGCGGTCCGCTTATACTCAAAGAAACGGGGGGAGCGGGGGGAGCCGCCCTTCTGGGCTGTTCCCAACCCTGCATGCGGCAGCGTGCCCCAACCTCCCTGGGTGAGAGTTGCATCCACCGTGCGCGGTGCTGTGTGGTGCGGAGCTGTTCTGTGCAGTGCCGTGCGGTGTGGTGGGATGCTGTGCTCTGCTGCAGTTGTCTGTCACATTATTCTCGGTGCTGTGCTGTGCTGCACAGTTGTCTGTGCTGTGCTGTGCTGTGCGGTGCTGTGCTGTGCTGTGCGGTGCTATGCTGCACAGTTGTCTGTGCTGTGCTGTGCTGTGCGGTGCTATGCTGCACAGTTGTCTGTGCTGTGCTGTGCTGTGCTGTGCTGTGCTGTGCTGTGCTGTGCTGTGCGGTGCTGTGCTGTGCTGTGCGGTGCTGTGCTGCACAGTTGTCTGTGCTGTGCTGTGCTGTGCTGTGCTGTGCGGTGCTGTGCTGTGCTGTGCTGTGCTGTGCTGTGCTGTGCGATGCTGTGCTGTGCTGTGCTGTGCTGTGCTGTGCTGTGCGGTGCTGTGCTGTGCTGGTCTGTGCTGTGCAGAATGTTAGCCGTGTTCTACAATCCGAGTGCATTGCTGTCTGGATCATATCAGGAATTACAAAACTCCTCTTCCCTACCCTACCCACCACCACCCCTCCTGCAGATCCGAGGCTCCGATGCAGCCAACCTGGCAGCACTGCTAACGAGCTATATAACGAGGATTAAGTGTATTTCATTCCTTCTCCCTGCCCCTAACCCCTATCTCCAGATCCGAGGCTCCGATGCTGCCAACCTGGCAGCCACCCGGCAAGCACAAGCTGACATATGGGGACAGCAGTTCCCGCCCGGGCAGTGCAAGGGGCGGCGGGTGATGGTGGTGGAGTGGCTGAGCATGGGGTGGCACGGGATAGGGTCGCAGCTGCACGTGATGGGCGCTGTGCTGAGTGCCGCCTTGCTGCACAACAGGACTCTCGTGCTCGTGCCCGGCACTCTGCCGCAGGCAGACCATGAGGAATGCGAGAGTGAGTGAGTGGGTGAGTGAGTGGGTGAGTGAGTGAGTGGGTGAGTGAGCGAGTGTGTGTTTTTCCCCTCTATACGTTTTTCCTGTGTTGCCTTGTCTCAGAGCTGGGCCATCGGGGGTCACTCAAGTGCTGCTTCTTCCGGTTCTCGTCAAAAGATTGCGAGGAGATGGCTCTCAAGGCGCATCCAGTGTGTGAAGAGTTGATTTCTTAGTCGACTCAAGAGTCTGCTTCTTCCGGTTCTCGTCCAAAGAGTGTGAGGAGACCGCTATCAAGGCGCATTTAGCGCACACACTCGCACTTGTGTTGCACGTGCGTGTGTGTGTTCCTCTTGCCCTCTACCCTCCCAGAGCTGGGTCACCGCGGGTCGCTCGAGTGCTACTTCTTTGGGTTCTCATCCAAGGAGTGTGAGGCGATCGCTGTGAAGGCGCATGGAAATACTTGGAGCGAGGGTTGCAAGTTACATCTGCTTTCTATTGTAGTGTGTCCCCTCCCGTTCTCCTTCGCGCAGAGCTGGGCCACCGGGGGTCGCTCAAGTGCTACTTCTTCCCCTTTTCCTCCCAGACTTACCTACCCCATCCTCTGACTTGTTTTGCTTCTCGTGTGCATGTGTTGCACTTCCCCCTTGCCTTCTCCCAGAGCTGGGTCACCGCGGGTCACTCGACTGCTACTTCTTCCGGTTCTCCTCCCAGGAGTGTGAGGCGATCGCGGTGAAGGCACATGGAAATACTTGGAGCGAGGGTTGCAAGTTGCATCTGCTTTCTATTGTGCTGTGTCCCCTCCCGTTCGCCTTGTCTCAGAGCTGGGCCACCGAGGGTCACTCGAGTGCTACTTCTTCCGATTCTCGTCCCAGGAGTGTGAGGCGATCGCTCTCAAGGCGCATCAGGCCTGGAAGGCTGCTGAGGAGAGGAAGCGACAGGCTGCTGCCGAGGAAGAAAGGAAGAGGGCAGAAAAAGAGAGGGCAGAAAAAGAGAGGGCAGAAAAAGAGAGGGAAGAAAGGGAGAGGGCAGAAAAAGAGAGGGCAGAAAAAGAGAGGGAAGAGGAGAAGGGAGAGAAGGAGGAGGGAGAGAAGGAGAAGGGAGACAAGGAGAGGGGAGAGAAGGAGAAGGGAGAGAAGGAGAAGGAAGCGGAAGGAGGGAAAACTGGAAAGGGTAGTGAGAGGAGGCTGCTGCGCGCAGCAGATAGCACTGGGGCCGCTGAAATGGACGGTTCTGAGGATGCATCTTTGAGGAGTATAGAAAGCGTTGGTCATGTTGGAACTGATGGTGCTGATGCTCTTGAGTCGACTCAAAAGAAGAGCCGTGGGAGCACTGAAACGGGTGATTCTGAGGATGCATCTTTGAGGAGTATAGAAAGCGTTGCTCATGTTGGAACTGATGGTGCTGATAGCACGGATGGTGATGATGGGGAGGAGAGGAGTGCAGGGGGGGGTGTGACGAACGAGGATGTGACAAACGAGGATGTGATTGTAGCGCAGCCGTGTGACAATGTGGCGTGTGTGGCGTCTGACGCTCTTGTGATATTCGCAACGCTGCCGGGGTTTGGTGTGGATCAAGGCTCGGAGGTCATAGCACAGCTCAATGCCACGGCAGCAGAGTGAGTGGTGCTGTGCAGGTTGTCTGTGGGGCAAGGCGTATCTGAGGAGCCCTCTGCCCAACGAGGTGATGGGGCGTATGGGCGAGCTTACAATTGAGGGGTCCTTGCCCCCACAGTAATGCACGTCGCTCCGCTCCTCCGTCCCCTTCTCTTCGTTTGCAGGCTGTGGGGCAAGGCGTCTCTGAAGAGCCCTCTGCCCAACGAGCTGTTGGCGCATATAAGCACGCTCACTCACTGTTGGCGCATATAAGCACGCTCACTCACTGTTGGCGCATATAAGCACGCTCACTCACTGTTGGCGCATATAAGCACGCTCACTCACTGTTGGCGCATATAAGCACGCTCACTCACTGTTGGCGCATATAAGCACGCTCACTCACTGTTGGCGCATATAAGCACGCTCACTCACTGTTGGCGCATATAAGCACGCTCACTCACTGTTGGCGCATATAAGCACGCTCACTCACTTCTGAGAGTTCTCAGAAACGAGGAGCTGGGGCGTATCATAAGCACGCACCTCGGTGGGCAGAGCAGACGTGCTCGCTCACTCGCACCAGCAGGCGACTTTTGAGTCGACTCAAGAGTCACCTCGGTGGGCAGAGGTGTTGGCTTCACTTACACGAGCAGGCCATCTGACTGCTATCCCTTCGTGTTTGAACTAGTGTTTTGAGACGTATCAAAACACTGCTTCAAACAGCAGGCCAACCGACTGCTATCCCTTACTCGTTCTCCTCTCCTCGTTTCTCCGCTCCTCTCCTTTTCGCTGTGCAGCCCCTGGGGCAATGCATATCTGAAGAGCTCACTCCTTGGGTGGAAGTGCGACGGTCTGTTAAGCTTCTTAGAAGCTTTCTCCTCCGCTCCTCTCCTTTCGGTCTTGCAGGCTGTGGGGCAAGGCGTATCTGAAGAGTCCTCTGCCCGACGAGGTCATGGGGTGTATGGGAGAGCAACACAGAGGGGTCCTTGCCTTACCCGGGTGCACCGTGCCCCCTCCTTCCCCTGCTCTCCACATGCAGGCTGTGGGGCAAGGCGTATCTGAGGAGCCCTCTGCCCAACGAGGTGATGGGGCGTATGGGAGAGCACACCAATGAATTTAAGAAGGTGAGCAAGTAGGGCTTTCTGTTTATCGATGGGAAAGGTGTGTACCTGCGCAGCCCTCTTCTCTGCACCCTCTGCCCAACGAGGCGATGAGGCGTATGGGTGAGCACTCCAATTAATTCAAGAAGGTGGGTCGATGGGAGAGAGAGATATACTAGCACTCTTTAGGACTTGAGAAGGTGAGCAGACTTCTGAGTCGACTCACAAGTCAGCGCGTATGGGTGAGCACTGCAATTTATTCAAGAAGGTGGGTCAATGGGAGAGAGAGATGTGCTAGCACTCTTTAGGACTTGAGAAGGTGAGCAGACTTCTGAGTCGACTCACAAGTCAGCGCGTATGGGTGAGCACTGCAATTAATTCAAGAAGGTGGGTCGATGGGAGAGAGAGATATACTAGCACTCTTTAGGACTTGAGAAGGTGAGCAGACTTCTGAGTCGACTCACAAGTCAGCGCGTATGGGTGAGCACTGCAATTAATTCAAGAAGGTGGGTCGATGGGAGAGAGAGATGTGCTAGCACTCTTTAGGACTTGAGAAGGTGAGCAGACTTCTGAGTCGACTCACAAGTCAGCGCGTATGGGTGAGCACTGCAGGGAATTCAAGAAGGTGGGTCGATGGGAGAGAGAGATATACTAGCACTCTGAGGGGGACTTGATGAAGGTGAGCAGACTTTGCTGCAGAAGGGAAGGAGCATGCCTGAGCAGCCCTCTCCTCTGCGCCCCCTCCCCAAAGAGGTGATGGGGCGTAGGGCGAGCACTCCAAGGGACATAAGAACGTGAGCAAGTAGGGCTCTCTGTTTATCGACGCAGGCAAGGAGCATGCCTGAGAGTCCTTTCCTCTGCACCCTCTCCCCAACGAGGTGATGGGGCGTAGGGCGAGCACTCCAAGGAATCAAAGATGGTAAGCAATCTAGTGGTGAGGCGCCTCAAAACTAGACGTGGTGAGGCGCCTCAAAACTAGACCCCCACCAGGCGCACTGCTGGAGGGCGCAGGCGACGCGCTTCATGCTGCGGTGGCCGTCGACCTACCTGTCTCTCTGCCCAACCTCTCTCACTTCTCTCTCCCTTCCCCCTCCCGCCTCCCTCCTCCTCCCACCAGGCGCACTGGTGGCGAGCCCAAGCAACGCGCTTCATGCTGCGGTGGCCGTCGGCCTACTTGTGCCACATCATCAACCGCGAGCGCCACCACGTGTACGGCATGCACGTGGCCAGGCAGGTCGTGGCGTCCCGCATGGACCAAACAAGCCTGCTGGCGGAGTTTGGGAGGAGTGGGAGGGGTTCTGAGGAGGTGAAGAGGGATGTCGGCAAGAAAAGTGAAGTCCACTCCCGCATGGACCAACGCAGCCTGCTGGCAGAGTTTGGGAGGAGTGGGAAGGGTTCTGACGAGCGGCAGGTGGTGGCTTCCCGCATGGACCAACGCAGCCTGCTGGCAGAGCCCTGGGGAAACAGCAAGTTCTCAGATGAGCGGCAGGAGCTTGGGAGGGTTGGGAGGGGTTCTGAGGAGGAGAAGAGGGAAGCTGGCAAGAGGAGCGCCGAACTTCGAGAGGATCGGCCGGGGCTCGGGAGGAACGGTGTTGTTTCCGAGGAGGAGGAGAAGAGGGATGAGAAAAGCAGTGGAGAGGTGGTCGCATGGAGGAGGAGAGGGTTGAAGGAGACTGGGGTTGACCACGGGAAGGAGGTTGGGCGATGGCGGGAGTTTGAACAGCAAGGCCAGACGGAACTTGCTCGTTCCTTCTCCTCCACTTCCTCCTCCTCCTCCACTTCCTCCTCCTCCTCCTCCTCCTCCTCCTCCTCCTCCTCCTCCTCCTCCTCCTCCTCCTCCTCCTCCTCCTCCTCCCCCCCCCTCCCCCTCCTCCTCATACTCTAGTTCTGAGACGCCCCAACCTGTTACTGCTGCTTCTTCTGCTCTTGCTGCTGCTTTGTCTGCTCCTGCTGCTGCTTCTTCTGCTCTTGCTGCTGCTTTGTCTGCTCCTGCTGCTGCTTCTTCTGCTCTTGCTGCTGCTTCGTCTGCTCCTGCAGCAGAGAGGGAGAGAGGCCGTGGCTTGGAAACGTGTGCGTGGCCTAAGATGGGGTACCAAGGCTGCAGCTTAGCTGATGGAACCGCTGCTGCTGATGCCAGCCGCAGCATCGGCAGCAGCAGCAGCAGCAGCAGCAGCAGCAGCAGCGGCAGCAGCAGCAGCAGAAGCGAAGGCGGCAACAGCAGCAGCAGTAGCGGAGGGTTAGGAGGAGATTTGGAAGGAGAGCAGTACGGGTGGGATCCTTACCTTGCGAACTACGAGGGGGTGGGAGCGGAGCCGTATATCCCGCGTCCGATAGTGAGCGTGCATGTGCGGCAGGGCGACAAGGCGCATGAGATGCGGCTCTTCTCCTTCTATGCAGTCATGTTCATGGCTAACCGCGTGCGGCGGGAGAATCCCGGCGTGCGATACGTGTGGCTGAGCACTGAAATGCAGGTGAGAGGGGGAGAGAGAGGTGGGCGACAAGGCGCATGAGATGCGGCTCTTTTCCTTCTATGCAGTCATGTTCATGGCTAATCGCGTGCGACGGGAGGAAGCGGTGTGCGATACGTGTGGCTTAGCACTGAGATGCAGGTGAGAGCGGGCATGAATAGTTTGTATGTAAGGTAAATGCTCTCATGCGGCCCCACCGCATGCACAGAGGGTAATGATTGACCCTGACACGCCATACATGTGGCTTAGCACTGACATGCAGGTGAGAGAGAGGGGGGAGAGTATCAATTTCTATTTATTTCTTTCTTTCCATGTTCTACAGAGTGTTGTGGATCAGTCGAGCCGATTCACAGACTGGACTTTTTTCTACTCCAAGCTTCCGCGACAAGGAGCTGGAACGAGAATGTCCGAGTACACTGAAAAGTTTGGCCTGGCGCGTACAGTGGGGATCAGCTTCGCGAATCTTATTATTGCTTCTGAGTGCGACTTTTTTGTTGGTGTCCTGGCGTCGAATTGGAACAGGATGATCAACGAGCTTAAGAACACTAATGGACGCTTGTATAATGGGTATGTCTCTGTAAATAATGGGGAGTGGTGATTCGATTTTGACAGTGACACTGTAGATGGACAGACTGAATGTCCTGGTTTGTTGTCATGAAGCAAGCAATCTGTTTGGTAACGTATTGCAGTGCGGTCGTACCTAATTTTTGTTGGGCTGAGAAGCCCTAGGATCTTTGTAGAGCTTAAGGTCTGAGTAGAATTTGTAGTAGCGGAAGCGTTGAAATAAAGAGTGATTGAACCACATTGCGCTAGTATGTGAGGGCAAAGTAAGTTGATTAAACAAGCAAATACAAAGGTTTATATAAGAGTACAAGGAATACGAATAGATAAACTCAAACCGTTTTACTGTTGCGATTCGATACAGTGCGACTCGGGCAACTGCTCAATGTCGAGTCAGTTGTGTGTCCTTGCTGTCGCGCTGTAATTGTCGAGTCAAAGGTCGCTGACCTTTGACTTTCCCGTAACCTCCAGGCGGTTACCCTAACCTCCGAGGGTTGACTCGCGATGCTTCGATTCGGACTGCTTCGCTGGTGTCCTGGGTTTCGACACGACAGAGGCGCTTAAGACTTATTGTTCCCAACAATTTTCAAGCAAGCCCGTAGATTCGTTTTGGGACACGCTGATCAATCAGCAGGCACCCTTCTCTGAACTCTGTCAGTCAGAGTTGCCTCCAATTTTCAGGCTGAAAATTCAGACCACACTAGACAGCTTTTTAGGCTGAACGTTCAGCGTTACACACAAATTTTAGGCTGATCTCTTTTATACGGTAGATTGAGAAAGCTTGCTTTCTTGTCCTTATAATTTGGCATCGTTCTCATTGCAACTGGCTTATTACAACATATGCATCGTTCGTAAACACATGCTAGTACATGCAAATATTACTAGCTATGGAGTCGTCCGTCCAAGCAGCTGTGGTCTTGTAGTTGGTCCGGGGTGGGTGGTGGGGATGTTGATTGAGCCGTTGGAAAACGAGAAACGTGGGTGGAGGGAATGAACTCCAACCCACGGTTTTTGTAGTTGGAGAAGGGCGTTTAGCGCGCTTCGACGCTGCCAAATATTCGGTACAGTCAGCTTCGCTTTCACAATACACAATTTTGAAAAACATCAATGTGTTTAAAAATTATAATATTGAGAAAGCTTGCTTTCTTGTCCTTATAATTTGGCATCGTTCTCATTGCAACTTGGGCCTCTGAGACATGGCCAGTGGTGGCTTGCGGTTGCGTAAGAGTGCCTCTGCGTGCTGTTCTGGGGGCAGCGCGTATGTCGGGTCCTGTAGGTCGCGGGATGCCTTGATAAGATGTCCGACGTATGGTGTGACGTACATCTCTTTGGCGGTGTCACTTCGCCACCTGCCCATCCTTTTGAAGATTCTGTCCGGCACGCCGATGTTGGCGGCTACGGTTGCCGCGCCCTTTCGGAAGGAGTGCGTGCCGAGCTGCTGCTCCCCAAGTCCTACTTTGGCGAATGCTTCTTTACACCAGTTTCGGATCGTTGTGTACGAGGGTGGCTTGGCCTGGCCCTTGTTGGCTGAAGCGTGGCTGAAAACGCGAATCAACGACCCCTCGGAATGAGGGCCATAGCCAGCGAGTTGGAGGAAGCGTTGGGTGCAGCGCACGGGGCAACAAGGGTCCGTCGTTGCGGCGATGGGAATCCAGGTTCCACGACCAGCCTGGTCCGTTTTTGAGTGTGGGATGAGGATCCACATGACTGCATCGTCGAATTGGATGTCTTGCCACTGGATGGCAACGAGGTCGGAGTATCGCAAAAATCCGGAGTACATGAGGATAGGGATCAACCCCTTCTGAAATTCAGCGGGATTGTCCGACTGCAAGTAGTTCGCGGACATGTCCCGAACTTGTTGGATTGATACGGGCTCCTTCAAACGACTAGGGCGAGGGCAGTGTCGTTTCGCGTAGTCCCGCACTTGGGTGGTAAACGGTCCGACAGTCGGGCATTTGCTTCCAGTCATGCGATGGGCGAAGCTGACTGCCGAGCACGTGAGCTGCACTACAGACAAAGTTGCTTTGCGTTGGATTGCATGCACCAAGTATAGCGCGAGGGTCATGTCGGATGCGGGAAGAAATGGAAGATCCACCTTTGTGCAGAAGGCCCGAAACTTGGCCCAGTACGGTTCGTATGTACGGATTGTCGAATTCGCTCGCGATTGTGTGAGCATGTTGATGAGTTGGTTGTGTAGCTTTGGGAGCGGATCTGGACACAAGGCGCGTACATTCTCAATTAGTCAAAAACCACCCGAAGTGCGATGATTGGGCTGTGTGGTAATCCAGTGCCTGAAAAAGCAGCGGAATGTGTTCCAGCTGCCAGGCATTGGCTGCCGTGTGTCAAGGGAATGTGCGCGTGGATGTACGGTGCCCAGTTGCGTGGGGAAGGTTGTAAAAGTGGCCACCAGTTTGCACCCGGCCAGTGTGGGATGATCAATGTGAGCGATGCACGGGTGCGCTGTGCGTGATGGAGGACGGCCGGAACTAAATGGGGCGGGGGGAACGCAAAGCTATTTTCTGATGTCCATGCGAGCGAGAATGCATCGACTGCGGTGGCTTGTGGATGAGGAATTTTCGTGCAGAAGCGTGGCAGCTGGGAGTTGCGGGAGTTTGCAAAGAGGTCGATGGAATGGGGACCCCAACGCCGTTCTAAGATGCGGAACCACGGCGTCTTCAACGAGTAGTCGTCATGATCGACTGCTTTTGAGAGCTCATCGGCGTGTGAGTTTAGCTCCCGTGGGATCCATTCGATGATTAGACGCGTGCCGTGCTCCATGCATAGTCGAATGATGTCTTGGCAGGCCGTGGTAAGGTCGGGGCTGCGCGAGCCACCTTTGCGAAGGATGAAGAAGACGCCCTGATTGTCCACCCGCACAAGAACATGTTTGTGCGTGATCTTGCTGGAGTATGTCTGGAGTGCCCAAAGCACACCTTCGATCTCCCTCCGTGTGCTGGACGTCGCTCGCAGCGGCTCTGGCATTGTTGCGCTAGCTTCTTCGAGGCCGCCAGGAAATGTGGTCAAAGTGGCGCCCCAACTGTGAGCGCTAGCATCCACATGGATGACAGCGTCGTAGCTGTTTCGAACGTGAAACGGTGCACCGTTGAACCTATCAAACTCTTCGAGCCAGAAGTTTAGCTCCTCAGCCGCGTTTGGGGGGATGATCACGCTGCTTTTCCATGAAGGTGCGTCATTGATCACTTGTAGCATGGCGTGGCTGAAAGCACGAGCTGTTGCGCCCAGCGCGACGCCCATTGACGCGAGCATGCCTGTGATTCTGGCCACTTGGCGGACTGAGACGGGTCGACATGCCTTGCTTGCGCTCAACAGGTTCCGAATGGTTGCATGTAGTGAGGCTCGTCGTTCGGGACCGATGGTAAATCGGCCCGTGGCCGTGTCTAGCTCCACACCCAAGAATCGAAGGTGTTGCGATGGTGACAGCTGTGATTTCTTCGCATTTATCACCAAACCTGCTGCTTTAAGGTCCAGTATTACACGGTGGCAAGTAGCCTGCGCGTGAGCTTTTGACTGGCAAAGGAATAAGATGTCGTCCACGTATGGAACTACTCGGATGCCTTGCTCCCGCCAGCGACGGGCTAGCTGCTTGATGAGTTGCGTGAAGATGAATGGGGCTGTCGCAAGACCGAACGGCAATGAACGAAAGGAGTAAGTGCGCCCATCGAATCCAAAACCGAGAAACTTCCAGCATGAAGGATGGATATCGATGTGATGGTACCCGGATTTGAGATCAATAGAAAACATCCAATCCCCAGCGCGTGCCACGTCTGCCACACGGCTGAGTCCTTCGTACTTGAATTTTGGGACGATGAGGTTTGTGTTGACTTTTCTCAGGTCGAGGATGAGCCTGCATTTTTCTTTCTGCTCGACCACGTTAAGTGGGCTTATGCACGTAAGCTCGCTTGCGGCTGTCTCGACTGCAGCTCCGGTCTCTGTGAGTTCTTGGATGGCAGTACGAGTGAACGACGCATGCGCGTATGCACCAGCGTGGTTACGCTCCCGAAAGGCCTGTGGTGGGCCGTGGCTCCATGGAAGCCAGTAACCGTTGGCGATGATGGATAGGACGAGGCTGCAAGGGCACCATGAGCTCCACCACGCAAAGGTCGAGCGAAGCCGACCGCACATCCGTGTGACGGTTTTGTCCGTGACGGCGAATTCGTACGGGCCATCGTCGCGAGGCACCTCGTATTGTTGTGCTCCTGTATGTACGGCAAGGGAATGAACGCGACCAATCAGGTTGCACGCCTTAATTAGTTCATGCGTGTGACATATACATGCATGCGCGAAAAATGAACCGTCAACAGTGAGGACCATACGGACGGTTTGTCGTCATTCCATATAGGGCGTCCGATCGCACCTTGGCAAACTCTTTCTCATACTCTCTCCTTTTCCCTCCCCTCGTTTTTTTTTTTTTTTTTTTTTTTTTTTTTTTTTTTTTTTTTTTTTTTTTTCTGGAGGATTGATGCTTGGGACCATGATCATGCTTCCCTCGTGTGCTCTCTCTCTCTCTCTCTCTCTCTCTCTCTCTCTCTCTCTCTCTCTCTCTCTCTCTCTCTCTCTCTCTCTCTCTCTCTCGCTCTTTCTCTCTCCCTCTCTTTTTGGATGTGTTTCCATTGTTGTTTGAGCATTTGCATGCTTCGCTTGTCATGAGCTCGTGTCTTTTCGCGCGTGCCTTTACTTGGGCTAGGCGACATCGCTATGCCCTACTCCCCCCCCCTTGCTCCTTCTCACCCTTTTTGGGCTTCCAACGGTTGAACCAGGGCTGCTCATCCTTGCCATGCATGGTGGCGGTTTGAGTGAGGAGCGTACGTACTCTCTTTTTCTCCCTCTCCCCTTCTCCTCCTTTTTTTTTTTTTTTTTTTAATCCTTGACAAACAAGAGGGGCCTTTAATAAAATCCCTATCTCTCATGGTCATACATTGTCATGCCTACTAGCATGTTTCTCATCCCATCAATTGGGGCATACGGGGGACCGAGAGGCATTCTTCCTCTTCCCCAAAGCTAGACCTACGGCCATACTTTATTACCCTATCCTAGGGGACCGAGAGGCATTCTTCCTCTTCCCCAAAGCTAGGCCTATGGCCAACTTCTACCACCCTATCCTAGGGCTGGCCATGGCCACCGCAAGCCCTACTAGGCTGCCCACGGTCTAAGCACTCAAAAGTGCACCGTGCATCGCGCCTAGAGGCGCGCTTCACCATAGCCCGAACCTTACACAACCGGTGCGGGTCCTTGGCCCCCATGCCCATTCCGAGGGCAGGCATTGGCGACGTGGCCTGGCTGTCCGCAGCGGAAACACGAACCACGAAAGCCTTGGAAGTTGCCCGAGGTTGGAGGGCCACGTTTTGGGGCGAACGCCTTGGCGCCGTGGTTTCCACCACGGTGGGAGCGAGCGTGAGCGCCCGCCGCTCGGTCCATGGCAGCCACGTCCGCGACGGCTTGCTTGAACGGCCGCGAGGTGAGAAGGCTTTTCTGCAGGTACATCTTGTAGCGCTTGGCAACGCGGTCGTCGGATGCGTCTTCGACTTGAAACATGTCGAAGCGCGCGGAAATGTCGTCGAGGGCGGCGACGACCATTTCGAGTCCGCCCGCCAAGTCGCCGTGCTGCAGCTTGTGCTCTGCGTGTTTCAGGTAGGCCCGCATGTCCTCCAGAATCTCCGCTTTCGCCCGCACGTGCTCGTCGTTGAACGTCGCCGCCGACCAAGTGGTGTTAGTAGTAGAGGGGAGGGGGGGAAGATGCTCCATGGAATGAAAATTTGCGGTATGGACCGGAGCCTCACCATCATCGTCGTCGGAGCCGTCGGTGTCGTTGTCGGCCGCTGGCGCAGGTGGGATGCTGGCTGGTGCTTCCTTGTTGTGCCGGTTCGCCGTTGTTCCTCGCGCTCCTTTTTCTTTTTTTGCGTTTTCCTTTTTAGCAGATGCAGACGCCGCGGGTTGTGCAATTTCCGTAGCTGTAACGCTGGCGGGTTGTTGCTGTAACAGGGACAGAAGCGCAGCGACCTGGTCCGGAGTCAACGCGTTGGTCAACGCCGGGGTCGTCGCGTCAGAAGAAGTCGATGTTCGGCGCCTCTGGCGCTGACGCGACGGTCCAGCCACAGGCGCCGGCGTGTGCTCCGCGTCAGGCGCGTGTGGCGCCCCAGGTGCTGCAGGTGCCGCCGTCGCCACTTGCGCCACACGCGCCTCAGGCGCCACAGGCGCCACAGGCGCCACAGGGGCCGAGGGGTGCTGCTGCTGGGGCGGGCTCGAGTTTTTGTTGACCTCGAGCCCGCCCAACAGCACGTCCACGGCAGTTGGGGCGGGCGATCCTTCCTCTGCCCGCCGCTTGTTACGGCGATCGCCCGTCATTTCTCGGGCGTTACGGTCGGAGTCGGAAACCGGCGCAGACGAATTGACGCGGTTAAGTGCCGGCGTAGACGCCATTGTAGATCGATTGTGGTTGAAAATGTCTTGCAGAAGTGTTGAGGGTGACTCGCCTCTGGGAAGGGTGCGAGTTCTAGCCAGCTTGGACGGGGAAAAGAACTACTCGAACGGAAATGTTGATTGAGCCGTTGGAAAACGAGAAACGTGGGTGGAGGGAATGAACTCCAACCCACGGTTTTTGTAGTTGGAGAAGGGCGTTTAGCGCGCTTCGACGCTGCCAAATATTCGGTACAGTCAGCTTCGCTTTCACAATACACAATTTTGAAAAACATCAATGTGTTTAAAATTATAATATTAATGAGCAAACAATTCAACTTCAGGTTGGAATTGAACTGTACCAACGCGTCTGTGCGGTGCCGCGCTCGGGAAATTTTGGTCCCGTCCGGAATTGACGGTGTTAGTGCTACACGTCGCCAGGCTGGCGGAAACCCCTGTATTACCGGTTTCAGAGTGCACCCCCGATACAAGGCTGAGGGCTGAACATACACTCATAAAATTAGGATGAAATTTCAGCCTATACATAAAAAAGAACTCTGAAAAATCAGACAAGGTACGATACCGTACATAAAGAAAAACTTTGACTTCAGACTAGGTACAAAAAAAAAGTCTGAATGAACTCTGATACGGTATCAGACTAATTTTCAAGATGCTTACAGATATAATGCAAGCTGAGACAGGTAACGTACGTGTTAAGAATAATACGTAGTACTGTAATATACATGACATTGCTAACCACCACGTCACTGAATTTATGGTAACTGTTCGCAAACATTTTCTCTCAGCCTCCCTGCCTGCTTCCCTGCCTGCTCCTGTGCATGGCTTACCAGCTGTGCATATTTATTATATCCCCTAAGCTACCTTCTAGCTCTGCTTTTACTCTCCTTCGTGGCACTCCGCTGCGACAGCCTTCACTACAGGTGGACCACTAGTGGTAGGTCAATGCGGAAGGACTGAGCATTGCTGCTGCTGCTGCTGCTGCTGCTGCTGCTGCTTGTAGTGCTGTGGCTGCTGCTGCTGCTGCTGCTGCTTCTGCTACTCGTAGTGGTGGTGCTGTTAGCTCGCGTCTTTTGGACTCTGCGTGCGTGCTTGGCAAGGCAGGCACTCTCCCTCTTGACTCTCCGCTGCAGCAGCTTTCACCACAGATGGACCACTAGGGCCGTATAGAAGGTCAAGGCGGAAAGACTGAGGCACTGCTGATACTGCTGCTGTTGGCGCTGCTGCTGCTGCTGGTGATGCTCCTGGCACTTCTGCTTGTGCTGGTCTTGCTGCTTCAGCTGGCAATGCATTTTCTCCCGACAGTGCTGTTCCTTGTGCTGCTGCTGCTGCTGCAGCTGGCGCGGTGACCGCAGACGATTTTGCTTTCAAGTCCCCAGCACCAGCAGTAGCGGCAGTATCAGCTCGCAACGCTATTCTGGGGGCAACAGTGGCCTGAAGCACGAACAGCTGCCACTTAGCGTCTGATTGAAGGTTGTAAAGGAGGGTGCTCCTGCCGCCTGCATGGTAATTGATATGCCATTAGATGGGAAAGAGGAGGGATGAAGGGAGGGATGAAGTGAGAAATGGGTTGAGGGATAAAGTGAGGGATGGATAGAGGGATGGGAGGAGGGATGGAATGAGGACGGACGGAGGGATTGACCGAGTCAGATCGACTGACTGACTGACCAACGAATAGACCCACTGACCGACCGACCGACGGATGAAGTGGCTGACTGATGGACGGACCGGAAATGACAGACTTGAGTGACTGACTGACTAACTGAGTGACTGTTTGACCAACTCACTGATTGAGAGAGTGACTTAACGACAGACAGTCAGACGGACTGACCGACCGACTGACTGACTGACTGACAATATGACTGACTGACCGTGCGTTCTGATCGCGCGAAGGTGAAACAGCGCAGAGCCCTGCGGTCCCTCCACAGGGAACGTCGCGGAAGCTGCGCGTCCGCCATGAGAAGTACCGATAGTGGCGCTGTACCAAGGGCCTCGCGTTATCGGCGATCCGATCGCCGCCTTTAGCTGCTCGTTCCGACCCGCCACCTCCAATGCCTCACTGTCCTGACAGCGGGATGAGAGCGGTGGGAGGGGTGGGGTGGGGCGGGGTGCGGTTGGATGGGATGAGAGAGGTGGGAAGTACCCATGGTGGCGCTGTACCAAGGGACTCGCGTTATCTTCGATCCAATCGCCGCCTTTAGCTGCTCGTTGCGACTCGCCACCTCCGAAGCCTCAATGTCCTGACAACGACAGGACGCACAGGACAGCGGTAGCATAATCATTAATTTAGGCTTTCTACCCCTTTTACGGTAAGAGTGATTCAATCGTTGTCTTGAACAACAGCTGCTCGTTCCGGTTCGCGACCTCCAATGCTTCACTGTACTGGCAGCGACCTCCAATGCTTCACTGTACTGGGAGCGACCTCCAATGCTTCACTGTACTGGGAGCGACCTCCAATGCTTCACTGTACTGGCAGCGACGAAGACGCACACACAAGGTGAAGACGTGGTGGTAAAGTGGACTTTTGAAGCGTAACAAACGAGGACTTGATAATTTAAAAGTTGTCGATCCAAAGGCCGAGAAGGATAGCGGGCGATTCTACGGATAAGAGGACACGATCGACTACCCTAACGTTAAGAACGATTTGGAGATCCTAACGGTTACCGTAACGGTAAGAAGAGAGCATGATCGACGAACATAACGGCTAAAAGGGTGCCTGATGATCCTACGGTTAAGCGGACATGATCGACAAACCAGCGGCTAAGAGGATGTAATAGACGATCCAACGGCTAAGATGACATAAGAGCCGATCTAACGGCTACCTGCTGCATCGGTAGAAGAGCAGAGCATCGTCCGCGACGCTGTAAGTAACGCCGAGAGTCGCACCGGCAAGGATCGCAGCTCCCGCGATCCGCGGCCAAGGCCACCTCGATCGTGCCGCGCTTCGCAGAGGCTTACTGGCGGCCATGGAGAGGCGAGCTCGTCGCGGTTGACGTCACCGTTCAGTTGACGGAACGATCGTTGTACGGAGTCGACGCTGCGATCGTCGCTGTCGTTGACGGTCGCAAATACGTGGGAAGCGCGATCGTGAGAGACTATCGCCGCTACTGAGGCACCAAAACACGCACCTTGAAAAATATGCAGTTCCCTGACCATACGACTTCTTGTCCAAGGAATTCCCGACAAACGATACAGTAGATACGGAAAATATATTGGAAGGGTTACAAGAAACGGTTGACCACTTTAACGAGCAATCTAAAACGGTTCCCTTGCTTCATGGGCACTTGCTGAACAAGCACATTGTCTGACACACCCTCGCTTATGATAATCCTGATATACGGGTTAGTCTCAGTTACAAAGGCCATAATTAGTGTAGGGTCATAGGGAAAATTATGGCTCGAGTTTTGATCTTCAGAACCTGATGGATGGTGCCATACCATGTTCATGCATCGTGTGCACCTATTTTCGCCTTTAAATCAAGAGAACCAGCCCTTGTAATGAATGAAGACCGCAATAATGAGGATAATGATGGAGGCCAGAAGCACTGGCCGTTGCAGCAGCCAGCGCACCACCTCCTGAAATCTTGCTGCAGCTGTTTGTGCCTTTTGGGCAAATTTCATCTGCAAATGTGACAAACAAGTGGAGCAGAGAGGGGTGTAGCGGGGTGACAGGGAGCTAGTGAAGTAAGCATAGTCAAGTGAAGCTCACACACGCCCCACCCACTGCTAAAGCTAATGTGTCAATCGAGCATGCCTCACTTGCAATGCGAGAAAGGAAGATGCAAGAAGGGGGACAACCCAAATCCCCATCGGATGAATTCCCCCATCTGATGCACTCCCCATCTGATGTACTCCCCATCTGATGCACTCCCCATCTGATGTCCCCCCCCATCTGATGTCCCACACACAATTAAGCTACCTCTACCCGTCTTACCACAGATATAAGCCCCCCCCTCTCACCACGGTAACCAACCTCCCATCCCACCACTGTCGTCAGCCTCCCAGGCCCCAGCCCTTGCATCATGCGCTTGGCCTGCTCTGCCTGCTCCACTCCACCCACATGCTCTGCTGTGCACCATACACTCCTTACACACACAGCAACCAGACCCCCTTCTTACCACTGTCGCCAGCCTCCCAGGCCCCAGCCCTTGCATCATGCGCTTGGCCTGCTCTGCCTGCTCCACTCCACCCACATGCTCTGCTGTGCACCATACACTCCTTACACACACAGCAACCAGACCCCCTTCTTACCACTGTCGCCAGCCTCCCAGGCCCCAGCCCTTGCATCATGCGCTTGGCCTCCTCTGCCTGCTCTACAGACACGCTATGCCCCATGCGCACTTACTACCTTTCCAATGTCAGACACGCACCCTACACCACCACTTACCACCGTAGCCAGCCGCTCAGGGCCCAGCCCTTGCATCATGCGCTTGGCCTGCTCTGGCTGCTCCACGGACATGCTCTGCCCCATGCGCACTTATTACTTTTCCAATAGCAAACACGCACCCTACACCACCACTTACCACCGTAGCCAGCCGCTCAGGGCCCAGCCCTTGCATCATGCGCTTGGCCTGCTCTGCCTGCTCCACGGACATGCTCTGCCCCATGCGCACTTATTACTTTTCCAATAGCAAACACGCACCCTACACCACCACTTACCACTGTAGCCAGCCGCTCAGGGCCCAGCCCTTGCATCATGCGCTTGGCCTGCTCTGCCTGCTCCACGGACATGCTCTGCCCCATGCACACTTATTACTTTTCCAATAGCAAACACGCACCCTACACCACCACTTACCACCGTAGCCAGCCGCTCAGGGCCCAGCCCTTGCATCATGCGCTTGGCCTGCTCTGCCTGCTCCACGGACATGCTCTGCCCCATGCGAGAGCTCATGGCGGCGATGTCCTCTGCACTCAGCTGCTGCATCATGTCGCTCATCAGCTGGGGGGAAGGGGGTTGGGTGCGGTGCAGTGGGGTGGGGAAGGGTGGGGTGGGGCATACGATTCATCCACCCATCTGCTCTGCCTACTCCATGGACATGCTCTGCCCCATGCGTGAGATCAGGCTGCAATGTCCTCCGCGCTCCTTCCCCACTGAAGCCAACGCCCATCAGGGTACGGCTGTCCCCGAAACGGGGCACGCGCTTATGGTGATCGATGGGGGTTTTTGCGACTTTTGAGGCGCCTCAAAACACGCGCTTATGGTGATCGATGGGGGTTTTTGCGGAGCACTGCACAGCCGAGTATAATGCTGCTTACTCGAAGTGCCTACCCCTCAGGGGGCCTGGTTTCCTCCAGGGATCTCCTTAAGCCCAAAAAAAAAAAAAAAAAAAAAAAAGTCCTCTGCGCTCAGCTGCTGCATCATGTGGCTCATCAGCTGGTTGAGAGGAGTAGGGTGGGGTGCGGTGGGTTGGGGAAGAGTGATGAGGGTACAGGTAGGGGGAAAAGAGCAGAAGATTCATGCACACTCCACTCCACCGACATGCTCTGTCCCATGTGTGAGCTCATGGCTGCGATGTCCTCTGCACTCGACTGCTGCATCATGTCGCTCATCAGCTGGAGGGGTGTGTGTGGGGTGAGGTTATAGGAGGACAGATGCGACAGATGGGATGAAGCCCCTTCTGAGGCGCCTAAAAAATGGGACAGATGGGGTGAAGCCCAAACCTGGCCTCACCTTCACAGTGGAAGGGTCGTTCAACAGCCGTTCCTGCAGCTGCATCGGGTCCAATCCCCCGCCGACACCTGGCGCCGGCATCCCAGCCGCTCCCATCCCTCCTCCACTGAACCCCCCCCCTCCTGCTGCCCCCCCTGCTGCCTCAGCTTCTCTCCCAAATCCTGGAGGCATGCCATACGTGGTCTCTGTAACAGCAGGAGCAGCAGCAGTAGCAGCGGCATTAGCTGTGCTTCTGCTGCTTGCGCTCCCCGTTGTGGGAGTCAATACAGGATCGGAATCATCACTGCCGCTCCCTCTGCTGCCACTGCCGCCGCCGCCGCTCCCAGTGCCACCAGCAGATCTTCCTGCCCCCACTCCCCCAGTCCCCCCTGCGCCCCCTGGTCCCCCCGTTCCCCCTACACCCCCGCTCCCCGTCCCCCCAGCAACCCCACCCCCAGCTTGGCTAAAGGTCGAAGCAAGGTGCATCATCTTTTGGAGGTCTTCCGGGGACATGGAGCCGACGAGCTGCGCTGCAGTGCGGGCCATTTCGGGGGATAGGGCGCCGCCACTCAGCGCCGCCACTGCTGCTGGATCCATGCTCGTCATCATCGCCTGCATGTTGCTGGGGGGAGTAGAAGGAGAGGGGCAGGGAGTTTGTGTAAGCCCAACAGAAGGGAGTGTCACTCAGGGTTGCTTCTTGGGGTTGCCTGTTAGTACAGCCACTCAGCGCCGCCACCGCTGCTGGATCCATGCTCGTCATCATCGCCTGCATGTTGCTGGCTGTGCTTCTGCCACTGATACTGCTGATGGCATGGCAAGGCATCATGACGATTCACCACTCACCGCACGAGAGCAGGGTCGGTGGCAGAGAGGTCGGGAGACATGGTGGGTACCGAGGGAGGGATGAACAGCGGATTGCTTCCCACTGCTGCCGCCGCCGCTGCTGGTTGTGATGCTGCTGCTGGCATGACAAGGCATCAAAATTCACACCACTCACCGCACGAGAGCAGGGTCGGTGGCGGAGAGATCAGGAGACATGGTGGGCACCGAGGGAGGGATGAACAGCGGATTGCTGCCCACTGCTGCTGCCGCCGTTGCTGGTTGTGCTTCTGCCACTGATGCTGCTGATGGGGAAACTACTGCACCGGGAGCAGTTGACCCAGCCAGGGAGGCAGCAGGAGCATCGTCGCCCTCATCGATTTCCTCCAGAGAAACTGCAGCGGTAAGGGGAAGGACAGGCAGGAGGGAGCAGGGTGTGGGAAGGGGGGTATCTAATCTGTAGGTGGTGCTGGTGATGGTGCCAATCAGCAGCCCAAACACAGCAGCGGAGGCAGCAGGAGCATCGTCGCCCTCATCGATGTCCTCCAGAGAAACTGCAGCAGGGGGGGAAGGATGGGCAGGGAGGCAAGACGGCGGGAGGAAAGAAATGGGCGATTGAAAATGAGAGCGAAATTCAAAGGCATAGATGAAGTGATGATGGTTCATGAGTGGAGAGGAAGAAGGCGGGGGCAGGAAGGAGAAGGGATTTTCGGAACCTGGATGATGAAATGGGAATCTAGACAAAGAGAGGGGTGAAAGCAGGAGAGCAGGGAACAAAGTGCACTGTTGAGATGCATACATCACACTATCTGCACTACCAACTAGCATACCTTTCTTCTTTGTAGCTTCCAGTGCTGCTTTGGTTTCTCTGAATGCATGAATAAAAGGGAAGGGAGGCATACGGAGAGGGACCAAGAAATTAAGAATATAATAAGCAACACAGCGGATTGGTTGGGGGAAGGAGACAGAAAATGGAGAGTAGGAAAGCCGGAATCTGACTTGCTGCTCTTCCCCACTTGTGACTTTACACTCCCCCACCTCTACCCCAGTGCAGTGCATGCTTACGTACGTGCATGCTTGATGATATGGATGGCAATCAGGAATCAAGGATTACTCAGTGCCTGCCAGCAGGCTGCACCCCACCCGAGCATGCCTGCCAGCGTTCTCAAAGATGAGACTGGCGTGCTTCGACAAGTCTCAAAACTCGTATGCTACTAGTGGATATGGGAGGTCTCTCATAGCCAGCCAGCCAGCCAGCCCACCTGAGAACGCCTGCCAGCGTTTCATCATCTGAGCATGAACTCTGAGCGGCTCTCAACAGGTCTCATGAATGCACCGGGTGAGTTTCGACAAGTCTCAAGACTAATACAAGCAGTGTGCCCACAGGCAGGCAGCCAGCCCACCTGAGCACGCCTGCCAGCGTTTCATCATCTGGTGAGATCTGAGCCGCTTTAGACAGGTCAGCTGCTGCCTCCTGCACAGCGGAAAGGGTGGGTGGATGGGGGGTAAGCAGGGAGTAAATTTTCTTGTGGGAAGAGACAAACAACTACAAGCAAACAAAACCGTTGACACGAACCATTTTACTTGGGTCGGGCATGTCAACCGAATAGACACAGTACAAGAGCAGTTCAATGCCGTCTGTTACTCATCCTAAACCCAAACCCGGGCACTTACTTTCAGCTGCCCGAGCTCCTTATAAGCCAATCCTCGTCTGTACAGCGCCTTGAGGTTAGACCCATCCTCGGAAATTACCTGGGTAAATAGGCACGAACAAGACAGCATGATGTACAAAGTCAGAACAGCGCGGGGAAAGCCACAATGCAAGATCAAACGGATTAATCAGAAGGGAGTGTCCGGAGGGCACAACCTGAGCGCCTGAGCGCGTGAGCGCGAAATTACAGGGTCATATTTTGATTAACATCTGCTAGAATAACTCAACACAGGCACACCTGAGCGCCTACAGAGACCCACCTGAGAGTCAACAGAGACCCACCTGAAAGCCAACAGAGACTCACCTGAGTGCCAACAGAGACAGCATGGGCAAAGGCGTTGGTCTTGAGGTGACAGGACATGAGGTTGACTGCACACGTGCGTCGCAGCGACACCGCTGCTGGAGAGGAGTGCATGGCTAGATTGTCCCGTGCCTGGGAAGGAGTGAAGGGGAGAGAAGGGGAGAGACGGCACTGGGTGATTGCATGGGAGATGGCAGAGAGCAGGGCAGCGAGGGGAAAGGAGTTGGTCTTGAGGTGGCAGGACATAAGGTTGACTGCACACGTGCGCCGCAGGGACACCGCTGCTGGGGACGAATGGATGGCTAAATTGTCCCGTGCCTGTGAAAGAGCAGGGCAACAAGGGGAACGAGTCGGTGTTGAGGTGGCAGGATATGAGGTTGACTGCACATGTGCGACGCAGGGACACTGCTGCTGGGGATGAGTGCTTTGCGAGGATGCCCCTGGCACTCCCCCTCCCTTCCACCAGTCTCTCCATCCACATACACACCTACCCTCTCTCCATACACACATTCCAGGGTAGAAAGGGAGGGAAGGTGACACACCAACCCTGTTGAACTTCCTTGCAGCTACTAAATCGGACTGTCATCCCTCTAAGTCCCTCTCAATCTTTTTGTCCCTTGAACAATACTCACACTTCCCTAGCTCTTCCCACACCCCCTCTCTCTCCATGCCACATACACACATACCCTGTTATACTTCTCTGCAGCTTCCGAGTACTTTCCCATCCCGTGCAATTTGTTGCCCTGCACACACACACACATGTGGGAGGGAGGGAGGGAGATGGAAAGGGTGCGAGGGCGAGGGGCGGAAGCTTTGAGGTGGGAGAGAGTACGAGATGGTGTAGAAGGAGGAGAAAACGAAAGATAAAAACCAGGAAGAAGAGAAGAGGCGGCGATAAAGCAGCAGAGGAGTACGGAAAGAAAGCCAAACAAATAGTTAACTTAAATTTAAATACACCGACCTCATTCTTGAGCATCATTGCAGCGTTCAGTTCGTACTGCTGCCTCTGGCTCATATACGATGGTCCCTGATTGATTCGTAAGAACCCAATGAGAACGGGGAGTGTGAAGGCAACACCACTCACCTCATTCTTGAGCATCTTTGCAGCGGTCAGCGCGTACTGCTGCCTCTGGACTGGCTCACATACGATACCATGTCCGGCAAGCCCCCTGCTGCTCCCCGTCCCACTCCTCCCACCCCTCCCCCTGCTACTTTTCAAGGCACCCAAAAAGGACCAGTGGAGACCCGGAGCCACTAACCTCGTTCTTGAGCATTGTTGCAGCGTTCAGCTCGTACTGCTGCCGCTGGCTCATATACGACGCCACATCCGGCAACCCCCCTGCTACTCCCCCTCCCACTCCCCCTCCCCCTCCTCCCCCTCCTCCGGCCGCTGCCCCTGGGATCCCCCCGCCAGCAGAACCGGCAGAGCCCATGGCGGAGGCGATCTGCTGGGGGCTGAGGTGCTTCATCTGCTCGGCTGCCCGCCGCATGTCCTCCGGTGTCATTCGCCCCATCTGTTCCGTTGCCAGCCGAATCATGTCTGGGGTCATCATCTGCAGCACAGGGAAGAGGTGGAGGGAGGGGATTGAGGAGGGAGGGGTCTATTTGGCCTCAACCAAAGACTCCTCTCGTGACATGCGCCCCATCTGCTCTGTGGCGAGCCAAATCATGTCCGGCGTCATCATCTGGATGGGTAGGCACCGAGGAGGGGGAGAGGGGGGCGGGGGGGGGAAGGGTGGGGGGGAGGGGGGTGGTTGAAACTGAGAGGATGCGAAGAGCGAAACACGCGACTCATCTGCTCTGTGGCCAGACGAATCATGTCCGGTGTCATCATCTGCATGGGAAGGAGGTGACTTCTGAGTCGACTCAAAAGCTAGACGAATCATGTCCGGTGTCATCATCTGCATGGGAAGGAGGTGACTTCTGAGTCGACTCAAAAGCTAGACGAATCATGTCCGGCGTCATCATCTGCATGGGAAGGCACGGGGGAGCCTCGAAACAGCTTGCGCTTCATACAACTGCCTCTTGACCGCAATTCCGACTCGCCGCGTCATCTTATAGCGAGAAACAGGTGTGTTCTGAGTCGAATAAAAAAACACACACAATTCTCACCTGCTGCATGCGTTGAATGTCTTGAGGCGACATGCGGCTCATCTGCTCCTGTGCCAGCCGAACCATCTCCGGATCCATGGCCGCCGGAGGAATCATGGCCGTCGGCTACGCCTGGCTGCACCAGTCCCAAAACGCGATGAATTCTGAAACAGCGATGTCACTTTTGAGAATCTCGAAAGTGACTCACGGGAGACGAATTTTGAAACGGTGGGGGGTCACTCGAGGAAAAGCTGGAGTGGGAGTTGCAGTTACGGTGCGCAACGTTCTAAGAAAAGTTTGTCCGAGAATTGACGTCCTGAATGACGATGCGGTTATGCTGTTCTGAGCGACGCCTTTCAGGGCGCCACAAAACTGTCGCGAAGCGACATAAACTCGCGGTAGCAACTTCGCAAATGGAATCCAGTAATATCGACTGGTGAAAGCCTGATATTTTCAGTCAAACAAATGCCACGAGCTCCGGAATCTAGACGTAAGAGTTAACTAAAGAACTGCTGGGCTATTGTATCTGTCAAGCTAAAAATCTGCACGCGAGGGTGTCTGTTTAGCGAATGGGAGAAGCAGGATCCCTGGAGCCTGGCTTCTCGAGCCCGACAGATGTTGCTGCTCTGAGAGGGCGGGTCCAGCGCGTACGTTTACAGATCCTATACAGTTCATTCGTCGTGGTTTGAAAAGATATTAGATGGTGCACAGCGGTTCTGAAATTTCACCGTTATGAAGCGTGACGCAATACAAATTACCGCACTGAATGAACTGTAATGTACGGAAAACATACGCGCTGGACACGCCCTGAATCACAGGAGGGAACCTCGGAAACGACGCTTGGTGCATCTCTTGCATTAGATCAGAGCATTGAATACCGATCTAGAAAACGCCGCAATACACCAGCTCGAGGCCTGAACTACAATGCAGAATGGTACTGCTGACAGCGCGTGTCAGAGAAGCGGAAGATGGATTCGCTATAGCACGAGGAAGGAAAATGTAGCTTTTACAGTTAAGAACAATCTTACAGTCAAGGGTACTTCATGAGGAATTTGCGAGCTTCCTACTTAAATATTGCGTTGAATCCATGGTAACGCATGGCATTACAGCCATAGCAAAGCAGCAAACCGAAATCACCACTCGTCATTGTTTAACGACACGTACCCACTATATAAGCGCCCATTGGTGTTCTTGAGCTCGTTAATCATCCTATTCCAATTCGACGCCAGGACGCCAACAAAATGGTCGCATTCGGAAGCGATAAGCAGGTTCGCAAAGCTTATTCCCACGGTGCATGCCAGGCCAAACTTTTCAGTGTAATCAGACATTCTCGTTCCAGCTCCTTGCCTTGGAACCTCCGAGTAGAAAAAAGTCCAGTCTGTGAATCGACTTGCTTGGTCCACAACACTCAGCATGGCAGCCACACGGACGGAGCAGAGAGTAAACACATATTCTTAAAACCTGGCTCTGTTTACCCAACCACATGCATTTCTGTGCTGCAACCCCCTCACCTGCATCTTGCTGCCCCATCTCCCTCAAACCCTTTCACCTCCATCTCAGTGCTGAGCCAAGCGTATCGCACAACGGAAATTCCTCGCCACGTGCGGTTGGCGATGAACATGACCGCATAGAAGGAGAACAGCTGAATCTCCCCCCTCACCTGCGTATTTCCCAACCTCTCCCCTGCAATTGCCCACCCTCCTCTCCCCCTCACCTGCATGTTTCTGGCCCTCTACCCTGCAATTAACCCCTCGCCCCTCCTCACCTGCATCTCAGTGCTGAGCCACACGTATCGCACGGCGGGAAATGCCCGCCGCACCCGATTAGCCATGAACATGAGGGAATAGAAGGAGAAGAGCCGCATTTCAAACGACTTGTCGCCCTGCCGCACATGCACGCTCACTATCGGCCGCGGGACATACGGCTTTCGTCCCAACCCCTCATAGTTCGCAAGATAAGGATCCCAGCCATACCGCTCCCCTTCCACATCTCCTAATGCTCTGCTGCTGCTGCTGCTGCTGCTGCTGCTTCTGCTGCTGTTAGCAGCAGCAGTGGCACTCCCTAAGCTGCAGCCCTGGTACCCCATCTTAGGCCATGCAGTCGTCTCCAAGCCAGGGCCTCTCTGTCTCAGTGCACCCCCGCTGGAGAGTGTCATATCCCCTCGATCTTGGTTGTTTCCTCTGCCCCCTCTTTCTTGGCTGGTAATCGTACTTCCTCGGTCTTGGTTGGCTTCTTTAAAACCAGATGCAGCAGAAGCAAGAGGAGAAGGGAGAGGCGTGGCAGAAGCAGAGGATAAGGATGACGACGGCCCAAGGTCGAGCTTCTCTTGCTCTTCAAACTCCCTCCACTGGCCAACTTCCTTGTCGCCCTCAACCCCACTCTCCTTCATCCTCCTCCTCCTCCCAACTGCCTTCTCTCCAACATCACTGCCCTCCCTCCCTTCCCCATCCCCACTCCTTTTCACCCTCCTCCTCATCCACTGCCCGCCCTCCCTCCCTCCCGACCCATAGAAACGCTTCGAAGCTTTCTGGAAAAACACAGATGGCTTGCCTCTACCCCACGACTCTCCCAGCATGCTTCTTTGCTCCAACCGAGACCCCAGCAGCTGCCGCTCTTCAGCAAGCCTGCCTCTGCCCCCAACCCCCCCCAATTCCTCGAAGAACTTACTGCTCCCCGCGGCTTCTTCCAGCATGCTCCTTTGCTCCACCTGAGACCCCAGCAGCTGCCGCTCCTCAGGAACCCTGCTTCTGCCCCCAAACCCTCCCACCTCCTCAGCAGGCTTGTTGCTCTCCAAACCTCGGGGCTCTGCCAGCAAGCTTTTCTGGTCCATGCGGGACGCCATGACCTGCCTGGCCACGTGCATGCCGTACACGTGGTGGCGCTCGCGGTTGATGATGTGGCACAGGTAGGCCGACGGCCACCGCAGCATGAAGCGCGTTGCTTGGGCTCGCCACCAGTGCGCCTGGTGGGAGGAGGAGGGAGGCGGGAGGGGGAAGGGAGAGAGAAGTGAGAGAGGTTGGGCAGAGAGACAGGTAGGTCGACGGCCACCGCAGCATGAAGCGCGTCGCCTGCGCCCTCCACCAGTGCGCCTTCGGTTGAACGGGGAGCGGAAACAGAACGAGCAGGGCGAGGGAAGGGAAAGAAGGAGGGGATGCGGTTGATGATGTGGCACAGGTAGGCTGACGGCCACCGCAGCATGAAGCGCGTTGCTTGGGCCCTCCACCAGTGCGCCTGGTGGGGAAAGGGGGGAAGGGGGGATTAGCAGATGCACACACAAGGACGGCAGAACAGAGACGAATGCAGCATGAAGCGCGTCGCCCGCGCACCCCACCAACGCACCTTAGAAGCTTAAGGTCCGCATTAATCTGCACTAGTCTCGCCGTTTTGGGTCGAACCAAAGGTCACTCAGCGTTGAGCCGACTCAGAAGTTACCTCACCTTTTTTAGGAACTTGGTGTGCTCGCCCATACGCCCCATCACCTCGTTGGGGAGAGGACTCTTCATATACGCCTTGCCCCAGAGGCTGCACAGCGGAAGGGAGAGAAAGGTGGGTATTGAGGAGGGGGAGAAGCAAGGAGGGGATAGGAGCAAGATGCAACCCTGGTGTGAGTGAGTGGGGCTCATACGCCCCATCACCTCGTTGCGGAGCGGACTCTTCAGATACGCCCTGCCCCAGAGGCTGCATAGGGGAAGGGAGAGGACGGGGAGACGCGGGGAGAGGATAGGAGTGGGATGGCCCTTGTGTGTGTGTGAGCATGGGATGGCCCTTGTGTGTGTGTGAGCATGGGATGGCCCTTGTGTGTGTGTGAGTGTGCTCATACGCCCTATCACCACATTGGGAAGAAGGGCCACGTGATTGAACAAGTGTTTTGAGACGTCTCAAAACACTTTTTAATCTTGTGTGTGTGTGAGCGTGGGATGGTCCTTGTGTGTGTGAGTGTACTCATACGCCCTATCACCACATTGGGAAGAAGGCTCTTCCACTCTCTCTATCCACACCAAACCTTGGCGTTGCTGGGAAGATCGCAAGAGCATTCGAGCCTAGACAACACATACAGTCACACGGACTCGTTATAGTCACACACGTGCACATGCATCACTCACTCTGCAGCGGATGCGTTTAGCTGGGAGATGAAGTTGGACCCTCCATCCACTCCAAACCCCGGCGTTGCTGGGAAGATCACTAGAGCATCCGAGCCCAGACACCCCACACCGTCACACGGCTGCGCTACAATCACATCCTCGTTTGTCACGTCTCTTTTGGACTCCTCGCTATTATCACCAGTCCCATCAGCACCATCAGTTGTATTATCAGCATGAGACACCTGCGTGTGACCTACATCAGCATGAGGGACCTCAGCGTCCCCAGTCTTAAATTCTGCTTGCAAAAGCCTCCTCCCACCACCGTTTCTAACTTTCTCCCCTCCTTTCTCCTTTGAATCTCTCTCTCCTCCTTTACCACTGCCTCCTCCCCCTCCTGGTGCTTGCTCCTCTCCCTTGTCATTCTCTTCCCTCTCTTTTTCTCCCCTCTCCCTTACTTCCCTCTCCTTCTCCGCGGCAGCAGCCTGCTGCTTCCTCTCCTCAGCAGCCTTCCAGGCCTGACGTGCCTTGAGAGCGATCTCCTCACACTCCTGGGATGAAAACCGAAAGAAGTAGCAGTCGAGTGAACCGCGGCGGCCCAGCTCTGAGAGAAGGCAAACGGGGCGAGGAGGAAAGCCACGTAATGCAATCCATGCGTGTGGGTGTGGGTGGAGGGGAGGGGACAGAGTGGGGGGCGCTTGGGTGGGGAGGAGGGAAGATTGTGTGTGTGTGTCTCGTGCCTAATCAGCCTCTCAAATTACTCGTTCTCGCATCCTCATGGTCAGCCTGATACTACCTCATGCCGCACTATGCTCACTAACTCACGCACTCAACCACCCACTTACTGACCCACTCCCTCACTCACTCACCCACTGACCGACTTACTCACTCACTCACTCACCCACTGACTGTCTTACTCACTCACTCACCCACGGACTGACTAAATCACTCACTCATCCCTGACTGACTGATAGAATGACTCACTAGCTCTTTTACTCACTCCCACTCACTCTCGCATTCCGCATGGTTCGCTTGGGGCAGAGTGGCGGGCATGAGCACGAGAGTCCTGTTGTGCGGCAAGGCCGCACTCAGCACAGCGCCCATCACGTGCAGCTGCGACCCTATCCCGTGCCACCCCATGCTCAGCCACTCCACCACCATCACCCGCCGCCCCTTGCACTGCCCAGGCAGGAACTGCTGTTGCCATATGTCAGCTTGTGCTTGCCGGGTGGCTGCCAGGTTGGCAGCATCGGAGCCTCGGATCTGCACGAGGGGTGGTGGGTAAGGCAGGGCAGTAAAATACACTGAACCCTCGTTATAGCGTTCAGGCAGTGCTGCAAGGTTGGCAGCGATGGTCGGAAGTGAGGGGTGGTGGATAGAAGGGCAGCTTAATTGTGGCAGCTTAATTGTTTTATCGGTATTGTTTTGCTGAAACAATCCCAAATGTGGTACGACTGCAAAGCGCGGCTAACACACAGAATCAGTCAACAGACAGACAACGGGAATACAGTACAGCACCGTACCGTGCCGCACAGCACCGCACAGCACATGGGTACCCAGGGCGGTTGGGGCTCACCCAGGGGGGTTGGGGCACGTTGCCGCATGCAGGGTTGGGTACAGCCCAGTACAGCATTGCACCGCACAGCACCGCATAGCACATGGACGGAAATAATTCTCACCCAGGGGGGTTGGGGCACGTTCCCGCAGGCAGGGTTGGGAACAGCCCAGTAGGGCGGCTCCCCCGCTCCCCCCATCTCTCCGTGGACAGGCGGAAGGCTGTGCGCGCCTCACAGTCCTCCAGGTGGGGCGCGGGGGGGACGTCCGGGGGAAGCGAGATGGCGGAGGGGGGGAATGTATTCTCCGCCAGCAGCCCATAGGCGCTCTCCCAGTGCTGGTTGGGAGGAGGGAGGCGGAGGGGTGGGAAAGTCCGTGGGGACAACCGGCGGAGGAATAGTGAGGATGTGAACATCAGGGGGGAAAAGAGATGGAGGGGGGCAGAAAATAATTTTCCGCCTACAGCCCGGATGCGCTGTTTCTATGTTGAAAGATATCAAACAACGAATGCGATAAGAGTGAGTTGGTTGGGGTGAGGGGGGGGGATAGGGAGGGGGTGAAGGGGAAGAACGGCTGGGATGGGGAACACTGGGGAGTAGGGACTGACTGAGGCGATACACTGACCAAGGGTGCAAGTTTATTCTTCGTTCACAAATGCTTACTACAGTACTGTGAGGTTACGAAATGGGTTTTTGCGACGTCTCAAAACGACAATGTACTGTGACGGATGCTTATATCTGGCTACGACGGCCTGTGAGGTTGCGAATACTACCCCTCCAGCCGACCGCGTCCGCGGTGCGCGCGGCTAAATGCGATCCACCGTCGCTCGGACCATATACGGACTAGCGACAATGGCCGACGGAGCTACGACACAGCTACGAATCCTTGGGTTCAGCGAACAAAGTTCTGCGATAGAAATGCTTTCGGACATAGTGAGCATACACCACGCGTAATCTGGACTCTGGATCAGCTTGACAGCAAAGGAGGCACCCGAGCTGACGGGTTACTGATAAACAGGAAACCGAGTTTTCTTGGGAGTTTTGGTGCTTTTAGGGTATAAACAAGGTCGGATCCGATTATTTCTGGTTGTTCGCTGGCTGCATTGGGAAGCAGAACGTCCTTCAGCACTCATTCAGCGCCGCAAAACGTGGAATGGACATGTCTGCGTGAAGCAAATCTACCAATGTTTACAACGTCATTTACTAGGAAGGAACATTCCATGGTCTGATGAGAACCGTCTTTCGCACTAACTAGGTTCTAGGAATGTCCATTGCTGGCACTTAATTTTCTGAGTTGGTTGAAAAGAGGTGTAGCCTGATGGCCAATCAGGTAGACTACTGGACTTATGCTGACTGAAAAGAGAAGATGCTCTGTTTGAGTACTCTTTTATTATGGATTAAGTTTGATACAAAGTCGTGGTAATTAAGATAAGGGGTATTAGAGGAAGGTAGAAATGGTGGAACAAAGACAGGGTGATAAGGAGAGAAGAGCTGGAGAAGAAGAGAAGGCCGAAGGAAAGGTGGAAAGAGGAAAAGAAGAGAGGGAACTAAAGGAAGGAAACACCCAAGGACCAAAACACCACAGCAACCCGCACCACAGCGCGGGACACAGCCTTTCAAGCACAATCGCTAAACGCCTACACATATGCATCGTACATATACTGCATGTCTGCCACGCTCTCAAAGCAGCCGTTAATGTGATGCCAATTGCCCTGCCGTGCACTCAAAGGGACTGGTGCGAGCATCCACCCATCGTCTGACCCCCCCAACTGCCGCACCGCGTGCTGTATAATACTCTAAGTCTGCGCTCGTTGCAGTGCCACGAAAAGTCGTGTAGTGAGTCCGATCTTGAAAATCCGGGCTGACCCGTCATCCCCCCCTCCCCCCCCCCCCCCCAAGTCTTTACGTCGTTGTGCAATCCGCCGCGCACAAAGCCCTAGAAATTGCCTTATTGGCTCGTTGAGCAACCCAAACGTCTCCACTATACAAGCATAAAAATGTGGCGGCGGTTTTAATCCCTCTAGATGCGGTGCCCAATCCCACAACTTGTCCTGCACTCGTCTGGCTGCTGCTATACCTATCTGCATTGGGGCCACTCGTCTAAGCCCGGTATTCCCCCGTTGCTGTGGATCTGCAATGGAGACATCTACCAACACCATCAAAGTTTTTTCTATATCGCGGCAAGTCAGGTCTGAAATGCGGGCTGGTGCCCCTATGCGGCCTGTGCGTCCAGCCTGCCTTTGCTGTTGTACTCGCTACTGCTGTGCCTGGTCCCTCTGTGCCTCCTCCCTTGTTGTCTCTGCCTCTCTACGCTCTCCCCCACCCACCTGCCTCCTCCCATCCCCTCTCCCCAACCCCAAACCCCCCAGCACCCTCGCCCTATCCCCCCCCTCCATACCCTCCCCTCTTAACCCCCGCGCTCCCGCAGTCGTGTCCCCCGCCACCTCCTCTCTCCCTCTCTCCTCGAACCAGCTCGCACCCAAGGGCTGGGTCGCCCCCTGGACCCAGAGCCCGACCTGACCTTGCTGACCATCCCGCTGCTACCCCTGTTGTCCCCTCTCCTCTACCCCACTCGCCGGCCTCTCCTGCCCCTGCTGAACCTCCTGTTGCTGGCTGTGCTGTCCTCTCTACTCTCCCCCACCAACCTGCCCCTCCTGCCATTGCTGGCCATGCTGTTGCTGTTGCTGCTGCCGCTGCTGTCCCCTCTCCTCTCCCCTAGTAGCCTGGCCCCACTGACCCTCCTGTTGTCGCCCCTGTTGACCTTCCTGTGCTCCCCCTGCTGACCCTCTTGCTGCTGCTCTTGCTGTCCTCTCTCCTCTCCCATACTGGCCTGCCCCTCCTGCCCCTGCTGGCCCTCCTGCTGTCATCGCTGTTGTTGCTGTCTCCTCTCCTCCTCCCAGCCAGCCTGCCCCTGCTGACCCTCACGTCGCTGCCCATGCTGACCCTCCTGCTGCCGCCCTTGTTGACCCTGCTGACCTCCCTGGTGTTGCCGCTGTTGCCCTCTCTCCTCTCCCCTACAAACCTGCTGCCGCTGCCCCTGCTGGCCCTGCTGCTGCTGCCGCTGCTGCTGCTGCTGCTGCTGTTACTGCCGCTGACGGTGCTGCTGCTGCCGCTGCGGCTGCTGCTGCTGCTGTCCACTCTCCTCTCCCCCACTAGCTAGCCCCTCCTGCCCCTGCTGGCCCCGCTGCTGCTGTTGTCCATGCTGTCCCCTCTCCTCACCCCTACGGGTCTGCCCCTCCTTCCCCTGCTGGCCTAGCTGCTGCTGTTGCTGCTGCTGCTGCTGCCGCTGCTGCTGCTGTCCCCCCTCCTCTCCCCCACTAGCCAGCCCATCGTGCCCCTCTCGGCCCTCCTGCCCATCAGCCCCTCGACCGAGCCCACCCTGCTGCTGCTGGTGCTGACCCCACGGTGCCCCTGACTGTCCCGGTACCCCGTCCCCCGTCCCCGAGAGTCCATGCGGTCATGCTCTAGGTGCCTCCAGGTGCTGAATCAAAGTGGTGTCCTCCACCTTCACCGCGAAACCTGCCTCAGAAGCAAAGTCCCAAAGCATGTATTTCACGGCATCGTGGATGACCGTGGCGACGCCGAAGCGGGAGCACCGCACCACGTGGTGAGGTACCGTCATGTCGTCGATCGCCTGCCCACAAGAACACCGACCTGTGAGGGCTAGTTGGGGGACAGGGAGGCCGAGACGGAAAGCTGAGGCTCTGTGATGCGCAGCGAGTCTCCGTACGGCACTGCCGTCAACCACGCGCCTGCACCTGCGCTCTGAAGGGATGTCAAACGGGCAAGGTGCAAGGGGTTAGTGTGACGGGCCCGGACTGACTCCAAGGCCCGCGCCTCCAAGACGCGGCTCACTCCTGTGAAAAGAGAATCAGGGGCAGCAGAGACACAAGAGTGCCAAGAGACACAAGCTCGCGCCGCACACTAGGAGGGAGCAAAGGATCGGCGCGCACTGTACCCAAGAGCACGCATAACTCACCGGGGCGATATGCTCCATGCGTCGGATGCCAAAACCCCCTAGACGTATGGGGAGGTAGATCTGGTCCAGGGCAGCCTCACGAACGTCCTCTCTACAAGTCCAAGTCCCAGGCACCAGAAGCTATTGAAAGGTCTCCCCCAACCGCTCATCCCACCGTGCAAAACTGGCACGTACAGTTGGGGTCGGAGGGACCGTCCTCGCCAGATACTGCGGTCGCGTGCTGACGCATGCCGAAAGTAGACAGGCCGCTGTCTGGGGCTGGCGCAGTCTCGGAAGCCACGGCAACACGCGCCTCATGCTCTCCAGACGCTCAGGTAGGCTCCTCTCCACAAAAGCGTCAGAGCCCACCGGCACTCCCGTGACGGTGAGTCCTCTACGAGCGACCTCAATCCCCAGACTCGAGAAGGCCTCCACCTCCCTGGAAGTCACAAAATCCATGCCGTAGACGAGACACTTGTGTGGCTGGACCGCAAGGCCCAACTCGCGCAAGTGCCTCAGAATCTCTGCGAAGTGGTGTAGCACCCTGGAAGGAGGGCCCAGCACGTAAGTGTCATCTGCGTATGACCATAGCTGGACATCGCCCTCAGCTAGAACTGGCTGTAGAGCCATGCGCTGTGTGAGTGCATACAGGAAAGGGCTGAGCGGGTCGCCCTGACGGGTCCCGCGCTCCGAGTGAATGGTGGTCACCCCTCCATTCGCCCGGTAAAGGAGATCAGAGGGTGTCCCGTAGAAAAGGCGAATGAAAGGAATAAGACAACGGAAATCAGCACTAGTGTAGAGGGCCTAGAACATGGCGTCTCGATGAAACGAGTTAAAGGCGTTCGCCACGTCCACCTGAAGAACCACCCAGTCAGGGTAGTCATCCAGGGCGCGACGAACGCCTCTAACTACGACCTCTGTCTCACAGGTAACGCCCACCCCAAACTGCTGTGATGCGAGGAAAACTCTAGCCATCTGGTCCCGCAGCTGCAAGCATACTGCGCGAGAAAAGATGAGAATCAGCACCTCACTTATCGCGATAGGAGGCACATCCAGGTTCGGTTTCGCGAGAGCGACCAGGGTGGACGATGCCAATAGCGACCGAGCTGCCGGGGCGCAGTAGCCTCGCAGTCAAAGCTGGTACACGGCAAGCAGGCTAGGGAGGCTCTCATGAAAGGCAAGGAAAGTATCTCGAAGATGCTCGGCAACCCAGCCTGTCGATCCTCCAGACAACCCGCGCGGGGCTGTGAAGATGGCGCGGCGGAGGTGATCCATAGAGAGCACAAGGGCAGTATCCTGGAAAGTCGGTAGCCAATCTGGAGTCGGTCGCTCTGCGACGGGATGCTTGCTCCGCAGACGTTGCATCGTACTTTCCGTGTCAGGTGCCGCCTCTGCCGACTCCAGGGCCGCGCAGGCCCGCGAGGTCTCATTGCAAGCCGCCAGACGCAGGCAGCGGCAATGCAATGGTCATCCGGTGTGGGGGAGAAGGTGGTGGCGCGAGCGTGTCGTGCTGCTCGTAGAGGAAGGGGGGTACGTCGATGTAGGGCCTCAGAGATGAGCTCGTCCCACTCACCTCGTCCAAAACGGATGATGCGCGTTGCAATGGCGGCCGTGTTTGAACGCTCTGGCGGTGTCGCCGGAGCCAGTAGGAGCGTCGGTGCCGCCGCCAAGAGGAGAGTAGGGCCTGGTGCCTCTGGGTCCTGGGAGACCCGTGCTAAGATGGCGCAGAGGATGTCTAGATACCCACCACGGACCCTCGGGGGGATACGCCGAAGAGGACGGACATGAATGCGCTCCGGGGCAAAGCACTCCGACCACCGGACGGAGTCAAGCGAACGCCACTGTGCATCTGTGAACTGCATCCCCTACGCTCGGGGCTCTGCTAGGGAAGGTAGAGCTAAGGCCCTGTCGCGGAGGGCCTGCGCCCTGCGAGCTGCGTCGGCAGGGTGGCAGAATGGCATGTGGTGTCGGGGTGCTCGGCGGTTCGCGAGGGAGCTCAGGCATGTGGGGCACCTCACGACCTCGTCTGGTGACGTCGCTGTGTCGGTGGGGCCGGGCGTGGCCGTGCCCTCGGAACTATCTGCCGTGGTGATAGGTGGGGCTGGTGATGGGGATGGGTGGGGTGAGGCAGGCAGCAGTGGTGCACCTACATCTGCGTCAGAGGCGCACGGTCTGAAGATTAGATCGGTCTCCATCTCTGTCAGATGCTCTATTTGAGTGGTTGTTAGTCTGTCGCGAACCGATTGACCTCGCTAGAATTCGCTACTCGCAGAGACGCCACCAAGCAGTCTCAGCAGAATAGCTGTGAATATACAGTAGGTGGCGTTTAATATGAAATAAACAGGGCAATGTATTTTATTAGAACCAGAAGGCACGCAATTACGTGTATATATAACATAGCAGGAGCTACATACTCCAGCACACTGTATCTTACAAATCCATAACATCTGCATATTAGTCTAAGATAGACTTCCATATTATCCTCCCATCCCATAGCTTCCTGCCTGTGATGTGATCTTGTTACTGTATCTCCCTGACTTCCTCACTGAATGATTCATCCTCTCTACTTTCCTCCTCACTCCCTCCCTACTCCACTCTTCCTCGCTCTCCTCCCTCCCTACCACTCTCTCCCCCTCATTCCCTCCCTTCTTCCACTCTCCCCAACCCACTCCCTGTTCCAACCACCAACGGTGCCTCCTGAATCTTCACAGGATCATCCCCCAAGATAACCTGTCCAGCAGAAATCGGCATCAGGCAAGAGGACGAAAGAGTGAGTCTCAGTTCGCCGACCAGCAGGAACGTGCCCCCTACAGCAGCTACAGGAGCACCGGGCAGCGGCCCCGCCACACTCCGCTGCAGCAGGCACCGTCTTTTTGGGGCAGGTTGCTGGTCAGCTAAAATGTTTCGAGGAGAATCAGCGAAATGGCTGTCAGGGGGATTAGTTGGAATGCCCTGAGAAGAGTGGCTGTTGGAATATGCTTCTATTGTCCTGTGCTGCTGCTGTTGCTGCTGCGGCTGCTGCGGCTGCTGCTGCTGCCTCTGCTCCACCCCTCCTTCACTCTGCCTCCTCGCCCGCTCTGCTCCAAGGGATCGCATCAGCCGTGAAGCTAACAGAGACCGGTTGTGCGCTTTGTGTGCTGCCTCCCGGCCTGTTGCAGGCACAGTCTGAGAATTAGGAGAATTCTGGGAATTCTCAGGATTCTGAGGATTCTCAAAAGGTGCCTCCCGGGTTATTGCAGGCCCCGCCTCTCGAGTTGTTGCTGCAGGCGTGCTTTGGGGATTTTGTTGCTGCTGCAACAGCTCAGGTTGCTGAGGATTATGGTAACATGCATCTTGTGTTCCCTCCTGCGATGCTCGTGCTGCAACCTGTGCCTCCACAGGACAAGGTGTCTTCCGCGAGACTTCAAAGCATGGCGTTTGCGTTGCCGCAGTTTGGGGATTCTCAAGATATGCCTCTTGCGTAGGCTCCTGTTTCAGTGTTATGTACACCTGCTCTCCCTTTAAAGCGGGAGAGAAAGCTGGAGTATGTGCGGGTTCAAAAAGGGAGAGTGAGAGAGTGGACAGGGGGAGGTGAGAGGCGGATGGCTGAAGAGGGTTTGACTTTTGAGTCTGCTCAAAGGAGGAGAGTGAGAGTAAATGAGATAAGGGGGGGTGAGAGGTAGACGGTGGGGGAAGCGGGGGTGACGTTTGAGACGGCTTAAAAGAGGAGAGTGAGAGTGAATGAGATAAGGGGAGGTGAGAGTTAGACGGTGAGGGAAGCGGGGGTGACTTTCGAATTAACTGGGAAAGTGAGAATGAAGACGATGGGGGGAGGTCAGGGTTAGACGGTGGAGGGAAAGTTGACTTTTGAGGCGACACAAAGGGGGAGAGTGAGAACGAGGATGAGGGGGGGTGAGAATTAGACGGTGGGGGAAACGGGGGAGACGGCTGGTGAGGTTGAGAGGGGCTAGGGGCAGTGTGGGCGAGGGAGAGAGAGAGAGCAGGAGGAGGTGAGTGTGGTGCGGGGGAATGATTATAGTTAGTGGATTGGTGTATTGTTGAATGCTGGGCCACTGGGAAGAGAGGAGCAGGAGTTGAAGTGGAGGGAGGGGAGGCATGGAAAGGAAGAGGTGACTTTTGAGTCGACTCAAAAGTCACCTCGAGAGGAGCCGGAGTTGAAGTTGAGGGAGGGGATGCATTTTGAGGCGCCTCAAAATACACCTCACTGCACGAGGGAGGGGAGGCATGGAAAGGAAGAGGTGAGGAGGGAGGAAGGAATGATGAGGGAGGAAGGTGTGTAGAGGAAGGAAGCGGTGAGGAGGGATGGGGGAACACATTCCTATTTGACTGGTAGCTGAGAGGATGCTGGGGTTGGTGAGAAGGTGGAGGAAAATGCGGGAACGGGGTGTTGGCTGCTGCTGCTGCTGCTGCTGGCGGTTGAGAGTCTTCACCTGCTACCAGCATTGGCTCATGTGAGCCCCATTTGGTGCTGTTAGCAACAAGTGGCAGTGGCACTGCTGCTGCTGCTGCTGCTGCTCGTTCTGCTGCTGCTGCTGCTGCTCGTTCTGCTGCTGCTGCTGCTGCTCGTTCTGCTGCTGCTGGTACCGATGCAGGCAACCCCAGATGCATACCCTTCATTCTCCATTCCACATCGTTGCATGCTCTCTCCTCTCCCTCTTCCTCCTCCTCTCGCTTCTCCCCTGTCTCCTCACCCCTTATTTCCATCATCACAGTAGGATTCTGAGACGCGAAGGCGGCTGCTTGTTGTGTGGCTGGCTGTACCACTGCCGGCTGTAGCCCTGCCGGCTGTAGCATGCGTTGCCGCTGCAGTGTTGCTACTTGTAGTATGTCCGGCTGCAGCATTGCCGGCTGTAGCGAAAGTGGCTGTGCCCTAAGCTCTCTTTGCTTCTGCTCCAATCCCCTACCCCCAAACCCATCCACCTCCATACCTCCAGTGGGTTTTAGGGTTAACCCTTCTGAATTCACATAAGCATCCAAGCCTCCTGTTGACCTTTGAGACTTCTGAGACTTCTGAGAAACCGCCATGATTCTCTCTTTGATCTTTGAGCTTCCAATAGGTTTCTGAGAGTTTTCAAAACCATCCATACCTCCCTCGTCCACTGTTCTCACTCTCCCCCTCTCACTCCATTCCCCCACACTCTCTCCTCCTTCCCTCCTTCTCCCCTCCTCTCTCCCCTCCCTCCTTCCTTTACCAGCACTTCTGATTTCCCCATCGCCCTCTTCCCAATTACTCCTCTCCCTCTCCCCCCTTCTGCTCTCGCTCCTTCCCCCTCTGCTCTGCTGCTCCCCTCCTCTGCTCCCTCTCTCCCTCTCTCTGCTCTCCCCCCTTCTGCTCTCCCCCCCTCTGCTTTCCCCTCCTCTGCTCTCCCCCCCTCCGCTCTCACTCCGCCCCCCCTGCTTCAGCGACTGGATATACCGCAGGAGCACGTTCGATCGACCACTATACGCTCCCCTCCCCACACTCCCAACACTACCAGCACTACCAGCACTCCCAGCACTGCCAGGCCTACCGTTCCCTTTGCCCTCTGCCCCGCCTCGCCCCATTTCCTCCTTCCTCCGGGCTGTGGAGTTCCAGTGGTTCTTGACGCTGTTGTCTGTTCTCCCCGGTAACAGTCTTGCGATCTCAGCCCATCTGTTGCCCAGCCGCTTGTGAGCCTCTACAAAAGCTCGCTCCTCCTCTTCCGTCCACGCCTCCTGTGAGCGGTGCGTTGGGAGTAAGGGAACAAAACAAGAGAACATAAGGGAGATGAGAAGACCGAACTCCTCCAAACTGTTGCGTTCCGGTGATTCTTCACTTCACACTGTTATCGGTCCTCCCAGGTAGTAGTCTCGCAATCTCAGCCCATCTGTTCTTGCCCAACCTCGTGTGTGTGCCTCCACGAAATCACACTCCTCCTGCTCTGTCCCGGCCTCTTGCTATTGCTCACTCCACCATTCCAGTTAGTTCCACCCTCCCTCATCATCGCATTATCACTCCTTATAACCACCTTCGTTATGCCCCTCTTGATGGTTGTGCCACCGCTCCCAACAATGCTTCCCTGCACGCCCAATCAAGTGCGCTGCTACAGCCGTCCACCCCTTGGCTCACTCCTCCATTCAATCCCGTTAACATCACCCTCATCACCCCAGTATCCTCGTTATAATCACCTTCTTGATGCCCCTCTTGAGATGGTTGTGCCACCGCTCCCGGCACTGCTTCCCTGCGCGCCCATTCAAATGCGCTGCTATGGCCGTCCACCCCTTGGCTCCGCCCCTCTCCACCAGCTGACGCAACAAAGCATCCTCCTCCTGAGATGGATGTGTGGAGGGATGAATGTAGCAAAAGACAAAAGAGTGGATCATTCAAGTGCGCTGCTATGGCCGTCCACCCCTTAGCTCCGCCTCTCTCCACCAGCTGACGCAACAAAGCATCCTCCTCCTGAGGTGGATGCAGAGATTAGGGTTTGAGGTTAGAATGGTTTGTGTTGTGTGTGTAAACATTGAAAAGTGTACGATCACTGCTACGGCCATCCACCCCTTGGATCCGCCTCTCTCCACCAGCTGACGCAACAGAGCATCATCCTCCCGTGATGGAGGTATGTGGGGTTTAAAGGGTTTCTGCATAAAAATGCAGAGAGACAAGAGGGAGGATCAAGAGATTGGGTTATATCCGCCCCTTGGCTCCGCCCTGATAAATCGCTACAAAGCGTGACTGAAGGATGGATGGATGGAAGTAGAGATTTATCCATCCATCCATCAGTCACGCTCTCCCTGCCTGAGCGTTGATTCATAAAATTAGGGTTTGAGCGTGACTGACCAACGCTCTCCCGCTCACAGTTTTCCCGCTCGCATTCTCCCTCTCACAAACACCCTTCACACTCTCCCTATCAGAAAATCCGTTCACACTCCCTCTCACAAACTTCATTCACACTCTTCCTCTCACGAACTTCCTTCATATTCTTCCTTTCACACACTCCCTCTCACACTCTCCATACAAAACGCTCCATCTCACACTCTCCCTCTCTCACTCGCACACTCTTGACATTCTCCCTCTCACACTGTTCATTCACTCTCTCCTTCTCACACTCGTCACACTCTCCCTACTGTAGCCCATTTCCCCTCGCCTCCTTTTCACGCCCATTACATCCCACCAAGTTCCACTCTCCTTCACCACATTCCACCCTGCCATACCATTTCCACTCCCCCTCACCCCACTGCACTCCTCCCTTATTCAATCCAAGCCCTCCTACAGTACATTAATCCCTCCGCGCACCACTCAAAATCCGCCTCACCGCATTCCACCTCTTCTCACCGGAGTCCATTGCCCTTTGGCATTCGTGCTCGCTTTCTGCTGCTGCCCCTCTGCCTCCCCCTCCCCCTCCCCTTCCCCCTCCCCGTCCCCGTCCCCGTCCCCGTCCCCGTCCCCGTCCCCGTCCCCGTATCCCCCATCCTCGGCTCCGCCCCATCCCCTGCGCAAATATTCCGCGCTTTGCTCCCCCGCAGATCTACCGACTGTTAAACTGGGGACGCCGCCAGTTGTGCGGGTTTTCCACAGGGGCGGGGTCGCCGCCGCCACCGCCGGGGCGCCGAAAATTCCGCCAAATCCACCGCCACCAGTCGGCGCCGCGCCTTCGTAGGCAGCTGACGAACCGGAAGCAGCTACGCTCGCGACAGGCGAAAAAAAAGGAAGGCCTGCGCGGCTTCCGCCAACCGCTGACGGAACCGGCGGGACGGAGGACACCGCCGCCCCCGCCGCCGCCGTGAATAGGAAGCTCCTTATCTGGTTCTGCGAAGAAATTTCCTGATGCGCTGCGTTGACGTGTGACTGCGGCGGATGCACCGCCGCCAGCGGCGGCGGCGGCGGCGGCTGTTGATGGTTGTGAAACATGAGCAAACACTCTTGTTGTCTACACCCCAGCGGCAGGCAACTCTTAGTAGACAAATACGCTTCCCCTGAAGCGTACGTGCCGCGGAATCCGCCGTCAAACGCGCTCCCCGTGAGGTTCAATCTGGCCCCGCCGACGCGGCACGGTTCCTGAGATGGCGGCGTCTTGAGATCTCGAAGCGCGATTGTCGCTCCTGTGGCGCTGACCATAGCGCGGGAAAAGCGGCGGCTTCGGTTAGTAGTCCGGTTGTAGCGAAAGAGCGCTTTGGGGTCACTTCGAGTGAAATACCAGCAAGGGCGAAACACCACCTTCAAGGTCACTCAAAAACTCTTCAGGCGCCCGAGAAGAAGCACTGGTTGTAGCATAGTCGGCTAAGAACACTTAAGACCAACGATGGATGAAAAGACGGCTTCAGGGCTACTGAAAACAGCGAACAAAAAAACCGTATCGATTCCTACAAGCGCGGTGCGAGCCATAGCGGGACGAGTTCCTTTGAAGATGATACTGTATCGGACGTTTGGCTGAATAATCGACGCTGTAGGGCTTGCCCAGCACGACTTGGCAGGTGTCTCCGAGACCTCGAGACAGCGTGGAGAACAGATGGCATGAACTGGCTAACGTGCTGTAACTGGCTAACATGCTTGTGGAAGAACGTGAATGAGTGATGACAATTCTTCCAACCAAAGCCTTCCTTGCGGGTGATGACGACGACGACAATCCCAAGGCATGACCATTCCAAGGCTGACATGACAAAATGAATGTACAGTACATTACAGAACGAAACAGTTCACCTTGGCTTGACAATTTGACGATTTCTAGGTTCACTGTTCATGCCGTTGGGTAGGTGGCTGTCCAGGCTGTATTGTGTGAGGTGAGTAACGGTACTAGGCGGTGAAACGTTTCAAAGTACGTGTACAGTTCACGGTGTCGTACTGAGCCACTTGTTATTTGTGTGGTTGATACGAAAGCCTTGTACGGGTTTGGGCCGTTTGGCTCGGTCCGTCGGGGTTTGACAAACTAAGTGGTCGAAAATGCGTGGTCTTCGCACATTCTGCTCACGTCCTCGTTACCTGCCCTCAGCCAGTCAAATTCTGTTCCAAGGCAGACTCAACGCAAGCCATCACCACGCCCTTGGGTCATTTTCTGTACTGCACCTTGCTCTGGTCTTGTGAACTGAACTGTTTCGGCATGCGGAACAAAATCTCCCTTCAGCTTCGTTCCTTGAAACTACGAGCGGCTCCTTTTGAAAGGTGGTTCGTGCTGTCTGGTGCAAAGTGGGGGAAGTAACGATATCCTGTGTCTGCAAGTCAGCAGCATTCTCCACGATACCTTCTGAACGCACACAGTGCAAAGAAGTACAGATTTGGATTGGAATGAAATGCAAATGACTGAGGGAAATTGTTCTGCACTTGCAAGTGGCATTGGCAGACCACAAGCCAAATCTCGGGGTGTGGTAGTAAGTTGCCGACGGCTACACCTCAAATCTTAATACCGTACTAGTGTCAAGGAAAAATCCTTTTCCTGACTTCGTGTAAGGAAAATTCATTTTCCTTAGCGTCCCCGCTCACCGCGTACACCACTGTAGCACCATAGTCAGCACCGTTACCACTCGCAACCCTCGCATCGACAATCCTCCCGCCACCTTCGCACGTCGCACCCCGACCTCACAGCTCGGCGGGTAACCCGCGCTCCGGGCCTCCGCTTCGACATTTTCCCCAACCTCAGTCCCAAGCCCGTCGCGCGACAACCGCTGTCCATTACCGTTACCACTTTAGTTTCGCTATATATTCTTCGCTCATACCTTCGCTCATTGTACTCTTGCTTCGATAGTGCAATTCTCGCTCGCTCACTCAATTGCACTCGTAACACTTGGTATTCAGAGCCTACGATCTCTTCTCGGACCGCACCCACACCTTCGCTTCCTCACTATCTCAATTTTTTTTTGGGGGGGGGGGGGGGGGGGGGGGGTAGACGTCTCTCAGCGACACAGCACCGCCGCTCGTCGTGCTCTCTCGTAAGCACGCACGGCCACGATAGAGGCTCTCGCTATATCGCCCGACACCCCCGCCATGGCCGAATTCACGCTCGCGACATTGACGCAAGAGCAGCTCGACCGTCTCGTACGTCAACTCGAGAATTTGGCACTCGAAATCGCGACACTTACGGCGGAACGTGACTTCGCTCGCCAGCAATCCACGATGAATGCACCAGCTCCATCACAAGCACCCGCAAATGTACCTGCGCAATCAGAAGAACCGATCGTCATCTCATCAGGCACACGGACGCAAAACGACAACGTGGAACAACGCTCAAGCGCAGCCAGTGATGGAGCCGCTCAATCAATGCCTCGCATGGAGAGAAATCGGGCCGCGCCAAGCCCGCCTCATACTGCCGTACCTGTTTCCTGACCTCGCCGCCTTTCCCACTGTCGCTGACCTCGTTACGCACCTTCGCACTAGTGACACCCGCTACCGCGCTGCGCTTCCTGCTGAGTTCTGCGTCAAGAACCCCCCCCCCATGTACATCACCCTCTAGTACATAGTCACCCGGCTCCCTGACTCCCTTCGCTTGGTCAGGGACCACTTCCTCTCTGTTTGCCCCACCACACTCACCGTTGACCTCCTCGAGGAGCGCCTCCTAGCAGCAGAGAAAAGTATAGTCGCTGTAGGAGCCTCTCGTGGTGACCCTCGTGCCCCCTTCTTTGAGGGGTGCTCCCCCTCCCCCCTTTTGCCCTCTGTTGCCTCTACTGCTGCCGTCGACTTCGTTGGCACCGAGTCGGTCGGCGCTGCGTCTGCCCCTAGCAGGAGACGCCGCACCGGCAAGGGCAAGGGGGGCAAGGGCGCTGGAGGGGCTGGCGGGGGCGGTGGAGGTGGCAGTGGAGGCGGCGGAGGGAGTGGGGGTGGCGGTGGGAGTGGTGGCGGGGGTGGGAGCTTCGGTGGCGGCGGTGGAGGCGGAGGCGGCGGCGGCGGTGGCGGTGGGAGCGGAGGAGGCGGTGGCGGCGGTGGCGGAGGTGGCGGCGGCGGAGGTGGAGCTGGTCGGGGTGGCTCTGCGCAGCGGAGCGGCTTCCGTGGTGGTCAGCGCCAGCAGCAACAGCGCACTCGTAAGACCCCGCCCCCCCAGCACCTTCGTGAGTGGTACGCTGCACATCAGCGGGGTGGGGGTGCTGGTCCTTGTGCCTACGTCCTGCGTACCGACGACCGCACTGGTGAGCCGTGCGGTGGCCCGCACACCACCCTGCGCTGCTTCGGCCGCCTGACGGACGCTTGGCGTCTCCAGTTCCCTGACGCCCCTGAGATCCCCCGCTGGGGCGAGCTGCTTAGGTTGGCAGTTGCTATCTTTGATCTGGATTATGATGCCATTCTTGCTGCCATGTATGTTGTGTCTACTAGTGATGAGGGTGACTATTACCTGTGTGTTCCGCCTGACCCGGGCATTGAGGCTGTTGCTCTAGGTGCTGGTGAGGCTGCTGCTCTAGGTGCTAGTGCGTCTGCTGCCCAAAGTACTGGTGCGTGTGCTCTCTCAGGTACCACGTCGCCTCAGGCCTTACACACCTTCACCCTTGACTCGGGTGCTTCCCGCTCCTTCTTTCGAGACCGCACCACGCTTACGCCGCTTAGTCGGCCAGTTGCAGTCTCCCTGGCGGACCCCTCTGGGGGTCCTGTCCTTGCCCACTTCTCCACTGTCTTACCGTGTCCGGCGGCCCCCTCTGGCACCCTGTCCGGTCTCTACCTCCCCTCGTTCTCTACGAACTTGGTGATTGGTGCTGATCTACAGGATGGGGGGGTTGACCACTTCACTCTTGCGAGTTAGCGGGTGACCCACTGTACGTGATCTCGGACGGGCCGACACTTGGCCACGTTTACCCATCAGCCGGGGTCGAGCATGTACACACTGAGTCTCCTCCGGTTGCTAAGTCTGGTCAGGTAGCTGCGTCGAGTCAGGTGTTTGCTGCAGCGTCCAGGTCTGGTCCTGAGTCTGCCCCGTGCTCGTGTCGTCTCCTGTCCCAACGGACTCTCCTCTGGCACCACCGCCTTGGTCACCCCTCCCTGCCTCGTTTCCGAGACATGGCCTCCCGTTACCTTGTCTCTGGTCTCCCCCGCTCCCTCCCTCCCCTCCTTCCGGGGCCTGCCCCTACCTGCGTTCCCTGCGTCGAGGGGCGGCAGCGCGCCGCCCCTCACTCCTCCGAGTTTCCTCCGACAGAGGCTCCGCTGCAGACTCTTCACATGGACGTGTGGGGCCCCGCCCGCATCCGTGGCCAGGGTCACGAGCGTTACTTCCTGTTGGTGGTTGACGACTACTCGCGTTACACCATGGTCTTCCCCTTGCGCAGCAAGGGTGACGTCACTGAGGTGTTGATCGATTGTATCCGCGCAGCTGGTCTCCAGCTCAGAGAGAGTTTCGGCTCGGACTTTCCTGTTCTGCGTTTGCACTCTGACAGAGGCGGGGAACCTTCTGACGTGCACAGGGCATCCGCCACACGTTCACGCTTCTGGCCTCTCCACAGCAAAATGGGATTGCTGAGCGCCGCATTGGCATGGTCATGGACGTCGCTCGTACGTCCATGATCCATGCTACTGCTCCCCATTTTCTGTGGCCGTTTGCGGTTCGGTACGCAGCACATCAGATCAACCTTCAGCCCAGTGTCTCCTTGCCAAAGACCTCCCCCACCTTGCGGTGGACGCGGAAGGTTGGCGATGCGTCTGCGTTTCGTGTCTGGGGATCTCGGGCGTTTGTGCGCGACTTTTCTGCGGACAAGCTGTCCCCCCGTGCTGTTCCCTGCGTCTTCCTTGGCTTCCCCCCTGACGCGCCTGGTTGGCAGTTTTACCACCCCACCTCGCGCCGTGTTCTGTCCTCCCAGGACGTCACATTTGACGAGTCGGTTCCTTAGTACCGTCTCTTCCCCTACCGCACTGCGCCCCTCACCCCGCCGCCGCTCTTCCTTGCGCCAGGTCCCCCCCCGGTAGACCCTCTCCCCCCTCAGGGTCCTGCCCCGTCAGGTGTGTCCCAGGTAGACGTAGTCGAGCCTGTCGAGGTAGCTGTTGACTCTGGTGCTGCTAGGGGTGCTGAGCTTGGGGGTGCTGAGTCTCGGGGTGCTGAGCCCGGGGGTGCTGAGCCAGGGGGTGCGGAGCTTGGGGGTGCGGAGCCTGGGGGTGCTGAGCCTGGGGGTGCGGAGCCTGGGGGTGCTCGGTCTGCTCGTGTGGCCTCTGGCGGTGCTGGGTCTGGGGGTCCTTCGGATGCTTCGTCTCGGCGGGAGCTACCCTCTCCACAGGAGCTGCGCGAGTGGTTTGCCTGGCGCAGGAGCTGTGCTGCTGGAGCTAGAGGTGCTACAGTTGCTGCTGACCCTGGGGTCGGCGCTGGAGGAACTGGAGCCACTGGTCCTGGAGGTGCTCGTACTGGCGGTACTGGAGCTGCTTGGACTGGGGGTGCTGCTGGGGCTGCAAGAGTCGTGCTGGAGGTGCTGCGGGTGTTGCTGGAGGTACTGGAGCTGTTGAGGGTGTTGGCGCTGGAGGTGCTGCTGGCGCTGGTACTTCTGAGGGTGCTTGAGTTGGCCCTGCTAGAGCTAGAGGTACTGCTGGCGCTGGTGCTGCCGCTGAGGGTACTGGTGCTATCCCTGCTGTTTCCGGAGGCGCTGAGCGGTAGCGGCCGCAGCCGCGGTCCCTACTGTTGTCACTGACCCTTCCTTTGAGTCTACTGTCGCGTGTGCCTTAGTTGCTGAGCTTGTCGACTTTGCTGCTCGCTGTTGTCTAGACTACGCCGCTAGTCAGAGTCTGAGTCTGTCTGTCCTCCGTCCGTCGGGGGTGAGTGTGCTCTTAGCACGGACGTCCTTGAGGACGGGCAGGAGGAGTTCCAGTGTTTTGCTACTACTTTGCCTCATATCGTGTCCATGCTGATTGCCCCTGAGGGAGACCCGGATGCACCAGACATCCCGACTCCTCGATCGTACGCTGAGGTGATCGAGGATCCCTACTCCTCTCAGTGGCAGTCAGCCATGGACGTAGAGATGGCTTCCTTGAAGTCCACAGGAACCTACGTCGACGAGGTTCCCCCACCTGGGGCGAACATCGTCAGTGGCATGTGGATTTTAAGGGTGAAGCGGCCGCCGGGTTCTCCGCCTGTCTTCAGGGCGCGTTACGTGGCTCAAGGCTTTAGTCAGCGGCAGGGAGTTGACTACTTTCAGACCTTCTCTCCCACCCCGAAGATGACCACTCTTCGGGTGGTGCTGCACATAGCCTTTCAGCGCGACTACGAGCTTCACTCTCTTGACTTCAGCACAGCTTTCTTGCAGGGCAGCCTGCACGAGGAGATGTGGCTGCGCCGCCCACCTGGCTTCACTGGGTCGTTTCCTCTTGGTACCCAGTGGAGCCTCCGGCGGCCAGTCTACGGTCTCCGCCAGGCGCCCCGTGAGTGGCACGACACACTGAGGACTACAATTGCGGCTCTTGGGTTTGCTCCTTCTACTCCCGACCCGTCGTTGTTTCTGCGCGCCGACACCTCTTTGCCGTACACGAGGATGTACGTCGACGACTTGGTCTTTGCCACTGCTGACACTGCTGGACTCGCCCACGATAAGTCCGAGCTGCAGAAGAGACACACGTGCACAGACCTGGGTGAATTGCGCAGCTACCTTGGCTTGTAGATCACCCGGGACAAAGCACAGCGCACCATTACCCTGACTCAGTCACACATGGTGCAGCAGGTCCTTCAGCGCTTCGACTTCATGTACTCCTCGCCTCAGGCCACTCCTCTGTCTACTCGCCACTCGCTCTCAGCTGTGCCTTCGGATGAGTCCGTAGAGCCGAGTGGCCCGTACCCAGAGCTTGTTGGCTGCCTCATGTACCTAATGACCTGCACACGACCTGACCTTGCATACACTCTTAGCATCTTGGCGTGCTATGTTGCTCCTGGGAGACACCGACCAGAGCACATGGCTGCAGCGAAGAGGGTGTTGCGCTACTTGTGCAGTACGTCAGGCATGGGGCTAGTGCTTGGAGGGCGGCGTTCAATGGTTCTCACCGGTCTCGCAGACGCTTCTTGGGCTGACGACCAGGCTACGCAGCGGTTGTCACAGGGTTACACATTCAGCCTTGGTTCCGGCTCTGTTTCGTGGTGGTCCACCCGCTCGTCTTCTGTTCTCGGCTCCAGCTGTGAGGTTGAGATCTACGCGGGGGCCATGGCTGCACAGGAGCTACGCTGGTTCACCTACCTGCTGACTGACCTAGGAGAGCCGCCTCGTTCTGCTTGAGTTCTGTACGTAGACAACAAGGCCATGCTGGCCTTGTGTCGGGAGCACAGAACAAAGTAGATTGCTCTTCGTTACTTCCTTGCTCGTCAGCTGCAGCTGCGTGGTCAGCTGCGCCTTGCTTACGTGGCCTCTCAGGCCAACACTGCTAATGTCTTTGCCAAGGCACTTCCGCCTTGTGATCATCAGCGCTTTTGTACGATGCTAGGTCTTGTGCCTACTTGGCCTCACTTGCTCACTTCTTGACCTTGCTTGTATAGTGATCTATTTGTACGTGCACTTGCTTGTTTACCTTTATATATGATCCTGCATGTAAACTGGCCTTGTGGCCTTGAACTTGTGCTCGGAATTTGTGGTGACGTTGTGTTCCACCGCGAGCCTACTTTGCTTTGCTTGACTGGTCTTGTGACCTCTTGTTCTCCCCCACTTTGCCTATGGGGGTGTGTCAAACTTATATGCTTTAGTCTGTGTAGGCTGTAGTGGGGTAGACAATATGGGGTACAACACTTCTAGGTTTTCCTATTTTTACCCACCTTTTTCCCAGTGCATTCACTTCCTTGTTCTTTCACAGTCGGTTCGTCCCCGATATGGCACGATTTACTGCCCCACTGACGGATTTACTATGGAAAAGGGGTCGCTTTTACGTGGGGGGAGAAAGAGCATGCTGCCTTCTCTGCCCTGAAAAATGTTCTCTGTTCACCGCCCGTCCTACGCATCGCCGATCCACACCGCCTATTCGAAGTAGTTACCGACGCGAGCGACATCGCCATCGGAGCCGTACTGCTACAGGACTTCGCATACGAGTCACGAAAACTGCATCCGCTCGAGAAAAATTACCCGATACACGACCGTGAAATGCTTGCGAGTAGAGTATGGCGCTGTTACTTGACCGGCGCAGACGTGACAGTACGAACAGACCATAAATCACTATAGTACCTTCGCGCACAGCCACACCTCAACCCATGACAGATTCGCTGGCTCGATTTTCTCGAGTCCAACTTTCACTACACGGTCACTTACAAAAAAGGAGCCTCGAAAATCGCCGACGCACTGACCCGCCCCACTGCCCAGATCCACGCAATACTACTCGCCCAGAAAAGCCCACTACGGACAGGCCTTTTTACCCACGAGTTATGGATGGATCCATTCTTTACAGGAGGAAATTCGCAGTAGTTCGCAGCAGCAAAGGGAGTTTATTACGTAAAAGCCAGGACCGACCGCATCTGGGTACCTGGGTATACACTGCTACGAGAATTAGTGTTACAGGATGCACACGACGGAGTTACCTTGGGGCATTTCGGGGTAGAGAAAACACGGCAGCAGCTGCAGCGGTACTATTACTCGCCCGAAATGTTGACCGACGTACAACGACACGTGGCATCGTGTTCCACTTGCCAGCTCATGAAATCATCACGGCAGCGGCCGGCAGGACAGTTGCAGCCGATACCACCCCCAGAGCGTGCTTGGCAGCAGGTGAGGATGGACTTCGTCACAGGGTTACCGGCCGGGGCGAGTGGGAACGACGCGATCCTGGTTGTCGTCGATCGGCTGACGAAAATGGCACACATCGCAGCCAGCAAAAAATCAATCACAGCCGAAGAAACAACACGCCTCTTTATCTCCACCGTCACTCGACTGCACGGGATACCAGCAGCAATAATCAGCGACCGCGACACGAAATTCACCTGCAACTTCTGACGGAACCTGTGGCAGCAGTTCGGCACGCGACTACAGTTGAGCTCTTCGTACCACCCCGAAACTGACGGACAGACATAACGGACAAACCAGACCATGGAGCAGCTCATCCGAGCCACGTGCGACGACCCGACTACGTGGGAACAGCAGCTACCACTCATAGAATTCGCGTACAACAACTCGCCATCCGCCACGACCCAGCAGTCACCATTTTACCTTAACTACGGACAAGACCCGACAGTACCCATGACCTGAATCCCGACAACCCCGTGCCACGAGCACAACAGTTCGCCAAAATATTACAAGCAGCACGGACCCGAGCAGCATACGCAATAAAAAAATCCAACATCATCGCTAAACGTAACGCCGACCGCCACCGGAGACCTGTAACTTACCAGCCCGACGACCTAGTTTTACTTGACACTCAGAACCTCCGACTGCCCATCACCCCAAAACTCCGCCCCCGATACTGCGGGCCATTTCGCATAAGCCACATGATTACGCCCGTCACCGCTCACCTCCTCCTCCCTGCTGACTGGTACGTCAGCTCCTCATTCCACGTGAGCCTGCTTCGCCCTTACGTCCTGTCCACGAGCCAACTGCCACGCAATCGCCCAGCCAGCATAACACGACCGCCGAGTGAACCAATCATCACCCCCGAGAAAATCCTGAGCCACAGAGTTCGTGACCCTCGAGGAGCTCGAAGGATCGAGTTCCTGATCCGCTGGAAAGACCGTACACCCACCGAAGACAACTGGGTTCCCCTGGCCAGAATCGAAAACCACCCCATCCTCATCGAGTATCTGCGCAGCCGAAATTTCAGGGATGTACACGCACTTTCGTAAGGCGGACCTCCTTGGGAAGGGAGGGGTAGTGTAAGGAAAATTCATTTTCCTTACTTCGCATCCCCGCTCAGCGCGTACACCACTATAGCACCACAGTCAGCACCATTACCACTCGCAACCCTCACATCGACAATCCTCCTGCCACCTTCGCACGTCGCACCCCGACCTCACGGCTTGGCGGGTAACCCGCGCTCCGGGCCTCCGCTTCGACATTTTCCCCAACCTCAGTCCCAGTCCCGTCGCGCGACAACCACAGTCCATTACCGTTACCACTTTAGTTTCGCTATATATTCTTCACTCATACATTCGCTCATTGTACTCTTGCTTCGATAGTGCAATTCTCGATCGCTCACTCAATTGCACTCGTAACACTTCGCGTCCCTGCTCAGCGCGTACACCACTGTTCCCGCCGACAGCACCCAACAAAAAACCGTTACCACTCGCGACATTCGCCTCGACACTATTCCCGCCACTGTTCATGACGCGACCCAACCTCACGTTCGGTTGGTAACCCGCGCTCCGGACTTCCACCTCGGCTCTTCCCAACCTCGGTGTCAGGCCCGTCGCGCACCCCACTTTCATGCATTACTGTTAACACCATAGTTTTGCTATATATTCTTCGCTCATGCCTTCGCTCATTGTACCTTTGCTTCGATAGCGCAATTCTCCCTTGCTCATTCAATTGCACTCGTAACACTTGGTATTCAGAGCCTACGATCTCTTATCGGACCGCACCGACACCTTCGCTTCCCCACTATCTCAATTTTTTGGGGGGTAGATGTCTCTCAACGACACAGCACCGCCGCTCGTAGTGCTCTCTCATAAGCACGCACGGCCACGACAGAGGCTCTCGCTGAGCTTGCCCGACACCCCCGCCATGGCCGAATTCACTCTCGCGACACTGACGAGGAGCAACTCGACTGACTCGTGCGCCAAGTTGAGGAGTCGGCGCTCGAAATAGCGATGCTCACGGTAGAACGTGATTCCGCGCGTCAGCAATCCTCGGTGAATACTCCAGCGCCACCACACACACCTGCAAATGCACCTGCACAATCGGAGGAGCCGATCATCATTTCATTAGGCACACCGACACAGAATGACAGCGTGGGACAGCGCTCAGGCGCAGCTAGTGATGGTGTCGCCCACTCAATGACTGGCATGGAGAGGAACAGGGTCGCGCCAAGCCCGCGGGAGCCTCGCGAAACCCGTCGGCACGTGGAATTAGTAGCGACAAGTGGCGACCACTCCATCATGGTGTCAATGCCACTCAAGCCGCAACGCTCGCCCTGTTCCGACCCGAGCCAGCGTGGAGGTCCGACGGTTCAGTCATGGGTCTTCACAATGAACGTATTTTTCGATGCAAACTACGTCGAGTCGGACGCAGCGAATATCAGATATGCCGTCTCGCTGCTGAGGGGCCCTGCCATGGACTGGTGGCGAGTCATCGTGACGTCGTCACGCGCCTACGAGCCACAGTCGTAAGAGGAAGGGCCCGCGGGTCCAGCCGTCACCTGGAGTTCATTCTGTGAAACCGCCTAGTATAGCACGTGAGATGCGTGGTGGGTAGGGCCTCGGGTGCGCTTCGAGCCGATCGCGGCTTCTATTTCGGTGCGTCAGAAACTGTGTACTTGGCGGCAGCTCGGGTCGGTTCAAGACTATACGAGTGGCTTTCTCGCATTATGCGAGCAAGTCGGCTACATGCACGAAGGGGAGCGGGTGGACCGTTACGTCAGAGGGCTGAAGCCAAACATCTCACATGAAATTATGCTTCGCGGACTCTCAAATTTCAACGAGATTCTCGCGCTCGCCGAGAAAATCGACATTTTCCGCCGTCCGAGACCGGGGTCCTACTACGGACATCGCCCTCAGGAACCGATCGAGCACGCCACCGTACATGCCGTTGTGACAAATGCAGCTGTCGTGCCGTTTAAGGGGCGCTGCTTTGCTTGCAATATGCCGGGCCATCACAAGAATGAGTGCCCAGAGGAGCTGAGGCGCCGCGGAGCTGAGCAGGGGAGGGAGTCTCCAAGGCAGGGAAACGCTAGCAGTCAGTAGGAATCGGGCCAACTATTGACGAGACTGCCTGCTCACCCAACCCCACCGACCCTCAACGAGTCACATTACCGATTCACGCTATCGATCAGGCTCGGACGAATAAGGAGGGTGCATCGACTGATTGCCCAGTACCGATCCACGGGAAAAAACAGGGAGCAGCAGTGAAGAATTTTATCGACGGAGGAGCAAGTCACAGTTTAGTTAATACCGCAACCGCACGAAAACTGCAACTGACACTTAGCCGGTGTTTATCAGAGATAGATGCATGCTTAGTTGACGGCACGCCACTGGCCATACGGGAAAAGGTGGAGAGTCAAGGTCCGCTGCGGGGGAAATTTTGGGTTTACACAGGAAATGCTCGCGATGACACTGGATGGGCATGACATTTTACTGGGACGTGATTGGCTGCGACGGTATAACCCGCGAATTGACTGGACGACGGGCAGCTGCACTACGCGAATTAGTGGTAACTGGGTCGAACTACCTCCCTGGCAGTCGCCTGAGTCTTCAACGGTACACGTCAACACAGTCACCATGAAACAGGCTGTCGCCGCTGGAGCTGACGTGTACGCAGTAGACATTGCTGTGGTAGAGGAAGCAGAGCAGCCGCGTGATTTCAAGAAACTGCTAGCAGCGGTACCGCCCAAACTGCAAGGTTTACAATTTTAGACGAGCATCGGCTACTGACAAAGGGTTCCAAGTGCGAGTTTTTTCAGGATAGGCTAGAGTTTTTGGGGCACGTTATTTCGGACGCTGAGGTCAAAATTGACCCGAAGAAGTTAGACACGGTAAAAGCCTGGCCACCCCCGACGAATATCACGGAACTGCAGAGCTTTTTGAGGTTCGTCAATTACGTGCGATGGTTGGTCTCCGACATGGCATGGTTAACTGCGCCCCTGACAAACTTGTTACGGAAGGGGGTCGCTTTTACGTGGGGGGAGAAGGAGCATGCTACCTTCTCTTCCATGCAAGATATCCTCTGTTCACAGCCCGTACTGTGCATTGCCGACCCACACCGCCCATTCGAAGTAGTTACAGACGAAAGCGACCTCGCCATCGGAGCAGTACTGCTACAGGACTTCGGCAATGGCCTACAGCCCATCGCATACGAGTCATGGAAACTGCATCCGCCGGAGAAAAAATACCTGATACACAACCGCGAAATGCTTGCGATCGTGCACGCATTCAAAGTGTGGCGCTGTTACTTGACCGGCGCAGACCTGACAGTACGGACAGACCATAAATCACTACAGTACCTCCGCGCACAGCCACACCTCAACCCACGACAGATTCGCTGGCTTGATTTCCTCGAGTCAAACAAGGGTCATCGAATACACAGTCACCTACAAAAAAGGGGCATTGAACATCGCCGACGCACTGACCCGCTCCAGTGCCCAGATCCACGCAATACTACTCTCCCAAACCAGCCCACTACTGACAGGCCTATTTACCCACAAGTACCAAACGGATCCATTCTTCAGCAGCAGCAAAGGGGTTCTATTACGCAGAATCCGGGACCGGCCGCATCTGGGTACCAGGGTATACACTGCTACGGGAATTACTGTCACAGGAGTCACACGACGGAGTTACATCGGGGCATTTCGGGGCTGGGAAACACGGCAGCAACTGCAGCGGTATTATTACTAGCACGAAATGTTGACCGACGTTCAACGACACGTGGCATCGTGTCCCACTTGCCAGACCTTGAAGTAATCACGGAAGCGGTCGGCAAGACAGTTGCTGCCAATACCACCCCCAGAGCGTGCTTGGCAGCAGGTGACGATGGACTTCGTCACAGGGTTACCGGCCGGGGTGAGTGGGAACGACGCGATTCTGGTCGTCGTCGATCGACTGACGAAAATGGTGTGAAGAAGTAAACGCAAATGAATGAACTATGAATGAAGTGGGTACAAATACTAACCCTAATTGGGTTGTACCCCCTATGGGATACCCCACTATAGCCTACACAAAAGCAAAAGCTATAATGTTCTAACACACCCCCATAGGCAATGTGGGGGAGAACAAGGGGTCACAAGACCAGTCAAGCAAAGCAAAGCAAAGCAAGCTCAGGGTGGATCACAACGTCACCATACAGTCCGAGCACAAGGTCAAGGCCACAAGGCCAGTTCACATGCAGGAGGAGACATATATATAAAAGTCTAAACAAGCAAGAGTAGGTATATATATATGCAAGAGTACAAGTAAGGTCAAGAGGTGAGCAAGTGAGGCAAGACTGGGACAAGTCCCAGCTGAGTGCAGAAGCGCTGATGATCACAAGGCGGAAGTGCCTTGGTGAAAACATCAGCAGTGTTGGCCTCAGAGGCCACGTACGCAAGTCGCAACTGACCACGCTGCTGCAGCTCACGAGCAAGAAAGTAGCGGAGAGCAATGTGCTTCGTTCTGTGCTCCAGGCGCTGCTCTCAACACAAGGCCAGCATGGCCTTGTTGTCTACGTACAGCACTGGAGGAGAACGAGGCGGCTCTCCAAGGTCAGTCAGCAGGTAGGTGAGCCAGCGAAGCTCCTGAGCAGCCATGGCCCTGGCGTAGATCTCAGCCTCACAACTGGAGCCGAGAACAGAAGACGAGCGAGTAGCCCGCCACGAAACAGAGCCGGAACCAAGACTGAAGGTGTAACCCTGCGACGACCACTGAGTAGCCTGGTCGTCAGCCCAAGAAGCGTCCGCATGCCCAGTGAGGACCACTGGACTCCGCCCTCCAAGCACTAGCCCCATGCCCGACGTACTGCACAAGTAGCGCAACACCCTCTTCGCTGCAGCCATATGCTCTGGTCGGTGTCTCCCAGGAGCAACATAGCGTGCCAAGATGCTAAGAGGGTATGCAAGGTCAGGTCGTGTGCAGGTCATCAGGTACATGAGGCAGCCCACAAGCTCTGGGTACGGGCCACTCGAATCTACGGACTCATCCGAAGGCAGAGCTGAGAGCGAGTGGCGAGTAGACAGAGGAGTGGCCTGAGGCGAGGAGTACGTGAAGCCAAAGCGCTGAAGGACCTGCTGCACCATGTGTGACTGAGTCAAGGTAATGGTGTGGCGTGCTCTGTCCCGAGTGATCTGCAAGCCAAGGTAGCTGCGCAGTTCACCCAGGTCAGTGCACGTGTGTCTCTTCTGCAGCTCGGACTTCACGTAGGCGAGTCCAGCAGTGTCCGCTGTAGCAAAGACCAAGTCGTCGACGTACACGAGGATGTAGAACGGCGGCAAAGAAGTGTCGGTGCGCAGAAACAACGACGGGTCAGCAGTAGAGGGAGCAAACCCAAGAGCCGCAAGCGTAGTCCTCAGTGTGTCGTGCCACTCACGCGGTGCCTGGCGGAGACCGTAGACTGGCCGTCGGAGGCTCCACTGGGTGCCAGGAGGGAAAGTCCCAGTGAAGCCAGGTGGACGGCGCAGCCAGATCTCCTCGTGCAGGCTACCCTGCAAGAAAGCAGTGCTGAATTCAAGAGAGTGGAGCTCGTAGTCGCGCTGAGCGGCTATGTGCAGCAGCACCCAAAGAGTGGTCATCTTCGGGGTGGGAGAGAAGGTCTGAAAGTAGTCAACTCCCTGCCGCTGACTGAAGCCACGAGCCACGTACCGCGCCCTGAAGACAGGTGGAGAGCCCGGCGGCCGCTTCACCCTGAAGATCCACATCCCACTGACGATGTTCGCCCCAGGAGGGGGAACGGCGTCAACGTAGGTGCCTGTGGACTTCCAGGAAGCCATCTCTGCATCCATAGCTGCCTGCCACTGAGAGGAGTAGGGACCCTCTACGGCCTCCGCGTAAGAGCGCGGAGTCGGGATGTCTAGTGCATCCGGGTCTCCCTCAGGGGCAAGCAGTACAGACGCGAGATTAGGTGAAGCAGCACCCAGACACTGAAACTCCTCCTGCCTGTCCTCAAGGACGTCCGTGCCAAGAGCACACTCACCCCCGACGGACGGAGGACAGACAGACGCAGACTCAGCAACAAGACTAGCAGCGTAGTCTAGACGACAGCGAGCAGCAAAGTCGACGAGCTCAGCAACAAGAGCAGACGCAGCAGAGGACTCAAAAGAGGGGTCAGTGACAACAGTAGCAAGGAGACGCGTGATAGTAGGACTGGCAGCACGAAGGGAGTCCGACGCCGGGTCGGCAAGCGCAGGAAGAGAGGACTCAGGAGGAGAAGGCAAAGGGGCACGCAGAGGAGCAGTGGAGGGACGCAGAGACATCCGGTGTGTGCCAGGGACAGGAGGAGGACGCTGACGCGAACCACGACCACTAGTGCGAGCAGTACGGACAGGCGACGCGGGACGAGACGCAGGGTCACGACGCTCAGTAAGACCTCCAGTAGGACCAGTGTAAGGAGAGGGAGCAGGCAGTGGGGAGGCAGGCTCTAACTGTGACTGTGACAGGACAGGCGGTGGACACTCTACAGGAGGAGAAGGAAGTACGGCCGAGGCCGCGCGGCGGCACTTGAGACAGCAGGGACAGCACCAGCACCCTCAGCACCTCCGGCAGCACCAGCGCCAACAGCACCTCCAGCGGCAGGACCTCCAGCAGCACCAGTAGCACCCGCAGCAAGACCACCACCAGGACGGACAGTAGTAGTCTCAGAACCAACACCCTCAGCAGCTCCAGCTCCAGGCGGACCCGCAGGCCCAGCAGCTCCGGGACCGGCGGCACCAGCACCCTCAGCGGCCGAAGAAGCGCCAGCTCCAGCAATACGCCTCCAGCGGCGAGCAAACCACTCACGTAGCTCCTGTGGAGAGAGTGGCTCCCGCCGAGAAGAAACACCCGGAGAACCTCTAGGCCCAGCACCGCCAGACGCCACAAGGGGAGGTCCAGTGGCCGCAGGCTCCACACCTCCAGGCTCAGCAGCTCCAGACGCAGCACCCCCAGGCTCAGCACCCCCAGGCTCAACACCCACGCGCGCAGCACCCCCGGAGTCAGCACCCCCAGGCTCAGCACCCCCAGGCTCAGAACCCCCAGAGGTAGCACCCCCAGGCTCAGCACCCCCACGCTCAGCTACCCCAGACTCAGCACCCCCAGAGTCAGCACCCCCAGGCTCCGCACCCCCAGGCTCAGCACCCCCAGCAGTACCTGAGTCACCAGCAACCTCGACCGGCTCGACTGCATCTACCTGGGACACACCTGAAGGGGCAGGACCCTGAGGGGGAAGGGGGTCTACCGGGGGGGGACCTGGCACAAGGAAGTGCGGTGGCGGGGGGAGGGAAGGAGTGCGGTAGGGGAAGAGGTGGTAGAAGGGGACGGACTCGTCGAACGTGACGTCCTGGGAGGACAGAACACGACGAGAGGAGGGGTGGTAGAACTGCCACCCGGGGGCGTCAGGGGGGAAGCCTAGGAAGACACAGGGAGCAGCACGAGGGGACAGCTTGTCCGCAGACAAGTCGCGGACAAACGCCCGAGATCCCCAGACACGGAACGCAGACGCATCGCGGACCTTCCCCGTCCACAGCAGAGCTGGGGAGGTCTCCGGCCGGGAGACCCTGGGGTGAAGGTTGAGCTGATGCGCCGCGTACCGAACCGCAAACGGCCACAGAAAATGGGGGGCAGCCGCATGCATCATGGACGTACGTGCGACGTCCATGACCATGCCAATGCGGCGCTCAGCAATCCCATTTTGCTGTGGAGAGTCCGGAAGCGTGAAGGTCTGGCGGATGCCTCGTGCACGACAGTAGGCTCGCAGAAGGCCAGAGGAGAACTCTCCGCCTCGGTCAGAGTGCAGACGCAGAACAGGTAAGTCCGAGCCGAAGCTCCTCTTGAGCTGGAGACGAGCTGCGCGGATCCAGTCGATCAACACCTCAGTGACATCACCCTTGCTGCGCAAGGGGAAGACGGTGGTGTAACGCGAGTAGTCGTCAACCACCAGCAGGAAGTAGCGCTCGTGACCCTGTCCACGGACGCGGGCCGGGCCCCACACGTCCATGTGAAGCGTCTGCAGAGGAGCCTCTGTCAAGGGAAACTGGGAGGAGTGAGGGGCAGCCCGGAGCCGACCCTCGACACACGGGACACAGGAAGGTCCTGGCCCCGAAGGAAGGGGAGGGAGAGACCGGTGGAGACCAGAGACAAGGACACGGGAAGCCATGCCCCGAAGACGAGGCAAGGAGGGGTGGCCAAGACGGTGGTGCCACAAGAGAGTCTCGTGAGACAGGAGGCGACACGAGCAGGGGGCAGACTCAGGACCAGACCTGGACGCAGCAGCAAACACCTGACCCGACGCAGCTACCTGGCCAGACGCAGGGACTGGAGGAGACTCATTGGTCAGGGTGTAGAGACTCGACCCGGGCCGACGCGCAAACGTGGCGAGGTGTCGGCCTGTGCGGGCGTCCGAGCAGTGGGTCACCCGCTGACTTGCAGGAGTAAACTGGTGAACCCCCGCGTCCTGCAGGTCAGCACCACTCACCAAGTTCGTCGAGAACGAGGGGAGGTACAAACCCGACAGGGTGCCCGAGGGGGCAGCCGGACACGGGAGGACAGTGGAGAAGTGAGAGAGGACAGGACCCCCAGAGGGGTCAGCCAGGGAGACTGCAACCGGCCGACCAAGCGGCGTGAGTGTGGTGCGGTCTCGAAAGAAGGAGCGAGAAGCCCCTGAGTCAAGTGTGAAGGTGAGGGAGGCCGAAGCCGACGCAGTACCTGAGAGCGCAGCCTCACCAGTACCTGAGAATGCAGACGCACTGGCACCTACACCACTAGCCTCACAAGCACCTAGCGCAGCAGTACCAATGCCCGGGTCGGGCGGGAAACACCGGTAACAGTCACCCTCATCACTAATAGTCACAGCATACATGGCAGCAAGGATAGCATCAAAGTCAAGATCAAAGATCGCTACGCCAGCCCTAGACAGCTCTCCCCAGCGGGGAATCTCACTAGCCTCGGGGAACTGCTGACGCCAAGCGTCCGTCAGGCGGCCAAAGCAGCGCTTGGTGGAGTGGGCACCCCCACACTTCTCACCCGTGCGGTCGCCGGAACAAAGAACGTAGGTGCACGGGCCAAGACCCCCACCACGCTGACGCTGCGTGTACCACTCACGGAGCTGCTGAGGCGGGGGGATGTCCCGAGAACGCTGTTGCTGCCGCTGCTGCTGGCGCTGACCACCACCAGAGCCGCTCCGCTGCGGGGCACTACCCCGACCGGCTCCACCTCCTCCGCCACCGCCGCCTCCACCTCCGCCACCACCGCCGCCTCCGCTCCCACCGCCGCCGCCGCCACCGCCGCCGCCTCCGCTGCCGCCACCACCACCACCACCCCCACCACCACTCCCACCGCCACCCCCACTCCCTCCGCCACCGCCACTGCCACCTCCACCGCCCCCGCCAGCTCCACCCGCGCCCTTGCCCCCCTTGCCCTTGCTAGGGCTGCGTCTCCCGCTAGGGGCAGACGCCGCGCCGACCGACTCAAGACCAAGCAGGTCGGCAGCAACAGCAGAGGCAACAGAGGGCAGCAGGGGGGAAGGAGAACACCCCTCAAAGATGGGGGTGCGCGGGTCACCACGAGAGGCTCCTACAGCGACTATGCTCTTCTCCGCCGCTAGGAGGGCCTTCTCGAGGAGGTCGACAGTGAGGGTGGTGGGACAGACTGAGAGGAAGTGGTCCCTGACTACGCGAAGGGAGTCAAGGAGGCGAGTGACTATGTAATAGAGAGCGATGTACATGGGGGGGGGGTTCCTGGCGCAGAACTCAGCAGGAAGTGCGGCGCGGTAGCGAGTGTCAGAAGTGCGGAGGTGCGTGATGAGGTCAGCGACTGTAGGAAAGGCAGCAAGGTCAGGAAAGAGGTACGGTAGCATGAGGCGGCTCAGTGCAGCAGTGGCAGGGGAAGAGTAGCGCGCAACTACAGCGTCGTACAAGGTTTGAGCACTCTTGTACTGACTAAAGTGCGCGCGCTCAGTGGTAGACAGGTGGCGACGCACAGCAAGACGTGCAGCAGCATCGCGGGTGTCCCACTAAGAGCGAACAGTGGGGTCAGCATCAGCAGCAGGAGCAGGGGAGGCACCAGAGGTGAGGTCAAAGAGAGAAAGACCGTCCGCCCTATCGCACTGTAAAAACAGCTGCAGGTCGTCGACCCAGACCTCAAAGTCAATGGCTCGACCCTCAGCGTCAAAAGCGAGGACACTAGGGGTAGCCATGACGACAGACTAGCAGTGCAAGCAGTGGGGGAAGGGCACGTAGTAGCAGTGGGGCTGTGCTCACCAGGCAGGGCAGGTCGGGCGGCTCGGCAGAAGTGCGGCTCGGCTGCGGGGCGGCTCGGCGGTACTGCGGCTCGGCGGCCCGGCGGCCCGGCGGCTCGGCGGTTGTTGCTGGGCGGCTCGGCTGTACTGCGGCTCGGCGGCCCGGCGGCTCGGCGGCTGCTGCTGGGCGGCTCGGCTGGACTGCGGCTCGGCGGCCCGGCGGCTCGGCGACTGCTGCTGGGCGGCTCAGCTGCTCCGGTACCGGGCGGCGTGGCGGGCGGCTGCTCGGGCGGCTCGGCAGGAGGGGAGACCTGCGGGGCCGCGAAGGTGTGGGCGGCGGGGCCGCGACGTGAGGGCGGCGGGGCCGCGTAGGAGAAGGCGGCGGGGCCGCGTAGGCACGGGCGGCGAGGCCGCGAAGGTGAGGGCGGCGGGGCCGCGAAGGTGAGGGCGGCGGGGCCGCGAAGGTGAGGGCGGCGAGGCCGCGAAGGTGAGGGCGGCGAGGCCGCGTAGGTGAGGGCGGCGAGGCCGCGGAGGTGAGGGCGGCGGCGCCGCGTAGGTGAGGGCGGCGGGGCCGCGACGTGAGGGCGGCGGGGCCGCGACGTAAGGGCGGCAGGGCCGGGTAGGTAAGGGCGGCGGGGCCGCGTAGGTAAGGGCGGCGGGGCCGCGTAGGTAAGGGCGGCGGAACCGCGACGTGAGGGCGGCGGGGCCGCGACGTAAGGGCGGCGGGGCCACGTAGGTAAGGGCGGCGGGGCCGCGTAGGTAAGGGCGGCGGGGTCGCGTAGGTGAGGGCGGCGTAACGGGCCGCTAGGGGCGACACGGAGGGTCGCTAAAAAAAAAGGAACGCGCGCCTCGGGGCGCGCTTCGGTGGGCCCTAGGAACAGTCCCTAGGAGGGGACCTGCTCTGATTCCATGTGAAGAAGTGAACGCGAATGAATGAACTATGAATGAAGTGGGTACAAGTACTAACCCTAATTGGGTTGTACCCCCTATGGGATACCCCACTATAGCCTACACAAAAGCATAAGCTATAATGTTCTGACAAATGGCACACTTCGCAGCCTGAAAGAAATCAATCACAGCCGAAGAAACAGCACACCTCTTCATCTCCACCGTCGTTCGACTGCACGTGATACCAGCAGCGATCATCAGCGACCGAGACACAAAATTCATCAGCAACTTCTGGCGGAACCTATGGCAGCAATTTGGCACGCGACTACAGTTCAGCTCTTCGTACCACCCCGAGACCGACGGACAGACAGAGAGGACGAATTAGACCATGGAACAACTCATCCGAGCCACGTGCGACGACCCTACCACCTTGGATCAGCAACTGCCACTCATCGAGTTCGCGTACAACAACTCACCTTCCGCCACGACCCAATAGTCACCGTTTTACCTGAACTACGGACAAGACCCAACAGTACCCATGACCCCAAATCCTGACAACCCGATGCCACGAGCACAACAGTTCGCCGAAAATTTACAAGCAGCACAGACCCGGGCAGCAGTCGCAACTAAAAAATCGAACATCATCGCTAAACGCAACGCCGACCGCCACCGCCGACCTATCACCTACCAGCCCGACGACCTAGTTTTACTTGACACCTAGAACCTCCGCCTGCCCATTACCCCAAAACTTCGCCCTCGATACTGTGGACCATTCCACATCAGCCACATGATTACACCCGTTACCGCCCACCTCCTCCTCCCCGCTGATTGGTACATCAGCCCGTCTTTCCACGTCAGTTTGCTTCGCTCCTACGTACCATCCACAAGCCAATTGTCACGCAACCGCCCAGCCAGCATGACACGACCGCCGACCGAGCCAATCATCACACCTGAGAAAATTCTGAGCCTCGGCGTTCGTGACCCACGAGGAGCTCGAAGGATCGAATTCCTGATCCGCTGGGGAGACCGTACACTCACTGAAGACAACTGGGTTCCCCTGGATAGAATCGAAAACCATTCCGTCCTCACAGAGTATCTGCGCAACCGGAATTTTCGGGATGTACACGCGCTTTCGTAAGGAGGGCCTCCTTCGCGGGGGGGAGGGGGGGGGGGTAGTGAAAGGAAAAATCATTTTCCTTACTTCGCGTCCCTACTCAGCGCGTACACCACTGTTCTCGCCAACAGCACCCAACAGTAAACCGTTACCACTCGCGACATTCGCCTCGACACTGTACCTTTCACTGTTCACGACGCGACCCAACCTCACAGTTCGGTTGGTAACCCGTGCTACGGACCTCCGCCTCGGCACTTCCTAACCTCGGCGCCAGGCCCTTCGCGCACCCCACTTTCATGCATTACCGTTACCACCATAGTTTCGCTATATATTCTTCGCTCATGCCTTCGCTCATTGTACCGTTGCTTCGATAGTGCAATTCTCGCTCGCTCACTCAATTGCACAACTAGCATGGTAATGTGCTTACAATCGAAAACAATTAAGTCCAGACATCATGCACCTTGTGGCTGGGTAGTTACCGTATGGCCCCAGATAAAAGCGCATATGCGCTTATAATAAGCTATTTTTTTTCAAGGTTGGCGCTTGTAATTGAGCAACGGCCATAAGCGCTGGCGCTTCTTTAATGACAAATACAATTTTTATCTTTAAAGGTACCAAACTGTACCTTTCGTTGTAGCCATTTCAGACGAGTCGAACTATTATAGCGTCACAAAGCAGAATCGTGCGCAAGCGATTCTGCTTCCTGTACACGGGCAAATTCGCGTCACTTTGCAGGCATGCCAGCACATCCTGACTGGACGCGCAGACAGTCAGGTCTTCGCGAGTCAAACAAAGCGAAAATGAAATTTGACTCGCTGCAAAACTGAAATTCGTTACCGATTTTAACTGATATTTAAATGAAAATTGCACACGGCGCTTATAATAAGTACTGGTTTTCCAGGGGGGGTGCTTATAATAGAGGATCGGCCATAAGCTCCATGCTCCAGATAGAAGCGCCGGCGCCTGTAATAGGCCGGCGCCTATATCCATGGCCATACGGTACTTTAGTCCGAGCATTATGGATACTACTTTTTCTGGGGGGGGGGGTAGCAGTCCTTGCACCGTACTCGAATGGCAGGCTAAATCTACCGTAATCAGCGCACACCAGGCAAGTAAAACACAAGACATACAAGATACGTAGCGGTGCTTGCGCTAATTCCTTACTTTATGTGGCTGGCTATTCCTAGTTGGCGCATAATACAGGAGTCGTCAATGGATGGTAGCACATGAGACGGAAATTGTGCATGGCCTACTGATGGAATCAATATCTCTTCTAGCTGTTTCAAACATTTCCTGGCTCTGCCGATAAATTCCTCTTGATAACTGCAACAGGAGAGTACCGTAAGAAGAGGTAAATCAGCCGAGTGATAAGGTAAATCAGCCAAGTATTGCTGTAAGTTCTCCTGGGTATCAGAGAATATTAACAAATCCTGGAGGGAGGGGAAGATAGTGGCTTGCATATGAGGTTGTATCAGCCGAAAGGGAGAGGAGGGGGAGAGGGAGGGGGAGGAGCAGCAAGGGGGGGAAGGGGGGGGGGGGGGGGGGGGTGGTCGTGGGGGGAGGGGGGGGTGGCTCACAGTTTGAGAACGAATTACCGTTCAATGTACGTGGGAGAGAAAACATGATTGGATGAGAGGAGGAGGATAAACACTACTGGCAACGCTATGAGCTCACACAGTGTGGACAAAGCATCTCATCCCTGCGAATAGACTTACCTACTTTTAACATATGAACAATGCGACGAATGCGAATGGGATTCATGTGCATCATCACAGACCACCCACCTTCTGCGGATGGACTTGAATCTTTGAACATGCGAGCACAGCAGCTGCTCTGGAGAAGGACATGAATAATCCCATGCGCGCCCATCTCTCTCTCCCCGTCCGTCACCTTGTTCACACTGCTCGTTGCGCTCTCTCCTCCTCTTGTTCACTCTCTCCCGCTCCTCATTACCCTCCCCCTCCTCATTACCCTCCCCCTTCTCCACCCCCTCCTCTTCTTCCTTCTCATCCACCAACCCCCCTTCCTTCTCCCCCTCCACTTCCCCGTCCTTGCCAGCCCTCCTGTCCCGTCTCCGTGATTGTTGACTCCCCAACCGTTCCAGAATTTGTTGACTCTGTTGACTTTCCTGCCTCTTGAGCCATCGCTCCAGCTCCCCACTAGGCTCCACGTTCCCCCCACGTGCAAAAGAGACACGGTGTAACTGAAAAAGAGGCAACGATTCTCGTTGCGATTCTCTCTCAGCTTCAGCACCCGGGATTCGTAGTGGGTCCCCTTCAACTGTTTCTCCTTCACGCCGTTCCACTCCTAACCCCCTTCTCGCAGCTGCGACTTCGTCTCCTGCTAAAACCCCTCCTGCGGTTTCTGCAGCTGGTTCTTCTGTTCGGGGTCCTCCCTCTGCCGGCGCTGCTGCTGCATGTACTACCGGCGTTTGAGCTGGCGTTGATGCTATCCCCGCAGTAGCTGCTGATGGCATGTGCAAGAGCTTCCGACCCGTTGGATGATTAGACGAGTGCGAAATCAACGGCCCAGATGCAACCAGAGGCGACGGAGCATTTTCAGAAACCCCAGAACCGTAGCTTGCCCCTTGAATCCTCTCGCGACAAAGGCGATAGAGCGAAAGCGGTTCGATATGCGGCACCGCGGCCGACTGCGGGTTCGTGTCCTCGTGATGTCGCCATTGTTGCGACAGTAGCTGCTGCTGCTGCTGCTGCTGCTGCTGCTCTCGTTGCTGCTGCTCTCGCTGCTGCTGCTGCTCTCGCTGCTGCTGCTCTCGCTGCCAATCCTTCTGCGGTTGGAGATGAAGCTCGTTCGACATCCTAGGGGGCGATGTGTAAGCTGAGGGGGATGGCAAGAAATGCTGGAGCAACAAAAAAAGGCGGAAGGTGTGTAAAGTTGCTGCTGCCGCCGCCGCCGCTGCTGCTGCTGCTGACGCTGGTCACCTTCAGACACCCACTAGAATTTCCGCTGACTCACGCATTATCTGTGCGGCGAGAAGATCTAAGGAGGTGGTGAAGGGGATACTAGGAGATGATCTAGGTTGAGGATGGAATAGAACTTTCGAAATGGTCTGTAGTGATTTGAGGAACATTTTAGGGTAGTGAGGTATCGCTGAGCTTGTCTCACGACGAATTCAACGATGTGGTTACAAGTAGCAATTACCGAAGCGTGGCAAATAGATAGCGAGCCCGACAACAGCACGGATTACGGTGTAGACAAATAGGATTCTGTTAGCTCAAATTTTTGGTACACCTTTCTCGCGATACTTTCACGCTCTGTAACTCCCAAAACGCGTGGAGATTTGCCCCAGGGGATGTGAAATTTGGGGTAAGAAATTTCTTCCTCTTAATTTCACACTCGGACCGCGTGTGGGATGTGCTGATATGGACAGTGATCTCGTGATGATCTTTGGAAATTTCTTCATCTAGTGGAGAAATATCACGTCAGAATTCGGCCTGGGCACAGTTAGAACCAGCTAGAATCTCCCCTCGCCAATTTCGTAATTAAGTATCATGTTTCAGTCCTTCGAGTCACACATAAAATGTTTACCGAGTCACATACGCATAATTTTGATTTTTGTTTTTTTCGGGAAATCAAAACGAAACAAACTCGACATGGAACGCTAAAGATACGGCCTTGCGTTTTTCGGAAGGCTGAACCCAACACATGGCACAGCTCGGAAGTATAAAGAGGTCGTTTCTCGCCGAAATGGCCCCATGTCCCACTGCGTTTCGACTGATCAGCGGCCCGTGGTTGTGCCGAGGGCATCGAAGCGCGGTGTGAAATTGTACCGTGAGAAATTATCTCGGAACAGGTGAACAAACTGATGCCTGATTGAGCCCCTCCCGGTTGCCTTGTGAAGGGGGCGTATAAGCTATAACGTGCATTTCGCATAAGTTTCGTCAATTTGCAGCTAGCTAAAAAGGATTCGCATGTGCTTATATAAAGGATCTGTAACCTTATCCGTTGACATCTTGACTTCAGTCTCTTCGGTTTGACTTCGATCTGTTCGTTACAATTGGTTCATAACCACGCGACGCGCTTGTACCATGGGTGCAACAGGCTGGGGAAAAAACCTCGGGTGCAGCGTTTCCATCCGGTGCAGAGAAAATTCGCGTGCATGGGGTGGGCATCACTTGTAGAAGGATCCAACACGAGATAAGGAAACAAATCGAAGTATACACCTAATGCCCGTTAGAGCCCCTCCCGGTTGCCTTGTGAAGGGGGTCTGTAAGCTAAACCTGCATTTCGCATGGGGTTCGTACGTTCCGTTTGGCCTTATGCGTGCTTCAAAACTGAACATGGTAACCACCCGATTTGTCCGATTCGCAACAGTAATGGTTGGCCCTACTTGTCCCACATGTGTGTTACAGGTTAATCAACGAATGTAAGAACAACGAAACAAGCAGCCTCATCAAATGTTTTTCTTAGTTCAAAACAACCAAAACACCAATCACAACCAATCAGCTTCTCCCACATGGCCCCCAGCTCCATTCGAGACAAACATCGAAACACGCACAAATGGGCACAAGTGTTAAAATATATCTCTTATATAAACTGCTTGTAGCAGTAGTGTCAGATGTACGTGACATAGCTATTGTAGGCTATAGTGGGGTAGCACATATGGGGTACAGCTTTCTAGGGTTTTGTCAGAATATTATCTTATGCTCTAGCCTGTAGTGGGGTGCTCTATAGCGAGTACAACCCTTCTAGGGTTTTGCTATTTGTATCCTCATTCCTGCTAGTTCAACCCTCTTTCTTTCTTCTAATTTTGTCATGCTATCAGAGCAGGTCGATCCCTTGGATCGATCCTGTGGGTGGGTTACCACCTCGCTTCCGCTGCTACTTTTCCTTCCCGCCGTGCGCCCCGAGGCGCGCGGCGGTTTTCTGCCCGCCGTGTGCCCCGAGGCGCGCGGCGGTTTTCTGCCCGCCGTGCGCCCCGAGGCGCGCGGCGGTTCTCTGCCCGCTGTGCGCCCCGAGGCGCGCGGCGGGCGTCTGCCCCGTCGTTCGTCGCGTCGCCTTCTGGAGGCGCCGCGACGGGCGACGGGGACCCGTCGCGGCCCCGCTGCCCGACCCGTCTCGGCCGCCCGCCGCCCTACCTTCGCGGCCCACCCGCCGCCCTACCTTCGCGGCCACCCGCCGCCCTACCTTCGCGGCCCACCCGCCGCCCTACCTGCGGCCACCCGTCGCCCTACCTTCGCGGCCCACCCGCCGCCCTACCTGCGGCCCGCGAGCCGCCCTACCTGCGGCCACTCGCCGCCCTACCTGCGGCCCACCAGCCGCCCTACCTGCGGCCCTACCGCCGCACTACATGCGGCCCGTCGCCCTACCCGTCGCGGCCCCGGCCCCGTCCCCGCCTTCCCCCCCCCCTTTTCCCGTTGCCTGTCGAGGCGACCTGAGGGGGCCGCTTGCGGAGGGGCGAGTGGTGGGGTGTCGGGTATGGGGGGGGCGGTGTGCCTTCCTCCCTTTGCTCCTCCTCCTCCTTCGTCTCCCACTGCTGCAGCTGTCGCTGAGGGGGGTGGTTGTGTGGGAGACTGGGGTTTAGGGTTTAAGGGGGGTGCGTGGGAGTGGAGCTAGGGGTGTAGCAGCGGGTGTGTATCAGGGGGGTGGGACTGTCTGCGGGAGGTTGAGTGGAGGCTGCCAACATGTTGTCAGCAGCACCTGTAGTCCGGGGCGTTGTCCCGGTACCCCAGTGAGCTTGTCGCTGCGCCAGTCGCCTGTGGGTCCGTTGCCCGTCTGCCGCTGCTTAAGCCGCGGGGCCTGTTGCTCCTGTAGTCCGGGCGCTTAGTCCGGTAGCCACTGTGCTCGCCACTCCTGTTGCCCGTGTGTCTGCAGCTTCAGCCGCCGTCTTCTATCTCCTCTCCTCTCACTCTCCCTCCTCCTCCTCACTTGCCCGTTGTGACTACCACTAGCTTTGCTCATAATTGTGAACTCTAAATTATTGCTTCTTGAACTTGTGCTCAGAATGTGTGGTGACATTGTGATCCACCCTGAGCTTGTACTCCTTTGCCTGCTCTGCTGATTACACCCCACTTTGGCTATGGGGGTGTGTCAGAATATTATCTTATGCTCTAGCCTGTAGTGGGGTGCTCTATAGCGAGTACAACCCTTCTAGGGTTTTGCTATTTGTATCCTCATTCCTGCTAGTTCAACCCTCTTTCTTTCTTCTAATTTTGTCAGGTTTGTATTTGTACCCAACTTTCACTTAGTCATTCCCATTCTCGTTCAACTACTCTCATGGTATCGAGCAGGTTCCCCTGTGGGAACTGCGCCTAGGGCCCACCACTTCGACTTTTTTTACTGCCCGAAGCGCGCTCATCCCGAGTCGCGCCTCGGGCTGTTAACTCGACGAGCCGCCCTAGCGGCCTTCCCTCCCCTAGCGGCCCTGCCGCCCTACTGCCGCGGCCCCGCCGCCCCTGATTCGCGGCCTCGCCGCCCTGCTTTACCGGCACCGCCGCCCTGCTTTAGCGGCCCCGCCGCCCTACACCTAGCGGCCCCGCCGCCCTACACTTCGCGGCCCCGCCGCCCTGCTTTAGCGGCCCCGCCGCCCTACACCTCGCGGCCCAGCCGCCCTGCTTTAGCGGCCCCGCCGCCCTACACCTCGCGGCCCCGCCGCCCTGCTTTCTCGGCCCCGCCGCCCTTCATTTCGCGGCCCCGCCGCCCTGCTTTAGCGGCCCCGCCACCCTTCCTTAGCGGCCCCGTCGCCCTGCTTTAGCGGCCCCGCCGCCCTGCTTCAATGGCCCCGCCGCCCTACACTTCGCGGCCCCGCCGCCCTGCTTTAGCGGCCCCGCCGCCCTACACCTCGCGGCCCCACCGCCCTTCATTTCGCGGCCCCGCCGCCCTGCTTTAGCGACCCCGCCGCCCTACACCTCGCGGCCCCGCCGCCCTGCTTTCGCGGCCCCGCCGCTCTACTCTACCGGCCCCGCCGCCCTTCTGCTGCGGCCCCGCCGCCCTGCACCTGGGGCCCCGCCGCCCGTCTGCTGCGGCCCTGCCACTCTCCTCTCCTGCCCGCCACCCGAGCCGCCGACCGCAGCACCACCCTGCAGCGTGCACCCGAGCAGCCGACCGCCGCGCCGCCGAGTACCGGAGGAGCCGGGCCGCCCAGCTGCAGAGCCGCCCGGCCGCCCACCAGCCGAGCCGCCCAGCAGCCGAGCGCCGAGCCGTCGAGCCGCCCAACAGCCGAGCCACTGTGCAGCCAAGCCGCCCAGCAGCCGAGCGCCGAGCCGCCGAGCCGCCCAGCCGCCGAGCCGCCCAGCAGCCGAGCGCCGAGCCGTCGAGCCGCCCAGCCGCCGAGCCGCCCAGCAGCCGAGCCGCCCTACTACCGAGCCGCCCGACCTGCCCTGTCCGGTGAGCGCAGCCCCACTGTCACTACGTGCCCTTCCCCTACTGCTTGCACTGCTAGTCTATTGTCGTCATGGCTACCCCTAGTGTCCTCACTTTTGACGCTGAGGGTCAAGCCATTGACTTTGAGGTCTGGGTCGACGACCTGCAGCTGTTCTTACAGTGCGATAGGGCGGACGGTCTTTCTCTCTTTGACCTCACCTCTGGCGCCTCTCCGACCCCTGCTACTGACGCTGACCCCACTGTTCGCTCTCAGTGGGCCACCCGCAATGCTGCTGCACGTCTTGCTGTGCGTCGCCACCTGCCTACCACTGAGCGCGCGCACTTTAGTCAGTACAAGAGTGCTCAGACCTTGTAAGACGCTGTAGTTGCGCGCTACTCTTCTCCTGCCACTGCTGCACTGAGCCGCCTCATGCTACCGTACCTCTTTCCTGACCTTGCTGCCTTTCCCACAGTCGCCGACCTCATTACGCACCTCCGCACTAGTGACACTCGCTACCGCGCCGCACTTCCTGCTGAGTTCTGCGCCAATAACCCTCCCCCCATGTACATCACTCTCTAATACATAGTCACACGCCTCCCTGACTCCCTTCGCGTAGTCAGGGACCACTTTCTCTCAGTCTGTCCCACTACTCTCACTGTTGACCTCCTCGAGAAGGCCCTCCTGGCGGCGGAGAAGAGCATCGTCGCTGTAGGAGCCTCTCGGGGTGACCCTCGCACCCCCATCTTTGAGGGGTGTTCTCCTTCCCCCCTGCTGCCCTCTGTTGCCTCTGCTGCTGCTGCCGACCTGCTTGGTCTTGAGTCGGTCGGCGCGGCATCTGCCCCTAGCGGGAGACGCCGACCTAGCAAGGACAAGGGGGGCAAGGGCGCGGGTGGAGCTGGCGGGGGCGGTGGAGGTGGCGGTGGAGGCGGCGGAGGGAGTAAGGGTGGCGGTGGGAGTGGTGGCGGGGGTGGTGGTGGTGGTGGCGGCAGCGGAGGCGGAGGCGGTGGCGGCGGCAGCGGTGGGAGCGGAGGCGGCGGTGGTGGCGGCGGTGGAGGCGGCGGTGGCGGAGGGGGTGGAGCTGGTCGGGGTGGTGCCCCGCAGCAGAGCGGCTCTGGTGGTGGTCAGCGCCAGCAGCAGCAGCAGCAGCAGCGTTCTCGGGACATCCCCCCGCCTCAGCACCTCCGTGAGTGGTACGCGCAGCGTCAGCGTGGTGGGGGTTTTGGTCAGTGCAACTACGTCCTTCGTTACGGCGACCGCGCGGGTGAGCAGTGTGGGGGTGCCCACCCCACCCAGCGCTGCTTTGGCCGCCTGACGGACGCTTGGCGTCACCAGTTCCCCGAGGCTAGTGAGATTCCCCGCTGGGGAGAGCTGTCTAGGGCTCGCGTAGCTATCTTTGATCTTGACTTTGATGCTATCCTTGCTGCCATGTATGCTGTGACTATTAGTAATGAGGGTGACTGTTACCGGTGTTTCCCGCCCGACCAGGGCATTGGTACTGCTGCGCTAGGTGCTTGTGAGGCTGCCGCTCTAGGTGCCAGTGCGTCTGCACCCTCAGGTACTGGTGAGGCTGCGCTCTTAGGTACTGCGTCGGCTTCGGCCTCCCTCACCTTCACACTTGACTCAGGGGCTTCTCGCTCCTTCTTTCAAGACCGCACCACACTCACGCCGCTTGGTCGGCCGGTTGCAGTCTCCCTGGCTGACCCCTCTGGGGGCCCTGTCCTCTCTCACTTCTCCACTGTCCTCCCGTGTCCGGCTGCCCCCTCGGGCACCCTGTCTGGTCTGTACCTCCCCTCGTTCTCGACGAACTTGGTGAGTGGTGCTGACCTGCAGGATGGGGGGGTTCACCAGTTTACTCCTGCGAGTCAGCAGGTGACCCACTGCTCGGACGCCCGCACAGGCCGACACCTGGCCACGTTTTCGCGTCGGCCGGGGTCGAGTCTCTACACCCTGACCACTGAGTCTCCTCCTGTCCCTGCGTCTGGCCAGGTAGCTGCGTCGGGTCAGGTGTTTGTTGCTGCGTCCAGGTCTGGTCCTGAGTCTGCCCCCTGCTCGTGTCGCCTCATGTCTCACGAGACTCTCCTGTGGCACCACCGTCTTGGCCACCCCTCCTTGCCTCGTCTTCGGGGCATGGCTTCCCGTGTCCTTGTCTTTGGTCTCCCCCGGTCCCTCCCTCCCCTTCCTTCGGGGCCAGGACCTTCCTGTGTCCCGTGTGTCGAGGGGCGGCTCCGGGCTGCCCCTCACTCCTCCCAGTTTCCCCCGACAGAGGCTCCTCTGCAGACGCTTCACATGGACGTGTGGGGCCCGGCCCGCGTCCGTGGACAGGGTTACGAGCGCTACTTCCTGCTGGTGGTTGACGACTACTCGCGTTACACCACAGTCTTCCCCTTGCGCAGCAAGGGTGATGTCTCTGAGGTGTTGATCGACTCGATCCGCGCAGCTCTTCTCCAGCTCAGGAGGAGCTTCGGCTCGGACTTTCCTGTCCTTCGTCTGCACTCTGACCGAGGTGGAGAGTTCTCCTCTGACCTTCTGCGAGCCTATTGTCGTGCACGAGGCATCCGCCAGACCTTTACGCTTCCGCACTCTCCACAGCAAGATGGGATTGCTGAGCGCCGCATTGGCATGGTCATGGACGTCGCTCGTACGTCCATGATGCATGCCGCTGCCCCCCATTTTCTGTGGCCGTTTGCGGTTCGGTACGCGGCGCATCAGATCAACCTTCACCCCAGGGTCTCCCGGCCGGAGACCTCCCCAGCTCTGCTGTGGACGGGGAAGGTCAGCGATGCGTCAGCGTTCCGTGTCTGGGGATCTCGGGCGTTTGTCCGCGACTTGTCTGCGGACAAGCTGTCCCCTCGTGCTGCTCCCTGTGTCTTCCTAGGCTTCCCCCCTGACGCCCCAGGGTGGCAGTTCTACCACCCCTCCTCTCGTCGTGTTTTGTCCTCCCAGGACATCACGTTCGACGAGTCAGTCCCCTTCTACCGCCTCTTCCCCTACCGCACTCCTTCCCTCCCCCCGCCACCGCACTTCCTTGTGCCAGGTCCCCCCCCGGTAGACCCCCTTCCCCCTTAGGATCCTGCCCCTTCAGGTGTGTCCCAGGTAGACGCAGTCGAGCCGGTCGAGGTTGTTGGTGACTCTGGTACTGCTGCGGGTGCTGAGCGTGGGGGTGCTGACTCTAAGGGTGCTGCGCGCGTGGGCGCTGAGCCTGGGGGTGCTGAGCTTGGGGGTACTGCGACTGGGGGTGCTGAGCCTGGGGGTGCTGAGCCTGGGAGTGCTGAGTCTAGGGGTGCTGAGCCTGGGGGTGCTGCGACTGGGGGTGCTGAGCCTGGGGGTGCTACGTCAGGAGCTGCTGAGCCAGGGGGTGCGGCTGAGCCTGGAGTTGCGGAGCCTGCGGCCACTGGACCTCCCCTTCTGGCGTCTGGCGGTGCGGGGCCTGGAGGCTCTCCGGGTGCTTCGTCTCGGCGGGAGCCACTCTCTCCACAGGAGCTGCGCGAGTGGTTTGCTTGCCGCTGGAGGCGTACTGCTAGAGCTGGAGCTTCTTCCGCCGCTGAGGGTACTTGTGCCGCCGGTCCCGGGGCTCCTGGACCTTTGGGTCCGCCTGGCGCTGGAGCTACTAATGGTGTTGGTGCTGAGACTGCTGCTGTCCTTCCTGGCGGTGGTCTTGCTGCGGGTGCTGCTGGTGATGCTGGAGGTCCTGCAGCTGGAGGTGCTGGTTGCGCTGGTGCTGCCGCTGAGGGTGCTGGTGCTGTCCCTGCTGTGTCTGGAGTTGCCGCGCGGCCTCGGCCGTACTTCGTTCCGCTCCTGCAGCAGGTTCTTGGTCTTTCTCATCCTGTAGAGTGTCCACCCCCTGTCCAGTCACAGTCACAGTTAGCGCCCGCCTCCCCTCTTCCTGCTCCCTCTCCTTACACTGGTCCTACTGGAGGTCTTGCTGAGCGTTGTGAGCATGCGTCTCGTCCCGCGTCACCTGTTCGTGCTGCTCGCGCTAGTGGTCGCGGTTCGCGTCAGCATCCTCCTCCTGTCCCTGGCACCCACCAGATGTCTCTGCGTCCGTCCACTGCTCCTCTGCGTGCCCCTTTGCCTTCTCCTCCTGAGTCCTCTCTTCCTGCACTTGCCAATCCAGAGTCAGACTCTCTCCGTACTGCCAGTCCTACTGTCACGCGTCTCCTTGCTACTATCGTCACTGACCCCTCTTTTGAGTCCACTGCTGCGTCTGCGCTTGTTGCTGAGCTCGTCAACTTTGCTGCTCGCTGTCGTCTAGAATACGCTGCCAGTCTTGTTGCTGAGTCTGCGTCTGTCTGTCCTCCGTCCGTCAGGGGTGAGTGTGCTCTTCGCACGGACGTCCTTGAGGACAGGCAGGAGGAGTTCCAGTGTCCGGCTGCTTCTTCACCTCATCTCGCGTCCGTACTACTTGCCCCTGAGGGAGACCCGGATGCACTAGACATCCCGACTCCGCGCTCTTACGCGGAGGCCGTAGAGGGTCCCTACTCCTCTCAGTGGCAGGCAGCTATGGATGCAGAGATGGCTTTCTGGAAGTCCACATGCACCTACGTTGACGCGGTTCCCCCTCCTGGGGCGAAAATCGTCAGTGGCATGTGGATCTTCAGGGTGAAGCGGCCGCCGGGCTCTCCACCTGTCTTCAAGGCGCAGTACGTGGCTCGTGGCTTCAGTCAGCGGCAGGGAGTTGACTACTTTCTGACCTTCTCCCCCACCCCGAAGATGACCACTCTTTGGGTGCTGCTGCACATAGCCGCTCAGCGCGACTACGAGCTCCACTCTCTTGACTTCAGCATTGCTTTCTTGCAGGGTAGCCTGCACGAGGAGATCTGGCTGCGCCGTCCACCTGGCTTCACTGGGACTTTCCCTCCTGGCACCCAGTGGAGCCTCCGACGGCCAGTCTACGGTCTCCGCCAGGCACCGCGTGAGTGGCACGACACACTGAGGACTACGCTTGCGGCTCTTGGGTTTGCTCCCTCTACTGCTGACCCGTCGTTGTTTCTGCGCACCGACACTTCTCTGCAGCCAATCTACATCCTCGTGTACGTTGACGACTTGGTCTTTGCCACAGCGGACACTGCTGGACTCGCCTACGTGAAGTCCGAGCTGCAGAAGAGACACACGTGCACCACGAAACAGAGCCGTGGAGCCTCCGACTGAAGGTGTGTCCGAGCTGCAGAAGAGACACCCCGTGCGCAGCTACCTTGGCTTGCAGATCACTCGGGACAGAGCACGCCGCACCATTACCCTGACTTAGTCACACATGGTGCAGAAGGTCCTTCAGCGCTTCGGCTTCACGTACTCCTCGCCTCAGGCCACTCCTCTGTCTACTCGCCACTCGCTCTCAGCTCTGTCTTCGGATGAGTCCGTAGAGTCGAGTGGCCCGTACCCAGAGCTTGTTGGCTGCCTCATGTACCTGATGACCTGCACACGACCTGACCTTGCATACCCTCTTAGCATTCTTGCACGCTATGTTGCTCCTGGGAGACACCGACCAGAGCACATGGCTGCAGCGAAGAGGGTGTTGCGCTACTTGTGCAGTACGTCGGGCATGGGGCTAGTGCTTGTAGGGCGGAGTCCAGTAGTCCTCACTGGGCACGCGGTCGCTTCTTGGGCTGACGACCAGGCTCCTCAGCGGTCGTCACAGGGTTACACCTTCAGTCTTGGTTCCGGCTCTGTTTCGTGGCGGGCTACTCGCTCGTCTTCTGTTCTCGGCTCCAGTTGTGAGGCTGAGATCTACGCCGGGGCCATGGCTGCTCAGGAGCTTCGCTGGCTCACCTACCTGCTGACTGACCTTGGAGAGCCGCCTCTTTCTCCTCCAGTGCTGTACGTAGACAACAAGGCCATGCTGGCCTTGTGTCGAGAGCAGCGCCTGGAGCACAGAACGAAGCATATTGCTCTCCGCTACTTTCTTGCTCGTGAGCTGTAGCAGCGTGGTCAGTTGCGACTTGCGTACGTGGCCTCCGAGGCCAAAACTGCTAATGTTTTCACCAAGGCACTTCCGCCTTGTGATCATCAGCGCTTCTGCACTCAGCTGGGACTTGTACCTGTCTTACCTCACTTGCTCACCTCTTGATCTTACTTGTACTCTTGCATATGTATATACCTGCTCTTGCTTGTTTAGTGTTATATATATATGTGCACTCCTGCATGTGAACTGGCCTTGTGGCCTTGACCTTGTGCTCGGACTATGTGGTGACTTTGTGATCCACCCTGAGCTTGCTTCGCTTTGCTTTGCTTGACTGGTCTTGTGACCCCTTGTTCTCCCCCACTTTGCCTATGGGGGTGTGTGAGATATATATGACATAGCTATTGTAGGCTATAGTGGGGTAGCACATATGGGGTACAGCTTTCTAGGGTTTGTATTTGTACCCAAATTTCACTTAGTCATTCCCATTCTCGTTCAACTACTCTCAAGTAGTTAGTGTAGTGTTACATTGTTTGGTGGTGCACCTTGCTTGCTTTACCTATATCCTTGTACCCTCTCTCTATTGAACCCACTCTTTGCCTAAACTCTCTCGACTTCCTTTGGCCTAGGCTACTAAGCCTAGGCCCTACTCTTACTAGCATTCAAACATGGTATTCAGAGCAGGTACCTTCCTGCTGCCTTCCTTAATGGGCCCACCAATGTGCTTCCGCTGTATGGCACGCGGCGTATTTTTCTCGCCGTGTGCTCGGGGCGCACGGCGGTTTTCTGCCCGCCGTGCGCCCTGGGCGCGCGGCGTCTTCCTGCCCCGCGCGCGGCCTGCCTTCACACCGCCTGCGCGCCTCCCTCACGTCCACGCGTGGGCCTCTTTTGCCCGCCCGTACCCTCCACTTCGCGGCGCCCTGCGAGGCGCCGCTCCTTCTCGTCGCGACGCACCTGCGGGACCCGCGGCGTCGCCCTGCTCATCGCGACGCCCCTATGGGACCCGTGGGGCGTCGCCACAGCTCGTCGCGGCGCCCTCTGGACGCCGCCCCTGCTTGTCGCGGCGCCCCTAGGGCGTCGCCCTTGCTCATCGCGGCGCCCCTTGGGCGCCGTCCTTGCTCGTCGCGGCGCCCCTAGGGCGCCGTCCCTGCTCGTCGCGGCGCCCTCCCCACTGGCCACCGCCTCTGCCATGCACCAGCGCCGCCCCTGGAGCAGCCGCCCTTGGACCCAGAGCAGCCGCCCGTGGCCCCTGGAGCAGCCGCCCCCGGTGCAGCCGCCCCTGAACCTCCGCAGCCGCCCTTGGCCCCTGGTGCAGCCGCCCCTGTTGCAGCCGCCCCTGGACCCAGAGCACCCGCCCCTGGCCCCTGGAGCAGCTGCCCCTGGTGAAGCCGCCCCTGGACCTCCGCAGCCGCCCGTGGACCCCGCGGCTCCGACCCTGCAGCAGCCCGCAATGCCGCCCCAGGGACCCCGCGAGCCGCCCTAGCAGCAGCCCACGACGCCGACCCTGCAGGTGCATGCGCCGCCGCTCCTGGACTCGGTACGGCTGCCTGCCTGTGCTGCCTGTTGCCGTTCATTGCTGTCTGTGCCTGTGCTGCCCGTTGCCGCCTGTTGCTGCCCGTGCCTGTGCTGCCCGTTGCCGCCTGTTGCTGCCCGTGCCTGTGCTCCCCGTTGCTGCCCGTTGCTGCCCATGCCTGTGCTGCCTGTTGCTGCCCGTGCCTATGCTGCCTGTTGCCGCCCGTTGCTGCTTGTGCCTGTGCTACCTGTTGCCGCCCGTTGCTGCCCGTGCCTGTGCTGCCCGTTGCCGCCTGTTGCTGTCCGTGCCTGTGCTGCCTGTTGCCGCCTGTTGCTGCCCGTGCCTGTGCTGCCCGTTGCCGCCTGTTGCTGCCCGTGCCTGTGCTGCCCGTCGCCGCCCGTTGCTGCCCGTGCCTGTGCTGCTCGTTGCCGCCTGTTGCTGCCCCTGCTCTGCTCCGCGCTGTTGCCCTGCATGCGCGGCTGCCCTGCCCTGCTCCTCGCTGTTGCCCTGCACGCGCGGCTGCTCTGCCCGTACCTATGCTGCCCCTGCTCTTCCCCTTCCCCCTTCTTCGTCTCCCTGCTGCGCGTGCAGCCGTGGAACGGAGGTATCAAAATCAGCTTAGAACCTAGGAAATTAGGTGAGGGTGTCGAGAGTAGCGAGAGGGAAGAGGTTCAATAAAGAGCAAAGGTACAAAGATATAGGCAAGAACTAGGGTAATGAGGTGCACCACCAAACGGGAAACATAACTACACTAACACTACAAACAATTATATAAATATGAATAACATATTTCGACACACCCCCATAATTGTTTGCACGTGTGAGTGTAGTAACGCCCCCTAAAGAGGGTACACCATACAGAGTGCAGCGGAAGTAGCAGCAGTAGGCAGGAGCAGTGACAACCAGTGCAGTGGTAGCAGATTCAGCTGTAGCAACCCTGAGCCAAAGCAGAAACACAAAGCAGAAAAAAGTAGCAAGTGTAGGGGCGGCAGGTCGCCTGAGGAGCAGGCTCTGTGGCTGCAACGTGCAGCAGGACAGCAGCGGCTCGACGGCAGCACCTGCAAGCCCCAGCAGCAGAAAACAAAAAACAGGGCAGGTGGCAACAGGGGCGACAGCTGGAGGTGCCACAGTAGCAGCGGGCGGCAGCAGCAGATGCCTGTCTGCAGGAGGAGGAGCCGAGAGAACGCAGAAAACAGAGAACAGAAGGGAGAGAGGAGGAATGAGGAGGCGGCTGCGGCTGGTGCTGAAGCCACGCTCTCACCACCCCCTCACCCTCCCCTCCCACAGCGACTGGCGCTGCAGGGAGAGAGCAGAGGAGGTGGGCAGCGGCTAGCGCTGCAGAGTCCCTCCCGCCACGCCTTCACCCTCCCCCCCACAGCAGGACGCACGGCCCAGCGGCAAAGAGCAGGAGCGGTGCGGGCACTGCTGCAGATCCCGCCCGCCATCCACCCCCGCCATCTCCCCCATCAGCAGTTTCCGCGGCAGGGCGTACGACGAGCGCGCAGATGCGGCGGAGAATAGGGAGGGACGGTCGAGCGGGGGCAGGGCGCTGGCGGTTACTGCAGCTTGGCCGCCACACCCTTCCCCCCTTCTTCCCCCTCACAGCGACTGACGCTGCTGACGTGCAGGGCCGCGACGGGGGGAAAAAACTTAGGGGGGGCCGGACGAGGGTGCGACGAATCCGCAGCGGTTGCAACCGAGGCCGCAAACGCTCTCGCGCAGCTCACCGCCGAGATTGTTTCGACGGTCGCGACCGTTGCAACCGTCATAACAACGGTCGCGACGGGGGGCGTGACGAGCGCCGTGAGCGGGGGGATACGTGGTGGGCCCATGGGGGAAAAAAAAAAGAAATTAGGTCTTAGGACGACCTAGCTCTTAATACCATATCAAAATCAGCTTAGAACCTAGGAAACTAGGTGAGGGTGTCGAGAGTAGCGAGAGGGAAGAGGTTCAATAAAGAGCAAAGGTACAAAGATATAGGCAAGAACTAGGGTAATGAGGTGCACCACCAAACGGGAAACATAACTACACTAACACTACAAACAATTATATAAATATCAATAACATATTTCGACAGGAGGCTATGGGGGTGGCGGGTATGGGGGTGATGGGTGTATGTGATCCCCTTCCCCTCCTCCTCCTTTCTCTCCCACTGCTGCAACTGTTGCTTGGGGGGGGGGGTGTGAGGGTGTGGGGGAGCTGGGGGAGAGGTGCTAGGGTTGTGAGGAGTGTGGAAGGGGGATTTGGAGGACTGGGGAAGGTTCCAGGAAGTAGCCGCCTTGGAGCCAGCAGCTTCACCTGCCAGCAGCTTCTCCTCATATAGTCCCTCCTCCTCACTTGCCCTCTCCTTCTGCTGCGCTTGGTGTACCCCTTCAGGGGGTGTCTCTGCATTAGCTTCCTGCTGCAAGCAGTTTAGGGGGTGTGTTAAAATATATCTCTTATATAAACTGCTTGTAGTAGTAGTTAGTGTACTGTTACATTGTTTGGTGGTGCACCTTGCTTGCTTTGCCTATATCCTTGTACCCTCTCTCTATTGAACCCACTCTTTGCCTTAACGCTCTCGAATTCCTTTGGCCTAGGCTACTAAGCCTAGGCTCTACTCTTACTAGCATTCTAACAACAAGGAGTGAACACTTGTGCTCAACAAATTGCCTACGACGCCTTGCATGGTGTGCCACTCCATGCTCCCCGCCTCATAACACGCCGAATCCCCCACTCGAGCTGACAGCTCCTGCCACTGGCGTTGCACCTCCTTTCGATTCCGCCGGTCTTGAACCAGCTTCTTCCTCACACGCTTTTTCGACGCTTACTATCACATTCGTCTGTTTTTGTGATGGAGGGTTCCGGACCGACTTCGTTATTGTCACATCCGTCGGGCTATGTGCCTTCCACGACGTGGTAGGCCATATCGACGGTCGTCCGTACCCACACCTGCTCGCCGCCCTTACAACGACGACGGTGCTCCTGCGACACGAGGATCACGATAGGAAAACACAGTAGCGCGCGGAGAAATGGCTTGGTGAAAAGTGATGATTTGGAATGCGAAAAATGGCATCGCGCGTTTCCCGTTTGGAACGGACGAGGGAATCGACGGGTCGAGCTATATCTTTGTAGCGTTCTGAAATGGGACAAGCCGATGGGACTGTCGTGTAGAATTCGTCCGAAAGAAAAGAACGAGCCGTTCGTGACAGCAATGACGCGTCTGATTTGTCGACCCAACGCGGCGGAAGCTTCGGGTTAACCATTTGCGAAATGGCAGAAAAAAAATGAAGGGACTTGATCGAGAGAGGTTGAATCTTCGAGTTGCGTGGATACTTTTAGTAGCTATGAACCAACATCCTGTGAACTCTTGAGAGCTGTGAGGATGACAGAGGGTATGACCGATGCTTCGCCTAGGGGAATCAGGAATCAGGATGTGGTTCTGTCTGACTAATTTACCGCAAATTTTGCTAGTCACGACGATGGAAACGGGGCATTGTGAGAGGCGAGGGTGTGTGAGAACGATGCTCTTGTGAATTCGTTGGTCTGATTTTAAGTTCGGATGGCGGGCGTGCTGTGTCACTCGTGGGGCCTGTTCTGTGTGGCTCGTCCTAATCGTGTGGCCGTTGTTAGTTCAATGCACCTGTCTTGAATCTCCGCTTGTGTGGCTTGGTAACCAGACGATGGAATGTCTGACGTGGGGTCAGCGAACAATGCCTGGCTGATAATGCGCTTGTACCCCACAGGTGCAGACTACACGTGGCAGTGTGAATCTGCCCAAATGTCTAATACACGCACGATGAACCTCGCTTTGGTGGCGTGGCAGTCGGGCGAATGCGTTCATGAAACCACTCACGTTTCGTCCTTATATTTCGCCTGCCTGACTTCTGGCCTAGAAACAAGGCAAACCAGGGTCGCCCTGCCTTGTTCGGGACTGCACGTGCGTGCGTTGGTGGCCGCAGCGCGTGTACTGTAGCCAGCCATCCAGGTGCTTGTACTGTGGGAGCAGCAAGCAGGGTGCGTGAGCTCGAGTGCAGCATTTCCATCCGGTGCATGGCAAATTCGCGTGCACTGGTCGGGCATTAGGTGTACATTGCACTATCGGAGACAAGTGAGGAAAGCAACGGGAACTGTGCGAACATTTGGAGACCACGACGGTGCTAGTGCTTCGCGAACTTCACTGTTCAGGTGCCTGATACTTTCGTGTGCGGAACTCCTTCCCCCTGCCTACAGTGGTGGTGGTGCTGTGCTGCACTGCTTGCGTTGCCGGCGTTCACGCTGCTTCACATTTTCACGGCCACCGCTGTACAGTACCCCCCGGACGCCGTTTAGCCACCCACCTCTTTCCGCGCCAAAAGTAAACCCCCATACCGGATTCCCTCCATTCTCGAACCTCAACCATTGGTCCATACCTGCCCGTGTATGCTGCCGAGTTTCCCAAACCGCTGTCTAAGTGTACCTCAGAACGTTTATCACTCCACCCAACCCACCAGAACCCCTGACTTCATTGAGAAATGCCTGCCCAGGATAAGAATGAACACCCTAAAAGCACACCTTCTTGGTTCGCAATCTACCCAGCCTGTCAAGCCGCATACAGACTAAGGTTTGGGACCCACGCTCGTTGTACTGTTCTTTGGAAAATGTTGACCAGTTTGTGTCTTGTTCGACGCACCGACCAGGTAGCCTCCACCATGCCACTCCCATACGTGCCTGCCCACCACAGCTCACTTGCTTCGTGAGAATCTCTGCCAGCTTTGGTGGGTTTCTGCTCTCGTGCGGTTGCCGGTCGTGCACTTTCGAAACTGGCAGAGAGTGTGAGAAGCACGATTGCTGTGGTGCCGATAACAGAGAGGTCAGTTCAGCCTAAATTTCCACGGTCTCTCTCCTGAAACCCTCTGCGCCTCGTTCGAGTTTCCTCGAGTGTGTGGAGGAGGACGAGTGCTCTCCGCATTTCCGAACTCTGGCAAGATCCAGTACATGCGGCCATAGCCTCTCTCCTCTCCATGCGCGTGCTTGGACCCGCGATTTGGACCCGCGATTTTGCCCCGCCTCTTTCTCTCGCTCCTCTGCTCACCTCAGCAGCAGCAGTCGGCCGTCGCCATCAATCTCCAGCGAATGTTCTCCTGCTCCGCGCGACCGCCCTCGTCGCTTCAGCCACGATTTGAGGCGGCGGTTTCTCAACGTTGGATTTAGGACGAAGTCCTTTTTTGGGTCGGACCGACGCCGCCATAAATACTACACATTGCGCGCATACTTTTTTCGAGTCGATTCTAAAGTCGCCTCGTTGCCCCCCTTAAAATCGAGGAGGAAGCGGAAAGACTCTTCTTTCGGTCGGATCTGTGTTTTTTTTTTTCCCGGTAGAACCAGCTAAGAAGGAATTTATAGCTGACTAAGGTGACTCAATCGACCGCCATTGCCGGCCCGCTAACCGCTAACGTGACAATCTGCCGCGCAGCTTCTGGTCAAGTAGGCTCGCACCACGCATCGCGACTTACGTGAGGGTCGTGTGTAAATCGAAGTTTTTGAGTCGACTCGATAGAGGCGCAGCTTAGCTAAAGGAGAGCGCTCCAGTACCACCCGTCACGGCTCCGTGGGCCTTCGAGCGCCTCGAGAAAAATGGCTGCTGCTGCGCGCCGTCAACATTCCGTTGTTTTCATCTTTGCTCGTACGTTCTCCTTTCGCAGCATCCCCTCCGTCAATCCCCACTGAAAAATCCAGTGAGATTTCCCAAACAAAAAATAAGGTGCTAGCTGTTTTTCTTCTATTTCATTTCCTTGTTTTCCAGCTTCTGTGCGCTTCAAAACGGCGCTTCAATTTGAGCCCGTTCAATTTCCGTGATACCTTCCCTTACGTCTCGCTGCTCACGTGCAGTTCTCCTCGCTGCTCTCCTCCCGGTCGCTCTTGCGCGGAATCCTCTTCCCGACAACGTCTATATTGCCGGCGATGACGTCATCGGTGAGTTCCCAAAGGCCTTTCCGACACCAAGAGAACTCGAGCCTTTTTCAACGCACAATCAGCCTTTTCCCTGTTCCCTGTTCCCTGTTCCCTGTTCCCTGTTCCCTGTTCCCTGTTCCCTGTTCCCTGTTCCCTGTCTGTAAGGAAGGCCTGTTTCCTGCTTGATTTTCCCAACTCTGCTCTTCTCGTAAACCTTTTCTTCCCGCCCCTTTTCGCCTCAGTCTCTATTCTCGTCCCACTCTCTCACTCAATCCCCATTCCCATTTCTCCATCCTCTTCGCTGCTTCCTCTCTCCCAGCTTTCACTCTCACGTTGCTTACGTGAGGCACTTACTCTCGTCTCGCTTAGAGTCGTGCCCTTTTACTCCCTGCTCTATCTCATGGCTTTCCCCCTCAACCACCTTCATGAGTTTGCTTCCCTTTGAAATCCCAAGGGCTAGTCCCCTCACGCTTGGTCATGCGGTCTAGCCTTCACTCTATTCATTATTACACTCTTTCCACTCTCTTTCCTGTTTCCTTTGCACTCTTACTCCTTGCACTCTTTCCACTCCTTTCAACCGTACTCTTCTCCTGACCACCACTATCAGGCTCAGATTGCGAGGTGATCCTCGGCTCGCCATCAGCCCGGCTCAAGCCGCATACCTTCACACTCCTTCACACTCCTTCACACTCCTTCTACACTTCTCTCCCTCTCTCCACTCTTCTCCATGCCACCACCAGGCTCGTATTGCGAGGTCATTCTCGGCGCGCCATCAGACCCCTTCTCATCGGTCGACGTCTGTTTGAAGGTGCACCGGTGAGTGCTTTTAAACCTCCCCTCCCCTCCCCTCCCCTCCCTTCTCCTCCCCTCCCCTCCCCTCGTCTCCTTTACCTGCCAGCGCCCCCTATTTTTAGACGTCCCAAAAGAAGCCTCGTATCTACAGTAACTATCATGCAATATCTTCCGTATCACATGTGTCATATCATATCTGCCGTACTCGTCGTATCGTCCGTGGTTTGACATCGCAACCCTTCTCCTCCGTCCATGACTGACAAATAATGGGACGAGACGACTTGATGAGACGAATAAGTGGGACTTTTGCATCGACTCATAAGTGACATCGGGACCGTCGTTCTCGTCCGTCCATGTATGACGAATATGCGAGACGAGTTACGACGCGCCTCAAAACTCGTCGCATTGATGAGTGAGTGGCTGTGTACTCTTCTGTACCTGCCACCCACCCCACCCCACCCCTCCCCACCCCACCGCACCCCACCGCATCCCCACCCCACCCCATGCTCGCAAACTTACCTTGTGATGTCATCACTTAGAATAAGCTCTTTTCTCTCTCTTCTCCTCTCTCTTCTCTCGTTCTCCTCTCTCCTCGTTTCTCGCTTTCTTTCCCCTTCCTTTTCCCCATCCCTTCTCCCCTGCTTTTTTTCAAACCCTTTATTTTCAGGCACCCAACCCACCGCAACACCATAAGCCACATGGATTTTGTAGCCCAAATCGAAGGGGTAACTTCGGCTACCACCCCTTCCTCTCCCACCATCTCCTTGACCGACTCCCATACGGTCACAGTCCCATGCAGTCACTATGAATCCGAACCTTATCCTTATGTGGAAGGAAGCTTACTGTACCGCTGCCAGGAAAGTCTCTCAAAGAGCGACCAGCGTGTGATTATAGAGGGGTTTGCTGTGAGCCCGTTTCCTATAGTCACATTACAGGTGGGGGACACGCCTGTTAGAGTCACACTGGCACACTCCCTAGCTTACTTCTAATGTTACACCGTAGAATGGGTACTGCTGTGTCTGTGTGTATGGGGTGGACGAGGGAGGGCTGCTGCTGCACCCCTGGAGTAAGGTTACCTATGTTTCCGTGCCTAGTTGCTTACTTATGTGTTACCTGGGTAGTGCTGTGTCTGTGCATTTGGTGGGTGAGGGAGGGCTGCTGCTGCACCCTGGGGTACAGATACCTATGTTGTGCTGTGATGCCATGAGTAGTCCCTAAAGGAATGTGTTCCTGTACCTGCTAATCGCGGTATCTGTGTGCATGGGATGAGGGCTGCTTCTGCATCCTGGGGTACTGATAGGTTGTGCTGTGATGCCTTTTCCGTGTGTTGTTCCTTACAAGAGCTTACCTTTGGAGTGTGTATGTTTGTATCATGCATTAATGGAAAATGAATCGGATGATTCAGTGGTTTTCAACATGGCATCTCAATAAAGTTTTGAGTAGCACCATAAAGTTCTACTAGAACTCTACATACTGAGAAAAAAAAAAAAAAAAAAAAAAAAAAAACCTGAATTTGGTAGCAGCTACGGTCAAAAGGCAGCTAGGGAATCTGCTTTCAAGTAAGCAGCAGCAAGAAGTGCACTTCTTGCAGCTGCTTGAAGAACTGCAGCAGTCACGCAGCCTGCATGGCACGCAGAATGGTTGCTGATGCTGATTCGCGGAGAGTATGGGGATTGGGAGCAGTGGGGCTAACAGGTCACAGACGTAGCATTCAGTCATGCAGCCTGCATGGCAAGCAGAATGGCGTCGCGATCAAACTTGAAGTTGACCCACTCGGAGCACGGAGGAAGCAGAGGAACCGCCGCCGAGCAATGAAGTTAAAGCTAGCAGACAGTCACGCAGCAGTCATTCACGCAGCCTGCATGGCACGCACAATGGCGGCGCTATCAAATTTGAAATTTATCCATTCTGAGCAAGGAGGAAGCAGAGGAACCGCCGCCGCTGCAGCTGCTGCCGCTAATGATGTTGGTGGTTCTGCTGCTGTTGCTGCTGGTTGTGGTGCCGATAACGTTGATGGTCTCTGCTGCTGTTGTTGCTGATGTAAGCTTTGCCGTGGGAGAGTGCCAGCTGGCAGCCTGAGGATTCCCGCCCGGGCGCCACCTGGCAGGAGCCCAGATGGTGCTGACGTGGCCTGAGGGGGAGAATCGGTGGGGAAGAGCTGCTTCCTGGCCGCCGCCACGTGGCGCGAGGAGACTGGATGGCGGAGAGAGGAAGGGGATGCGGTGGGAATGTGTGGGACTGATGTGGTGGTGGCTGGGATGGTGGAATGATGAGAGGGAGGTGCAGCAGTGAGACCAGCAGCACCAGGGGGAGCAGCAGACGCAGCAGCAGCAGCAGCAGCAGTAGTAGCAGGAGGAGCAACGGCAGCAGCAGCAGGAGCGAAAGAATGGGATGTTTGTGGAGAGGCGGGAAGAACGCTGCTGGTCTTCCAGACAGAGATGATGCTTCCTGGAACGTTCTGCGGCATCATGTGCACTGCTAGCTGCCGGGTGTCAGGCGTGTGGTGGCGGTCTATCCACTCGAGAAGGGGCCTGGTAGGTTAGAGGAAGGAATGGGAGACGACCCAACCACTTGCTCTCCCACCATCCACTTGTGAGACGACTCAAACGAGGCAAAGGAGAGACGGCAGCATGTATAAACTCACACCTCTGGCCACAACAGGCAACACGCAGCACACACACACACACCAACAACAACTCTCACACACACCTCACTCACCGAATTCACTCACCTGACAAACGGCTGCACCATAAAGAGCTTGGCCCCGCTGACTGTGCGAGAGACTGGCAGCGCTCCGTCACACTGCGCTGTGGCTAAGTCACAGATGAGATGCCATGCGATCCCCTGTGCCACGGCCCCATAGGAGGAGAATAGGAGGAGAATAGGACGAGAATAGGAGGAGAGAGAGAGAGAGAGAGAGAGAGAGAGAGAGAGAGAGAGAGAGAGAGAGAGAGAGAGAGAGAGAGAGAGAGAGAGAGAGAGAGAGAGAGAGAGAGAGAGAGAGAGCGTTGTGACGCAGATAGAGGTCAATTGAATCCCATCGCACTGCGCTGTGGCCAGGTCACAGACGTGATGCCATGCGATATTCTGAGAGGGGAGGGGAGCAGGATTAAGAGAGCGGTGAAGGAGGAAAAGGTAAGCTGGTTCAATTGATCCGTCGCGCTGAGCTGACCTAGTCACATATGAGATGCCATGCGATCTCCTGAAAGGGGAGGGGAGGAGGGGAGGAGAGACAGAGTGGTGAAGGAGGAAGAGGTCAGTTGTGTGAGTCATCCCACTGACTGTTTGAGAGACAGGCAGGGCGAGATCCTGCTGCGTTGTGGCCAAGTCACAAATGAGATGTCGTGCGATCTCCTGAGGGAGGAGGAGAGAGGGAGAGGGGAGAGAGCAGTGAAGGAGGACAAGGTCAGTTGGGTCGAATGAGCAGTTGGAGCACAGTTACTGACTGTGCGAGAGACTGGCAGGGCTCCGTTGCATTGCAACGCTGCCAGAGGCTATGGCTGTCTCGAAGTCACAGATGCGAGCTTTCCTCCTGGATATCTGAGCTCTCCCTCCTCTCTCTCTCAGGAGATCTCAGGCGATCTCCTGAGAGCCATTTGAGGCGCCTCAAAAGAAGTCACAGATGCAAGCTTTGCTCCAGCAGGTCTGAGCTCTCCCTCCTCTCTCTCTCTCTCAGGCGATTTCCTGAGAGAGAAGAAGAGATTTCCTGTGGTTGGAACACTGCAGTGCGCGAGTCGACTCCCGCCGCCACAAACAGCCGTGAGCGCTGCTGCTGCTGCTACCTTGCTGCATACAGCCCTTCCCATCCCACCAATGCCCGGCCCCAACCACCCCACTCACGCTGATCTCTTTCACGGTTTGTGGCTGGAACACTGCAGTGCGCGAGTCCACCCCCGCCACAACAAACAGGCGTGAGCGCTGCTGCTGCTGCCCTGCCACCACCTCCAGATACTCTGAGGGGTTCACCAGAGACGAGATGTCAAACCCTGTCTCCTCCCACACCTATAATTGAAAAAAAAAAAAAAAGAAATATGGGTGATTACTTCTGCTGCTGCTGCTGCCCTGCCAGCCACCACCTCCAGATACTCTGATGGGTTGACCAGAGGGGAGATGTCAAAGCCTGCCTCCTCCAAGATCTGTGATTGGGGGGAAGGGGATGAGAGAGAATAAGGGAGAATAATACTGAGGCTCGATGCTCCCACTGCTGCTCCTGCTGCTGCTGCCCTGCACCTCCAGATATTCTGAGGGGTTGACCAGAGCGGAGATGTCAAAGCCTGTCTCCTCCAACACCTGTCATGGGTAGAGGAGGAGGTATGGTCCACAGGGGAGCAAAGAGGATGAAAGAGAATATGAAGGAACGTGGGCAATGCATGCTCGCACTGCTGCTGCTGCTCGCACTGCTGCTGCTGCTCGCACTGCTGCTGCTGCTCGCACTGCTGCTGCTGCTCCCACTGCTGCTGCTGCTCCCACTGCTGCTGCTGCTACCCTGCCAGCCACCACCTCCAGATACTCTGAGGGGTTGACCAGAGGGGGAATGTCGAAGCCTGTCTCCTCCCACACCTGCGATTGCTTGCAGGCAGGAAGACAAGCGGATTGGTTGACCAGAGAGGGGAGCAGCAGAGAATGAGAAAAGCAAAAAGAATCGAGCAATTCTCAACGATGCTGCTGCTGCTGCTGCTGCTGCTGCTTCTACTGGGGCTGCCCTGCCACCCCACCTTCCTGAGTGCTCTCCTCTGCTGCCTCTGCATCCGTCTGTATGAGCTCCTTCTGGCCCTTTTGCCCTCAAACAACTCATACAATTTGGTGACTTTTGAGTCGACTAGAAAGTCGTCTCTGCATCCGTCTGTATGAGCTCCTTCTGGCCCTTTTGCCCTCAATCAACGTGTACAACTTGCACCAACCAAACCACTCACCTCCTCCCAACCACCCATCTCCCCTTGACCACTCACCTCCCTCTAGCCACCCACCTCCATCCAACCACCCACCTCCCTCCAAACACCCGCCTCCCTCCAAACACCCGCCTCCCTCCAAACACCCACCTCCCTCCAAACACCCGCCTCCCTCCAACCACCCACCTCCATCCAACCACCCATCTCCCTCCAACCACCCACCGCCCTCCAACCACCCGCCTCCCGAACCATTGCCTCTGCATCTGTTTCCTTGAGCCCCTTCTTTCCCCCGTCCACCTCCCTAACCGCTGCCTCTGCGTCCGTCTGTTTGAGCCCCTTCTTTCCCCCGTCCACCTCCCTAACCGCTGCCTCTGCGTCCGTCTGTTTGAGCCCCTTCTTGCCCTTAGACCTCTCAAGACGCACACACGCCCTCCCCTCACCATCCATCCACCTCCCCTCACCATCCACCCACCTCCCCTCACCATCCACCCACCTCCCCTCACCATCCACCCGCCTCCCTGACCGCTGCCTCGGCATCCGTCTGTTTGACCCGCATCTTTTCTTAACGTCACTCTAACCACTCAAGCAACGCACACCCACCCTCCCCTCACCAGCCAGCCACCCACCTCCCTGACCGCTGCCTCGGCATCCGTCTCCTTTAGCTCCTTCTTTCCCCTTCATCCTCTGGACCAGCAGACACAACCCGCACCAACCTAACCACCCACATCCCCCTCTACCCAACCATCCACCCACCTCCCTGACCGCTGCCTCGGCATCCGTCTCCTTGAGCCCCTTCTTGCCCTTGGGAAAGCCCCAACTCGCAGAGGTTCGCCACCCTTTAACGAGTATGCACTGTAGCAGCACGGCAGGGCAGGGGTGGAGAGAGGGGAGGTGGCGGCAGAAAAAGCGGAACACTAACATATCAAGCAAGGTGGCTAAGCTGACATGATCAGGGTGATGTAGGAAACATTCTAACCACAAGGAAATGATGAGAGGATAATGAGAGGATGATGAGATAATGAGAGGATAATGAGAGGATAATGAGAGGATGATGAGATAATGAGAGGATAATGAGAGGATAATGAGAGGATGATTAGCGCAGGGATTGATAAGGTGCGGGGAGGATAGGAGAAGACACAGCCACCGATTTAGAGTTAGAAAATGTTTACGTATACATACCCGGGTCATTGAATGGTCGAGGATAATCGCCCCCGTGACCGGCACTTTGAACTTGGAGACGGACGTTTGGAACATACCCACGTGATGCGAAAGAAGGAACAAGAGAACCGTCCATCACGCATAGTGCGTGCAGTGCATAGTGCGTGCATACCCGGGTCATTGAATGGTCAAGGATGATCGCCCCCGTGACCGGCACTTTGAACTTGTAGCTCGTAAACTCGTTGTATATGTCGTTGACTCGTGCCGCGTATGGTTTAAGAGCCACACAGCGCTGGAACACTGATGGTGGGGCAGAGAGGGGGGACAGGGTGGGAGGGTGGACAGGGGGTCCAGGGGCGACAGGGGGGACAGGGGGGGCAGAGGGGGCAGGGGGGGCAGGGGGGGCAGGGGGGGCAGGGGCGACAGGGGGGGCAGGGGGGGCAGGGGGGACAGGGGGGGCAGGGGGGACAGGGGGGGCAGGGGCGACAGGTGTGACAGGCACTTTGAACTTGTAGCTTGTGAACTCGTTGTATATGTCGTTGACTCTCGCAGCGTACGGAACAGTGACAGTGCCACACAGCGCTGGACTGGAACACCGACAGTGGGAGAGATGGACAGTAGGGTTTGAGAAACGTGGTGGACGGAGAGAGATGGGAGGAAAAGAGGGGGATGGGTTGGCTCCCGTGACAGCCAGGCATTTTGTATTGAACTTGTAGCTGGTGAAGTCGGAGAGTGAATGAGAGGGTGGAAGAAGGGGAATCGGAAAGCAAGGGCAGAGGTGGAGGGAGGAGGAGAGAGTGAAGCAAGGCTCAGGCACGGAGGTTGGTGAAGTCTCGGAGAGTGAATGAGCGGAGAGGTGACGGTGGCGAGAGGGGGAACAGAGTGAAACACGATATTACATGATAAGAAGGTTCACGCACAGAGGTTGGTGAAGTCTCGGAGAGTGAAAGAGCGGAGAGGTGATGGTGGCGAGAGGGGGAACAGAGTGAAACACGATATTACATGATAAGAAGGTTCACGCACAGAGGTTGGTGAAGTCTCGGAGAGTGAACGAGCGGAGAGGTGATGGTGGCGAGAGGGGGAACCGAGTGAAACACGATATTACATGATAAGAAGGTTCACGTATAGAGGTTGGTGAAGTCTCGGAGAGTGAACGAGCGGAGAGGTGACGGTGGCGAGAGGGGGAACAGAGTGAAATACGATATTACATGATAAGAAGGTTCACGCACAGAGGTTGGTGAAGTCTCGGAGAGTGAACGAGCGGAGAGGTGACGGTGGCGAGAGGGGGAACAGAGTGAAACACGATATTACATGATAAGAAGGTTCACGCACAGAGGTTGGTGAAGTCTCGGAGAGTGAACGAGCCGAGAGGTGACGGTGGCGAGAGGGGGAACAGAGTGAAACACGATATTACATGATAAGAAGGTTCACGCACAGAGGTTGGTGAAGTCTCGGAGAGTGAACGAGCGAAGAGGTGGCGTGTGCCGCTCGCGACACTTGTCCTCGTAGAACCAATGCGCCTGCCACGTCAGCACGCAGCACGCCATGCCACGTCAGCACTGGCAAGTCAGCACTGGTAGACGATACTAAGCGGTGCAATAGGGTGCTAAGCGGTGCTGAGCGGTAGCAAGCCCTCTACTAAGCACTGCATTGATGGAGAAAAGCATGAGTTTGAACGTTGGAAGAAAGCAATACCGCAGAAAACTAAACGGTACCAAGCGGTGCTAAACAGTGCAGAGCGGCGCGGCACCTGTTCGATGGAAAAGAGCATGCGCTCAAACGACTGCAGGTCCTCCCCTGGTACGTTGAAGACAAAGCGACTGGTGCGAGGCAGGGGGGGAAGGGGAGGGCGGAGGAGGGATGGCTTTTGAGGAGCCTCACAGGGCGCTGCATGTTGGAGGAGCGGTCAGAAGAGGGGAGCAGGGGGGGGGGTAGGGGCGCGGTGGGAGTCAAGACGTTGCTGGAGGCGCCTCAAAGGTCCTCCCCGGGCTCTTGAAGACAAAGCGACTGGTGGGCGGGCGGGGACGGGGAAGGAGGGGGAGGGAGGGGGAGGGAGTGGGAGGGAGGGGAGGGGGTGTGTGTGGAACAGGGGAGGGAGGAAGGCATATTTGTAGGTCCTCGCCTCCCCGGGCATGTTGAGCTCGAAGCGGGTCGCAGGGCGCGCGTATCTGCAGAGGTCGTCCAGCAGCTCCTGGGAAGAAAAGCAGGCCTAACCGAGGGTAAGTATGCGACTTGAAACGTCGCAATGCTCGCAAATGTCGCACGGGTCGCACGGGTCGCCAGGCCAGCCTACCTGCACAGGTCGTCCAGCAGCTCCTGCGACGGGAACCCCGCGCGCGGGCCTGTCGCCGCCGCTGCCGTTGCCGCCATGCGACTAGGTCTTCGTCGTAACGGAACTCTTTGTGAAGAGACAGCAATTCCGCGTTTGAGAAGGAGTATGCGCAATCAACCGCGCCCCCGACGAGCAGCGCCTTGTGCGCTGGGTGCCTCGTGTGTGTGCATACGCGTTACACGAGTGGCTACGCTTGACTCGCTACGAACTTCCTTGTCCTCCTTGTTTGATACGAAAGTCCTTATTCTCTGAGAACGATAGAAGCCCGAGAACGGCTTTTTAAGCCGAGTAAAAGATATGTGAACGTCCTTATTCTCAGGACAGAGGGTCGAGAACAGCTTTACGCCCACAACAAGGTGCTACTGTATGGCTATTTCATCAAACCAAGTGCCCAGTAGAAAAGCCGCCATTGATTCTGTAAACCAGGGTGATTTCTGACATAAAATCTAAGTGAACCCAACTGGCCTTATCAGGTTGGTTACCCTCAACTCCAAGTTTGCATTCTGTTGCGACATGTTACCCGTCGTGAACACGATCGCGACCGCATCTCGAGCTGATGAATGCTTGGGACAGACGTGAATTTTCAATATTTGCGAAAGTACACGCACAACAAGTGGTAACCAAAAGTTCGGTCATAATTTCGCCCATTCTGGCGAGATATGACCAGAAATATCAAGATAGAATTCATCAAATTACCTCTTAGAATGCCAGCAGAGTTTCTAATGCGAGCCGCATTGCTACTCTTGTAAACTCCTCGTCGATTTTACTGTCGTTTGCCATTCCCCAATGTTATCATTTAGTTTCCGCGATTGCCGGTTCTCTTATTAGTTCGACAGAGAAACGAAAATTCTTAGAAAATCGGTTCTGGTTCTGAAATGCATCCTCACGTGAATATATAGCTCTTCTGAAGCTCCACCCGATGCAATTCGAGGGAAGATCGACGGCTGATAATAGCCAAAGCAATTTGGAGGAAATCAACGGACAATAGTATCGTAGCATCCCTGCGATTCCAGAAGCCGTCGTCACAGCAAGTACGAATCCTGACCATGGATCCTACCACGATTGTCGAGGCAGCCAATCCGCGGGTGCCACGTGGAAGCGTGGTGGATGAGAAGCAGAAAGTGCTGCGAACAGTGCAAGAGTACGTACGGCCGCTGGATTGTACCCGTTATAGACTGGGGCGAGTTTAATGAGATGTGACAAGGCACATTAACCCTTCCCCCGTCCCCCTTCCCGTTCGCCCCAGCGGATTCGAACATTCCTGTCCCTCTCACACTGGAATGTTCGATCCCATCTTCAGGCTTTGAGACGTCTCATCCCCCCTGCCCTCTTTCCTTCTCCTCCGCAATCCCTTCTTTCCCTTCCCTCTCCCCCCTTCCCCCTTCCACCTTCACCCTTGTCCTCCGCAGCATTCTGAACAAGCTCACACCTGAGACGTTCGATCCGCTTTTTCAGCAGCTCCTGACAACTGGCATCAACACACCTGAGATCCTCCAGGTGATTATAACAGAGCAGGCAAGTTTCATTCATTTCAGGTGAATTTAACAGACGAAGTGCATGTCTGCTCAGTAATCGCCGTTCTTAAACAAACTGTTTTGAATTATTGCTTCACAATGCATTTTTTATCCCCCCATCCCCACCCCCTCCCCCCTCCCCCATCCTTACCCCCTTCACAATTGCATTAATATCGTTCACTTTCACTAAGGCAGTAGACGAACCCACCTTCTAGAATCCAAACCATTCGCCTCTTCCCTCTTCTTTCAGCTGAATGTACACTTCACATCAACTAAACCCCCCTTCTCCCCCTCCCATCTTTCCCCCCTCCCCTCTTCCCTCGCTCCCCTCTTCCCCCGCTCCCCTCTTCCCCCGCTCCCCTCTCACCCACCTTCTCCCTCCCGTCACCTCACCCCCTCTTAATCTCCGCCCGCCCTCTCTCAGGGAGTGATTAATTTAATTTTCACCAAGGCAGTAGACGAACCCACCTTCTGCCCGATGTATGCTGCCCTTTGCGAAAAACTTTCGCGAGCGCTGCCCGAGTTTCCGCCATCCAATGGGGCAGGCAGGGGGGAGGGGGGCGCAGGGGAAGGGGGCGCAGAGGAAGGGGGCGCAGGGGAAGGGGGCGCAGGGGCAGGAGGGAACGAGCCGATCTCCTTCCGCTCTGTTCTTCTCAACACATGCCAGGAGGAGTTTGAACGCGCTGTTAAGCTGAGAATCCAGGTGGGGTGCAGTGCGGTGGGATGGGGTGGTTGAGGTGTGGTGGGGTGCGGTGGGGTGCGGTGGGGTGTGGTGGGATGGGGTGGGGTGTGGTGGCAAATGGTTGCGGAATGCAGATAGTGGCTTGAGGAAAGGAGGATTCTAAACTGCAGAAAGGAGTCACCTTTGTGTTGCTGGGCACGTGTGAGAAGAGGAGGAGGAGTTTAAACGCGCGGCTAGGCTGAGTGAGACTTTTGAGTTTTGAGACGTCCCAAAACTCTTCTTTTTTCAGAAAGGAGTCACCTGTGTTGTGTGTTGCTGGGCATGTGTGAGAAGAGAAGGAGGAGTTTAAACGCGCGGCTAGGCTGAGTGAGACTGCAGGTAATCACCTCAGGCTGAGTGAGACTGCAGGTAATCACCTCAGGCTGAGTGAGACTGCAGGTAATCACCTCAGGCTGAGTGAGACTGCAGGTAATCACCTCAGGCTGAGTGAGACTGCAGGTAATCACCTCAGGCTGAGTGAGACTGCAGGTAATCACCTCAGGCTGAGTGAGACTGCAGGTAATCACCTCAGGCTGAGTGAGACTGCAGGTAATCACCTCAGGCTGAGTGAGACTGCAGGTAATCACCTCAGGCTGAGTGAGACTGCAGGTAATCACCTCAGGCTCAGTGAGAGAAGGGGGAGGTAATTACCTCATCTCTCCCTCCCCCTCCCCCCTCCCCCCTCCCCCTCGGCCTTGCCAGCTGGCGGCCTTGCTGGAAGGAAGCACAGCAGGGGACGAGGGAGGAGAGCAAAGAAGGACAGGGATTCCAATACCTTTCCTCCTCCGAGCCTGCTGCTCTCTCTCTCTCTTCCTCGTTTTGCCCCGTGGCAGGCTGGCGAGCTGCTGGAATCATTGCAGGAAGGAAGCACGAAAGGAGACGAGGGAGGAGAGGAGGAGGGGGGAGAGGAGAGGGGAGAGGAGGAGGGGGGGGGAGGAGGAGGGGGGAGAGGAGAGGGGAGAGGAGGAGGGGGGGGAGGAGGAGGAGGGGGGAAAAGTTGAGGAGAGAGAGCGGGAAGGGGGAGGAGGGGAGGAGGGAGGAGAGGAGAGGGGAGAGGAGGAGGGGGGGGGAAGTTGACGGGAGAGAACGGGAGGGGGGAGAAGGGGGAGGAGTAGAGGAGAGGGGAGAAGGGGAGGGAGAAGGGAAAGGAGCAAAAAAGAGGGGAAGGATAAGGGGAGGGAGAAAGAGAAAGGGAAAGGGAGAGAATTGCACAAAGGAAGTGCAAGGTTCCTTGCATGTAGAGAGAGGAGAAGGGGGCGAAGATGAGGGAACGGGGGAGGGGGATGAGGAGGGTGGGATAGAGGGGGAGAAAGGTCCAAACGAGGATGATGACAGGGAGAAGAGGGAGGGGGAGCAAGAAAGGGAGAAGGGGAGAGAGGAGGAAAAAGGGACAAGAGAGGAGGAGAAGGAGCAGCGCAGGGCCAAGGCACGGACAGTGGGCACCATTCGGCTGATTGGAGAGTTGTTCCTTCAGAGAATGATTCCCGAGCCGGTGGTTCACGCATGTGTGCAGGTGAGGTGGATGCTTGTATGCGAGTGGTTTGATGATGCTTGTATGCAGGTGAGTGGTTTGATGAAGCATCAATCTGTGCAGGTGACGCTTCAGAATCAGATTGGCATCATTCGATTGATTCGAGAGCTGTTTCTTCAGAGAATGATTCATAAACCAGTGCTTCATGCTTGTGTGCAGGGGAGTGGTTCGGTTCTATGAGCGCTGTTGTGCAGGTGAGTGATTGCATGTCTGTATGCAGGTGAGTGATTGCATGTCTGTATGCAGGTGAGTGATTGCATGTCTGTATGCAGGTGAGTGATTGCATGTCTGTATGCAGGTGAGTGATTGCATGTCTGTATGCAGGTGAATGATTGCATGTCTGTATGCAGGTGAGTGATTGCATGTCTGTGTGCAGGTGAGTGATTGCATGTCTGTATGCAGGTGAGTGATTGCATGTCTGTATGCAGGTGAGTGATTGCATGTCTGTATGCAGGTGAGTGATTGCATGTCTGTATGCAGGTGAGTGATTGCATGTCTGTATGCAGGTGAGTGATTGCATGTCTGTATGCAGGTGAGTGATTGCATGTCTGTATGCAGGTGAGTGATTGCATGTCTGTATGCAGGTGAGTGATTGCATGTCTGTATGCAGGTGAGTGATTGCATGTCTGTATGCAGGTGAGTGATTGCATGTCTGTATGCAGGTGAGTGATTGCATGTCTGTATGCAGGTGAGTGATTGCATGTCTGTATGCAGGTGAGTGATTGCATGTCTGTATGCAGGTGAGTGATTGCATGTCTGTGTGCAGGTGAGTGATTGCATGTCTGTATGCAGGTGAGTGATTGCATGTCTGTATGCAGGTGAGTGATTGCATGTCTGTATGCAGGTGAGTGATTGCATGTCTGTATGCAGGTGAGTGATTGCATGTCTGTATGCAGGTGAGTGATTGCATGTCTGTATGCAGGTGAGTGATTGCATGTCTGTATGCAGGTGAGTGATTGCATGTCTGTGTGCAGGTGAGTGATTGCATGTCTGTATGCAGGTGAGTGATTGCATGTCTGTATGCAGGTGAGTGATTGCATGTCTGTATGCAGGTGAGTGATTGCATGTCTGTATGCAGGTGAGTGATTGCATGGCTGTGTGCAGGTGAGTGATTGCATGTCTGTATGCAGGTGAGTGATTGCATGTCTGTATGCAGGTGAGTGATTGCATGTCTGTATGCAGGTGAGTGATTGCATGTCTGTATGCAGGTGAGTGATTGCATGTCTGTATGCAGGTGAGTGATTGCATGTCTGTATGCAGGTGAGTGATTGCATGTCTGTATGCAGGTGAGTGATTGCATGTCTGTATGCAGGTGAGTGATTGCATGTCTGTATGCAGGTGAGTGATTGCATGTCTGTATGCAGGTGAGTGATTGCATGTCTGTATGCAGGTGAGTGATTGCATGTCTGTATGCAGGTGAGTGATTGCATGTCTGTATGCAGGTGAGTGATTGCATGTCTGTATGCAGGTGAGTGATTGCATGTCTGTGTGCAGGTGAGTGATTGCATGTCTGTATGCAGGTGAGTGATTGCATGTCTGTATGCAGGTGAGTGATTGCATGTCTGTATGCAGGTGAGTGATTGCATGTCTGTATGCAGGTGAGTGATTGCATGTCTGTATGCAGGTGAGTGATTGCATGTCTGTGTGCAGGTGAGTGATTGCATGTCTGTATGCAGGTGAGTGATTGCATGTCTGTATGCAGGTGAGTGATTGCATGTCTGTGTGCAGGTGAGTGATTGCATGTCTGTATGCAGGTGAGTGATTGCATGTCTGTATGCAGGTGAGTGATTGCATGTCTGTATGCAGGTGAGTGATTGCATGTCTGTATGCAGGTGAGTGATTGCATGTCTGTATGCAGGTGAGTGATTGCATGTCTGTATGCAGGTGAGTGATTGCATGTCTGTATGCAGGTGAGTGATTGCATGTCTGTATGCAGGTGAGTGATTGCATGTCTGTATGCAGGTGAGTGATTGCATGTCTGTATGCAGGTGAGTGATTGCATGTCTGTATGCAGGTGAGTGATTGCATGTCTGTATGCAGGTGAGTGATTGCATGTCTGTATGCAGGTGAGTGATTGCATGTCTGTATGCAGGTGAGTGATTGCATGTCTGTGTGCAGGTGAGTGATTGCATGTCTGTATGCAGGTGAGTGATTGCATGTCTGTATGCAGGTGAGTGATTGCATGTCTGTATGCAGGTGAGTGATTGCATGTCTGTATGCAGGTGAGTGATTGCATGCCTGTATGCAGGTGAGTGATTGCATGTCTGTATGCAGGTGAGTGATTGCATGTCTGTATGCAGGTGAGTGATTGCATGTCTGTATGCAGGTGAGTGATTGCATGTCTGTATGCAGGTGAGTGATTGCATGTCTGTATGCAGGTGAGTGATTGCATGTCTGTATGCAGGTGAGTGATTGCATGTCTGTATGCAGGTGAGTGATTGCATGTCTGTATGCAGGTGAGTGATTGCATGCCTGTATGCAGGTGAGTGATTGCATGTCTGTATGCAGGTGAGTGATTGCATGTCTGTATGCAGGTGAGTGATTGCATGTCTGTATGCAGGTGAGTGATTGCATGTCTGTGTGCAGGTGAGTGATTGCATGTCTGTATGCAGGTGAGTGATTGCATGTCTGTATGCAGGTGAGTGATTGCATGTCTGTATGCAGGTGAGTGATTGCATGTCTATATGCAGGTGAGTGATTGCATGTCTGTATGCAGGTGAGTGATTGCATGTCTGTATGCAGGTGAGTGATTGCATGTCTGTATGCAGGTGATGGATGCATGTGTGCAGGTGATGGATGCATGTGTGCAGGTGATGGATGCATGTGTGCAGGTGTGTGAATGGTTCCAAAAAGGGTGCGAGCGATCCTTCCCTCGCAAAAGGGTGCGAGCGATCCTTCCCTCGCAAAAGGGTCCGAGCGATCCTTCCCTCGCAGCATCCCCCCTCCCTCTCACGTAGAAGCTGTGAATGTGCTGCTCGCCATAACAGAAAGGGTTTATTGACAGTGAAAAACGTCGTTTTCATGCTAGCCCCCTTCCCTTTCCGTACGTCCCTTGCTTTCCTCCCTTACCTCCCTCCTCCCCCGTATTCCCGATTTCCAGGAACTGTTGGGTAGCCAGTGTTTTTTGAGAATTCTCAAAAAGCACTCGCTGCATCTGTCCTACTCCTTCTCATGTGGAAGCAGTGTGTGTGTATGTTGCTCATGATTGCTGGGGGTGCGATGGGGAGGAGTGGGGGAGTGCCGCTACTGCTGGAATTTTAACCCCCTCGTTCAACCCCCTTCCACCTATTGCTTCTCTCCCATACACCCCTCGCTTCCCTCCCTCCTCCAGAACCTTTTGGGCGATCCTCCGTCCATCCCCCCTCCCTCCCACGTAGAAGCAGGGTGCGTGTTGCTCATGATAGCAGGGAGGGCGATGGAGAGGAGTGGGAGAGCGCCGCTGCTGCTCGAAGGGTATTTTAAGCGTGCGAAGTACTTGGCTAAGTGCCAGGGAACTGAGAAGGATCAGCTGGTAAATGATTCGAAGAACGCACTTAGCTGGTTGTGTTTGCAGCAAAAGCATCAAGAGCAGCAGAAACAGCAGCAGTACCAGCTCGCACCAGCCAGCAGCACCAGCTTGCACCAGCCAGCCCGCAAGCCCGAGCAGGCCGCGCTCCAGCTTGCGCCAGCCCGCGTGCCGCTCACACCTGCCGCCCGCTGCCCGCGCCAGCTCGCCCTGCCGTGCCAGCCTGCGGCGCCCTGCTGTGCTGAGCCCGAAAAGCTGTCGGTCTCCTCCCCATGTGGTCGTTTCCTCCCACCTGCTGCAGCTGCGCCCCTGCTTCCTGCAGCTATGGCGACTGAGTCAGTCTTGCGTTTCGATGCGGAGGGTCGTGCGATTGACTTCGCTTCGTGGCTGCTGGAACTCAAGCTCTACCTGCGGAGCCAGCTTCAGCAGGAGATCTCCCTGTACGATCACGCTTCGGGTGAGCTCCCAGCCCCGCCGCGTCCTTTTGGTCTTGCTGCTGACGCCACGCCAGCGCAGAAGGAGGAGTACCGCGAGGCTCGACTAGAGCGCGCGCAGTGGGAGGCGCGCGACGCCGCTGCGCGCCTTGCTATTGGTCGCCACCTCCCGCAGGACGAGCGGAAACACTTTTGCCATGTGGAGACAGCAAAGGAGTGCTTTGATGCTGTTATCGCTCGCTACTCCACTCCCTCCTCTGCCTCTTTGGGCCGCCTCTTTCTGCCTTTCCTCTTTCCAGATCTCTCTGCGTTCTCCACCGTTGCTGATCTCGTTACCCACCTGCGCTCGCTTGACGCTAGCTACCGTGCAGCTTGCACTACTGAGGTTCTTGCTGTGCACCCGCCCCCCATGTATATCACCCTGTACCTCCTCGCGACCCGCCTTCCTGACCGCTTCGCACCTGCTCGCGACGCTTTCCTCGCAAAACACCCAATGAACCTCACTATCGATTTCTTTGAGAAGCGTCTCACTAAGATCGAGACCCGCTTACTCGCCATAGCCTCCTCCTCTAGTACAGTGCTTCCCCCCATGTTTGAGGGATGCGCCCCATCCTTCCTCGCCGCCGCCTCTGCGTCGGCTGCTGTTGCTGAGCCTGCTACCCCGACAGAGGTTGCAACAGTTGTTGCCTCTGGTGAGCAGCGACGTTGCAAGGGTGGTCGGAGGCGTGGAGGGGGTGGAGGGGGTGGAGGGGGTGGAGGAGGTGGAGGCAGTGGAAGTGCTGGTACGTCTGGGGGAGAAGATGCTGGAGGAGGTCATGAGTCTGGTGGTACGGGCGGAAGAGGTGCTGGTCCTAGGGGTGTGGCGGTGACGCAGCAGCAGCAGCAGCAGCAGATCGAGCATTGGGCCTCTCTGCAACAGTGGAGACCTAGTGGTTCGGGGAGCGTCGGCTGCGGTGGTAGCCCTGGAAACTGGGTGGTGCATCGTCGGGACGTTGGGCCCTGTCAGTACCGACTTCTGACCGGTCCGGGTGCTGGCACCGTCTGCGGGCGACATGATCATTCCGCTATGCGCTGCTTCCGCCGCCTCGACGACCTTTATCGCTTTCGTTTTTTGTCTCAGGTGGTCACCCCGGACTGGCTTGCGCTGCTGCAGCGTGGTTTGCCTTTGTTTAGTATGGACATGTCTGATATTTTTTCTGTTCTGTATGCCGTTGACCATAGTGCTGCTGGATCTTTTTATTCGTGTGTACTTAGACTAGGATCTTTAGCTGTCTCTAGTGTCAAATCTTCTGGCACAGTTGCGTCCACTACTAACGCGTCGCTCTCTTTGACGCTCGACTCCAACACTTCTCAGCGTTTCTTTCGCGACCACGCCCGCCGCTTGTCACTTTTAGCTCATGTCGCTGTCCCTCTGGAGGGAGGGGGGGGAGGGAGGGAGGGAGGGGAGGGAGGGAGGGAGGGAGGGGAGGGAGGGAGGGAGGGGAGGGAGGGAGGGGAGGGAGGGAGGGAGGGGAGGGAAGGAGGGAGGGAGGGGAGGGAGGGAGGGAGGAAGGGAGGGAGTCCAGATTCAGAAGCTCCTGCGAAGGGAGACCGGGTTTGATTTTCCTAAACCAGGGAATTTTCCAGAAGAGAATTGTCAAAGAGAATGCCAACTGAAGGTTTAGAAGGAGTGAGCTTTGCAACATCAATTGCTCCCGATTTGCGAAAGATGAAATATACCTGCCGGCCCAGAGGATAATAACTCCCCCCTAATTTTAGCCGCGGCGAATTCCACGACAGGTTGCGCGAAGTTTGTGGGGTAACCACTAGACAATTGCCTGTCGCGTGCATCCCAAAGAAATAAGCCCCGAATGGTGTAAAATTGCAATTAGCTCTTGCAGTTCCAGCAGATATTCCCGTGAACCGCGTTCCCTCGTGAACACTCCACTTTGTCGCTTGCGTCTGTTCCCCTGTGCCACGATTCGCTTCAAGCGATCGTTTGTTCTCTGATTGAGTTCGGCAGTGAAACGAGGAAGGAGAATCGATGCAAGTTCGACGGCTGATAAACCGGCAAGGCCATTCGGAGGAAATCGACGGGCGATAGGCGTCGTTTGTGTCCCTGCGATTCTAGAAGTCGTCGATTCGCAGCAAGGACAGATCCTGGCCATGGATCCTACCACGATTGTCAAGGCAGCCAATCCGTGGGTGCCACGTGGACGCGTGGTGGATGAAAAGCAGAAAGTGCTGCGAACCGTACAAGGGTACGTACGGCCGTTAAATTGTACCCGTTATAGGCTGGTGCGAACAATGGGCATCAACCCGTCCCCCTTGCCCGATTCTCACTTCCCCTCCCCCCCTGCACTCACTCCTTCCCCTCCCCCCCTGCACCCACTCCTTCCCTTCCCCCCTTGCACTCACTCCTTCCCCCTCGTTTCCCTCTGCAGCATTCGCAAAAAGCTCACGCCTGAGATGTTCCATCCGCTTTTTCAGAAGCGCCACCCATCCCCGCGTCGCCTTACCCCCCTTTCCCTGCCCCTCTTCGCCCGTCACCCCCTTCCCCCTTCCCCCTTCCCCAAGGCAGCATTCTGAACAAGCTTACACCTGAGATGAGATGCGATCCACGACCCGCCTTTCCAACAGTTCCTGATTTGGGAATCACTTTTGAGAATTCTCAAAAGCGTTTTAGTCGACTCAAGACCCCCTCCCCTTTCCCCCTCCCCTTTCCCCCTCCCCTTTCCCCCTCCCCTTTCCCCTCCCCTTTCCCCCTCCCCTTTCCCCTCCCCTTTCCCCCTCCCCTTTCCCCTCCCCTTTCCCCCTCCCCTTTCCCCCTCCCCTTTCCCCCTCCCCTTTCCCCCTCCCCTTTCCCCCTCCCCTTTCCCCCTCCCCTTTCCCCCTCCCCTTTCCCCCTCCCCTTTCCCCCTCCCCTTTCCCCCTCCCCTTTCCCCCTCCCCTTTCCCCCTCCCCTTTCCCCCTCCCCTTTCCCCCTCCCCTTTCCCCCTCCCCTTTCCCCCTCCCCTTTCCCCCTCCCCTTTCCCCCTCCCCTCCCCCCACCCCCACGCCCTCTTTCTCCACTTCCCTTTCTCTCCGCAGCATTCTGAACAAGCTCACACCTGAGATGCTCCATCCACTCTTCCAGCAGCTCTTGACCGTGTTTAATTCAACTCAGCCCCCCTCTTTCACCCCTCCCCCCCCACCTCTTCCCTCCACCTCCCTAACCCCCTTCCCTTACCCCCACCTCCCTTCTCCGCTCTTTCCCCCTTTTCCTTCAACTGTCTCTCTGCAGCATTCTCAACAAGCTCACACCTGAGATGTTCGAACCACTCTTCCAGCAACTCCTGACAGCTGGCATCAACACACCTGAGATCCTCCAGGTGAATTCAACAGAGCATGCATGTTTCGTTTCATTTCAGGTGAATTCAACGGAGGAAGTTCTTGTCTCCACATCATCTGTTTTTCGTGCTTCCAGCCATATGATTAGGCGAGCAGCAGTCTAAAAATGCATTTTGAGACGTCTCAAAACACTCCTTCTTTCACGTGGATCCAGCCATATGATTAGGCGAGCAGCAGTCTAAAAATGCACGCTCGCCTAATCACATGTCTCCACATCATCTGTTTTTCGTGCTTGTTTCCTCGATACAAGCAAACCTCACTTAAACTTCTGGGCCATTCCCCTCTCGTTCTCCCTATTTTGTGGAATGTTCACATGAAACACCCCACCCCCCCCCCTGCTTCCTCTCTGTTTGAGTGTATAATTCACGAAATGCTGACCCCCCCTCCTCTCCCCTCCCTGCTCTCCACAACCCCCTTCCCCCTCTCCCCCCTCACTCAGGAGGTGATCTCTCTCATTTTCACCAAGGCAGTAGACGAGCCCACCTTCTGCCCCATGTATGCTGCCCTCTGCGAAAAACTTTCACGAGCGCTGCCCGAGTTTCCGCCGTCCAATGGGGCAGGGGGAGAGGAACGGGAGCCGATTTCATTTCGTCGTGTGCTGCTGGGCACGTGTCAGGAGGAGTTTGAACGCGCTGCTAAGCAGAGACTGCAGGTGGGTGTGGTGCGGTGCACAGGGATATGGTGCGGTGGGGTGGGGTAAGGTGGGGAAGGATGCGGTGGGGTGGGTAAGGTGGGGTAGGGTGCGGTGGGGTGCGGTGGGGCACGGTGGCAAGTGGTTGGGGAATGCGGGTAATGGCTCGAGGAACCTGTGCTGCTGGGCACGTGTCAGGAGGAGTTTGAACGCGTTGCTAAGCTGAGGCTTCAGGTGGGGTGCGGTGCGGTGGGGTATGGTGCGGTGGGATCTGGTCAGGTGGGGTAGGGTGCGGCGGTGAAAACACGTGTGTTGGAAAACATGTGAAAGGGATGACATACAAGGTTAAACATACCATAGTCTGTTTGTCCTCCTCTGCTCTGCGCCCTCTTCTCTCTCTCTCTCTTCCTCGTCTTGTCCTGTGGCAGGCTGGCGAGTTGCTGGAATCACTGCAGGAAGGAAGCACGGAGGGGGACGAGGGAGGAGAGGAGGGAGGAGAGGAAGGAGGGGAATATGAGGGGGGAGAGGAGGAGAGGGGAGAAGGGGAAGGGGGAGAAAGGGAGGGTGAAGAAGGGGAAGGAGTAGATGAGGAGAGGGAAGGGGAGGTAGAAGGGGAAGTAGCAAAGACAAGAAGGAGAAGGAGAAGGAGACGAAAGGGAAAGGGAGAGAGGGGAGATGCGGTGGGAGAAGGGGAGGGAGATGAAGAGGGTCGGGGAGAGGGGGAGAAAGATACAAACGAGGATGATGAAAGGGAGAAGAGGGAGAGGGAGCGAGAGAGGGAGAAGGGGAGAGAGGAGGAGAAGGAGCAGCGGAAAGCCAAGGCTCGGACACTGGGAAACATTCGGCTGATTGGGGAGCTGTTTCTTCACAGACTGATTCCCGAGAAGGTGGTGCACGCGTGTGTGCAGGTAAGGTGGATGGGTGTGTGCAGGTGGGTGGTTTGACTCTTTATAAGAGCCGTGCGTGTGCTGCTCACTGTAACAATAGATTGTTACCTTCAGGGGGTAGCCTCATGCGCTAGGAAATCACTGTAACAACAATAGGTTTTTACCTTCAGGGGGGCGCGACGCGTGCTTTTCGCTCATCTCCCCCCTCCCCTCACACACACCCGTCGCACCCCTCCACCGCTCTTCCCCCTTCCGACCGCCAGGACCTTTTGGGCGCTCCTTCATCCGTCCCCCCGCCCTCCCACGTGGAAGCAGTGTGTGTGCTGCTCACGATAACAGGGGGGGCGATGGAGAGGAGTGGAAAATTCAAGCTGCTGCTGGAGGGGTATATGAGGCACGTGAAATACTTGGCTAAGTACAAAGGGAGTGAAAGGGATCAGCTAGTAAATGCTTCACGGAACGCACTTAGCCGGTTGTACCTGCAGCAAAATTCCAGGGAGCACCAGCAGCAGCATCAGCACCAGCAGCAGCATCAGCACCAGCAGCAGCATCAGCACCAGCAGCAGCAGCAGCCGCAGCAGCAACAGCAGTTTCCTCTTTCCCCTCCTCCGCTCACTCCCTCCCTGCCGCACACCCTCCCTCCTCCTCTCTCCTCCCGCCTTCGCTTCATGTGCCAAGAACTTCTTGCTCTTCGGAGGAACGGGTGGGTGCCTCGGAAGGAAGAGGTGACTGCCAAACCTATCGGACAGGTTTGGGCCGAAGCGGAGGCAGAGCTAGGGTTGGTGGGTGGGGGAGGAGGGAGGGGAGGAGGGAGAGGAGGGAGGGGGAAGGGAAAGAAAAAGGCAGGAGGGAGAGGAGGGGTAGGGATGGGGGGGATGGGAATGCATGGAGGTGTGGGGATGGGAGGTGGGGTGGCAATGGGAGGTGTGGGAATGGGAGGGATGGGAATGGGAGGGGTGGGGATGGGAGGGATGGGGTGGCTTGGAGGAGTGGGGATAGCAGGAAGCACAGGGGTGTATGCCACACCGCCACCGCCAGCACCAGTAGTGCCTTCCCCAGTTGTACCATCCCCTGTTATACCATCCCCACAACCAGCAGCACCCATAGCAGCAGCAGCAGGAGTAGCAGGCATGGACAGGGAAACCCAGCTCGCAATAACCATCCTCAAATCTCTCATCCAAGGACTTAGCACACTGCAAACCAGCACAGTGCAAACCAGCATCCCTGCACCACAAGGGCCCAACCCTGTGCCACACGGATCAACACAAGGTTCAAACCCACCAGCCATGGCAGACGCTTCTCTCCTGCAGCAGTTCGGGCCGACTCTCAGCAGCAGCAAGCCGGAGGTAGCGCGTGTGATCTATGCAGGGGTGGTGACAGCGCAGCAGGCTCTGGGGTCCCATCCCCCTAGGGACTATGCTGCTCGGTTTGTGCTGCAGATGATGCGGCATGGGGCCGCTGCTGCTTATGTTGCTGCCGAAGCTGATTCTGCTGAAGCTCCTGCTCCTGCTGCTGCTGGTGCTGCTGCTGCCTCTGCGAAAGCCCCTGCTGCTAGTGCATCTCCTGCCATCCAGTCCTCTTCAGGATCCAACGGCTGCAGTTCGCCGGCGCAACCAGCCAGCCAATCGCAGCAGATGCTCGTACCCATCGGCCAATCAGCGCGTGCCGTTCTCGAGTCAGTTGCTTTGCTGCTCGACAGCCTGGCGACGCGGAAAGCTCTGCCCGACGGATCGCTGACAAGTGGCGCGTTGTCATTCGCTCGGCTGATTGGGAGAGGCAGCACCAGTCACAGGAGTGAGCTTGTAGCAAACAGTACAGTCATTGTTGCGCGTTCCAGAAGTGTAGATGCTACACCACCGAAAGCAGCTGCAGAAACATCAGGAATGTGGAATTCCCAGGTGTTGGGGGAGTGGCTGGGGCGTTTCGTGGGGCAGGGTCAGATGGGGTTCGGAGTGGTTCATGAGGCGTGCGAAAGGGTTGTGTGCGGTTCCTACAGGCGTGTGCTTCTAATAGCTGCGATGGTGGGAGTCAGAGCATCAGTCGGGCGAAAGTTTATGAGAATGCTGCAAGAAGCCGGGGCAAAGGGAGTTCCTAAGATGGGGGTTGGTCCTGGGGAGACTGAAACGGAAGTTCTTCTAGTGCTGAAGAAAGAGGTCAATCGGTTAGCCCTCCCACATCAGGTGCTCACTCTCTAATATACACCAATCAATGCCATTTCTTGATTATATCTTGTTTTGTGTACCGTACCTTGGTTTCCACTTTTATTGGTGTTGTGATTTTGGTACTTGCATTTGGTACTACGGTATCAATGCAGTGCTCTTGTTATCAGTTGTAAAAGGAAGAGAGCAAGGAAGTCAATAACGAAGTGGTTTCAATTAATGTTCTGGCACGGACTGAACTGGTCTTACGTGAATTCTCGGTGGTGCAGTTTGTTTCGATAAAGAGCCCAGTACAACTACACTCTTGCTTGTCCTCCTGACAATCAGCTCAGCAGTGCACATGTTCTATACACTGTACAAGCCGCTTCGCGCCGTAACCGTGACGCTTCTCCTTCTCTTGCTTGCATGCCTCGTCGAAAGTAGTAAGTTTCCATTTCTTTAATACTTTCGACCGTGAATCGAGGGATCTTACCATCCATCGTTTATTTCCTAGGCGGGTTTGAACATCTCTGCGATTTTAAAACCTGTAGATTCGTAGCAAGGCCAGATCCTGACCATGGATCCGACCACCGTCAATCCATGGGTGCCACGTTGTAACAGGCCGGGATTCGGCATGAGAAATGCATGGGAATCTCGGAGTGGGAGAGAACTAGCTAGCTCCGAACAACGCCAGTTGGTAGCCTCGAGTATTCCCGTGTATCCCTGTCAGGAAGAATAGTACATGGCAGGGCATGGCATCGAGGCGTCATGCCAAGATGCCATGTAAAAGAGTAGCGACGCGGGTTTCCTTCCGAGTCGCTCTCCTCCTTCCTAGCATACTTTCCTTCTCTATATCTTGTTTTTATCATACTGTAATCCTCTTAATACTAAAATCCTATCATCTTCTTGACTCTCTCCTATCATCTCGCTTCCACGTTTCTGGGCCTGTGCGTCTCTCACCTAGTTCTTCCGCCGCGTTTCTATCTTCTTGCTCGCGCCTAGCTTGGCTGCGCGCCGTAAACGTGACGCTTCTCCTTCTGTTGCTTGCATTCCTCGTGTTACGTGTTCCATTTCGACCTTCGATGTTTATTTTGTTGGCGGAGCTCTAGCACCTTTGCGATTCTATAACCTGTGGATTCGTAGCAAGGACAAATCCTGACCATGGATCCGACCACTATCGTCAATCCGTGTGTGCCATCTGAACGCGTGTTGGATGAGAAGGAGAAAGTGCTGCGAACCGTGAAAGGGTGCGTTTGACCGCTGGATTGGATTGTACTCGTTTAGGACGGGTCACCGTTTGAAGTGTAGCCATGTGAGTAACGGCACTATGATAACCGGCCTGGCTGGAAGAGGTGGTTACTCAGGTGTTAATTCACCTCTTCCAGATACACACTCTCGCCCCCCAAACAAGCACACTTGTAACAACTCTTCGCCACTGCAGCATTGACAACAAACTCACACCCGAGTTACCTCTCCTTTCCCTCCTCCCTCCTCCCCCTCCCCCCCTTCCCCGCGCCCACCCCACCTTCTCCCCGCACACTCAACTCTTCTCCACCGCAGCATTCTGAACAAGCTCACACCAAAGAAGTTCGAACCGCTCTTCCAGCAGCTCCTGACAGCTGGCATCAACACACCTGAGATCCTCCAGGTGATTTCAACAGAAAAAACCGTGGTCAATCTGTTTCGAGCAAGCCACACTGCGTTCCCCATCATATCCTCCTATCTTCCCTAGTTAGTTATTGCTTGAATTTTACATTGTTTGAATTTGTTCCCCACCACCCCCCACACTCCGTCCCCCCTCCCTCTCCGCCGCCCTTGTTTCCCTGCTCTTCCAGCCCCCGCTTCCCGCTCCCTCCTCCTCAATTCTGTTACCCTTGCCACTCAAACCCCGTCTGCACTGAATCTCCTCAAAGCAATTCGATCTCCTTCCACTGCATGGCAATTCGATCTCCTTCCACTGCATGGCTCTTTTTACCCCAAGAGATGGGAGCGACCTCAAGGTTTCCTTTACCTCTCACCTTCCCCTCTCTCTTCCCCCCCCCCCCCCCCCCCCCTCCTCCTCCCCCTCTCCCCCTCTTCACTCAAGGAGGTGATCTCACTCATTTTCACCAAGGCGGCAGATGAGCCCACGCTCTGCTCAATGTACGCTGCCCTCTGTGGAAAACTTTCGCGAGCTCTGCCCGAGTTTCCGCCGTTCAAAAAAGCAGGGGGTTCAGGGGCGGGGGATGTGCCGATCTCTTTCCGTCGCGTGCTGCTCAACGTGTGCCAGTCGGAGTTTTATGACGCTGCTAGGCACAGAAAGCAGGTGCGATGTGGTGCGGTGGGGTGGGATGGGATTGGGTGGGGTGGGATGGGATTGGGTGGGGTGGGGTGGGGTGGGATGGGATTGATGGTTTTTTTAATCGCAACAAGCCAGGGGCCTTCTAAATTAAGAACATGCTGACTGATCTGTCCTCCTACTCCTCCTCTTCGTCCCCCTTTCCCCCCCTCCTTCTTTCCCCCCCTCCCTCTTTCCCCCCCTCCCTCTTTCCCCCCCTCCCTCTTTCCCCCCCTCCCTCTTTCCCCCCCTCCCTCTTTTCCCCCCTCCCTCTTTCCCCCCCTCCCTCTTTCCCCCCCTCCCTCTTTCCCCCCCTCCCTCTTTTCCCCCCTCCCTCTTTCCCCCCCTCCCCCTTCCCCCCCTCCCCCTTTCCCCCCCTCCCTCTTTCCCCCCCTCCCTCTTTCCCCCCCTCCCCCTTCCCCCCCTCCCCCTTTCCCCCCCTCCCTCTTTCCCCCCCTAAAGTAAGAACAGGCTGGCGAGCTGCCACAAAAAACTTGTCCTGTCCTCTTCCCCCCTTCCTCCCCCTTTCCCCCCCTCCCTCTTTCCCCCGTGCCAAGGAGCAGCAGCACAGGGCCAAGGCGAGGACGTTGGGCATTGTACGGCTGATTGGGGAGCTGTGTCTGCTGGGGATCATTACAGTGCGCATCATTCTTGAATGCATGCGGGTAAGTGCGGTTTTCTTAGATGCTTCAGATGTGCTTTGAGGCGACTGCAAATGCAGCCGGGAAATATACACCTGATTGTGGAAAACAGAGGGTGGATTCACAGAGGGTGGTTCATGAATGTGTGCGGGTGAGTGGAGTTTTGAGACGTCTCAGCTGCCCCCTCCCTCACATCCCCCTCCCTCACATCCCCCTCCCTCACATCCCCCTCCCTCACATCCCCCTCCCTCACAGCCTCCTCCCTCACATCCCCCTCCCTCACATCCCCCTCCCTCACATCCCCCTCCCTCACATCCCCCTCCCTCACATCCCCCTCCCTCACAGCCTCCTCCCTCACATCCCCCTCCCTCACATCCCCCTCCCTCACAGCCTCCTCCCTCACATCCCCCTCCCTCACATCCCCCTCCCTCACATCCCCCTCCCTCACATCCCCCTCCCTCACATCCCCCTCCCTCACATCCCCCTCCCTCACATCCCCCTCCCTCACATCCCCCTCCCTCACATCCCCCTCCCTCACATCCCCCTCCCTCACATCCGCTTGCTTACACCCCTTCCCCTGCTTCCCGCTCCCTCACACCTCTCCTTCAGGACCTCTCCTTCAGGACCTCTTGGGCGATCCTGCATAGGTCCCCCTTTCCCGTGCACCACCCGTTCCCCTCCCTTAGTTCCCTTCTCCCCGTTGCCTCCCTCCTCCAGGTTCTCTTGGGGGAGCCAAAATCCATCCCCCCTCCCTCCCACGTGGAAGCAGCGTGTGTGCTGCTCACGATAACAGGGAAGGTGTTGGAGAGCAGCGAGACACCCCCATTGAGGCTGGAGGGATATCTTAGGCATGTGGAATACTTAGCTAAGTACCAGGGGACTGAGCAGAATCAGCTGGTAATTTTGTTCAAGAGCACACCCAGCCGATTGCACCAGGAGGGGGAGCAGCAGCAGCAACGTTTTCCTATCCCACCACCTTCACTGCCGCAAACCCGTCCTCCTCCCCTCTCTTCTCGCCTTCGGTCCATGTGCCGAGATCTGCTTGAGCTTCGGAGAAACGGGTGGGTGCCTCGGAAGAAAGAGGTAGAATTGGCGGGAGTGGGAGGAGGGCGGGGGGGAGGGAGGGGAGGAGGGAGGGGAGGAAGGGGAGAAGGAGGGAGGGGAGGGAGGGAAGGAGGGAGGGGAGGGAGGGAAGGAGGGAGGGGAGGGAGTGGGAAGGGGAAGAAGAAGGCAGGAGAGAGAAGAGATGTAGGGATGGGAATGCAGTGAGGAATGTGGATGGGACGTGTCTGAATGTAGGCTGGGAGTGATGGGGTTAGGACGGATGGGAATGGGACGAATGGGGATGGGGGATGGGATGTCATGGTGGGGTGGTTAAAGGTGGAAAGGTGGGACAAGGAGTAGCAATTCGGTCAGGAGGGGCAAGGACCGGATGAGGAAGGTTGTGACCAGGCTAGCTCATCTACACTTGCAGGGAGAAAAATCCTAAATCCTAACCCTAGAGAGGGATGGAAGACTGAAAAGGTAGTTGTTTTAGGGGTGTAGATGAGCTAACCCTCCTACGTTAGGTGCATATGATATGCATGAACCAACACCTTTCAGTGATGTCATATGATATTGCTATTAGGGTATAGTGCTGTGTAGACTGCAAACTTGTACATATGGTACAGGACACCTGGTTCCTGAAATAAGTACTAATACCTGTTCTTTCATTGTTTCATTCTGAACGGCATTAAAACCGAAATATAAAATAGTGAAGGCGGATCCAACTTGAAATCGTGCTCGGAAGAAGCAAAACTGGAACGACGATGGGCTGTGTAAAACACTGTTCCGGGCATCGCCCTTCCACAGAGTGAACACACGTGATTCGTTCCCGCCAAAAAAAAAAAAAAAATCAGATCGTGCTCGCGCGTTCGCATTTTCTGCATGCGACATTTGCACGACAGTTGTTTGTCGTGCGTTTTGATGGTTGGACCCGACTTCGACTTTCAAGCTGGGCCTGGGTTCCACATATGCTTACTTCAACTCCATTCACGTAGCTTGCCTAACTCACGGAGCTTGCCTAGCATAGAATAGCCAGAGACGAGGGATTAGGCTGATGCGGCATAGAAATGAAATTATCATTAGATTGTTTGTGATGCTTCGTCGCCGTTGCTGCGTAGTGATATTTTCCTCGCGATCACAGAGAACCCCATTCCCGTCGCCATTCCTCTCACCCGTCTCATCGCCCACTATGCTATCCACGAGTTCGCCAAATCGCCCACCTGTCTCCCTTTCCGTCGCGCGTCACGTCACCATCTCGTCGCCCGTCTCGTCGCCCTCTTCGTCGCCCTCTCTCCCCTCCTCTCCTCCCGTCGGCCTCTCTCTCACGCCCCTCCCTACCGATCGCCCTCCCGTCGCTCGCCTCGTCGCGCTCTCTCTCTCCGCTCCCTTCCCGTCGCCCTCTCTCTCGCCCCTCCCTTCCTGTCGCGCTCTCTCTCTCCGCGCCCTTTCCGTCGCCCTCTCTCTCGCCCCTCCCTTCCCATCGCTCTCTCTCTCTCTCCGCTCCGCCCTCTCTCTCGCTCCTCCTTCGAATCGCGCTCTCTCTCCGCTCCCTTCCCGTCGGCCTCTCTCTCCGCTCCCTTACCGTCGCGCTCTCTCTCTCCGCTCCCTTCCCCTCGCCCTCTCTCTCGCCCCTCCCTTCCCGTCGCGCTCTCTCTCACCGCTCCCTTCCCGTCGCCCTCTCTCTCGCCCCTCCCTTCCCGTCGCGCTCTCTCTCTCCGCTCCCTTCCCATCGCCCTCTCTCTCGCCCCTCCCTTCCCGTCGCGATCTCTCTCTCCGCTCCCTTCCCGTCGCCCTCTCTCTCGCCCCTCCTACCCGTCGCGCTCTCTCTCTCCGCTCCCTTCCCCTCGCCCTCTCTCTCGCTCCTCCTTCGAATCGCGCTCTCTCTCCGCTCCCTTCCAGTCGGCCTCTCTCGCCGCTCCCTTCCCGTCGCGCTCTCTCTCTCCGCTCCCTTCCCCTCGCCCTCTCTCTCGCCCCTCCCTTCCCGTCGCGCTCTCTCTCTCCGCTCCCTTCCCGTCCGCTCCCTTCCCGTCGCCCTCTCTCTCGCCCCTCCCTTCCCGTCGCGCTCTCTCTCTTTCCGCTCCCTTCCCATCGCCCTCTCTCTCGCCCCTCCCTTCCCGTCGCGATCTCTCTCTCCGCTCCCTTCCCGTCGCCCTCTCTCTCGCCCCTCCTACCCGTCGCGCTCTCTCTCTCCGCGCCCTTCCCGTCGCCCTCTCTCTCGCCCCTCCCTTCCCATCGCGTTCTCTCTCTCCGCTCCGCCCTCTCTCTCGCTCCTCCCTTCGAATCGCGCTCTCTCTCCGCTCCCTTCCCGTCGCGCTCTCTCTCTCCGCTCCCTTCCCATTGCCCTCTCTCTTTCTGCTCCCTTCCCATCCTCCCTTCTCGCTCGCCTCGAATAGCCCTCCCGGCGACCTTCGACTCTCCCATCACGTATGCCCTCCTTTCTCTGTCGCCTCTCTCGTTCTCCCTCTGCTATCGCGTCAGCGTGACCCATTCCGTACTCTGTTATTGTGTTTGGTTTGTTGGTTTTTTCTGTCTTTCCATCTATTCTCGACACCCTCTCTCCCGCCGCCTATCCTCTCTCCCGTCGCCTATCTTTTCTCCCGTCGCCCTCCCGTTTCCCGTCGCCCTCCCGTTTCCCGCCCCCCTCCCGTTTCCCGTCGCCCTCCCTTTTCCCGTCGCCCTCCCGTTTCCCGTCGCCCTCGCGTTTCCCGTCGCCCTCCCGTTTCCCGTCGCCCTCCCATTTCCCGTCGCCCTCCCTTCTTCCGTCGCCCTCCCTTTTCCCGTCGCCCTCGCGTTTCCCGTCGCCCTCCCGTTTCCCGTCGCCCTCCCGTTTCCCGTCGCCCTCCCGTTTCCCGTCGCCCTCGCGTTTCCCGTCGCCCTCGCGTTTCCCGTCGCCCTCCCGTTTCCCGTCGCCCTCCCGTTTCCCGTCGCCCCCCTTCTTCCGTCGCCCTCCCGTTTCCCGTCGCCCCCCTTCTTCCGTCGCCCTCCCGTTTCCTACGCCCTCCCTTCCCGTCGCCCTCCCGTTTCCCGTCGCCCTCCCTCTTTCTCTTCATTCGCGTCACCTTGCCCATCATAATTTCCCCCCTAGTGCTGTTTTTCTCTTATGTTTCTCGTTATTGCACCTCTCCCAGGCCTCAAGTCCAAGGCAGCACATTGATCAGAGCTCTACTAGCTCTAATAACGTTCAAACACTTTCACTCTCATCACCTGCTTGGGATTTAGCGTGAGATGTTGCTAGTTGTGAATTTGGTGAAGTATTGGCTCTAGTGAATGCAGGAGTGCTCGTCGCTCAACTTTGCGCCAAATTCGCACATGTACATGTGAGAGAACCTGGCTGCCAATCAGAATTGACAATGAACTATCGTTCCTGGTCCAATAAGAAACTCGTCCGAGGGTTGGAAAAAAAACACACATACAGCAATTCCAACATTCCAAAACAAAACAAAAATACTTCATCTTCAAGTGGACCCAACTAGAAGGGGGGGATCACTATTTTGCCTGCTGGCTTTAAGTAGTGGTAAAAAAAAGAAGCCTAATGCCTATCTTTTTCCTGTCTAGGCTAATCCTTGCCGTGCCCTCTACATCTACAGTAAACCATCACCAGATCCTACACGTTCAACAGCTAGCCCCTCGTTCGATCCTGACCGTTGGAACAAATACCCAGATCCCGCCCCCTCATTAGATCCTGACCGTTGAAACAGATATCCAGTCCCACCACCACCACCGCCGCCACCACCTGCAGCTGGAGACCCTAGCCTTCTACCGCCACCCCAACCCCCATAGTTCCCGGGACTGCCATACCCCCCGGGACTCCCATGGGAGCTATGATTCCCACCCCCATGATTCCCATAATTCCCTGCATTCCCTGCATTCCCAGGACTCCCATGTCCTCCGGGACTCCCATATGAAGAAGGATAATTCCCACTTCCATGACTCCCAACTCCATGATTCCCGCTCCCAGGATTCCCGCTCGTTGCTCCCTCAGGAGCAAATGAGCTGGATGAGAGGATTCTCCGCGGGGCAGTTGAGATCAACGGCTGCGATGCCTTGACGGAGAGATCCAATGGCCGTCGGGGGAGTGTCGGGAGAGCAGCAGAGCCGGGGGAGGGACAGAGGGAGGGTGACGAGGGCATGTGCTGAGAGGCAATGGCAGCTGCTGCTGCAGCAGCAGCAACAGCAGACCCCCCTGAAGATACACCTCCCCCGAATGCACCTGAAGGACCGCTTGAAGGACCACCTAAGGAAAATTCCAAATATGCACCTGAGGATAAACCTGCTGGTGCACCCCCCCGGCCGTGTAGCTCTGGTGATACAGAGGGAAGTTCTGCTATAGGCGGGAGGAAAGAGGAGGAGGAGGAGGAGGTAGGGGAGGATGGCGCACCCATGTATGCCAGCTGCTGCTGCTGCTGGTGATGGTACAGTAGCTGCTGCTGCTGCAGTTGCTGCGGCTGCTGCTGTTGATGGTAAAACAATGTCTGCTGCTGCTGCTGCTGCTGCTGTTGCTGCTGCTGAGGGTGAGAAAGCACTTGCTTTGGCCCGGCCCCAGAGGGCGTGGGGGAGAGTGAGCGTGGGGCGTCCGCAGTCGCAGGCAGCAAGAGTGCCCTTCTTGCACCAGAACCAGAGCCACTACAAGACGCACCAGCAGCAGACGCACCCGACGCAGACACACCCCCAGCTCCTCCTGCTGTAACACCCCCACCCAAAGCATGCCCACCACCAGCAGTAGCAACCGCATTTTGAGGCGCCTCAAAAGGCGCACCCGACGCAGACGCACCCCCAGCTCTTCCTGCTGTAACACCCCCACCCAAAGCATGCCCACCAGCAGTAGTAGCAACCGCAGCGCCAACCTCTCCTGCGCCTGCCGCTGCAGCTGCAGCAGCTGCGGCTTCAAGCGCATGGTTGCGGTTACCAGGGGAAGGAGTGCGGTTACGGAGGAAGGGACCCCCCCCACCAGAGGACGAAGGCGAGGGGGGAAGTGGGGGGAGGCCGGCAGATCTAGGCGAGCCAGCTTGAGATGAGGGAGAGTGGGCACGTGGGGGTGTGTTGTAGCGGGGCGGGGTGTTGTAGCGAGGAGGGTTGTTGCCATGCGGAGGAGCGTTGGAATCTGGGATTCCAGGAGGAGGGAGAAGAATAGAAGGAAGGTCAGAGGCTGCTGTTCTAGTGGCTGTTGCAGCACCAACACCAGCTGCAGCACCACCACCACCTGCACCACTCCTCCCCCCAGAAGCACCAGCAGCACCACCACCACCACCACCAGTAGCAGCCCTGCCTTCAGTGGAAGCCAGGGCTTTGTGCAGCTGCAGCGACCGCTTGAGAGACGCAAAGTCGGGTGCATGAACCACTGTGGCCTTCACATTGTACTTGTCCATTTTAATCATCGGCTGGGCCCCTCCTCTTCCCCTCCCGCCCCCTGCTGCTCCTCCTCCCATACCCCCATCGCCACCGCCCAAGCCTGCTGCCAGCATGTCGAATCGCCGCCTGTTCTCAGCCATGCGGTCCTCTCTTGCCTTATCTTCCTCTCTTGACCTTTCTGCTTCTCTTGCCTTATCTGCCTCTCTTGCCTTATTGGCCTCTCTCGCCTTCTCTGCCTCTCTCGCCTTCTCTGCTTCTCGTGCCCTCTCTGCCTCTCTTGACCTTTCAGCTTCCCGTAACCTTTCTTCCTCCCTCACCCTTTCTGCTTCCCTCTTCCTTTCGGCCACCCTCTCCCTTTCTGCCTCGCTCTCACTTGCTGCTTCCTTTGCCAGTGCTGCTGCTTCCTCACGCTTTCCTGTGCTCTTGACTTCACTCATTCGTCTGGGGCCTTCACTCCGCTGGTCGGCTGCTGCTGCTGTTCCTGCTGCTGTGCCTGTTGCTGCTGATGATGAAGCCTGCTCCACCATTGGTGAAACGGCAGGCGGAAGCTCAGACGATGCAGAATCAGCTTGAGAAATCATGGTAGTAGATGTGGGAACAGCAGCAGCTACACCTGGTGGGGCTTGTTTTGAGCCTGAAGAAGCACAGCCGTCCAAGGCTCTCCTAGACTGCTGCTGCTGCTGTTGCTGCTGTTGCTGCTGTTGCTGCTGTTGCTGCTGCTGCTGCTGCTGCTGCTGTTGCTGCTGTTGCTGCTGCTGCTGCTGCTGCTGCTGTTGCTGCTGTTGCTGCTGCTGCTGCTGCTGCTGCTGTTGCTGCTGCTGCTGCTGCTGCTGCTGCTGCTGCTGCTGCTGCTGTTGCTGCGTTCGCCTCTGCCATTGCTCCATAATTTGCTCTTCCTGCTGCTTCCTCTCACCTGCCCTCTGCTGCTCTCCAGCCTCCCTTTGCCCCGTCTGCTGCAGCTGCCACAGCTGCTGCCACAGCTGCCGTTGCTGCTCCTTCTCCTCCTCCTGCTGCTGCTCTTGCTCCTTCTGCTGCTGTGCCTGCTTCCCTAAACCAGCCATCTCAACACTCCCGAGAACTTCGCCCTTCACAGAAACACCTGCAGCAGCAGTTGCCCTACCACTGCTGCTTCTGGGGCTGCTCTTGCCACTGCTATAATCACTGCTGGCAGGGCTGCCGCTGCCAGCCTCCGCGTTCAGACTCCCTTCCACTGACGAGTACAGAGGGTTCATGAAAGCGGGCTTTTGAGTCGATTCCAAAGCAGGATTTTGAGTCGACTTATAAGCACTGCTGGTAGGGCTGCTGCTGCCAATGCCCGCCTCTCCGTTCAGGCTCCCTTCAACTGACGAGTACAGAGGGTTCGTAAAAGTGGTTTTCGTGGCCAAGGAAAACGCACCTGCCTCTGCTCCTCCTCCCGCTCCCAATCCTCCTCCTGTTCCTCCTGTCCCCAGTTCTGCTTTTCGTACTTTCACAACAACTCCCCCATCATCCCCCCCTCCTCGCCCTGTTTCACCAGCTCCTAGAGCTCTAGTAGCTCTCAGCATAGGCACAGCCATAGAGCTAGCAGGGTCCTTGGCACTGGCGTAACGGGAGGCACCTGCAGCACCTGTAGCAGCTGTGGCAGCTGTAGCGGCTGTAGCACTGGTTGAAGGAACGGCGGATGTAGCAGTGGGAGCAGGAGCGCCAACTAGGATGTTGCGTGGGTTGAAATATGTTGACTTCGCAGGGGATTCGCGGGCAGCAGAAACAGGTGCCAAACCAGAAGCAGAGGCAGAGGCAGAAAGAGGAGCAGAGCCGCCGGAATCAGATGCAGTTAGACTGACGGAGGCAACAGCAGCAGCCGCAGCAGCAGCGGCGGCAGCAGCGGTGGGAGTGGCTGATCTCAGGAATTGTTTTGTGTGCTTTGACGCTGCATTAGGAGCAGCATTGGGACCAGCTGCACCCGCAGCACCAGCCGCGGCACCAGCAGCTGCAGCAGCCGTAGCAGCAGCACCACCACCACCACCAACACCAGCAAGTGCAGCAGTACCAGAAGCAGCAGCAGCAGCAGCAGCAGCAGCCGCGGCCTCAGCATCAACAACAGCCACAGCAGCAGCAACAACTGCCAGCAGCCCGCCTGCTCCGCCTCTCTCTGGCTGCACTCCACCTCCACCACCACCATTACCGCCAGCAGCAGCAGCACCCGCACCACCAGCACCGCCACCAGGGGGCATGCGGCCACTGAACGACATCCTAGAGGTGGCTCGCGCACAGGCCGCAGCCACTGCTTCAGCCAGCTCCTCCTGCTGCCGCTGCTGCCGCCGCCTCTGCCTCTCCCCTCCTTTCCCCAGCCCACCGTCCATCCCGCTGCTGCTGCTCGTAGTGCTCTCTGTGCGCTCTACAGGTAGCAGGTGCGAGTGGTGGTGCGAGGAGAGTGACGGATGAGGGTGGTGCGAGTGCGACCCTCGGTTCCCTTCTCCGCCTCCTCCTCCTCCTTCTCCTCCTCCTCCTCGTCCTCCCCTTACTGTTCCTGGTCCTGCTGCTCCTCCCACCCGAGTCAATTCACCAGCAGCACCAATGGGTAGTGCCCCCGCATGTCCTGCAAGCATCCGCCTCTCCCAATCCCTCAGCTTACTCCCCTCCTCTTCCTCCCCTCCTCCACCCTCCTCTCCTCCTCTCTCCAAATCCCTCCCCCCATCCCCATCCTTATCTGCATCCCCATCCTCCCCATCCGCCCCCTCCCCTCCCTCCAACATCAAATCCGATATCCCATCATCCCACTCCCCATCACTCCCCTCCCCCTCCCCCCCCCCCTCCTCCTCCTCGCTATCCACACTCTCCTTCTCACTCGCTTCCCTCTCGCTCTCCGGCCGAACCTGAGTCTGAGTCAACCGATTTGCCCACAGCAGCCACTCCAGCGTCAAGCAACACGAAGCCAGCAGCGCCAGCCACACACCAGCGGTAATGGAGAATCCTGAGGAGGCTTGGATAAGCTGAAGGCCTAGGAAGAGGAGGATGAGGGAGAGGAGGAGCGTGGAGCACCCACACACCTTGTGGAATCGCCGCCAGTGGTCGCGAAGGTGGTGAGACTCGGGCGGACGGATTATCACTGCTGAAATCTGCGGGGTAAAGATGGGATTGATGGGTTGGTAGGGTAGGGAGATGGGAGGGGTGAGATATTTGAAGCCTCCAAGAAGCACCCACACACCTTGTGGAACCGCCGCCAGTGGTCGCGCAGGTGGTGGGACTCGGGCGGACGGATTATCACTGCTGAAATCTGCGGGGTAAAGATGGGATTGATGGGTTGGTAGGGTAGGGAGATGGGAGGGGTGAGGTATTTGAAGCCTCCAAGAAGCACCCACACACCTTGTGGAACCGCCGCCAGTGGTCGCGCAGGTGGTGGGACTCGGGCAGACGGATTATCACTGCAGAGATCTGGCGGGCAGAGGTGGGGAATAGAATGGAACAAGGGTGGGGATCATTTGAGGTGACTCGGAAAACACCCTCACACCTTGTGGAATCGACGCCCGTTGTCCCTTCGGTTGGGACGTACTACGAAGTTACCACGAAAACACACAGATACCATCCTTTCTCACCTGTAGGCCTGAACCAAGCCCCTCACCTGCAGCACCATGAGTGTTGACAGCAGCGCCAGCAGCACGCGGTACCCCACCAACTTGGTTGAAGAAGCCCTAAAACCACCCTACAGAATCTATCTGACACACACAGAAAGCCATCCTACCTCTCCACTTCTCACCTGCAGCACCATGAGCGTCGACAGCAGCGCCAGCAGCACGCAGTACCCGACCGACCGATGCAGCGCCTCCAGCGACATGGCGATCGTGAACGCCGAGACCGTCAAAAAGTACCCCCCCAGCTGAAACCCCTGGTGCAGCGGGCATCCTTTCTCACCTGTAGCTCCAGACAAGGCCCCTCACCTGCAGCACCATAAGAGTCGAGAGCAGCGCCAGCAGCACACAGTACCCCACGGACCGATGCAGCGCCTCCAGCGACATCGCAATCGTGAACGCCGAGACCGTCAGAAAGTACCCCCCCAGCTGAAACCCCTGGTGCAGCGGAAACCAGTACCGGCTGTGCTTCCGCACATACCGCCCCGAAACCGCCCCCACCGGCAGCATAAACGCCCACGCCGCCACACTCAGCGCGGAATACACCACCCCTGCCGTCGTCACCGTCGCCGCGTTCGGATCCACGTCAGTCTCCTTGCCAAAGTCTATCGGCGCGCTTGCCATGGCTGAGACTCCGTCTGGGGAAAGGGAGTCATTAGAGGGGAAGAACTGGGTGCCTTTGGTCCAGAGGAGCACTGCGCCGGATCGCTGCCTGTGGGGGAGCTTGATTGTGAAGAGCAGCGTGAGGGAGCCTGCTTGGAGCTCTGCTTTTGCGGAGATGAGTGAGAGGTTGCCGCCTCGAACCATGGCAGTTTGCTCCTGTGGCGCGATGGTGGCAGGACTGCTACCGTCACTGCTGCTGCTGCTGCCGCCGCTGGTGCCGCCGCTGCTGCTGACGGTGGTGAGCGTGCCTGTGGTGCTGCTAGTAGCACTGGCGTTGCTGCTGCCTCCCTCCTGCTTCACAATCTGATATTCCTCCACCTTCAGTCCCCCGCTTCCGTCCTCCGCCCTCACTGCAACCAGCATCGAGGCACCCACTAACGACTCCGGCTTCACATACCCACCCTCCGCACTCCCATTCCCCCCCGCCGGCGCGGGGGGAGGGGTAAACAGCGCCTCTAGAAGCGGAGTCGGCGGTGGTAACAGCAGGCCTACCGCAGCATACCCTTGGGGGGAGACAGACTGCGAAATGAACGCACCAGACAGCTCCTCTTTCCCCAGAGTCCACATGAAAAAGAACCCCCCTGGTAGCGCCTCACACGAGGCGAATTTCCTGTTTTCCCCTTCAAACGTCGTGCTGCACTGAGATAAGCCGGAAATCACCGCCCCGTCGTCCCACATGGACGGCTCGCCGGGCGGGGAGGGCAGCAAGCCGGGCGGCAGAGGCGGGTAGCTGAGCTCTGGCGTATTCCAGAGCGGTTCACAGGAGTTTGTCGCTTTGGCAGCGTTCAAAGTGATGTTAATGGAACCGGAAAAGAACGCAGCAGAGGCGGCATGTGGGAGGAGTTGCGGCAGCGAGGGGGTGGAGGACGGGAGAAGGGGTCCCGTGGCGAAAATGAACAGCAGCGGGCGGGAGAGGTCGGTGTTGTTGGGGACTGCAGAGGGGAAGCTTATATCGAATCGGCGGTCAAAGAGGGGGTCGGTGGAGAGGGCGAGGGAGCGGCGGAAGCGGACGAAGGAGACGTCTGCTTGGCGCGCAGCGAGCGTGAGGTTGACGTTGTCGAGTGAGGGGGAGGAGCCCAACAGCGCGTCCTGATGTGGGGGAGCGATGGGAAGGCAGATGGGAGCAGACGAGAGGTTGGTAAAGAGGTATATTTCGGAAGCGGACGAAGGAGACGTCTGCTTGGCGCGCAGCGAGGGTGAGGTTGACGTTGTCGAGCGAGGCAGAGGATCCCAGCAGCGCGTCCTGATGGGGGGGGGGGGTAGTAGTGGGAGGGAGCAGGCGAGAGGTTCGTGGGGTTTTATTCCTGAGAACCTCACACGGAAAAACGTCTTGCTTGGCGCGCAGCAAGGGTGAGGTTGACAATGTCCAGGGAGGGAGAGGAGCCCAGCAGCGCGTCCTGATGGGGGGTAGTGGCAGGAGCAGGACGGGAGGGGAGTAGGAAGTGGGGTAAGAGGGGGTGGGTTTTGAGGTGCTCGAAACTAAATTGCTTATGGAGGGGAGAGGAGCCCAGAAGAGTATCGCCCCAAAGGGTTCAACACGCCTCCCCCATTGGAGGTTTCTGAGGTGCTCGAAACTAAGGTGCTTATGGAGGGGAGAAGAGCTCAGAAGAGTATCGCCTCAAAGGGTTCAACACGCCTCCCCCATTGGAGGTTTTGATTCAACAACGGGACTCACCGGGCACACGCCCACGTATCCACCTGCGATCTGCTCACACGCCTCCAGCGCCGTGACGTAGAAATCCGTTGCAAAGGCATCGGGCGCCCCACTCCCACCATTACTGCCGCTGACGCCACTACCAAAACTGCTGCTACTACCAACACTGCCGCTACCGGCAACACTGCTGCTACTGCTACTGCTGGTGCTACCGCTGCTGCTGCTGATGGAGGACGAGGAGAAGATGCCTGTAGCGGCGATGTCGCTGCTGTGCATGTCCGCTTGCGACTGGTTACCCGACAGGCCCAGGGCCATCCAGCTGTTGTCAGGCACCTTCCCCTCCAGCCCAAACTCGACCGCCATGCCGTTTATGGGGTCGCCCACCATGCGCCAGTAGCTGGGGGGGGTGTGTGGAAAGGAAGAGGGGGGAGTTTCGCGCCAAGGGGATTAACGTGAGGGACGATCTGTGACAGAGCAGCGAACGAGGGAAATACAAACTTCCGTTTGGGCTTGAACGAGGGAAGCTGAGAGAGGCATTGACCGACTAATGGACTCCTCCTCGCGACCTACATGTTCAGCCGGCCCTTCTTCGCAGTGACGCAGTTCACGAACCCCAGCGCCGGGGACGCAACGGGCGGAGGGGGAGGCGGAACCGGCGGGGGCGGCGGCGGCATAACCGGCGGCGGCGGCGCCAGCAACAGGTTGTCCTTGGCATACTTCAGCACCTGCTTCCGCAGGCCCTCGGAAGCTTCCGTTGCGCTTCCTGGCAGCAAATCCGTCCCCCCAGCACCCTTGCCGCTTGAACCTGATTCCCCGCCACGGGTAAGGCGCCTGGGCAGCTGCAGCTGAGCTAAGATTTTCTGTAAGACCCCCGCGGGGGTGGTAGTGACTAGGTAGAGAACGTGTATGTTATCCCATGTGCGGCCTTGGGAGCCGATGTGAACGGCGAGGAGAGGGGAGGCGGAGGCGGGGTTGAGGGAAGAGAGGGCGGGGTCGATGGGGGAGGCGTAGGAGAATGGATCATCGCCGGCTATTCCCCCCCAGAGGGAGAGAGAGGGAGTACTGTTGGCTGATTTCAATCTGGAGAAGATGGGGAATGGGGGGAAGGACGAAGGTGGAACAGTGGGTTTGGGGAAGAACTTCTGCGAGGAGATGCTTGCGAAGAGACTAGCGTGCGAGCGGAAAGGAGTGAGAGGGCAGCGGGAGAAGATCGGTTGCAGTGAACTCACGAGAGCGAGGAGAGGGCGAGGTAGCAGTCATCATACACCGTCACGAGCGCAGACAGTTGAATGCGTGGATGCAGAGGAGTGAACGCGCCTTTGAAACCCACCACGGAGTAATTCCCTGACACGCCGCACGGCGCGTAATTTTTACCCGAAAACTGAATGGCTTCTGCGCTCGGTAATAGCGACGCGTTTGGAAGGCATGCACACATAAAGAGCACCAACAGGGCCGGTGATAAAACCAGCCGAGCATTCAGCATCAGGTGCGCATGTGGCCGATGTTGGCCGAATGAATCCGGCGCCTGCTTTCTCCTGCACGCCTGCCATAATGATCTAACTTCTGTGCGTCTTTGTTTATTGTTCGTGCACGTACAATCCCAAGATGCTGCTGTTGCTGCGACTTCTGTCGCAACAACATCAGCTATAGACAAACCCATTCTGCTATTGCGCGTCGTAGTCTACTGCGACGCGCATGTTCTGTGCACTGATGGTCATACTCTCATACTAGTGAGGTAATTGCACGCGAACAGATCTGGTAGCCCGAGGTTCCCGGAAAGCGTTGGACGTGGGAATAATTTTGAAAAACAGATGGCGTCTCCCGACGAAGCGCTATGGCGTCTTGAATGGAGCTATCCAACATGGTATTGCTCGTAAATCGGAGGGTTATTCATCAATTGTGAACTGAACAAACCTAGACGCCTCTAATCTCCTGAGGGCTAGGATGAGACGTGCTAACCATGGGCTGCACTTTGCTGGGTTTACGAACCAGAACCAGAGCAGACCAGAGAGCACAGCAGAGTCGGAGAAAGTTCAGAGAGTGTCTCGCTGGCTGATGGTGATGGGGGAGCTCGAGAATGTGACCGTTGGAGAGGTTTGCAGGGACAAGTACGATTGGCGGGAATGGTTGTCAGAATGAGAGCCAATTTCCGTGAATTCGTGGTCCAGGGTGATCGGGCAGATTATATTGTTCAGGACTAGTCCCTATTTTCGAGTCTGCTACGTAAAGATTATATTGTTGCGGGATGCAATAACGACGAGCGATAGATGGTACACTTTCGGAAAGTCATTGATGCTGCTAACATTTTTCCATTTACCCAAATTTGTGGGAGAATGAAGGGTTGCATCAAGTGATCCGCGACTCGCTTGAGGTGGTGGGATGGCGCGCGTCGTGAGTTGCTGGCCGATTGTGATGCCCCAGTGCCCCGCCGCCTCGCCCTGCCACTTACTGGATAGCCCTGACGGGACGGAACCCTAAAAAATGCTCACGTAACACATCAAACTCTGATACAAGAGCATGAATCAATGACCCTGAACACCATATCCATAAATAAATTAAGCTCATAACGCGTACACATCCTCATCACCCACCTTTTCCTCCCTACCATTTCCGAGATGCCACGAATTCTCATGTGAGACTACTTATTCCTTCCCTCAAATACTTGCCTCTGAAGTATGTGCGGAAAGGCAAAGCGAAGCTTGTCGACGTTTCGTTGTAGCCAGCTCAGTCGCTAAACCTTTTTAATTTACGCGTATGCAGAATCGAGGAACAATTGTTGCGAAAATTTTATTCCAGCTGAGCCATGACTTGCGAAGTGTTTGAGCTGAAGGAGCTGGTGGGTGATGGCAGAGTGTCCGTGCTTTACAAAGAGATGACTCTCTCTTTCAGAAATAGTTCTCACAGAAGCCGGCTTCATGCATTTGTTAGCATTTGCTCTCCAGGCGTGAACCGTATTTATGGCAAGATTGTTTTCTCAAATTGCACGGCTCAAACACAGCATTCCAAGACCTTTTCTTCGCTTCACGCTCCGTTCTTACCTGACGTCCAGATTGTTCCTGCCGATAATACTTCTCTTGGTGTGTTTTGTTGTTCGGAATTGACTGTGCGTGCGTGTAACTTTGACTGCGCCTATGCGTGTGCCCTCCCTCCATGGCCGATGTACCTGCGTGGAAGTCGTTTCCTGACAGTTGCTCGAGCATTATCAAATCCGCGAAGTCTTACGATGTAAGTTTCTTCACACTCCCCGGTACTACTCGCCCTTCTTTTCTCTTCTTTACTCCCCTTCCCTTCCTCCCCTCATCTGTACCTCCTCCGTTTTCGAGAGGCCTCAGAAAAGGCCTCCTTCTTCACTTTCTCGCCCACGTCTCCTTTTCACCAATATGTTCCACCAAGCAGTGTTTGTGAGGTGCCTCAAAAGCAAATACTGTCCTCTTTTCTTCACCCTTCCCATTTTTCCACACCCCCCGTTTCCTTCCCACACCCCAGGTCTGCTCCACACCATCATGTTCCATCGGGCACTGGGTCTCGTACGACCCAAGAGCATCGACTCAGAGCTCTTCGATATCACCTATGTGAGCACGTCTCTGTTCTCCATCTTTCCTTCCTTATTATTGTTCTTCCATTTTATGGAAAAGAATTTTGTCGTATCTACATATGTGACCTCCCTGTTCTACCTCTGTATACTCCCCGTGTCCCCTTAAATCCATCTAATCTGCCTTTTTCGTCTTCTGCTTCTTCCTTTCTCCAGGTGCAGTGCGGGGATGCAGAGGTGGAGAGACAGATAGAGGAGAAGATTGGCCAGTTTAGTCTATGGCTTGAAAAGAACCCCACAAAGAAGGGACAGGTAGGTACTGCTCCATTTAGAATTTTGAAATGATGTAGTCAGTTTGACAAAGGATTTCCCCGTATGCATGCATTTTCATCTCATTATAGCCTTGTTACTGTACCATCCTTCTGTCATTCTATCCTGTCTCCTCCCCACCCCCCTGCTCTACCAGATCTGCCTTTCGTTCTTTGAGAAGCGTCGTCCAATCACAAGCTCCAGCTCATCAGCCACGTCATCCGGTGGTAACACAGCTGGCACAAAATCCGGAAGCAGCAGCAAAACCAGCAGCACCAACAGCAGTAGTGGAGGCGGCAGTGGCAACACCAGTGGCGGCAGTGGTGGAGGCAGCACAAGGAAGGACGCAGCAGCATCGTGGCTGAGTGCGAGTGCCGCCCGATTGAGCCTAGGATCAGATAAGATCACGTGGGAACAATGGATCATCCCTGTCTCACTCCTCACCTCTGCTTCAGCCGGTACTTCTGGCCTGCAACCTTCCTATTCCTCCTCCTCTTCCTCCTCCTCCTCTTCTCCTGCACATTCCAGTGCAGCACATACCACCGTTCCCACCACCACTGCTCCCTCCACCACTGTTGTCGGCGGAACATTGCCATCCCCATCCCCATCGCACTCATTTCCCCCCACTGCTTCTAATGCTGCTGCCACCAACTTTGCTAATGCGTCTAGGCCTTCTGCTGGCCTGTCAATCACGTTGCAACAGCAGCAGCAGGGGCAGCAGGGGCAGCAGCAGCAGCAGCGCAGTATGCAGTTAGAGGCATCTGTAAGGGAGGCACTGCTTTCGATTCTCACAATGGCCAATGAGAAGAGGGACCATCTGCCTCCTGTCCTCACGTCATCCCTCGTCTCTTTCCCCTTTGAAATATCCGTCCCAAGGTGTGTGAATTCAAAATATTTGATCATCGTCCCATGTATCCCCGTTACCTGCAAATCCTTATTTTTCCAGGCTTCGTTCTCACCATTTTTTGTCGTTTGTGTGTTCATCCGTGTATCTGCCTGAGCAGCATGTCAGACTCCTTCGGAATGGATGTATTGAAGAGAATGTTGCAGACAGCACCACACCATGTTCTGGGATAACTCTGATTGGTGGAAAAGCTTACTTTTGTGGGCATTCTTGTACATAGCCGTTCATGTGGGGAATTTTATATGTACAGTGTTGAATCCAGCAGCACCTGTATTTCTTCACTGTTTTGAGAAGCATATATAAATACATATATATTCAGGGCGGTAACCTTGTAGCCGGTTCGCCCCGTCCCATTACCACAATGGCCTTCGTGACACTGCTCATTTCGCGACACTCACAGCACTCTGATAAACCCACTATTCCTGCTGCTTCAGGAATCAGAACTGTTGTGAATGGCACGCTCTTCACGTGCCACGCTACTGTGCCACTCCAACCCCTTCCCCTCAAAACACCCTCGACACATTTTCCTAAGAGCCCATCCAAACCACTCAACTCTTCCAAAGCCTATTCCAACCACTCAAGTTACAAACTCCTTTTTTTCCAACTCATCCTCTCCAACTCAAGCCTATCAACCACCTCTTTAATTATTCCCAACCACCATAGACTTTCCTAGTCCAACTCAACCAATATTCAAACCAACTTCCCATACTTATCCTCAAGTCCCACCATAAGGCACATGACTCCTCATGATTTTCCATGTGTTTTCCTTTCCTACTCATCAAAGTTTACCCAAGTCATCTACCTCCTCCAATTATCCTCCTCCCATGTGCCTTCAAGCACATGCTTCCACTTCATAGTCATCAACCTCCACATGCCTCTCATTTATTCCTTCCATCATTCCTTTCCCAAGTCACCAAAGTTGCCACCTCATCCCTAAGGACTTCATGATTATCCCATCACCTCCTATTACAAGGGAACAAAACTCATCATCTCCTCCACTCATCCTTATCCAACTCACTAAGCTCTCTTCCAACTCAACAAGGCTTACATCTCCAACTCATCAAGTGCTCAACCACCATCACATGCTCCAATACTATTCATCTACATCAAGCATCTCTACATCTTCTCAAGAAGGTTCTTCAATGACAACAATGCATTCCAAGCTTCTTCACCAAGCTCATTTCCAAGCTTCTCCTTCAAGCTCCTCTTCTACTACAAAGGCTCCTCACTAGCAACCAAGTTCTATGTCTCCAAAAAGTTGATACTCTCATGCAACTCTCTTCCAAGGCTACCATTGATGGTTACTCTCTCTATGCATGCCTATGTATCCCTCATGGATCTATAAGGCTTGTACTATACCTCTTTCAATATAAGTTTATGCTCACAAAGTGTCTCTCATTAGTCTACAAAGTTAAGCATCAAGTGAAGAGTAATCACCTCATACTCTACTTGAGTATAAGGTTCATTACTTCCTACAAGCTTGAGGAAGGATCATCACCCAACACCAAGGTTGATGTTCTTCTTCAAGTAAAGCTCTCAAGACCAAGCCATTCCTACAAGTCACCTCTACAACTATCCCTAGTAAGATTCATTTAAGTAAGTGCCTATCCCCTCTCTTATTCTCTCAACAAGCTCATACTCTCTTTCTCCATTTTTGTGTTTTTTATCTCATCAAGCATTCCACCTTACACAAGTTTCTCTTTATAGTCCCAAGTTCTAAGTATCATCTTCTCTTCTATCAAGCTCATCCTCATTTACTACAATTCCACTGTTTACTCTTGTCTTATTCTATTGTGCAATCATACTCTTTTATCCTTATCTCAATTCTCTACTGGTATCAGAGCATTTACTTCCTCGCTTTCGCTAAAAATCCCCTCAAGAAAGAACCTTCTCTCTTGTCATTCTCCATGACTCCCACCCCTAAGGGCTCAAAGTCAAAGAGTGCCACTTCGCAAGGAGAATCAAGCTCCTCCGAAGTAAGCGGCAACACAGGAGGAAAAGACACCTCATCATCTCCTACTCTCCCCTCTCCTATTTACACCCAAATGTCTACCCCCTCTTCTCTAACCCCCAAGCTAGAAGTGCCACGGTTCAATGGAAAGGACTTCCAAGCGTGGCGAATTCGTTTCCAATTGGCCTCCACTCTCCTAGAGTGGTGGCCCATTTACTCCGGTTCTCTCTCTCCTCCTTCCTCCGAAGCCCCTCCCACAGAGCAAACCGCGTGGATCAAGAAGAATGCCGAAGCCTACCTCTACCTCCTCAACTCCGTCCAAGATCAATATGCCAAGTCATTACTCACGTGCGCGAGTCATCCCGACAGTGCCAAGCGTGCATGGGAGAGGCTCACACGACTTCATCAACCTCGCACCGAGAGCACCAAGGCGGAAATGTGGGGCAAGATCTCCAACTTGCGGATGGAGCAAAAGGAGACGATTCCCGAGTACTTGGAGCGCGCGGAGATTCTACTCAACGATGCCGACGTCATCGAAGTCACCGTTCCCGAGGAGCTCTTCATCACGATTCTCCTCGCGGGGCTTTCATCGGAATGGATTCAAATGCGGAGCACAATACAAGCTTTTCCCGAGAAGCAAAAGACGCGCGACTTCATCTTCAACACCCTAATCAACGAGCATCAAACACGCGAGCTTGCTAAGTCAAAGGAGGAGAACAACAAACCGGCATGGTCGGCCGCCGTTTCTACTCAAGGTCACGGCAACATCACCAACAACAACAACTACTTCAACAACAACAAAGGTAAGAACCAACGACAAGCAAGTAAGTCCTCTAACCCATCTCTCCTTGGTCGCTACCCGTCAACAAGTTCCTCATCCAATCAACCCTTCTCATCGAATCCCTCTCAAACCGCTAAGCCCCAATCGGGGAAGTTCAATTTTACTTGTCATTTTTGTCACCAATGGGGGCATCCATGGTTTAAGTGCCCTCGTAAACCTCCCAATTGGACCCCTCCGCCTCATCTTCTTACCGCTAAGGGCCGAGTCGCCCTATCATATGCAGTGAGCTCTCAAAATGAGCCTCAACAATTCCCTTAAGCTCAACCTCAATCCTCCCAATACTACCCAAGTCAATCTTATACCTTTCCCTATTACCCCATGCAACCAATGCCTATATTTTACACTTCTCCACTACAAGGCTTTGCGCCTTCATTACCTCAAGCACCCCATCCCACTCCCTCCAACTCTACACCCACTACTTCTTCCCAAAGCACCCCACAGGGCATAAGTTTTGCCATGACTTCATCCGCGCCCACATCGACGTTCGATCCCGACTATTGGTACCTCGATAGTGGGTGCGACCAACACATGACTCCTAACTCCTCCCTCTTACATTCTCTCACCACCACAGGAGTAAAGTCCGTCACCGTCGCCAACAAGGAGTCAACTCCCACCGCGGGAGAAGGAATTCTCACCTTTCTCAACCCCACCGGCAAGCCGGTTTCCATCTCAGGTGTCCTCCTCGTTCCCAACCTTGGAGCCAACCTATTGTCGGTTGGACAACTCGAGGAGAAAGACTGCATCTTTTCCTTCGAAAGTGGTACCGTGCAGATACGCTACCAGGGACTCCTCATTGCACGTGGCGAGCGAGTTGGTCGCCTCTACCGCCTCAAGCTCGACGTGAACCCAGAGTATCGTCGACTCCATGGCTACACCGCTGCCGCATCAACTACTATAAAGCCTCACCCAGGTACGGCTACCACACCCTACATTTGGCATTGTCGCTTGGGTCACCCTGGAGCATCAACCTCCAAGTCCATCACCGCACATGCAAGTCTTGAAGGTCTTCGCATCACACCAAGCTCCGAGTCTCCCTCCTCACTTTCTCCATGCCCTTCATGCGTTGAAGCCAAGCACACACACCATCCTCATCCCCCTGTCAATGTTCAAGTCTCAAGTCCTCTTGACCTTGTTCATAGTGACATCATTGGTCCTGCTCGCACGCTCAGTCGCACGGGCAAGCGATTCATCATGACCCTCATCGATCATAAGACACGTTTTGCATGGGTCTTCCTTCTTGAGTCCAAAGACCTTGTTCCCGAAGCATTCAAAGTGTGGCACGAACACATCAAGAACACAACCGGCCTTCAAGTCAAGACTCTGCACTCGGACAGAGGGGGAGAATACATGAGTAAGTCATTTCGCAATCACCTCTCATCCATTGGCATTGCACAAGAGCTTTCATGCCCCTACACCCCTCAGCAGAACGGCATTGCCGAAAGGTTCAACCGCACCTTGCAGGAAATTGCAAGATCTCTTCTCTTGCACATGAAGCTGGACGATGCATGGTGGGGAGAAGCCGTGAACCATGCCGCCCACCTCAAGAATCGTCGCCCAACCATCGCTCTTCCTTCAGGTATCACCCCATTTGAAGCATGGCATGGGAAGAAGCCCGATGTTTCCATGTTGCGTGTGTTTGGGTGCATGGCACAATACCGCATTCCCGATGAAAAGAGAGGAAAGTTTGAGAGCAAGACACGTTGGGCCGTGCACATTGGCTTGAGCAAGGAGAGCAAGGGCTGGATTCTTTGGGACCCTCTCCTTACCAAGGAGATTGTGAGCAGGGACGTGATCTTCCATGAAGACATGTCCCTCGCTCGATGGAAGTTAAACTATCTACCTCCTTCTCCCTCTCTCGAAGACCCTCTCCCCACTCCACCAGGACTCACCACAACACCCGCAGTGGAGCCCTCTCCAAGTGCACCTGCTGGAGATACCACACCATCTCCACCTATACCTGAAAACAACACACCTTCTCATGAGCAGCAGCAGAATCAACATGAGCCAAACCACACGTCACTGCCTCTCTTCACCGACGAGCCGTCTTCGCTCCAACCCTCGATGGAGCAGCCCTTAACGCGAAAGTCAACACCTGAGCAGCAGCCAGTCGCAGAGAAGCTGTCTTCAACCGTATCATCTACTTCTTCACCTCCAGTCAACACTTCAACCATTATCCCTGACGCAGCAGACAAGCCGCTTCAACCCGTTCAACCACCAAATGATGTTCCTGAGACAATCACTCTTTCAGCACCTCCAACCATCCCTAACGGTAACACGAGTCACGAAGGTATCACCGAGCATTCACAGCGTCCCAAACGAGCACGCAAGCCAGTGCAGCGCTTGAACCTCGCAGTCGGTGCATGCTTCCCAGTCACAACCAAGTGTGCCGATCCTCACTGCATGGACTGCAAGGTAGTCGCCATGTGTCACGCCATCAGTTGCCTCCCACCTGAGCCATCCACTCGCAAACAAGCACTGGCAAGCGCTGAGAGGGCAGAGTGGGTAAAGGCAGAGAGAGAAGAGATTAACAGCCTCCTTGCACAAGGTACATGGGTCCTTGCACCACTCCCTCCTGGTAAGAGAGCACTAAAGGTTAAGTGGACATACCGAGTGAAAGTGAAGGGAGACGGTACACTGGACCGATTCAAGGCACGCCTGGTAGCCAAAGGTTTCTCACAGATGCCAGGCACGGACTACACAGAAACCTTCTCTGCCGTAGCCAAGTACACCACAGTCAGGTGCCTCCTGGTAATGGCCACAGTGAAGGATCTCCACATCCATCAAATGGATGTGAAGAATGCCTTTCTCTATGGTAAGCTCGACGAAGAGATCCACATGGTACAGCCCGAAGGTTACTCCGATGGTACCACCAACGTCTGCAGGCTGCTGAAGTCCCTCTATGGACTAAAGCAAGCACCACGAGTCTGGTTTCACACCCTTGAGGTATCACTCCTCACCCAAGGTTTCACCAAGTCACAGTTCGATGCAGCACTGTACATCCTACGCACAAGTGAGGGGGAGTCCTTGTGGCTCCTAGTCTATGTGGACGACATCCTCCTCGTGTCAGCATCCTTGAGTCTCCTGACACGCATCAAAGGTATGCTCACCCAAGACTTCATCATGACAGACATGGGTGAGCCCTCACACTACCTTGGTATGAACATCGTGAGGGACCGCACCACCAAGTCACTTTTCATCTCACAGCAGAGGTACACTGAGAAGGTCCTTTCAAGGTTTGGTCTCCTTAACTGCAACCCAGTTGAGACCCCACTCCCCTCGGACTTCATGCCAAGCTCACACGAGCAAAGCATTGACCCTTCCACTGTTGAATCAGAGGTCACTGATCTTGAGGGTGAGGTCGAGAGCCTTGAGCCTCCTGAGGACATTGGTCATGACACCTATGCACCACAGTCCACGTCCCACATCACACCCCTTGAGCTCTCACTCTACCAGAGCCAAGTGGGCAGCCTTATGTACGCCTCCATCTGCACCCGTCCTGATCTTGCCCATACTGTTGCCATGCTCTCTCAATGCATGACATCACCTACTCGCATGCATCAGCGTGGGGCACTTCGTGCCCTGCGCTACCTCAAATCATCCTCTTCCTTTGGTCTCCTCTTTCAAGGGTTTGAGGGTGCAAGCATGCTGTATGGCTTCACGGATGCAAATTGGGCTGGGGATATCCCTACTCGCAGGTCCACTGGAGGATACATCTTCATGCTTGGAGGGGCAGCCATCTCTTGGCAGTCAAAGAAGCAGAGTTGTGTGGCTTTATCAACCACGGAGGCAGAGTACATGGCTGCGACCCAAGGAGCCCGAGAAGCAGTGTGGATGAGAGGCCTATTGAAGGAGCTTGACCTCCCACAAGAGAGCCCTACTCCCATCTTCATCGACAACACGTCGACGATCGCTCTCACCAAGAACCCAGTCTTCCATGGGAGGACCAAGCACATCGCGACGCAATACCACTACGTCCGGGAGCTTGTGGAGCAGAAAATAATTGAGCCCCTGTTTTGCCGCACGAGTGAGCAAGCGGCGGATTTCCTCACCAAGGTCGTTGCACGCGACATCTTCATCAACAACCGAGTTCAAGCCCGGTTAGTCCCAGCAGTCGGATTTGAGGGTACGGGCTTGCAGTGAGGGGGAGTGTTGTGAATGGCACGCTCTTCACGTGCCACGCTACTGTGCCACTCCAACCCCTTCCCCTCAAAACACCCTCGACACATTTTCCTAAGAGCCCATCCAAACCACTCAACTCTTCCAAAGCCTATTCCAACCACTCAAGTTACAAACTCCTTTTTTTCCAACTCATCCTCTCCAACTCAAGCCTATCAACCACCTCTTTAATTACTCCCAACCACCATAGACTTTCCTAGTCCAACTCAACCAATATTCAAACCAACTTCCCATACTTATCCTCAAGTCCCACCATAAGGCACATGACTCCTCATGATTTTCCATGTGTTTTCCTTTCCTACTCATCAAAGTTTACCCAAGTCATCTACCTCCTCCAATTATCCTCCTCCCATGTGCCTTCAAGCACATGCTTCCACTTCCTAGTCATCAACCTCCACATGCCTCTCATTTATTCCTTCCATCATTCCTTTCCCAAGTCACCAAAGTTGCCACCTCATCCCTAAGGACTTCATGATTATCCCATCACCTCCTATTACAAGGGAACAAAACTCATCATCTCCTCCACTCATCCTTATCCAACTCACTAAGCTCTCTTCCAACTCAACAAGGCTTACATCTCCAACTCATCAAGTGCTCAACCACCATCACATGCTCCAATACTATTCATCTACATCAAGCATCTCTACATCTTCTCAAGAAGGTTCTTCAATGACAACAATGCATTCCAAGCTTCTTCACCAAGCTCATTTCCAAGCTTCTCCTTCAAGCTCCTCTTCTACTATAAAGGCTCCTCACTAGCAACCAAGTTCTATGTCTCCAAAAAGTTGATACTCTCATGCAACTCTCTTCCAAGGCTACCATTGATGGTTACTCTCTCTATGCATGCCTATGTATCCCTCATGGATCTATAAGGCTTGTACTATACCTCTTTCAATATAAGTTTATGCTCACAAAGTGTCTCTCATTAGTCTACAAAGTTAAGCATCAAGTGAAGAGTAATCACCTCATACTCTACTTGAGTATAAGGTTCATTACTTCCTACAAGCTTGAGGAAGGATCATCACCCAACACCAAGGTTGATGTTCTTCTTCAAGTAAAGCTCTCAAGACCAAGCCATTCCTACAAGTCACCTCTACAACTATCCCTAGTAAGATTCATTTAAGTAAGTGCCTATCCCCTCTCTTATTCTCTCAACAAGCTCATACTCTCTTTCTCCATTTTTGTGTTTTTTATCTCATCAAGCATTCCACCTTACACAAGTTTCTCTTTATAGTCCCAAGTTCTAAGTATCATCTTCTCTTCTATCAAGCTCATCCTCATTTACTACAATTCCACTGTTTACTCTTGTCTTATTCTATTGTGCAATCATACTCTTCTTTTATATGTACAGTGTTGAATCCAGCAGCACCTGTATTTCTTCACTGTTTTGAGAAGCATATATAAATACATATATATTCAGGGCGGTAACCTTGTAGCCGGTTCGCCCCGTCCCATTACCACAATGGCCTTCGTGACACTGCTCATTTCGCGACACTCACAGCACTCTGATAAACCCACTATTCCTGCTGCTTCAGGAATCAGAACAACCATGGCGACCTGACCAAATTCGTATTTCTCCCACACCAGCAAAATTGGCTCGGATAGCGAAACCGAGCCGCACACGTGTGTCCATTCCCGACCCGAGTAATTGCACTATAGATTCCGTGGTATCTCCCCTGTAATTGTCACACCAAGTTTCTTCAACTGTGCATTCCTTCAATCTTCCTGTGTCGTCGTCCGATTGCGAATCCTTCGTTTCGCTATGTCGCTAACCCGCTGCCGTCGCTACTAACATCAGCGCGTTTTCGGTTTTATTCTGCGAATCATGGTAGCTCGTCGCGTGCTCTCTCCGTTACCAGCGCTCGACGAAGCGTCTCTCACGGCGCTGCTGCAGCGGCACGGGCTGAAAGAGTCGCACAGCCGGACGATTATCAGGTCAGCTTGGAACCATGGAATGGCTGATACAACTGCAAACCACAAGTTGTCTACCTAGTAGCACTGCTGCGGAGACGGCCTGCTGTAGCAGCACGATGACTTTTGAGTCGACTCAAAAGTCAACTTACCGAGTAGCACTGCTGCAGAGACGGCCTGCTTTAGCAGCACAATGTGAAGGAGTCGCTGCTTGCATTCGTTTCTTGGTCTTCCCGTTCTCCCGTACCCAGTCATGTCGTCGATTCAAGCGGACCTGGGTTCGTGCCCTGACATTCCGAATCCCAGGCTCCATACTCGCTAATGAGTACCTCGTTTCAACCTCTGTCCGTCTTTCTCTTTCCGTTTCCTTATCCAGCCATGTCATCAGAACACGTGGCTTGGGATCATGGACCGATATTCCGAAGCTGCCCCAGCCTCTGTACTCGCTACTGCAAGATTCGTTTGTCGCCAGCACGTCTGAAGTCGTGGAGGAGAAAACATCACATGATGGAGAGACGATAAAACTTCTGATAAGGCTACAGGACGGGTTGACTGTAGAAGCGGTGATAATGCGTTATGATGCGTCAGAGGGGCGCTACAATGGGGGACAACGACCCGGGGGAGAGAGAGCGACACTGTGTGTGTCTTCTCAGGTAGGCCACGCATGTTCCCTCGTTCAGTTCAGGCTTGCTTTTGAGGCGCCTCAAAACTTGTCTTCTCAGGTAGGCCACGCATGTTCCCTCGTTCAGTTCAGGCTTGCAGTCATCCATGTGGAAGAGCTGAGCAGCAAGAGCTGAACAGCAGTCATACTCTTGAGACGTCTCAAGAGCTGAACAGCAGTCATACTTTTGAGGCGTCACAAGAGCTGAACAGCAGTCATACTTTTGAGGCGTCTCAAGAGCTCAACAGCAGTCATAATTTTGAGACGTCTCAAGAGCTGAACATCGGTCATACTTTTGGGACGTCTCAAGAGCTGAACAGCAGTCATACTTTTGGGACGTCTCAAGAGCTGAACAGCAGTCATACATTTGAGACGTCTCAAGAGCTGAACAGCAGTCATACTTTTGAGACGTCTCAAGACCTGAACAGCAGTCATACTTTTGAGGCGTCCCAAGAGCTGAACAGCAGTCATACTTTTGAGGCGTCTCAAGAGCTGAACAGCAGTCATACTTTTGAGACGTCTCAAGAGCTGAACAGCAGTCATACTTTTGAGACGTCTCAAGAGCTGAACAGCAGTCATACTTTTGAGACGTCTCAAGAGCTGAACAGCAGTCATACTGGATTGAATCCTGAAAATGTGTATAAGTTTAACGAGATTGACCTTTGAGAAGACTTCAATCTGAACCCATATATCTCCCATCACATCCATCCACCCATGCATGCGTGTATGACTGCAGGTGGGGTGTGCCATGGGCTGCTCTTTCTGTGCCACGGGCACCATGTCTCGCCCCATCTCAACCCATGCTTCTTCTCTGCACCTGTGCGTGTACGCATGACTGCGCTGCATGCAGGTGGGGTGTGCCATGGGCTGCTCTTTCTGTGCCACGGGCACCATGTCTCGTCCCACCAGCCTTACAACGGGAGAGATTGCTGAGCAGCTGCTGCTGGCGTCGCAACGAGTCCCCATCCGAAATGTCGTCTTCATGGTATGCTGTTGACGCTGTGTGTTTGCGGTGTTCATGGTACTTCCGTGTATAACTGTTCTGGTCACAATAAGTGCATGCATGCAGGCATGTGCCACGGGCACCTATCAGAAAAGTCGTCTTCATGGTATGCTGTTGACTCTGTGTGTTTCCGATGCATGGTACGTTCATGCAAGCATGTCCCACCCATATGTTAGGTGCATCATGCATGCATGCATTGGGTACATCATAGGTGCATGCATGCGTCCATATTAGGCTCATATATGGAGCAAGTTGACTTTTGAGTTGACTAAAAGTCAACTAGGTGCATGCATGCGTCCATATTACGCTCATAGATGGAGCAAGTTGACGTTTGAGTTGACTAAAAGTCAAATAGGTGCATGCATGCGTCCATATTAGGCTCATAGATGGAGCAAGTTGACTTTTGAGTTGACTAAAAGTCAACTAGGTGCATGCATGCGTCCATATTAGGCTCATAGATGGAGCAAGTTGACTTTTGAGTTGACTAAAAGTCAACTAGGTGCATGCATGCGTCCATATTAGGCTCATAGATGGAGCAAGTTGACTTTTGAGTTGACTAAAAGTCAACTAGGTGCATGCATGCGTCCATATTAGGCTCATAGATGGAGCAAGTTGACTTATGAGTTGACTAAAAGTCAGCTAGGTGCATGCATGCGTCCATGTTAGGCTCATAAATGGAGCGTCTTTGAGGCATCTTAGAAATAGGTGCAAGCATGCATGCCGCCCTGTGCGACTCTTCCCTGCCAAAAGTACGCCTCCCGTCCCCTGCTTCCTTCATTCCTGCCATTGCAGGGCATGGGCAAGCCGTTCAAACAACCTTGTAGCAGTGAGAGCAGCAGTAGAGCTGATGGTAGCTCCACAATGCATCTCCGAGTGGGCCAGTCTGCCCCACTCTGCTTTAGCTCCGCCTCCCTTCTCCTCCGCATCTGTCTGTTCTGCCAGGGCATGGGAGAGCCGTTCAACAACCATGCAGCAGTAAAGGCAGCAGTGGAGCTCATGGTGGCTCCATACGGCACCTCCTAGCGGGCGTATCTGTCCCTCCTCTTCACCCCACCTTCCTGTCTCCCTTCTCCCCTGCGACTTGGTTTCCCTTCAGGGTATGGGAGAGCCGTTCAACAACCATGCGGCAGTAAAGGCAGCAGTGGAGCTCATGGTGGCTCCATACGGCACCTCCTAGCGGGCGTATCTGTCCCTCCTCTTCACCCCACCTTCCTGTCTCCCTTCTCCCCTGCGGCTTGGTTTCCCTTCAGGGTATGGGAGAGCCGTTCAACAACCATGCGGCAGTAAAGGCAGCAGTCGAGCTCATGGTGGCTCCATACGGCTTCCACATGTCGCCCAACCACATCACCGTCTCCACAGTAAGTGTCATGCCTTGCACATGGCTTGTGCATATGCAACAGCATCCCCTTTAGATTTCATGGCTTCCACAAATACTGGACGCGTGCAATCCTATAGCTGTGCACAATATGCGTTTCAAAAAAAACTTCCCGCACTCCCTATCTTCCCCTCCACTCCATCAGGTGGGTGTGGTGCCTCATATCCGTTCCTTCCTCCCCCTTCCCCTCAGTAACCTCCTCCTCTCCTTTCATACCCTTCGTCACTCCCTCCCTCCCCTCCCCACACTCCCTTCCGCTCCACCCCATCAGGTGGGGGTGGTGCCGCGTATCCGTTCCTTCGCCTCCGCCTTCCCCTCACTCAATGAGGTTCCCGTATTCCCTCCCCTCCCCAAACTCCCTTCCGCTCCGCCCCATCAGGTGGGTGTGGTGCCGCATATCCGTTCCTTCGCCACTGCCTTCCCCTCGGTCAACCTCGCTCTCTCCTTGCACGCCCCCTCGCAACCCCTCCGCATCTCCATCGTCCCGTCGGCCCGAGCCTATTCCCTGGAAAAGCTCATGCAGGCAGTGGACGAGTACCAACAACAAAGGTACGGAGAAGGAAACCCAGTGCAGTGCAGAGAGTAGGTACTCATGGATTTTTTCCTTTCATGTGTGTGCAGAGGCCGGTGTGACTTAATCAGGTACATCTTGCTACAATGGGCCAATGATAGATTTGTGTAGCACACGAGACAAGTTTAATGTGCCTCAAATCCTTTTCTCTGTGTGTTTGTGTGTGTAGTGGCAGGCGAGTCTTTATCGAGTACAGCTTGCTGGGAGGGGTGAATGACAGCATCAGTGTGGCACAAGGGACAAGTTCTAAGGCACCTTATAACCTTTTTTCTTGGCATGTCTGTGTGCAGTGGCAGGCGAGTTTTCATCGAGTACATCTTGCTGGGAGGGGTGAATGACAGCATCAGTGTAGCACATGAGCTCGGGCTGCTGCTGCAATCACGCAACGTGGTAAATACTCATTACTGCTTCCAAATTTCTCCTTTTTTTTCTTTTTTTTTTTTGGGGGGGGGGGGGGGGGGGGGGGAGTATTAACTCTCATTCGTATCAATCTCTCTGGTGGCTTTATGCTGTTGCTATCAGTTTTTGAGGCGCCGCAATCTGCGGCCCTAAGCTTCTGTAACTGAATCCACGGGAACATTGTCTTTTTGTTCCCTTCGTTCTTCCAGGTGGTGAATCTCATTCCATACAATCACACAGAGGTGGTGGCAGATTACCGGCCATCCACTCCCGAGGCTGCTGAGGCATTTCAGAAGGTGTTACGAGGGAATTACGGGTTACGGACCACCATCAGGCGCGAGAAAGGAAATGACATTGCAGGGGCATGCGGCCAGTTGGCAGTTAAAGCCCTGAAGGGTGGGAATCTGGGGGAGTCACAGTTAGAGGAAGGTTCCTCAGGAGGGGTGAGAAGGAATGTGGGGGTCCAACAACAGGTCTTGTTAAGCAAATTTTGTAGCACCGGTGGTAGCGGTAATGGGATTGGGATGGAGAAAAGGAAGGTGTGTGGCGGATTAACCGGTGGTACTTTGTTGGACATTGAGGACATGGGTTGACTGCTTTGTGAACTGCTGGTGTGTTGTGGAATGTGTCTAGATTTATGCAGAGCGAGAGTGAGCTTTCTAGAGTTGGGTTTATGCAGAGAACTAAGTTTCGACTCGCTAACAGGCGTTTTCTGGACCCCACCCACGTACCACCGAATTCGGCCTTAACGCGTACTTACGGAGAATCGAGGACGGTGCTTGCATGTGGCCAGAAATGTGCTGGTCGCAAGTGTGACGTAGCACTACGGTGACCCATTCCGAGGCCGCGTTTCCAGTACGTTACGAACACTCTGAAATGTCGCAAACATGTTAGAACCGCCTGGCGATGCGAGCAACGACAAGCACTTGATTCATTGGCCAGTGGATTTAGCGGTTGACAGGCCGTCAGCATGTTGCAGCTCTGAGAGGTGGTAAAAAATGTGCCATTGGTTGCGACATCCAGGCCGCGAGTGCGACACGTCACGAACTGGCAGCTGCAGCTTGTTTATGACTGAACTAACGATTTCGAACGACATTTATATCATGCGACTCTCGGACTGTCTTTAGAAACGCTGTTTGAATGTTCGGAATGCGCTGTTGTACTCATCTCTAGGCTTCAAAATCCCGGGTCGCACACCCACGCTATTCAACGATGTAGATCACCCCATCCCTGAACTTGTGGCACCTATTTACTGCAGACTTGTGGTGTAGGTGCTCTCTCCTCCCAACCCAAGTCTGTCTTCTCCCGACGAGTCCCCCGATTCCCGTTCCAAGGGACTGGGAAAACATATGTTGCTGCGAATTGTTTTCCCTCACAACACATAATTTTGGTTTCGAAACAGACCGCCTGCTGGTGGATTGCATATTCTCGCATCGCTGTCGTTTGTGCCCCCGTTGCATTTTCAGGAACCCGTTGGTGCCCCCATCGCAGCCAGTTGTCGCTGCATTCGACATGGCGTCGCACGTCGCATGCCATCCGTCCGCAGCAAATAGTGTAGTATCAAGTAGTCGCCGGCCAATCCTGTCGCGATCTTCAATGTCTATCACAATGTGCGAACCGCATGTGCGAAAAGCACGATCGACGACCGGTTACCATGCGACGAGTCAACGACGGGGAGTCGTCGTCGCGACGGCCTTCGGATTGCCGCGGACGGCATCGGCCGTATTCTCCGCCGGAAATCCCGCTGATTCACGACCATCCGCTAAGACCAGACGTAGCTTTGCTGTGAACAGCGCGAGTGGCGCAGCTGGCGAAGCAGCAGTAGGAGCAGTGACGGAGAGTCCGCCGTATAATCCGGGTCTGTTCGGTCGGCTCGCGCTCGCGAACTTCAGGCAAAAACTTGTGGATGTGAGCAATGGTGGGGGGAGGTGAAGTGGGATTGAGAGAGGTGAGGAGCGGGCTGTGATGCGAATGTGGGCGAAAGTGGGTAGTTGAGTTACAGGTGTGACCGTGTGAGAGAGCAAGCCAGGTTTTTTTTTTTTTTTTTTTTTTTTTTTTTTAAGCAGGAGGCTCGCGAGAGCAATTCGGGTCTATCTGGTGCGTTCGGGTGTTTTGAGTCATCTCAAGATTGATTCTTTTTCACGAGGAGTGAGCTGTGATGTGAAATGGGGTCCTTGAAATGTGAAGGTAGGGGAGAACTGAGTCTGGCGTGTGTGACAGCGAGCCGGAAAGCTGCAGCTTTTTTTTCTCTCCACATACTCCCCCCAACCTCCGTCCCCCTATCTGCTCTTCGCTGTGTTTTCAGGTGGTGGGATGGAGCTCGTCTAAAGAGGGTATGATGAGATGATAGAGGAGGCGTGCAGGCTGCTGCTGATTCCCTCTCTCTCTCTCTCTCTCTCTCTCTCTCTCTCTCTCTCTCTCTCTCTCTCTCTCTCTCTCTCTCTCACACACACACACCCACACACACACACTTCATTGCTCCCCACCTGTGTCTCAGGTGGTGGGGTGGAGCTCGCCGAAAGAGGGGTACGACGGGATGATAGAGGAGGCGCGGAAGCTGCTGCAGATGCCCTCTCTCTTCCTTCATTACTCCTCACTTCCCGCTGTTCTCTGTGCTCTCAGGTGGTGGGGTGGAGCTCGCCTAAAGAGGGGTACGACGGGATGATAGAGGAGGCGCGGAGGCTGCTGCAGATGCACCCCGATCGCAAGAAGAGCGAGGAGGACGCGGTGAGCGTGTGTGTGTGTGTGTGTGTGTGTGTGTGTGTGTGTGTGTGTGTGTGTGTGTGTGTGTGTGTGTGCGTGCGTGCGTGCGTGCGTGTGTGTGCGTGCGTGCGTGCGTGCGCGCGCGTGCTCGTTATAGTCACACACGGTGCATTGCATACATACTCTTGCTGCTGATGCACGGGGATCGCAAGAAGAGCGAGGAGGACGCGGTGAGTCATTGCATGGCATGAGTCCTCCTCGCTCATGCATGACATGAGAATCACATGACCATAAGATGAGCATACCATAAGCGTCACATGACCATATGAGCATGAATGACATGTTATAGTCACATACACGCGCCGCTGATAATGCACTCGGATGGTAGGAAGAGCAAACAGGACGCGGTGAGCTGTGTGTTCTGCTCATTATAGTCACATGCTTACTCACCTCACTTACGCTCACTATCACCCATCCCCTCTCCTGCCCCCAATCAGGTAACGATTCTACGTGCCCACTTCCCGCCCTTCCTTCTGCCGCTCTTCAAGAGGTTCTTTGCTCCATTGTGGAGCGGCCGGGTTGCTGCTGTTCTCTGTGGTAAGGGCGGTGTGCTGTGCTCTGTGGTAAGGCCGATGTGCTGTTTAGCCGACTTGTTACGTTACGCTCGGTTCAGTCATTCCCGCCTTTCTTTCGCTGCTGTGCTCGATACTCTGTGGTAGGCACTGAACGAACGGTGTGCTCGATATTGTTGATCTCGCAGCGCGTGAAAATAGATTTGTTTTGAGACATCTCAAAGCAACATTATAATCACGTGGTAAGCGCTGCTGTGCTCGATACTCTGTGGTAGGCAAGGCACTGAACAACAGTGTGCTATTTTTGAGGCGCCTAATATATATATATATATATATATATATATATATATATATATATATATATAGCACAGAGCGGTGTGCTATCGTTGATATCACAGTCAGTGCAGGCCTCAGATCTGTGCTGTGGTGCTCCCCCCCTCCCTCCCTCCCTCCCTCCCTCCCTCCCAGCGTGGGTGACACACCTCGCCTGCCAGTGGCTCATGGGGCCCAGCAAGGTGGTGGCGATAGAGATGGAGGACGGCAGGAAGCAGCTCTCAGGGGTGAGTCCTAGAGTGTGGGTATGGTCACCTGTGTGGGCACTGGGTAGGGTAGTGGCTCATGGGGCCCAGCACGGTGGTGGCGGTGGGGAGGGAAGACGACCGTAAGCAGCGCTCGGGGGTGACTCGTTGAGTGTGTGAGTATGGTTATTGTGCTGGTGGTATGCATGCTCACATGCCTGCCAGTGGCTCATGGGGCCGCAAGCAACGCTCGGGAGTGAGTCGCTGAGTGTTTGTGGCTTTAGTGTAATGTTCACCCAGTGAACCCAGTGTGACCCACTGTGGCCCAGTGTGACCCAGTATGACCAAGCATGCCCAAGTGTGACCAAGCGTGACCAAGCGTGACCAAGCGTGACCAAGCACGCCCAAGTATGAACAAGCATGACCAAACGTGACCAAGCGTGACCAATTGTGACCGAGCGTGACCAAGCGTGACCAAGCACGCCCAAGTATGAACAAGCATGACCAACCGTGACCAAGCGTGACCAATTGTGACCGAGCGTGACCAAGCGTGACCAAGCACGCCCAAGTATGAACAAGCATGACCAACCGTGACCAAACGTGACCAAGCGTGACTAAGCGTGACGAGTCGCGACGAAGCGTGACCAAGCACCCTCAAGTGTGACCAAGCGTGACGAAGCGTGACTAAGCGTGACCAAGCGTGCCCAGATGTGACCAAGCGTGCCCATGCGTGCCCAAGCATGCCCAGATGTGACCAAGTGTGTCCAAGTGTGCCCCTCTTCCCCCACTGTCTCTTTTGCCCACCCTCTCGTTCTTCCCACCACCAGGTGAAGGTGGAAAATTGCAAGTTCCTGGACGATTTAAGTGTGCACATCCCCGTCAACATCCCTCTGTTGCTCTTTCTTCTGTTCCTCCCGCCTCCTGTGTCGCGTGATTAACACCTAGCTGGCAACTAAGTGTGAATTACACAGCAGCCAAGGTGAGGTGTACTATAGTTTACTGCTTTTTGCATTTTACTTTGTTTGCTCTTTTGGAATGTTACTGTACTATACAGAGTCGAGCTGCTGAGGATTTCGAGGTGGTTAGGGGGGAGGTTGGTGGCGAATTCGATTCCAGCCAGCCTGGGAATTCAATTCGCCATTCACCAGGCTGGAAGGCGGTGCATGCCTAGTGGGCCGAGTGGGACCCAGCTAGCACCTTGAAGCCTACGCGATCAGCTCGGCTGACTCGCGCTTAGGAGTAGAGGTAGCTTGCGGGACAAGGCACCTAGGCAGGAGGGGATGTAGACTGGGGTAGCGCTCAGACTCGTTGCTTTTTGCTTGTATGTTTCTCGTTTACTGCAATTGTGATTTCCTAAACCACGGGGAACTAGCAGTAGAGAGGAGCTGAAGCAAATCGGCGGAGCCCTTGCGAGGGAGTTAAGTCTTGTTTCATACAAGCAAAAAGGGTAGTCAGGATTACGATTGTTGAGAGAAGAGGTGGCAGGATCTACTGCCTGGAGTTGCCCACGGTGATGCACCGTGAGGAATGAGTAATTTCGACCGTGAGCTTCACACTCATCAACTGCGCTCTGGACACCGATTCCCGGCGAGGATGATGGAGGGACGTGATCCGCCGGTCAGGATGCCTGGATTTCGGGCGGGCGAAGGAGGGACGATCTCGCGCGGTAACCAAGGCGGGGATCGGGAGGAAGAACGAGGTGTACACGGAGAACAACAGTCGAGCTCTGCATGCGACTCGCCCGCGGAGAGGAGTGGAGGGCGACCTGTGGGGAGTGGATCTCGCCGAGGAAATCCAGATCTGGGAGGAGACGATCAACATGAAGATCGACGAAGTCAGAAGGGAGGGGAAGATCATCGAGAAGAACGGCGGAGTCAGAGAGGAGAAGAAGATCAACGTGAAGAAAGGCGTAGTCTGAGGGGAGGAGACGATCAATCGGTGGAACGACGAAGTCAGCGAGGCAAGGAAGCATATCACGGATTCTCTGCTGGAGGATACGAAGCCATGGAGGCCGGGAGAGCAGGGCGACCTGCAGGGAGTGGAGAAGGAGGGAACACAAGCTGGGGGACAGGCAGGTCGATGAGTACTACACCCCCCAAAATTGAGGTACCAGACCGCTTCTCGGGGGCACCCGGAGAGGAGCCCACGCTGAAAAACTACCTGATGATGATTGAAGACATTCGCTACTGCTGGGATAGGGAGCGACTGGATCCTATTGAATTTTTCAGAGGCTTGGGGAGGACTCTCAAAGGAGAGGCGTTGACTCATTACCGCGTGGAGAGGCAGGGGCTGCTGATGCGGAGCAACAGAGGAGATATCTTACCGGCAGATATTACGGACCGTTTCTTGGAAAGCCTGCAGGAGCAGTTCCCGGGGCATTCGGCTGACCGGATGGCGGAGTTTCAAGACTTCAGAAGAGCGCCGGCAGAGTCGATGTTGGCCTACTATAACCGTTTACTGGAGCTGGCAGAGGATATGGGCTGCGTGGAGGAGCGCATCCTAGTGACCAAGTTCGTCAACGGACTGGATGGGGACTTGATACGAGACATGAGAAGCCGACTATACTCCTTGGGGGTACGGGCGAAGCTGCGACAGGTGTACCAGGTGGCGAAAGAAGTGGAGGATGGAAAGAGGTTTTTCGAAGGAATGAGGGGGTCAAGCTCCAGTCGGCCGAGCGAACGTCGGAGGCCTGCTTGGGCAGCGGTGGAAGGGAGACAGGGGGAAGAGGAACGAAGAGAGAGGCCGTCTGAAGATAGACGCAGGTGTTACAAGTGCGGCGAAAAGGGGCACGTGCGGAAGGACTGCGCCATAGACATAGTGTGCGACACATGCAAGATGAAAGGACATTTCAGACGTGACTGCCCCAAGGCACCTATCTGCACCGGGTGTGGGAAAAGGGGGCATACTGAAGACAGGTGCTACAGCAAGGGAGAGAGAATGCGAGGAAAATCGGCAAGGGAGTTACAGTTAGAGAGAGAGGTGGCGAAGCTGAAGGGACAGTTGGAGAAGACTGAGATTAGTGAGGACCCTGAGAAGGCATTGCTGGCTTGGGAGGACGATGAAGAGGAGGAGTATGAGAGAGAGGAGGCAGAGTACGGGGCCATGGCCATACCACCTAGAGACCGAGAGGAGTTGGGGCTGCGCAGCGGCGGGAAGGATGGCAGGACAGAGCAGAAGCAGCCTGAAAGGAGAACCCCTCGGCAACAAGAAGAAAGCCATAAGCCGAGGACGGCTCGACGGCATCCTGAGGAGAGACTCGTCTGCCAACCCACGGCCCTGGTGGTAGAACCTAAGGCAGTGGCTGTCAGGGGCATATTAGTGGAGAACGCCGTGGTGGATACAGGCGCACAGAGTGTCCTGCTGGGAAGGAAGCTGACAGAACAGTTACGGGAGAAAGGGGACTTGGAAATAGTAAACAGAGGCATACTGATCATGACAGCCGAGGGAGGGGCACCAAAGTGGATGCCCTGTACTAAGGACCCCATCGAGATTACTCTGCAGCCTGGAGAGAAGGGAGAAACGACGATAAGAGTGCAATGTGGGCTGACGGAATCGGAGGATTATGATGTTCTGCTGGGGATGGAGCTGCTATTCAAGATAGGTACAACAATTTGTACCTGGCAGGAACAGGTGCTCTACCGCTCGGATTTCTGGATTGAGGGAAAGGAGTTGAGTGAGCTGCCAGTGCGGTTTGTCAAGACAGAACCGAAGAAGGCTTGGAGGGCGGAGGGCATGAGAAGAGAGAGCGTAAGGAGGGGGAGTACCAAAGAGGGCAAGGTCGGAGCTAACCTGAACCAGTATAGCGTTACCTTAGTGGAGCTGTTTGGAGGGCTGGGGGCAGGCTTAGCGGCGGCACTGGAAGCAGGGCTGAAGGTGAAAAGATGGGTGTATGTGGAAATAGACCCGGAGGTGAGGAGGATGGCTTGGAAGCATGCACAGATACTGCAGCAGCGGTACCCAGCTCAACTGGCGAAGGAAGTGATACGGGAGGCCATGCAGAATGAGAAGTGGGATGTGGGACAGCTTACCAAGGAAGACGTGAACCGCTGGGGAAAGGTGGACCTGTTGGTAGCAGGGTGGGAGTGCCAGGGTACTTCCCGAGCGGGGAAGGGAAGAGGAATGCAGGATGACCGCACGGCGATGGTGACAACACTGCTGACGATTATGAGGTGGGCGAGAGAATCTGGCGGGGAATATGCGTACATCCTAGAACATGTGGATATGAGGAGTGATAGCAGGGAGCCGGTCCGAGCCGTACGCGAACTGGTGGAAGCAGAATTGGGAAGGGGAGTGAGTTGTGACGGGGCACAGCTGGGGGCAAGGTGTCATAGAGTGCGGCAGTACTGGCAGAACGTCCTGCCAGAAGGAGAACTGAGGGCGAGATTAGCAAGGGTGGAGAGAGATGAGAGCCGAATCGTGGAAGACATTCTGGAACCAGGGAGAGTGGCCGCCCCAGTGGTAAAGCCAGATCATCCGCGACAGTATCAGTGTAACCGAGTGGGGGAAGCGAGGAGGGCCTGGCCGACACTGGTGGCCTATGCAAAGGCACGGGGATTTGTCGAAGTGGAAGGGACTCCAGGTCCAGGGATGGTGTATGATCACCGTAAGAAAAGATGGGAGGAGCCGACTGCTTTGGAGAGGGAATTAGCCATGGGGTACCTGCCGGGGGCAACTGCAGCAGATGGAGTAGGGGAGGAGGTGCGCAAAGCTGCCTTGGGCCGAGCCATAGACCAGCACTCACTGCGATGGCTAATTAGTGAGATGAGAAAGGGGCCAGCCGAGAAAAAGGGAAAGACGGAAGAGGAGAAGTGCAGGGGCAGCAAGCAGGCTGCTTACGCCGCTGTCAGCAAGCTCACAGACGAGAAGGAGATCAAAACTGCACCACCAGTAGGGACGGAAGCAGAGCCGGGCAAAACCTGGGAGCTGGGGGCAGGTATAGGGGAGCAAGCAGCCGAAGCAATCAGGGAGGTGTTGCAGCAGCATAGGGGCACCTTCGCCTATAACCTGCAGGAATTGGGGAGATACAAGGGGAGAGAGCTGGAGCTGAACCTCACGACTGAGCTACCTACATACCAACGCAGGAGGCGAATGAATGCGGAGGATGCAGCCATCTGCAAGGAGAAATGTGAGGAGTTGCTAGCTGCAGGGATTATTCGCCCGTCAGAATCAAGTTACGCGGCGGCCACGGTGGTGGCTGCTAGGAAGGACATCACGGGAAAGATTCTAGCGAAGCGGATGTGCGGGGATTTTCGGGAGCTGAACAAGATTACAAGCCCAGACAGATACCCTATGCCGACTGCTGAAGACATTTTCGACCGGCTGGAAGGGGCCACCGTCTTTACCACCTTGGACCTGCGGCAGGGCTTCAATCAAATAGGCATTAGAGAAGCAGATAAACGGAAAACAGCATTTCACGGGGTGGACGGTTTGTATGAGTACAACGTTATGCCTTTCGGGCTTCGTAACGCACCAGCAGTGTTCCAGAGAGCCATGGATCAAGTGCTGAAGGGGGTTCCAGCCGCAGCATGCTACATTGATGACGTGTTGATTTACAGCAGCAGCAAAGAACAGCATGTGCAAGATCTGAAGCAGACTCTGGAGGCAATAGCAGCTGCGGGGCTGACGTGTCACCCAGATAAGTGTAAGATAGCGAGGCACACGGTGGCTTACCTGGGGTTTGAAGTGAAGGGCGGTCGGCTGGCCATACAAGAGGCAAAGGTTAAGGTGCTGGAGAACCTGGCAGCGCCAAAGGATAAGACAGGGCTGCGGGCGTTACTCGGCTTCCTGAATTATTACAGGAAGTTTGTGTCAAACTTCAGTCGCCGTGCCTACGTGCTGAACCAGCTGCTGAGGGAAGGGAAGAGCTGGCAATGGGGAGAGGTGGAGGAGGCAGCAAGGCAGGACTTGCTCGAAGCAGTTAGGACAGGGACCTTACTGCAGATACCGAGGGCAGAAGCGCCTTTCATCCTGTACACGGACTGGAGCAGTACGGGAATGGGAGCGGTGCTCTGCCAAGAAATCGAGGGAGAGGAAAGAGTGATAGCCTTTGCCAGCCGAAGCTGCAGCCCATCCGAGGCTAACTACTGCTCATACGAGGGAGAGGGCCTGACGGCAGTGTGGGGAATCACGCATTTCAAGGTATACCTGCAGGGCCGGCACTTCACATTAGTGACTGATCATCAGCCACTGCTATGGTTGATGACTAATCAAGAGCTGACGGGAAGAAACGCTCGATGGGCTATCAAGTTGTTGGGATTTGACTTTGAGATCCGGCACCGACCGGGTAAAACACTGCAGCATGCAGATGGGCTGTCAAGGAACCCACCACCGATGCAGCCGGTAGCGCAGCTGGCGGCCTTAGCCCACACCGTGGCCGTAAGCTGGGGGCAGGAGAAGGGAGAGAAGCGGTTAGCAGATATATGGGAGGACGAGGAGACCATGAGCTGGATCAAAGGGGAGCCACTGGAGGAGGAAGGCGTAAGTGAGAGAGCAAGAGCCAGAGGGCAGCATTACAGATGGTTTCAGGAGCAGCTGCAGCTGAGGACCAGCGAAGGATGGAGGGTAGTGCCGCAGCCGCAAGAGAGGAACAGGATCATGGGGAAGGTGCATGCGAAGCTGGGACATTACGGCATCACCAGGACACGGCAGCTGCTGAGCACCATGTACTGGTGGGCAAGCATGGGGAAGGATGTGGCAGGACTGGTAGCCAGCTGCGAGGCTTGTCAAAGGAATAAAGCAAGGCTGGAAAAGGAGAGGGAGGAGCTGCACTCACTACCGATTCGGGGGTTAGGTTACAGGTGGTCGCTGGACCTGGCAGGAGAGTTACCATTATCAAAAGGAGGGAAGCAGTACATCCTGATCATGGTTGAGCACACGAGCAAATGGGTGGAGGCGCGAGCATTACCAAGCAAGAGTAGCGCACTGATAGCGGACGCATTCGAGGAGTTAGTACTGACCAGGTACGGTGCATGTGGGGAGGTGCTTACCGATCAAGGGACAGAATTTCAAGGGAGCTTTGATGAGCTGCTAGAGGAGATGGGCATTACGCATCGTGTCACCTCAAGGTATCACCCTCAATCGGACGGGCTGACAGAGAGGCTCATACAAACCGTGAAGAAAGGACTTCGGGCCTATGGAGAGACACACAAGAGGAGTTGGGACAGGGATCTCTGGTGGGTGCTTGCGGGATACCGGTTTGCGAAGCAGGCAGCGCTGAAGCATCTGTCCCCGTATCATCTACTGTACGGACGGGACCCGGTGCTACCTGTGGATGCACCGAAGCTGCTCTCGGCGACGATTGAAGCGGACGAGCCGAGCCTGTGGGCGGGATTAGCGGAGAAGAGGGCGAGGTATCTGAAAGAGCTGACTCCAGCTGCCTTGGATAATCTACACGTGGCGCAGCTGAGGGATGCAAGGCGGTACCAGCAGCGCAAAGCAGGAGGGATGGGAGGAAAGAGTCACCAAGTGGAAGCGGGGCAGGAGGTGTACCTGCGCAGGGCTAAGCGAGATACGCTGGACTTAGCTGTGGGACCGGAGCGATGGAGGGTGAAAGAGGTAAGGGAGTCGGGGGTGCTAGTGCTGGAGGATGATCGAGGGGAGTACCTGAAGGAGCATATCACCAACGTGGCCAGGGCGGGAAGGGAGAAGCCTCAGGCATTGGATCCCGTGTCTGGAGCAGCTCGGGTGCGTGCTCAGTCACGGGAGGGGGCAGGGAAGCCTGAGATACGAGGAGGGGATCAGAACAGAGTGATTGCATACGCCAGGAGGAAGAAGGGATGAGCCGGTCACCTGGATGAGAGGTGGAGGGAGAGGGAGTGAGGAAGTCAGGCAGGGATGCAAGGGAGAGTGAGAAGGAAGGGACAGCAGAGGGGATTCACGACAGCTGTCGCGTGATTAACACCTAGCTGGCAACTAAGTGTGAATTACACAGCAGCCAAGGTGAGGTGTACTATAGTTTACTGCTTTTTGCATTTTACTTTGTTTGCTCTTTTGGAATGTTACTGTACTATACAGAGTCGAGCTGCTGAGGATTTCGAGGTGGTTAGGGGGGAGGTTGGTGGCGAATTCGATTCAAGCCAGCCTGGGAATTCAATTCGCCATTCACCAGGCTGGAAGGCGGTGCATGCCTAGTGGGCCGAGTGGGACCCAGCTAGCACCTTGAAGCCTACGCGATCAGCTCGGCTGACTCGCGCTTAGGAGTAGAGGTAGCTTGCGGGACAAGGCACCTAGGCAGGAGGGGATGTAGACTGGGGTAGCGCTCAGACTCGTTGCTTTTTGCTTGTATGTTTCTCGTTTACTGCAATTGTGATTTCCTAAACCACGGGGAACTAGCAGTAGAGAGGAGCTGAAGCAAATCGGCGGAGCCCTTGCGAGGGAGTTAAGTCTTGTTTCATGGGAAGCCTGAGATACGAGGAGGGGATCAGAACAGAGTGATTGCATACGCCAGGAGGAAGAAGGGATGAGCCGGTCACCTGGATGAGAGGTGGAGGGAGAGGGAGTGAGGAAGTCAGGCAGGGATGCAAGGGAGAGTGAGAAGGAAGGGACAGCAGAGGGGATTCACGACACCTGTCCTTCGCTCACCACCAGGTGAAGATCGAGAAGTGCAAGTTCCTGGGCGAGGCACAGCGTGAGCATTTCTTCTGAACGCCCCATACTCCGCCTTTGCTCCTTCTCCTGTGTCTTTCTCGCCCTCTCCTCTCAACGACACCATCCCGCCACCAGGTGAAGATAGAGAAGTGCAAGTTCCTGGACGAATCAAAGTGTGCTGGCAGCTGCATTCACACATGCAAGATGCCCACTCAGGTGTGTGCATTCATTCATGTACTCATGCATGCACGGGCATGCACCTGCGCACTGGGTCAAACGAAATGAGCTGGCAGCTGCATCTGCATTCACACATGCAAGATGCCCACTCAGGTGTGTGCATTCATTCATGTACTCATGCATGCACGGGCATGCACCTGCGCACTGAGTCAAACAAAATGTGCTGGCAGCTGCATTCACACGCGCAAGATGCCCACTCAGGTATGTGAATGTGGGTATCTTCATGCATGTATGTGCGTGCGTGTGCAAGTGCTGTGGTAGGGGAGGGATGTCTCCGTGTACCCATGCATGCACCTACGCCCATGCTGTCTCTTGAGAAGTCTCAGAAGTCCACTCAGGTATGTGAATGTGGGTACCTGCATGTGCGTGCGTGTGCACGTGCTGTGGGAGGGGAGGGATGTGTCCGTATACCTGTGCATGCACTTATGCCTATCCTGTTGCTCCCATCGCTCTTGATGTCCCGTCTTCAGGGTAACGAGGTGACTTTTGAGTCGACTCAAAAGTCACTAGGGGAGGGATGTGTCCGTATACCTGTGCATGCACCTACGCCCATGCTGTGCATGCACCTACGCCCATGCTGTGCATGCACCTACGCCCATGCTGTGCATGCACCTACGCCCATGCTGTGCATGCACCTACGCCCATGCTGTGCATGCACCTACGCCCATGCTGTGCATGCACCTATGCCCATGCTGTGCATGCACCTATGCCCATGCTGTGCATGCACCTATGCCCATGCTGTGCATGCACCTATGCCCATGCTGTGCATGCACCTATGCCCATGCTGTTCATGCACCTATGCCCATGCTGTGCATGCACCTATGCCCATGCTGTGCATGCACCTATGCCCATGCTGTCGCTCCCGTCGCTCTTGCTGTCCCGTCTTCAGGGTACGGGTGGGTGCCACTGCTGATGGATGCAGTCCAGTAAGTAAGTAACTGCTGTGCCTCCTCCTCCCCCTCTCACCTTTTTCCCCCGTTCATTCTCTCCCCTTCTCTCCCCCCCACACTTGCCCCCATCCACTTCCCCCCAACACAGGCGTTTATGTTTCAGGACATGGGCGTGCCGCTGCTCATGGAGCCCAACTTTGAGGATTTCAGCTGCGAGGTGAGTGGCTCGGGTGATGGGATACTGGTTGGTGGGAGCAGCTGGTTACACGGTTACCAGGTGACTGGGATGCCGGGTGACTAATCAAGTTGGGGAAGCTGGGTCATGGGCGGACATGGGTGTGCCGCTGCTTATGAAGCCCAACTTTGAGGACTTCAGCTGCGAGGTGAGTGACTTGGGTTACCAGGTTACTGCGTTACCAGGTTATCAGGTGCTGCTGCTATAGCTGGTTGAGGTGACATGGGCGTGCCGCTGCTTATGAAGCCCAACTTCGAGGACTTCAGCTGCCAGGTGCGTGTAGTGACTGGGATGGGAGGAACTGGTTACCAGGTTACAGGATAATGGTTGTGTGTTTGCTCAAGCTGGTTCAGCGGACATGGGTGTGGCGCTGCTTATGAAGCCCAAACTTGGGAGGACTTCAGCTGCCAGGTGAGTGACTCTGGTTACCAGGTTACCAGGTGCTGCTGCTTATGCTGGTTCAGTTCAGGACATGGGTGTGGCGCTGCTTATGAAGCCCAACTGTGAGGGCTTCAGCTGCCAGGTGAGTGACTGCGGTAATCGGGTGGGGTGGGAGGGAGGAACTGGTTACCGGGTTATCGGTTACTGGGTGAACGCTTTAGCTGGCTAGGCTGACATGGGCATGCCGCTGCTGATGGAGCCAATTTTTTAGGACTTCAGCTGCCAGGTGACTGTGGTGACTGGGATGCTGGGTGGGTGGGAGGAGCAGGTTACCAGGTTGCAGGTTGTTGGGTGAGTGCTTTGGTTGGCTAAGCATGCTGTTCGTGCCACTGCTCGTGGTCTCCTTATAAGCAATATTTGCGAAATCTAAACAAATCTCCCCTACCTCCCCCTTCCCGTTCCCTCTCCTCCTTGCTCATCAGTTCAAGTCAGGCGTGCATGTCCCTCCTTGGGTCAACGACCCTACACTGCTCACTCGCTCTCTCCCTTGAAACATCACCCTTTGGTTAACTCATCGAGACTCCCTCCTTTTTACTGTCCTCCTTCCTGCTTCCCTCTCTCTCCCACCAGTTCAAATTTGGCGTGCGTGCCCCCCCTCGAGACACCGATCCTGTGCTGCCCACTCCCTGCCTTGCTTTGAAACATCAACTTATGTCTCTCTCACCCCATTCCCTTCATTTACTCCCCACCCTCCCCTCTTTTCTCCTCTCCCACCAGTTCAAATTCGGAGTGCGTGCCCCCCCTCGAGACACCGATCCTGTGCTGCTCACTCCCTGCCTTGCCACCTGCCCCATTCGCTTCCCTTCTCGCTCCTCCTCCTCTCTCTCTCCTTCTCCCTCCTCCACCTCCTCTCCACTCGTGGACCCTCAGGCTCCACCATGCACCTAGGGATGTTGCTAACTCACAAACCAGTTGATTCAAGCAGAAGTAACTCTTGAGTTGACTGGAAAATTGCAGTATGTCCCTAGGCATGTTGTTTGTTTACCTGCCATTTCATTATAGAAGTTACTGTTATCCGCATCACTTAGTCTACTCAAGCAGAAGCAACTGTTCTTGCCTCTTTTAAAAACTCCACAAGGGAGCCGCATGCCAGGTTGTGCGACGCGATCTGGTACAGATTTATTTGGAATTGTAGTGCCCCATTGTTAACAGTTGCTACACTTGTTTTACAAGCCATATGCGCTGCGAGCTCCTCCTGCATTTAGCTCATCGCTTTATACTGAGTGAAAACTTCTGTATTGGAGATTCGTGGAACTTCTGTGTTGGAGATTCGCGAGTCGGCTGTGAGGCCTTTGGTAACGCGTCCGCGAACGTGGAGGCTCAGGGATTCACGAACGCCACGTCAGAATCTCCCCTGATACCCAATCGAGCTAGACGAGCGTTGACGCTATCCACGTAGGTTGGGACTGCGTGTCACCTTGAGAGCTCCGTCCCTCGCTTGGTGTGTTTCCAGTTGTCCTTCGCGGGGTTGGTGTGGAGCAAATTTGGACACCATCGCGGTGGCGCGCTGGCCGTCCGATTAATCACGAACTGTCTCCAGCACTTTCATAAAAGATTCAGCAATCCTGGATCTTTGTAAACACTCTTCCAATTACATCAGATTTTCCCTGGGGTTGCAAAGTTCTAGTCTGAACGGCCACAGGTGTACTCTTCTTGCCCATCTAAATTTAGCCGCCTGATTTCTGCTTGCATCACGCCTCTCATATAAAGACCACACAACAACCAGACAGCAAGATTACTTCACCTGTCACTTTACTTCTTTCGTGGCCTTAGCTCATCTCACTTATTGTGTCAAGGCCCGAATATCTTCGTAGATTATTATCAGAGCAATGGCCGTCTCAATGACTGCGTCTACGTTTTGCCAGCTGAAATCCGTGTCGCTGGGAAGCGAGCTGCGAAGCTCTGAGAAGAATGTTACTCTGCGAAGCCTCGCTTCGCGAGACTTGCTGAATCAGGCTATTTCTCTCTCCTGCGAATCCCGCAGCTTTAACGCAACGGCAGTTCCCCGCACTAATGTCGTTTCTGTTTCCGCGTCCGCCATTCCTCCAGTAACCGCCGCTTCCGCCGCGGCTGTAACCGCGTTCCAAGGAACGCCCGTACGTACAACGAGTGTGCTTGTCGTGGGAGCGACGGGGACTCTGGGCCGTCAGATCGTTCGCAAGCTTCTGGACGACGGTTTCGATGTGCGCTGCCTCGTGCGGCCTCGACCACAGCCCGCGGATTTCCTCCGTGACTGGGGAGCTACTGTCGTCAATGTGAGTTTTGTGGCCTAATAAGAGTTTTAGTTTTTGGTCGACTCATGAATTGCTGCCTCGTGCGGCCTCCACCACAGCCCGCGGTATCCTTCGTGACTGGGGAGCTACTGTCGTCAATGTGAGTTCTGTTGCCTAAGACATTTACTTAAGCCGACTCAATGTTCGCTGCCTCGTGCGGCCTCGACCGCAGCCTGCGAATTCCCTTCGCGACTGAGGTGCTACTGTCCTTAATGTGACTTTTGATGTGAAATAAGAGTATTGTAGTCGTGAATACGAGTCTGACTGTCTTGAATGTGACGTCTAGCGTGGTTCGTGTGAGTTCGATTGTCGCTCACGTGAGCTCTAGTGCCGTATATGTGAGCTGTAATGTCGCCAATGTGAGCTGTAATGTCGCCAATGTGAGCTGCAATGTCGCCAATGTGAGCTGTAATGTCGCCAATGTGAGCTGTAATGTCGCCAATGTGAGCTGTAATGTAGTAAATGTGAATTCCGTTGTTCCTTTACCCTTTTCCCCAACTAGCGCGACCTGACCCGGCCTCCCAGCGGCGCTCGTGGGCGTGCACCCCGTCATCGACTGCGCGACCGGCCGTCCCGAGGAACCCGTTCGCACGGTGAACTCGATTTCGTGCTTCGTTCTCCCTGTCTCCCCTCCCGTTTCCCCGAACACAGCAGGGCGATCTCACCCGCCCGGAAACTCTCCCAGCGGCGCTGGTCGGCGGGCACACGGTCATCGACTGCGCGACGGGACGTCCCGAGGAGCCCATTCGTACGGGAAATCCATTCCCTTTTTTCCGCATTCTTACCTATCTTCCTCAACAGGGCGATCTGACCCGGCCAGAGACCCTCCCGGCGGCTCTCGTGGGAGTGCACAGCGTCATTAAGTGCGCGCCGGGGCACTCCGAGGAGTTCAATCGCTCGGTAGATTCAATCCCGTGCTCCCCTTTCCCTGCTCCCTCGCTCATTTCCTTTTACAGGGCGACCTGACACGGCCAGAGACCCTCCCGGCGGCTCTCGTGGGCGTGCACACCGTCATCGACTGCGCGACCGGCCGTCCCGAGGAGCCGATTCGCACCGTCGACTGGGACGGCAAGGTGGCGCTGATTCAGTCGGCGCAGGCGATGGGCGTGCAGCGGTACCTCTTCTTCTCCATCCACGAGTCGGAGCAGCATCCCGAGGTGCCGCTGATGGAGATCAAGAAGTGCACGGAGAAGCTGCTGGAGCAGAGCACGCTCAACTACACCACCATCCGCCTCTGCGGCTTCATGCAGGTAGGCAACGAAACGCGGCTGTTGAAGCAAGCAGGTAGTGGTGTTTGGGTGGGTTGGTGCGCGGGTGGGCGAGAGGCCGCTGATGGAGATCAAGAGCTGCACGGAGAAGCTGCTCGAGCAGAGCCCGCTCAACTACACCACCATCCGCCTCTGCGGCGTCATGCAGGTGCGAAATGGATGTCATATCATATGCGTGGTTGCGTGGCTGTGTTGCTGTAAGACTGAATCAATCTCGGTGCCCCTGTGTTGTCACACCAAACAACCTTGCTGGCACGAAGCTGGAAGGCTGAACGGAATAATGGGCTTTATCTTCATTTCTGCGCCAAATTTTAGGTAAATATAAGTTGCTCTCGTCTCACTCGTGAGTGTTGCCACCACCCAGTGCAAATGTAATAACCCTGCTCCTGCAGGGCGGATGCACTAGACGCTACGACCCCCATCCCTTACGTGCATCCCCATCCGTGCAGGCTCTGATTGGCCAAAACACGTTGCCGATATCTCGAGGGGCACTGACGCCACCACGCGAATTGCTTACATTAACACTAACGAAATGAAATATCTCTCCTTGTTTTGTATTCCCATCTGCGCAGGCGCTGATTGGCCAATACGCCGTGCCGATTCTGGAGGAGCAATCCGTGTGGGGTACAGACGCCACCACGCGCATCGCATACATTGATTCGCAGGACGTGGCTCGCATGACCATGGCTGCCCTGCGGAATGAGAAGACCTACCGCAAGACCATCACCCTCGCTGGACCCAGGGCGTGGACCACGCAGGAGGTGAGACGGTGGGGAAGACTAAGGAGGTTTATAGCCAAGTGGGAGAGCAAAGAGTGTCAAATCGAGAGCATTGAGGGTACTGTCTCGCAGGATGTGGCTTGCATGACCATGGCCGTCCTTAGGAATGAGAAGATCTACCGCAAGACCATCACCCTCGGTGGTCTCAGGGCATGGACCACGCAGGAGGTGAGACGGTGGGAAGAGTGAAGTCAGACCCGAAAAGTGCAAGAGGGTGGGGAAGACATACCGCATGACCGTCACACTCGCTGGTCCCAGGGCATGGACCACCCAGGAGGTGAGATGGAGGGGAAGACGAGGGGAAACGTAGAGAACGGAGAGAGAGAGCAGAGAGATTCTCAGAGGGCAGTGAGGGCATTGAACTACAGAACGGGAGTACAGAGTATAGGTGGGTTCAAAGAATGCTGGCTGTGGGTACAGCCTCTGTGCACTCTCACAGCCTCTGTGCGTGACCACTGCACGATTCTAGCGCCTCTCCTACCCTTGTGGAAGCTGTATCCATCATCCCATACGCTCATTCCTGTTCTGGCAGGTGATAGCGCTGTGTGAGCGCCTGGCAGGGCAGGACGCCAAGGTGACGACGGTGCCCGTGGGCGTGCTGAAAGTGACGCGCAAGTTCATGCAGTTATTCCAGTGGACGTCTGACGTGGCAGACAGGCTGGCGTTCTCTGAGGTGAGCTGACGTGGCAGATAGACCAGTATCACCCAGGGTAAGCACAGTAATTACACCCAGTTTGTCATTGGTTGAAAACGCAAGCACCACTGCACCATCCACCTCTATTCCCACTTCTGCTGTTCCTCCCAGCTCTCCTTGTGCCCCTGTTGATCATCAAAGCCTTCATTACTGCTCCTAACCCTACCCTCTCCCCATTATTCCTCTTGCCACCCCTTCAGGTGCTGACCAGTAACGCGGTGTTCTCAGCGCCCATGACTGAGGCTTTAAGCTGCTGGGGCTGATGTGAAAAACTCTTTTTCTGTCATCCCTTTCTTGCCCATCCCCCACTAACAGGTTCTCACAAGCAACGCTGTCTTCTCAGCGCCCATGACGGAGACATACAAGATGCTGGGGCTGGATCCCAAGGACACCACCACGCTCGAGCAGTACCTGCAGGAGTACTACACCCAGATTCTGCGCAAGCTTAAGGACTTGAAAGCTACATCCAAGCAGGGCGATTACTACTTGTAACTACCGATATGGTAAAACAGCTGGCACAGGAAAGGAAAGACTGTGTGCTGGATTTGTTTTCCTGAAATTTTGTAATAAAATAGTGACATGAGTTAAGTTTGTAAGGTTTTGTTTATGCTGATATTGTAACTGGAAAAGCAAACATGTGGATTTTCTGAAAGGATTCATGCACATTTCTGAAGAGTTCAACTAGTATCTATCGTACGGTATCTATGAGAAATGAGAGTACGTAACTGTTAATAACAAACTGCAAGTTGGATTTTTTTTTTTTTTTTTTTTTTTTTAGATTATTGAACTATCCGCTCACTAGTGAGCAATTGTCGTAATCCCAGCTACTAACCAATAAGATAAAATGGCTTGTTTATGTAGTGAGTGAATGCGCCCATAACCCCCCAGGCCAACGTGCCTGTAACCCTTCCCTAGGATCAATCGAAGATCTCCAGAGGACTTCTGACAGCAATTTTTTTTTTTTTTTTTTTTTTTTTTTTTTTTTTTTTTTTTTTTTTTTTTTTTTAGAAATGATCAATAACAAGGGTTTACATTGTGCAAAACCGAATGTATACCATATTCCTGCAGCACAAACCTAGGCAGGGCAAACTGCAGCAGCAGTTGAAGCAGCAGCAGGAGAGAGACCAGCAGAGATGGTGGGCTTTGATAGTCGAACCAAACTGAGGTAACCAAGGGGGAGCAGGGGGGGAAAGAATGGGAGGATGGGGCATGTGGGGTGTGGTGAAGGATGGAAAACAGAAGCGGCAGTTGAAGCAGCAGCAGGCGAGAGACCAGCAGAGATGGTGGGCTTTGATAGTCGAACCAAACTGGGGTAACCAAGGGGAGCGGGGGGGGAAAGGGTGGGGGCATGGGGGTTGGGGTGAGGATGGAAATCAGTAGCTGCAGTTGAAGCAGCAGCAGGGGACATACTAAGGTACACTGAAGGGAATAGCAAGGGGGAGAGGAGGAACAGGGGGGTTGGGTTGGGAAAGTGCATGCAGCAGCAGCAGCAGCTGTCACCTCCACCACATGCAGCCCGGCCAGGGAGGGCAGCGGGCAGTGGCTAGGCGACCTCTATAATGCAATCATACCGAAAACAACCTACAGGGCTATAAGGTCAGCGAATGAACTAAGGACAGCGAATGAACTAAGGACAGCGAATGAACTAAGGACAGCGAATGAACTAAGGACAGTGAATGAACTAAGGACAGTGAATGAACTAAGGTCAGCGAATGAACTAAGGTCAGCAGCAGTCTCCGTGTAAGTCTCGGCGGCAGCGGCAGCTGTGACCTCCACCACATGCAGCCCGGCAAGAGAGGGCAGCGGCAGGGTACGCGTCACGCACAACGCACACAGACCACACAGACCATTGAAACGCACAACGCACAACGCACACAGACCACACAGACCATTGAAACGCACAACGCACAACGCACACAGACCACACAGACCATTGAAACGCACAACGCACAACGCACACAGACCACACAGACCATTGAAACGCACAACGCACAACGCACACAGACCACACAGACCATTGAAACGCACAACGCACAACGCACACAGACCACACAGACCATTGAAACGCACAACGCACACAGACCACACAGACCATTGAAACGCACAACGCACACAGACCACACAGACCATTGAAACGCACAACGCACAACACACACAGACCACACAGACCATTGAAACGCACAACGCACAACGCACACAGACCATTGAAAAGTAACCCAACACCCAGAAACGACTCACGGAGCGATTAGCTCGGCGAATGAGTTGAGAGCAGCAGCAGTCTCTGAGTAGGTCTCAGCAGCAGCGGCAGCTGTCACCTCCACCACATGCAGCCCGGCCAGAGAGGGCAGCGGCTGCGCGTCGCTCACTGCATGCTGCCTTGGCAGGCGCAGCGGCGCAAAGGCCTCTAGCCGCATGGCGTGGGAGCGATGGGCGAAGTCGAATGCAGAGCCGCGACGGATGAGCTGTGGGGGATTAAAGGGGGAAGGAAAGCGAATGGGGTGGGGGGTGAGAGGTGCAGCGGAGCAAAGGCCTCGAGGCTCATGGCGTGGGAGCGATGGGTGAAGTCGAATGCAGAGCCACGACAGATAAGCTGCAGGGGGGTTGGATGGAGGGGGAAGGAAGGGAGGGGGCGGGGGGTAGCAGGCGCAGCAGAGCAAAGGCCTCTAGCCTCATGGCGTGGGAGCGATGGGCGAAGTCAAAAGCGGATTCACGACGAATGAGCTGTGTGGGATTAGAAGGGGAAGGAAAGCGAATGGGGTGGGGGGTGAGAGGTGCAGCGGCGCAAAGGCCTCGAGCCTCATGGCGTGGGAGCGATGGGCGAAATCAAGGCGGATCCACGACAGATCAGCTGTGGGAAATTGAATGGGGAAGGAGGGGGTTTCAGGGTGGCAGGTGCAGCAGAGCAAAGGCCTGAAACGTCATGACGTGGGAGCGACGGGGAAAGTCAAAGGCAGAACCAGCACCCTCAAAGGACGAAGTTGGAGGTGAATAACTAGGAGCAGCAGCAGCAGCACTCGTTAAGGCAATCCAAAACCATACCTCGTGGTCGAGCCGGAGGCCTATAGCGGGTACGAGGTGTATCACTGATGGAGATGCCCTCACACGCACTATGCTGCGTACGAGGCAAGTCAACTGGTCCGCCCCCGCTCCCCTCATTGCCCCCCCGACATGCACCATGGTCCTGAATGTCAGAGGGAGGAGAGGGGAAGCAGGGGACAGGCGAATTGGGGGAGGAAGGGGGAAGAGAAAGGGGGAAGAGAAAGGGGGAAGAGAAAGGGATGCTCTCCAATGCACTATGCTGCACCCCCCCCCCTCATCGCCCCTCTCACTCACATGCACCATGGTACTGGGATGGGGGAAAGGGGAGAAGCAACAACGAGTTTCGGGTTTGGTATGAACATGGATGGCATGGGATCATACAATGCTCCTGAACAGAATGAGGAGTCCCATCCATGACGATACCATGCATCCCATGCATAGCATCCCATCCATGACCATACCATGCATCCCATGCCATCCACGTGCATGACATGTATGGCATACCATATGGGTGGGGTGCAGTTGAGAGGGCACTCCAGTCGAACCTCACAGGGTATGGCTCCTGGTGGGATACGCGCGGTACAACACGGTGCAACGCGGTACAAGGGAGTGGAAAACAGATACACTATGAGGGAATAGAAGCCCTTTCACTGTAGTCGCTGCACACTAGTAGGGACGACCCCTAGACCTAACATCATGCATCATACATCATGCATGGGGCATGGGGCATGGGGCATGGGGCATTGGGCATGGGACATGGGGCATGGGGCATGACGATTGATGCATGCTCCGTGAAGCATGAAACACAGAGCATAGAGCATAGAGCATAGAACATGAACATTCTCACACGGTACCTTTATTAAGTGCGTTTCTGTACACTAGTTGGTGTACATCCAACTTTACCTCCCTGGCCCCAGGGTGTACCTCTATAAGATCCATCAGTGCACGCAAACGATGCATGTAATATGAACACTTCTTCTCCCGCGATACCTATATTGGGTGCGTTTCTGTATACTAAGTGGTGTAGACCTGACTTTACTTCCTGGCCCCTGTCATCCCCTCTATGAGCTCCACCAGTGCACGCACATGATGCATGGAGCATGAACACTCGTTTTTTCACACAGTACCTATATTGGGTGCGTTTCTGTACACTAACTGGTGTAGATCCAGCTTCTCTTCTCTGGCGCCTGTCATCCCCTCTATAAGCTCCACCAGTGCACGCACATGCTGGTGGGGGGATGGGAAGGAAAAGGAGGGCGAGAAAGAGGAGAGGGTGGATGGGAGGGGGAGAGAGCAGGTGTGGGGGGAGCGAGAGCGAGAGGGTTGATTAGGAAGCGGGAGACAGGGAGTCTCAAGGAATGATTGTCAAATACATGCATCTCAATCATTCAGCGAGCCACGCACCTTACTCTCAATGATTCCCTGAACCACGCACTCCATCCTTGAGCCGCCTAAAAGACCTTCGATGTGCCTTGCTATTCTCAAATCATTCCTTGAGCCACGCACCTTACTCTCAATGATTCCCTGAACCACGCACTCCATCCCAGCAGCAGCAGGCGCGAATGGCGCTGGGGCGAATGTATGGGAATGCGGGCAACGAGCGAACCGAGTATTGAGACGTCTCAAGACTCAGCAGGGGCGAATGGCGCTGCGGCGAATTTGCGGAGACGTGGACACCGAGCGAACCGTTCGTACGAATGAAGAGCGTTCTGATTATAATGCTGCGCCTTGAGAGTCCTACTTTTTAATACAAAGCAACGCGTCTGAATATAACGGATTCATGACCGACATGGTGGCAAGCGCGCGGATCGCCTGAAACAAAACTTTCCGTGGGTTGAATTGAAGCCCGTTATCACTGCTGCCGACCTCGCCTCGCTATACAACGCCTTGTGCCAGAGAGACCTCCTAGTGTGCGCCTAGAAATGCGCTCTGATTTTCCAGTAAAAGTAGATTCTAGGAGCTTCGTGTGCTGACAACAAGCAAATAGTCTCTAACAAGGGCCTCGATAACTGTACAGTCCCAAGCTAACGAATATGCCTCACTATATTGTGGTATGTGATATGTTTGAAAGAGCCATAAACTTTTGTAAGTGTAGAAAAGAATGTACGCATAAACTTTTGTAAGTGTTTGACGAACGGTATGTATCAAGATATCACATTCTACGGTCACGACTGTTATTGATCATGTATGCTTGTTCTGCTCGGTGTACATCTTTTACCTAAAAAAAAAGAAATATCACATTCTCAACGCATACCGCGGGTTCGACTGTGGTGTCTGTGGTACTGTAGTGCGATGAACATTTCGTCATGTTGTCGGTTCTGGCGACTTTGAACATTGCACGTGACGCTTGTTGCGCGTCGCGAGACCAGACCCAACAACGAGCGTTAGCTACGAAAAAAAAAAATGGTGGGAGGTGTCTGGACTCGTTCTTCCCACACATTGTCACATTGTGCGGGGTCAACTTCTAATCTGGCGAACTTTGTTTCGGCTGTTGGGCTGCTTACCCCCACCCCCCTCCCTCCTTCCGCCTCGACTTTCGTTTCTCCGCAAAGGGGTACTTTTGGGGACAGTGTTACCCTGTTTTCAAGTAATAAACCTTTGCCTCCCGCTTGAGGTATGTAGATCGCAGCTTTAAGAATTTCGAAATACAGGACAGTTCAGTGGAGTGCAGAATGGGGATGCTGTACATGACAGGCGAAAGATTTGCAGCTCAGTGGGGAAATTTGACTTCAACTGTGCGATTCGTCGTATCCAACGCCCTGTCAGGTCAACATACGGTGCTGTACACGTAACAACAAAACGAGGCGAATGCCCAACTTGCACTCACATGTCACAAGACACGACATCTCATCTGCCCCTTGATGAGCCCAACATTTCGAAATTGTGGTTGAATGAGCTACGTGTAGGTCTGATAAGGGCCCAAACAAGATTTATCGCAGTTTTGTGATTTATCGCTCCCAAACGAGCGGTTTCACTTGTGAAGAGTGCCTGCCTCAAATTTCACGCGCCTCTCCGCTCACCTTCTTTCCTACTCCAGCCAGGTGATGTGTTAGTGCTAGAGGGTCCCTCCTCTTTCGAGAAGTTGCTTAACCGATGGTCGTAATGGAGGGTTTGCAATGACAGGCTAATAAAATAGTGCAAAGTTTTGTCGAATCGTCACAATCGTGAACATCCTCAGACAGAGCATGGCGAGAGTTTTCTTCAAATATATCTCAGTCTCAACACTCCACAGTCAGGGTTCTGCCTCTCATAGACGGAACTAGTTCTCTGATTTCTCAAAAATCTCATCGGTAAGTCTTTTGTGGGAGCGCGTGTTGTTCCCATTCGGTATCACGGCCGATCAACGTGTGACGTATGACGCGTCGCCGACACCTTGACTCCTGCACGGCCCCGTGAAGTTCGCGAAGCCTTTCCGTATTGGTGTCACCGTGACTCACGGTCTCTTGTGACGTGAGTCGGACTTATTCACGGCCCGCAACTTCCGCAAAGCTTCCGCCGGAGATTTTCGTGACTCGGGTCTCTTCGTAGCTCGTATTACTCGCAGGGTTGACGGTAGGCGGCGCACGCTACGGCCTACCGTTTTTACCGTCGCGGGATTCTCCCCGATGTAGCTGGCGTTGAGCACACGAGATATGTCACCTGAGTCAGGCGCCGCATCTGCGGACGCCATGCGCGAAACACGGCGAACGCGGTGGGGGTAACATGCGGCAGCCGTCCATTTCTGATCGTCGAGGTGATAAAAAAGACTCGCGCGGGCGCTGCGCGTACGCGCTGCGCACCGCGCGATAGACACCATGTGGCAGCGGTCGTTCACTTCCAGTAGTAGCCGAGTCGCGCCGCAGAGGGAGAAGGCCACGTGGACACAGTTTGGGCAGCCAGCGAATGGAAGGCAGAACGAAAAAAACCGTCCGCCGCCGGTTCGACTCAACTCACTCCCCGTGTTGGCGCCTGCGCGATTACCGCCGTCAGATGCGGCGATCGCACCGCTCTTAGAGCAACGAGGCGCGGATCCGATCGTGCTGAAGGAGGGAGACCTGATTTTTCCGACGAGCAGGTCCGTAGGTGATTGTTGCAATGATGACCCTGCTTCTAGTAGCTTTCTGGATCGGGAGTATGACGAAACGTGTCAGCAGCCACAAGTTCCGGAAGCATCGTGGGGCGAGACGGGTGGAGAAGGTCACGCGGTTCAGTTCGGTTCCCCGGGGTCACTAGGTTTTAGGATGATGTTTCTGGATAATGGCGGGCATATAGTGTCACCGTGGCATAATATTCCTTTATACGGGAAAAACACGTGGCTGAATTTCGTTTGCACGACGCCGCGAGGGACGTGGGCGAAACACGATTTCGCACCGGAAGAATACACGCCGTTACGCGTTACACCGAACTCGCGAAACGGCGAACCGTCGCACTTTGCTCGCGACGCGCCGTGGCACATCGGCTCGCTCCCGCAGACGTGGCAGGATCCCGAGGAGGAAGTGGACGAATTTGGTGGCGTTTCGGGATGCGGAACAGCATTAGAAGTTCTAGATCTTTCCCGTCGGCCCGCGAAACTCGGGCAGGTACATACTGTGAAACCGATTGGCGCGATTCCGGTGGTGCGGGAGGAGGGATTGGCGTGGGTGGTGGTTGCGATTGGTGGAGGGGATCCCGTGGCGCACATGGTGAACGAGTTGGATGAGCTGCCCGAGTTCATGCCGGGCAGGCTGGAAGAAATCTACGCGTGGCTGGCCGTGTGCGACGCCACTAGTGCAGGTGAGCATACCCCTGTCAGTTCACCCCCGACTGTTCCCCCTATCAGTTTCCCCATTTGAGTCGACTCAAAATTCACCCCCGACTGTTCCCCCTATCAGTTTCCCCTTTTCTGCCCGCTCCCTCTGCTAAATAGTTCCCCTCCCGCCTGCTCCCCCTCCTCCTCCGCTTCCTCCCTCCTCACCTCCCCTTTCCTAACCCAGCGGACAAGCCGTCATTTCTCCCGCGCATGCGGGTGGCGGAGCAGGGGGCGGAGAGGGCGCTGGGGGTGGTGGCGCAGGCGAACGCGGCGTGGCAGCTGTTCCTGCACGCGCACGTGCAACCCGACCCCTGGCTCCCCGAGTTTGACGTCTTCGCCACCAACATACTGCAGGTAAGTTGTGTTCTGATGTGTTTTGTACATGAACATTTGAAAATATTCACGTTCGCTGTTTTGATTTGTTCCTTTGTTTAGACCTCGACCATTATGTGTTCTCTTGCGTTGTGCTATTCTCTCAACCTTCCCGTCCGCTCATCCTTTCCCTGCCCCACCCCCTCACCTCGCCTCCCCACTCCCCCCGCTCCCACCATCATACCCGAAATAGGCATGCTGGCGAAAGTACACAGACGACCACAGCCGTACGATCCTTCCCATATCGTCCGACGGCTGTCCGATCGACACCAGCAGCACCGTAGCTGCAGCAGAGAGAGAAGCTAGGGGCATCGTGGTTGAGTGGCAGAAGGAAAGGGAGAAGGAAAAGGGGGAAAGAGGCAGGAGGGAACGCGGGAAGGAGAAGGGGAAAGAGAAGAAGAAGAGTAGGGGAAAGAGCAGGGAGAAGGAAAGAGAGGAGAAATTGAAGGCGAGGGAAGAGAGAGCAGAGAGAGGGAGGGAAGAGAGAGGGGGGGACGAGGGAGGAAGGGAAGAGAGAGGAGGGGGTGGGTTCAGGAGGAGAAGAAGCCTTTCCGGCCCAGAGAATAACACAGGAGGAGGGAAGGGACGCAATATATGGGGGGGCGGGGGAGGAGCAGGACGAGTGAGCCATGGAGGCGGGGTTGGGAAGGGAAGTGGAGGAGGTGAAGGAGGAGGGGAAGCAGGGGTTGGAAGGGGGTACGGAGGGAGATCAGCTGGAGTGAGTCCGATTGCCTCTCCTCCTCCCTCTTTCTCTACCTCTGCCGCCTCCTCTTCCTCCTTGCAACCCAAGTCCCCTGGAAAGCTCGGGTTTTTCCGGTCCCGCCTTCTCTCTCTTCCCCTCCTTGCGCCGTCAAGTGCTGAAGACCCTCCTCTTGCTGCTGCTGCTGCTGCTGCTGCTGCTGGGGGAGGTGATGGTGGTGCTGCTGTTGCTGGTAGTGGTGGTGGTGCTGCTGGTGGTGGCAGTGGCAGCGGTGCTGGTTTGACAATCACTGTCCCGTCGTTCCGATCGCGGTCCCCTCTGCCCCCCTTAACGCCCAAGACGCCCCGAACCGGCTCTGGGTCAGCTCTCAAGTCACCCAAGCAACAAACCGCTTGTGGTGCTGCTGCTGCTGGTGCTGGTGCTGGTGTTGGTCGCGCCGAGATGCTTTTTGAGGCGCCTCAGAGTTCGCCCAAGCAGCGAACCGCACGGCCTGCTGCTGTTGGTCGCACAGTCAGTCTGGGTGTCACTGGGTATGCCAATGGCGATGGCACTGGGAATGGTAATGGTGATTGGGCTAGCAGAAGAAGAAGAGAATCAAGTGGGGAATTCGCCCCTGTTTTGAAGACTTCTGATAGAGTCACACCTGCTGCTGCGACTGCTGTGCCTGCTGTGGGTGGTGGTGGCGGTGGTGGTGGTGTGGCAATGGCATGGCACAGGGGTGTAATTGGAGCTAACAACCCTGCACAGGCACGTTATTCTTCCAACCAGGGGCAGAGTAGTTTTTACGGGCAGAATTCGGGGCAGAATTCGGGGCAAAATTACGGGCAGAGCTATGGGCACAGTGACGGGCAGTATGGGTGGGAGTATGGGCAGAGTCAGCAGAGCCACCACTGCAGCCGCAGCAGCGAAAGCGGCACAGGCAGCAGGGACGGCAGTTGTGATGGCGGTGGTAGCAACATCAACATCTGTGTCATCAGTGGCAGTGAAACGGGGGAGAATGGAGCATCTTCTATCTGGCGAACAACTAGTGTCCCTGCTGCTGCTCCTACTGCCGCCGCCGCTGCTGCTGCTGCTGCTGCTGGTGCCGTTGGTGCTGCTGCTGCTGGTGCCATTGGTGCTGCTAGTGCTGGTGGTGCTGGTGCTGGTGGTGCCGTTGGTGCTCCTGCTGGTGCTGGTGGGAGGACCGGGGTCGCAACCCTTAATGATGATGCAGAGGTGGCCGTGTATTGCAGCAAGAGTGCAGGAGGTGCAAGAGCAAGGGAAGGAAGGCTCACAAATGCTCAGATTCCTCGCCTGAATGCCCTGGAGCGGCTTGGTGAGTATGAGAGGCTTGATATTCAGGGAAAGCTTGGCACGGCCTTGAATGACAGTGCAAGGGAGGAGTCTGTGCCTTCTGCTCTCTGGCGGACAATTAGTGTTCCTGCTGCTGTTGCTGCTGCTGCTGCTGCTGCTTCTAGTAGAGGTGGTAACAAGGAGGAGCAAAAGCACGAGAGGCTTTTAGTCCCAGATAGTCTTGAGGCAGCCCGCAGTAAGTGGGGTGGTCGAAGATTGTCAATGCAAGGAGCTGGCATTGCTGCTGCCACAACAGCTTTTGGAGCCGCTACTGCTGGGTCGTCTACTAACGAGTCTGCTCTTAACGAGTCAACGGCTTATGCGTCGCTTTTTCATGAGCCGGTTGTTAGGGAGGGGTGGCAAGTGCCAGCTGGCGCCCATCCATTGGAGAAAAAACGGTTGGGGCAGCGGTGGGCTGATTTTGGCTCTTGGGAAGGTGAGAGTATTGCAACTGCTGCTGTTGCTGCATCAAGCCATACCACTACAGGCAACACCGGCACAAGCACCACCACTGGTGTGAGCAACAAAAGCAGCAGCAGCAGCAACACGCGGCTAGTGGCCGCTAACGCTGCTGCTCGGGTGAACCGAAGGTGGAACTCAGCTGCAGTGGAACGCCGGCCGTCTCGAGAACAAAGGGAGGGCGTTTCTGGTAGTACTGCTGCTGCTGCTGCAGCTGCCCCTGCGGCTGGTGGTGGTGGGGTTGGGGGTGGGGGAGGGGGTGCTGGTGCTGGTGGCGCTGCTGCTGCTGGGGGTGGGGGAGGGAGTGGTGCTGCAGCTGTCGTTGCAGGTCCTTCTGCGGCTTTTTTTCCGAGGGATGTTTCTTTCGAAAGCAGCTTTTTGTTGCAGGGGAGCGAGATGGCATTTGGGTCGACTCAAAAGTCATCTGCTGCTGTTTCACAGAGGGATGATGCTCCTTATGAAAGCGCCATCTTGTCACAGGGAAGCGTTTCTTCTTATAGCAGTGGTGAGAGCGGCGGTGGCGATGGGCAGAGGGGAAAACACTCAGACTGGCAGCAGCAGCAGCAGCAGCAGCAACAGCAGAGGCATATGCAACGGGGGCAGTGGCAGCAACAGCATTCGGAATGGCAGCAGGGATTGTGGCAGCAGCAGCAAAAGCAGCAGGCGTTGGTGCAATCTTTTGAGGCGCCTCAAAAGGCGTTGGAGCAATCTCGACCACCTCTCTCCCCTCGAAGGGCCGTGAGTTCGATTCATGAGAGCAGAGACAGAAAACAGCAGCAGCACAGACAGGCAGATGAGGTGAATAAGACAGCTAAGAATTCCCCCTCCCCTAAGTGGTCGGCCAGTTCGATTCATGAGAGCAGAGACAGAAGCAGGCAGCAGTACGGACAGGCTGAAGTGGCTTATGAGTCGACTCATAGACTTCCCTCCCCTAAGCGGTCGATCAGTTCAATTCATGAGAGCAGAGACAGAAGCAGGCAGCAGTACGGACAGGCAGAGGAGGCTTCTGAGTTGCATAGAAAGCTGTCCTCCCCCCGGAGATCTGTGACTTCGCCTCATGAGAGCAGAGACAGAAACCGGCAGCTGTATGGACAGACAGAGGAGGCTTATGAGTTGCAGCACAGGCAGTCAGAAGTGGCTTCTGAGTCGCGTATTAGGCTGTCCTCCCCTAGGAGATCTGTGACCTCGACTCACGAGAGCAGAGACAGAAACTGGCAGCAGTACGGACAAGCAGAGGTAGCTTTTGAGTCGACTCGGAAGGCTCCCTCTGTGTCGACTCGGAAGGCTCCTTCTCCCACGGCGTCTAGTATGCGTTCTGTCAGCTCGATTTATGAAAGGGGAGACAGGAACTGGCAGCAGTACGGACAGGCAGAGCTGCAGGCATGGCAGTGGCAGCACGCGGGAATGCAGCAGCATGAGGGGCAGCAGGAGGAGGTAATGCAGCAGCATGGGGGGCAGCAGGGTCAGGGTCAGCAAGAGCGGGCAAAACAGTACAAGCAGCTGCTGCTGATGGGGCAGGGGGAGGGGAAGCAGCAGGGGCAGGGGCAGGGGCAGGGGTATTTTGAGACGTCTCAAAACTCGAATGGGGGGCAGCAAGGTCAGGGTCAGCAACAGTCGGCACAACAGCACAAGCAGCTGCTGCTGATGGGGCAGGGGGAGGGGAAGCGGCAGGGGCAGGGGCGGGGATATGTACCTGAGGGGTTTTCTGCTGCAGTGGTGGCACAAAGAGAAAACCCCTCAAGTTTCTGCTCAGTTTCTGAGGCGCCTATCCTTCCACCTCCTGTCTCTGCGTCTCCCTCTTTTTCTTCCTTTGTCTCCGTGATTGCCTCTTCATCTCTTGAGTCTGCTGCTGCGATTGCCGCGCGAGCAGCAGCAGTTGTTGATGCGCCAATGGTTCCACCTCCTGTCTCCGCATCTCCCTCCTTTTCATCTTTTGTCTCCTCGTCTCCCGCTTTTTCTTCTGGTTCTGCTGCTGCAATCGCCGCACGAGCAGCAGCAGTTGTTGATGCGCCTAGGGTTCCGTCTCCCACCTCCGAGTTTCCCTCTTCATCTTTTGAATCAGCTGCTGCAATCGCTGCACGAGCAGCAGCCAGAATTCGCCGCCCCTCCCCTCCCCCTCAATTCCTCCATGCAAGCCCAGCGCTGATCAGACATAAAACAGACCCAAGGCCATTCGATACAAGCACATCCGCTTCTACCCCACCTGCTCCAACAAGCACGTTGGATTCAGCAGCCAAAATCCGTCGCCCCTCCCCTCCCCCGCTCTTCCTCAATGCAAACTCAGCAGGGGTGCGAAACACAGCAGACACAGCGCCATTCGATACAAGCACATCCGTCACTACAAGCACATTGAATGCAGCAGCCAAACTTCGCCGCCCCTCCCCTCCGCCACTCGTCCTCCATGCCAGCCCAGCACTGGTCAGACATAATACAGACCCAAGGTCATCCTATACAAGCACATCCGCTACGAGAAGCACGATTGGTGTGGCAGGAGATGTGACAGTAACGAGGGCAACGCCCCCGTTTGTATCCATCCCAGGCGTGCAAGCTCTCTCCACAGACCCCCTTCGTTATATGCACCTCGTATCACCTCGTCATTCCCATTCCCGCGCTACTCACAGCGTGCAGCAGCAGCAGCAGCAGCAGCAGCAGCAGAAGGATACTCTAGGTGCAGCTGAGTCTCATACTTCATACAGAGCGATTCGGTATAAGTCTTCAGCTTTTAAGTCTCCTAAAGCAGGGATACTGAAGCGAGCCAATACACAGCCTTGGAGGAGTAGCAGAGGGTGGGTGGATGATGGTGACTATAACGAAGGGAAGGGGCAACAGCAGCAGGAACGGGAGAAGGAAGGGGAGAAGAAGGATGGGGGAGGTGGTTATAATACTGCTGCTGCTGACTCTGCTGGCTTTGCTGCTGCTGATATTGCTGGTCGTTCTGTTGCTGCTGAAAGTGGGGAGCGCTACTGGCAAAGTGACAGCAGCAGTAGCAGCAGTGTTACCAGTATCCAGATTACACTCAACAGCAGCAGCAGCAGTAACCAGGTTACCTCCAGCAGTAACCAGGTTACCAACGGCAACGGTGGCAGCCTGCTGCTGCCGCATCAGAAAAGCGTTCGACCCTCTGACTGTCGTCCGCTTCCTGTTTCCGCATCAGAAAAGCCTGACTGCCCTCCGCTCCCCGCGTCTGCTCCTTTTGAGGCGCCTCAGAAGTCGCATCAGAAAAGCGTTCGACCCTCTGACTGCCTTCCGCTTCCTGTTTCCGCTCCCCTTTCCCTTCCCCTTCCCGTTTCCCTTTCCTCTGCAACTCCATTAAGAGCACATCCGCTTGTGTCACAACTAGGAGAGAGGGAAGCGGAGGAGGAGGAAGAGGTGGGGGCAGGAGAGGAAGCAGAAGATAAACAACTTGGATTCTACCCTGAGACTAACCCAGAAGAGTACCCGATTAGTTTGGGTGCTTTTGAAATCTACCCGAGCGCTTACTTACTGGATATGGGTACGTATGCAATTAACCCTGTCAATAACTACCCGAAGGTAGGTGCGGGTATCCATTTTGATGACTCGTATGAGCCACTCAGGGATGAGGAGGAAGAGGAGGAGGAGTGGAGGGAGGAGGGGAGGGAGGGAGAGGAGTGGAGGGAGGGAGAGGAGTGGAGGAAAGAAGAGGAGGAGCCTTTTTCAAGGCCTCGAAAGGTGGTGAGCAGCAAATGGGGAGGAGAGGGATTGGGGAGATGGATGGAAGAGAGTGGAAGCGGAAGCAAGGTACGGATTTGTCGCAGTCAGTCTGAGGAGAGCCATCGGCCTCATTACTGGCAGCAGCCGCAGCAGCAGCAGTTGCAGCAGCAGCAACAGCAGCAGCAGCGACAGCAGCAGCGACAGCAGCAGCGACAGCAACAGCAGCAGCAGCAGCAGCAGCAGCAGCAGAACAGTGTTGTTCGCAGCGAGAGGGGAGGAGAGGTGCTGGAGAGGCGGATGGAAGGTAGTGGAATTCAAAGAGGAATGCGGATTGGTCGTAGTCAATCCGAGGAGAGCAAACCACCGCAACACTGGCAGAACCACCAGCAGCAGCAGCAGCAGCAGCAGCAGCAGCAAGGTGGCCGTGGTGTGAACAGGGCTGGTAGCAGCAACGGGACAGGACAGCGCATTGGAAGCAGCAGCAGCAGAGATGGCATCACCAGCACCACCAGAAGAAGCAGCAGTGCCACCAGCACCACCACCACCACCACCATCACCACCATCGCCCGTCGCACCCACCGCAAGTCCCTCAGTATGTCATTTGACAGCCATGGCTCCGCTTCCTCTGCAAGCAATCCCCCTTACAATCGTCTCCCTCCCACGCCTGACCTCCATCCCTCTTTCAAGTCGACTCGAGGCTCATCTCACAGCAGTGGCCGGGATCGTAGCAGAAAGCACCGCAAGTCCCTCAGCATGACATTCGACAGCAGCGGCCGTCCCGCCCCGATCCACCCGATCGACCCTCACACTTCCACTCCTGACAACAGCAAACCTTTCGACTCAGAGCGAAGCCAGTCGCGTGACACCTCTCGTGCTGCTCCTGTCGCAAGCAGAAAGCGCCGCAAGTCCTTTAGCATGACATTCGACAGCCGTGGCAGTGCCACTCCCACCGCAAACGACCCTCCCTCTCCCACGCCGGACTTGAATCAGCCGGCAAAGTCGGTGCGAAGCTTGTCGCACAGCTGTCCCACGCCCCGTCGCACACACCGCAAGTCCCTGAGTATGACACTTGACAGCCAGCCTTATGATAGCCAGCCTTATGACAGCCAGCCTTATGACTCAAAGCCAAGCCAATCTCGTGACAGTCGCCATGCCGCTCCCGTCGCAGGCAGAAGGCACCGCAAGTCACTGAGTATGACATTTGACAACCGCAGAGGCCTTTCCCCCGCAACTGATACCCAATCCCCCGCGTATGACCTGCATCCCGCTGTTGATTCGACTCAAATCTCGTCTCACCTCCGCGCTCCCGGTCCCACTAACCGCCGCCGCAACCTCCGCAAGTCCCTCAGTCTGTCAGCCCACAGCCATGACAACACTCGCACCTCGAATTACCCCGCCACTCCATCCTCTAACAGCCGTGACAACACTCACACTCCAACTTCTGACGGGCGCCGAACGCCCTCCCGCGTGCGCTTCAATGATGAGGTGGACGTTCTGATGTTCGCTGACGTGGCAGCCGCTGTTGCTGCCGCTGCTTCTGACCTGGCAACTGCTCCTCGTGACATGGCAGTGGGCTCTAATCAATCTAGAAGCAAACATGGGTACGCAGCACCAGGTTACTCTATTGAGAGTGTGCTCGCATGTGGTAGCGACTCAGAAGGAGGGGAAGGGGAGATGGTAGAGGGGGAAAGGGAACTGATCTCGAGTGTTTCTCTCCCTCCCCTCAGCTTCTCCCTGCTGCTGGCACAAGAGGAAACCAGCACTGCCGTCTCTTCACCCACCAGGTTTCCCCGCAGCAAGAGCCAGAACTAGCTGCCTGACTCTCCCTCCCATCCCCTCAGCTCTCTCCTTCCCGCAGCTAGTTCTGAGAGCAAGTCCCTCAGTCTGTCAGCCAACAGCCAACAACCAGAACTAGCTCTCTCCATACTATTTCTGAGAGTTTTTAGGGCACCTTGAAAGTTTTTGGGCAGCTTTTCCAGCACCAGCTCTCGAGCAAAACCGGGTAACTGATGATGGCCCGAGAGCGGATAGGGTAGGTAGCTATGGGTGGGGGTGGCACATTCTTGTTCTGCCTTATATGAACCGTGCTTGCTTGCCTTCTGCTCCGCACACCCTCTTTGCACTGGGATGACTTATACTCACTGTTAGTTCATTGTTTACTCAACAGTATCTTTTTGGGCTGAGAAAAGCCCTTAGGATCTTTACAGGGATGAACTCTGGGTAGGGCTGGTGTAATAGCGGAAGCGTATTTATGAAGTATTGTGAACCACCTTAAGCTAGTATGTGAGGGCAAAGTAGATTGATTAAAACAAGGAGATACAAGATTATGTAAGAGTACAAGGAATACGAAGGGATACAGTTATAACTACTTTACTGTCAAATTATAATGTTGTGTAGGCTGTAGTGGGGTAGCCCATATGGGGTACACATTTCTAGGGTTGCATATTTGTACCACTTTCATTCCTTAGTGCACTCATTCTCGTTCTACTTTTCTCATAGTATCGAGCAGGTTCCCTCGAGGGAACTGTGCCTAGGGCCCACCACATCGATTTTTTTTTTTCCTGCCCGGAGCGCGCTCCTTGAGTCGCGCTCCCCTCTCTACCTTCGTCGAGCCGCCCTAGCGGCGTCCCTTGCGGCCCCGCCGCCCTCCCTTGCGGCCCCGCCGCCCTCAGTTGCGGCCCCGCCACCCTCACTTGCGGCCCGTTGCCGCCCTCACCTGCGGCCCGTCGCCGCCCTCACCTGCGGCCCGTTGCCGCCCTCACCTGCGGCCCGTCGCCGCCCTTCCTTACGGCCCCGCCGCCCTCACTTGCGGCCCCGCCACCCTCAGTTGCGGCCCCGCCGCCCTCACCTGCGGCCCCGTCGCCGCCCTCACTTGCGGCCTCGTCGCCGCCCTCATCTGCGGCCCCGTCACCGCCCTCACCTGCGGCCCGTCGTCGCCCTCCCTTGCGGCCTCAACGCCGCCCTCAGCTGCGGCCCCGTCGCCGCCCTCACCTGCGGCCTGTCGCCGCCCTCACCTGTGGCCCCGCCGCCCTCACTTGCGGCTCCGCCGCCCTCAGTTGCGGCCCCGCCGCCCTCACCTGCGGCCCCGCCGCCCTCACCTGCGGCCCCGCCGCCCTCAGTTGCGACCCCGCCGCCCTCCGTTGCGGCCCCGCAGCCGCCTTCACTTGCGGCCCGTCGCCGTCCTCACCTGCGGCCCCGCCGCCCTCACTTGCGGCCCCGCCGCCCTCAGTTGCGGCCCCGCCGCCTTCAACTACTGCAGCGCCGCCCGCCGCCCGAGCCGCCTCACCCAGCCGAGCCGCCGACCGCCGCGTCGCCCTGCAGCAGCACAACCGAGCCGCCCACCAGCAGAGCAGCCGAGCCGCCGAGCCGCCGGGTCGCCCTGCGGCCGAGCCGCCCAGCCGCCGTGCAGCCGAGCCGCCCAGCAGTCGAGCCGCCGTACCGCCCAGCCGCTCTTCCGCCGAGCCGCCCGCGCAGCACTGTTTGGTGAGAACAGCACCTCTGTCGCTGCACTGCCCTTTCCCCACTGCTTGCACTACTGGTCTACTGTTGTCATGGCTACCCCTAGTGTCCTCGCTTTTGACGCTGAGGGTCGAGCCATTGACTTTGACGTCTGGGTCGACGACCTGCAACTGTTCTTACAGTGCGATAGGGCAGACGGTCTCTCTCTCTTTGACCTCACCTCTGGCGCCTCTCCTGCCCCTGCTGCCGATGCTGACACCACTGTTCGCTCTCAGTGGGCCACGCGCGACGCTGCTGCACGTCTTGCTGTGCGTCGCCACCTGCCTACCACTGAGCGCGCGCACTTTAGTCAGTACAAGAGTGCTCAGACCTTTTACGACGCTGTAGTTGTGCGCTACTCTTCAACTGCCACTGTTGCACTGAGCCGCCTCATGCTACCGTACCTCTTTCCTGACCTTGCTGCCTTTCCCACAGTCGCTGACCTCATTACGCACCTCCGCACTCGCGACAGTCGCTACCGCGCTGCGCTTCCTGCTGAGTTCTGCGCCAAGAACCCCCCCCCCCATGTACATCACTCTCTATTACATAGTCACCCGCCTCCCTGACTCCCTTCGTGTAGTCAGGGACCACTTCCTCTCAGTCTGTCCCACCACTCTCACTATTGACCTCCTAGAGAAGGCCCTCCTAACAACAGAGAAGAGCATAGTCGTTGTAGGAGCCTCTCGTGGTGACCCTCGCACCCCCATCTTTGAGGGGTGTTCCCCTTCCCCCCTTTTGCCCTCTGTCGCCTCTGCTGCTGCGGCCGACCTCCTTGGTCTTGAGTCGGTCGGTGCAGCGTCTGCCCCTAGCGGGAGACGCCGCTCTGGCAAGGGCAAGGGGGGCAAGGGCGCGGGTGGAGCAAGCGGGGGTGGTGGAGGTGGCGGTGGAGGCGGCGGAGGGAGTGGGGGTGGCGGTGGGAGTGGTAGCGGGGGTGGAGGTGTCGGTGGCAGCAGAGGAGGCGGAGGCGGCGGAGGTGGTAGCGGTGGGAGCGGAGGCGGCGGTGGTGGCGGAGGTGGAGGAGGCGGCGGTGGAGGAGGTGGAGCTGGTCGCGGTGGTGCTTGGCAGCGGAGCGGCTCCGGTGGTGGTCAGCGCCAGCAGTAGCAGCAGCAGCAGCGTTCTCGGGACATCCCCCCTCCTCAGCAGCTCCGTGAGTGGTACACGCAGCGTCAGCGTGGTGGGGGTTTTGGTCCGTGCACCTACGTCCTTCGCACCGGCGACCGCGCGGGTGAGCAGTGTGGAGGTGCCCACCCCACCCAGCGCTGCTTTGGCCGCCTGATGGACGCTTGGCGTCACCAGTTCCCGGAGGCTTCTGAGATCCCCCGCTGGGGAGAGCTGTCTAGGGTAGGTGTAGCCATCTATGATCTTGACTTTGATGCTATCTTTGCTGCAATGTATGCTGTGAATATTAGTGATGAGGGTGACTGTTACCGGTGTTTCCCGCCCGGCCCGGGCATTGAGACGGCTGCTCTAGGTGCTGGTGAGTGTGCTGCTCTAGGTGCCAGTGCGTCTGCGTCCTCAGGTGCTGGTGAGTCTGCGCTCTCAGGTACTGCGTCGGCTTCGGCCTCCCTCACCTTCACACTTGACTCAGGGGCTTCTCGCTCCTTCTTTCGAGACCGCACCACACTCACGTCGCTTGGTCGGCCGATTGCAGTCTCCCTGGTCTTTACCTCCCCTCGTTCTCTACGAACTTGGTGAGTGGTGCTGACCTACAGGATGCGGGGGTTCACCAGTTTACTCCTGCGAGTCAGCGGGTGACCCACTGCTCGGACGCTCGCACAGAACAGGCACCTGGCCACGTTTACACGTCGGCCGGGGTCGAGCCTCTACACCCTGACCAATGAGTCTCCTCCTGTCCCTGCGTCTGGCCAGGTAGCTGCGTCGGGTCTGGTGCTTGGTGCAACGTCCAGGTCTGGTCCTGAGTCTGCCCCCTGCTCGTGTCGCCTCCTGTCTCACGAGACTCTCCTGTGGCACCACCGTCTTGGTCACCCCTCCCTGCCTCGTCTCCGAGGCATGGCTTAACGTGTCCTTGTCTCTGGTCTTCCCCGGTCCCTCCCTCCCCTTCCTCCAGGGCCTAGTCCTTCCTGTGTCCCCTGTGTCGAGGAGCGGCTCTGGGCTGCCCCTCACTCCTCTCAGCTTCCCTCAACAGAGGCCCCGCTGTAGACGCTTCACATCGACGTGTGGGGCCCGGCCCGCGTCCGTGGACAGGGTCACGAACGCTACTTCCTGCTGGTGGTTGACGACTACTCGCGTTACACCACAGTCTTCCCCTTGCGCAGCAAGGGTGATGTCACTGAGGTGTTGATCGACTGGATCCGCGCAACTCGTCTCCAGCTCAGGAGGAGCATCGGCTCGGACTTTCCCATTCTGCGTCTGCACTCTAACCGAGGCGGAGAGTTCTCCTCTGGCCTTCTGCGAGCCTATTGCCGTGCGCGAGGCATCCGCCAGACCTTTACACTTCCGGAATCTCCACAGCAAAATGGGATTGCTGAGCGCCGCATTGGCATGGTCATGGACGATGCATGCGGCTGCCCCCCATTTTCTGTGGCCGTTTGCGGTTCGGTACGCGGCGCATCATATCAGCCTTCACCCCAGGGTCTCCATGCCGGAGACCTCCCCAGCTCTGCTGTGGACGGGGAAGGTAGGCGATGCGTCTGCGTTCCGTGTCTGGGGATCTCGAGCGTTTGTCCGCGACTTGTCTACGGACAAGCTGTCCCCTCGTGCTGCTCCTTTTGTCTTCCTTGGCTTCCCCCCTGACGCACCAGGGTGGCAGTTCTACCACCCCTCCTCTCGTTGTGTTTTGTCCTCCCAGGAAGTCACGTTTGACGAGTCGGTCCCCTACTACCGTCTCTTCCCCTACCGCACTCCTTCCCTCCCCCCGCCTCCGCTCTTCCTTGTGCCAGGTCCCCCCCCGGCAGACCCCCTCCCCCCTCAGGGTCCTGCCCCTTCAGATGTGTCCCTGGTAGACGCAGTCGAGCCGGTCGAGGTTGCTGGTGACTCTGGTACTGCTGCGGGTGCTGAGCCTAGGGGTGCTGACTCTAGGGGTGCTGCGCGAGTGGGTGCTGAGCCTGGGGGTTCCGAGCCTGGGGGTGCTGAGACTGGGGGTGCTGAGCCTGGGGGTCCTTCGCCTGGGGGTGCTAAGCCTGGGGGTGCTACGTCGAGTAGCTGCTGAGCCTGGGGGTGCCACGTCTTGAGCTACTGAGCCTGGGGGTGCGGAGCCAGCGTCCGGTGGACCTACTAGTGTGGCGACTGACGGTGCTGGGCCTGGAGGTTCTCCGGGTGCTTCGTCTCGGCGGGAGCCACTCTCTCCACAGGAGCTGCGCGAGTTGTTTGCCCGGCGCTGGAGGCGTACTGCTGGAGCTGGAGCTTCTTCGGCCGCTGAGGGTGCTGGTGCCGCTGGTCCCGGAGGTGCTCGCCTTGAAAGTGCTGGAGCTGCTGGGCCTGCGAGTACGACTGGAGCTAGAGCTGCTAAGGGTGTTGGCGCTGAGGCTACTGCTGTCAGTCCTGGCGACCGTCCTGCTGCGGGTGCTGCTGGTGCTGCTGGAGGTACTGCAGCTGGAGGTGCTGGTGCTGTCCCTGCTATGTATGGAGTCGCCGCGCGGCCTCGGCCGTACTTCGTTCCGCTCCTTCAGCAGGTTCTTGGTCTTCCTCCTCCCTTAGAGTGTCCACCGCCTGTCCAGTCACAGTCACACTTACCGCCGGCCTCCCCACTGCCTGCTCCTTCTCCCTACTCTGGTCCTACTAGAGGTCTTGCTGAGCGTCGTGAGCCTGCGTCTCGTCCTGCGTCGCTTGTTCGTGCTGCTCGCCCTAGTGGTCGCGGTTCCCGTCAGCGTCCTCCTCCTGTCCCTGGCACGCACCGGATGTCCCTGCATCCGTCCACTGCTCCTCTACGTGCCCCTTTGCCTTCTCCTCCTGAGTCCTCTCTTCCTGCACTTGCCGACCCAGAGTCGCACTCTCTTCGTGCTGCCTGTCCTACTGTCACGCGTCTCCTTGCTACTGTCGTCACTAGCCCCTCCTTTGAGTCCAGTGCTGCGTTTGCTCTTGTTGTTGAGCTCGTCGACTTTGCTGCTCACTGCCGTCTAGACAACGCTACTTGTCTCATTGCTGAGTCTGCATCTGTCTGTCCTCCGTCCGTCGGGGGTGAGTGTGCTCTTGGCACGGACGTCCCTGATGACAGGCAGGAGGAGTTCCAGTGTGTGGCTGCTGCTTCACCTCATCTCGTGTCCGTACTGCTTACCCCTGAGGGAGACCCGGATGCACTTGACATCCCGACTCCGCGCTCTTACGCGGAGGCCGTAGAGGGTCCCTACTCCTCTTAGTGGCAGGCAACTATGGATGCAGAGATGGCTTCCTGGAAGTCCACAGGCACCTACGTTGACGCAGTTCCCCCTCCCGGGGCGAACATCGTCAGTGGCATGTGGATCTTCAGGGTGAAGCGGCCGCCAGGTTCTCCACCTGTCTTCAAGGCGCGGTACGTGGCTCGTGGCTTCAGTCAGCGGCAGGTAGTTGACTACTTTCAGACCTTCTCTCCCACCCCGAAGATGACCACTCTTCGGGTGCTGCTACACATAGCCGCTCAGCATGACTACGAGCTTCACTCCCTTGACTTCAGCACTGCTTTCTTGCAGGGTAGCCTGCACGAGGAGATCTGGCTGCGCCGTCCACCTGGCTTCACTGGGACTTTCCCTCCTGGCACCCAGTGGAGCCTCCGACGGCCAGTCTACGGTCTCCGCCAGGCACCGCGTGAGTGGCACGACACACTGAGCACTATTCTTGCGGCTCTTGGGTTTGCTCCCTCTACTGCTGACCCGTCGCTGTTTCTACGCACCGACACCTCTCTGCCGCCGCTCTACATCCTCGTGTACGTCGACGACTTGGTCTTTGCCACTGCTGACATTGCTGGACTCGCCCACGTGAAGTCCGAGCTGCAGAAGAGACACACGTGCACAGACCTGGGTGAACTGCGCAGCTACTTTGGCTTGCAGATCACTCGGGACAGAGCACGCCGCACCATTACCCTGACTCAGTCACACATGGTGGAGCAGGTCCTTCAGCGCTTCGGCTTCACGTACTCCTCGCCTCAGGCCACTCCTCTGCCTACTCGCCACTCGCTCTCAGCTCTGCCTTCGGATGAGTCCGTAGAGTCGAGTGGCCCGTACCCAGAGCTTGTTGGCTGCCTCATGTGCCTGATGACCTACACACGACCTGACCTTGCATACCCTCTTAGCATTCTTGCACGCTATGTTGCTCCTGGGAGACACAGACCAGAGCAGATGGCTGCAGCGAAGAGGGTGTTGCGCTACATGTGCAGTACGTCGGGCATGGGGCTAATGCTTGGAGGGCAGAGTCCAGTGGTCCTCACTAGACACGCAGATGCTTCTTGGGCTGACAACCAGGCTACACAGCGGTCGTCATAGGGTTACACCTTCAGCCTTGGTTCCGGCTCTGTTTCGTGGCGGGCTACTCGCTCGTCTTCTGTTCTCGGCTCCAGTTGTGAGGCTGAGATCTACGCCGGAGCCATGGCTGCTCAGGAGCTTCGCTGGCTCACCTACCTGCTGACTGACCTCGGAGAGCCGCCTCGTTCTCCTCCAGTGCTGTACGTAGACAACAAGGCCATGCTGGCCTTGTGTTGGGAGCAGCGCTTGGAGCACAGAACGAAGCACATTGCTCTCCGCTACTTTCTTGCTCGTGAGCTGCAGCAGCGTGGTCAGTTGCGACTTGCGTACGTGGCCTCTGAGGCCAACACTGCTGATATCTTCACTAAGGCACTTGCGCCTTGTGATCATCAGCGCTTCTGTACTCAGCTTGGTCTTGTTACTGCCTTGCCTCACTTGCTCACTTCTTGACCTTGCTTATACTGTCACATATATATACTCCTGCTCTTGCTTGTTTAGCCTTTTATATATATATGTGCTTCTGCATGTGAACTGGCCTTCTGGCCTTGAACTTGTGCTCGGAATGTGTGGTGACTTTGTGATCCACCCTGAGCTTTGCTTTCCTTTGCTTGACTAGTCTTGTGACCCCTTGTTCTCCCCCACTTTGCTTATGGGGGTGTGTCAAATTATAATGTTGTGTAGGCTATAGTGGGGTAGCCCATATGGGGTACACATTTCTAGGGTTGCACATTTGTACCACTTTCATTCCTTAGTGCACTCATTCTCGTTCTACTTTTCTCATTTACTCCCGTTGTTGCGGTTCGGGCAATTGCTCTGTAGCGAGTCAGTTTTGTGTCCTTGCTGTCGCGCTGTACTTGTCATGTCAAAGGTCGCTGACCTTTGGCTTTCGCGTAACCTCCAACAGTTTAACCTCCGAGGGGTGCCTCGGTATGCTTTGCTTTGCTTGTGCCTTGGCGTTTCGACACGACAGAGGCGCTTAAGCTCAATTGTTTCCAACACTCCCCTTCGCTTCTGGAGTGTTGCTGCTGGTGACGTGGCTCTGTCCAGTCAGCAGCATGCAGTACTCGAACTTCTGCTTTCCGAGCTTCTTGGTCAGGTAGTCAGCTGCCATTTCGGACGTGGGGCAGTATGACAGCTCGAGCCTCGTTTTCTCGATCTCGTCCTTTACGAAGAAGTATCGCAGGGCAATGTGTTTTGTCCTATTCGCAAAGCCGTTCTTGTGGGCGATGCGAATTGCCGACTGGTTGTCGCAAAACAGAGTGAAGCTGGGTAACTGAGCCAGTTTCGCTTCTTCCAGCAGTTCGCGAAGGTAAAGTCCTTCCTTGGTAGCTGAACAGAGTGCAATATATTCTGCCTCAGCTGACGAGAGGGCTATTAATTCCTGCTTACTCGACTGCCAAGAGATAGGCCCGATAGGTTTGAGGCGGTAGATGAAGCCGGTGCGAGAACGCCTGTTGTCGGAGTCGCCAGCGTGATCGGCGTCGACGTAGCCGATTAACTTAGGCGGTGTAGTTGCGTTCTTCTAGTAAGTTAGACCGATCGTGAGGGTGCTGACGAGGTAGTCAAGAGCGCGGGCAAGCTCAGTTAGATGTTCCGCTTCATGCTTCTTGAGGTAGGTGGCAAGCTGACTTGCAGAGTACGAGGCGGCAGTGGTCCGGGCGGCAGGTGACGGCTGCGAAAAGGAGGCATCCCAGTTTCCTCTGATAGTCGCGTATGCCGGCGGGATCCAATAGGGCGGAGCTTCCCTTGCTGTTTCCTGTCGTGTAGCGGTACGGTGTGGAGATGGCGGTCGGTGTGAGTGCGAAGCGCTTGGCGATGGTGTCGGCGTACTTCGCGGCACTGAGGTAGATCGCGTCTTCCTCTTCTCGGATGTTGAGACCGAGGTACTGTGTGACGGTAGATGAGACCGTGAGCGTGAGGTCCTTCTGCAGCTCCCCTTCGAACCAGGTTGTGATGCCGTCGGTCGAGCCGATGTAGAGTAGATCGTCTACATAGACGATTAACAGGATGTAGTCGGTGTTCTTCGTGAGCCGGTACATGCCCTGATCATGCGGTAGTTGTTTGAAGCCGATCCGAATGAGGCGAGCGTGCAGGTGTTCTTGCCATAGCTACGGAGCTTGCTTGATGTCGTAGAGCGACTTCAGCAGCTGACATACTTGATAGGGCTCTCCATTGGAACCATGCGGTAACTCAACGAAGATTTCTGCGTCGACAGGTGCGTAGAGAAATGCGTTCGCGGCGTCGATTTGTCGCAACTTCTTCTTCATGGCGGCGATGGCGAGGAGGATTCGCAGTGAGGTATGTCGTCTGACCGGAGCGAATGTCTCGGTGAAGTCGCGTCCGTGTTCTTAGTCGAAGCCACGTACGACCCATCGTGCTTTGAATTTGTCGATGGTGCCGTCTGCTTTTGTTTTCACTCGGAAAACCCACTTTCCGGTGAGAATCGTTTTGTTCCGTGCCACACTAATGGGAACGTTCGTCTCCCGATTCTGGATCAGGTGCGAAGTTGGGTCCTACGCGTTCTGCTTCGTCGGTGTTGACTTGTGCAGGTGTAACGTAACCGTTGTCAGCGAAATGGTAGTAGGTTTCGGCTTTGATGCTTTCGCGTGGGTTTTCGTCGTCCATTGGCACGTCGACGGAGCAGTAGGGGAGGGGTCCGGCTTCTTCCGAGGCTCCTTCCACGTTCTGCTCGTCCCAGTCAGCTTCGTCTTCTGTCGAAGCAAAGGCTCGGTCTCCACGAAAGCCACCTGTGAGGTCTCGTTTTTCGTCCAGGTTGGCAAGGTACGTCGGCAGTGTGAGTCGCTCGTAGAAAATGACATCACGTGCTAGCACTGTTTCTTTTGTCTCGACGTCGAAGATCTTCCATGCCTTGTAGTGTTTTTCGATGCCCAGGTGTAATCCCCACTGTGCTCGTTGGGAGAATCGACCGGCTCGTGCAGATGGGGGTCGGTACTGTACCATGCAGCCGAAGACTCGTAACATTTTGGTGCTGCCCAACTTTCCTGTCCACAGCAGATTTGGTGATGCGTTGTTTGGGAGTGACGACGAGGACACCAAGTTGTGCAGCATGACAGCGCGGTCCATTGCTTCGGGCCATTGGTGGTTGGGTAGCCGCATGCCACGTAGCATTTTCCGCATGGTATTTCAGAGAGTCATGTTCATCCTTTCGGCTACACCTTGCTGTTGATGGGCGTAGGGAAGGGAGATGAGCCGCTTGATTCCCCTTTCAGCCAAGTACTGCTTGAACCTCTGTGAGGTGTATTCTCCTCCCCTGTCTGATTGGAAGCTCTTCAGTTTGACGACCGACTCTCGCTCTGCTAATGGGAGCCACGCAACGAAGGCTTCGAACGCCATATCCTTGCTTGGAAGATTCAAGTGCCTAACGTAACGTGTCGCCGCGTCGATGAACGTGATGGTGTAATTGTACGCGTTCTGTCCCGGCTTGCGGTTGTATAGGATATCGCTGTACACCTTCTCCAGTGGCGCATAAGCTGGTGCGCTTGGGTTATGGTGAGACACGAACGGTTGATGCGGTAAGTCAGCTTCGGGACAGGTGAAACATGTTCCTCGAGCTCGCTGGAGTTCTCTGCCGTCAGTTAGGAGTAGAGAGTCTTTATCGAGCACGCTTGCTCTTATTGTGTTGTTTAACACCGTGTTGCTTGGATGTCCCATTCTTGCGTGCCAGGTTTCTTCGGTGGCACGATGTCTGGGTAAGCGCCGATACATATCGGAATTGGAATAGAAGCTAGCGGTGAAGTTGGCGCTTTGATGAACTTCTCGTGGTGCTGGGTGTAGTTGTTGCGCGGGTGTCGGTGGTGTGTCGTCGACGAGGAGTGGTGCCGTTGAAGGACCAGCGATTGGTGTTGACGTTCCTGCTGCTGCCGTTGATGGTTCTGCTGTTGCCGATGTTGTTTCTGCTGCTGCCAATGTTGTCTCTGCTAGTGCCGATGTTGTCTCTCCTGCCGTCGATGTTGTCTCTGCTGTTGCCGATATTGTCTCTGCTGCTGCCGATATTGTCTCGGTTGTTGCCGATGTTGTCTGAATTGTTGCTAACGCCCTTGTTCTTTCTGCCTCAGGGATGGTGTGTGAATACCAGAAGCCGCCGGGGCTGAAGTCTGGATCAAGGTCTGGAGGGTGGGTCCAGGAAGTGAAGGTGACGATGCCGTCGCTGTCTGCTGTGCCTAGATCTGGAACAAAATCAAGAACGAAGACGTTATTTTTCAGGACCGCCTTTCCGATGTAAAGGCCTCCTCTCCCGTGGTACAACTTGAATTCTTGAGTCGTGCTGTCTGCTTCAAGATGGATGCCCTCCGCCATCAGCTGGCTGACGCTGAGTAAGTTATATCCAAGTCCTTCCGCTATCAAAACCTTTGACATCTATGGTATCACGTTTGTTTCTCGTGGCTGAAGTTGAACCACTCCTTGTCGTCGTGTGCGCAGGTTTTGGTTGTTGGCGACGGTGATGACTACTTCGCGTTGGAGTTGGTATTCTTGCTGCACGAAGCGTCCTGAAGAGTACATGTGTTGTCCGCAGCAACTGTCCAAGTACCAGGTATCTTTCCCGGATGGCTCGATCTAGGCGATGGCTGCGTACGTTGGATTCGGTTGAAGTGACTCGCGGCGAGGTGTGGTGTTGTCGAGTTGTTCTTCCGGTGAGTAGTATGGCGGTGACTCGGTGATGCAGGAATCGGTCAATTTTGCCATGCAGCTGACGATTTTTCTTGCTCCTTGTGCAGGTTGTGTTGTTGAAGGTTGCAACTGACTCGTGGGGTTCGCCTGCGTCGACGCCACTTGGCTGCTTCAGGGTCGAAGCCGCCATTGCGGCGGAGTTGACTGTTGTCGATTCGGGCAATGCGTGCGCGGGTGCCCTGACGTCCTGCACACGAGGCAGAATGGAGGTACGGGCTTTGGTTGTTGTTGTTTGTAGTTGTTGTAGCGTCGCTGAGTGTGAAATGCAAATTCCAGTGCTGATATCTTCTTCTTGTGTCGTTCTTCTTGCAGGTCCATGTCTTGCTGCTCGGCATGGATTTCGGCGCAGAGTGCTGCTTCGGAGATTCTTCCGTGCGCTCGGAGAATGGCCTTTGTGGCACGCCATTGAGGACTGAGGCCGCCAATGATTGTCAGAACTTATAGCTTATACTTTTGTGTAGGCTATAGTGGGGTATCCCATAGGGGGTACAACTCAATTAGGGTTGGTACTTGTACTCACACATTCATTGTTCATTCATTCCTGTTCTTCAACTTCACATGGTATAGAGCAGGTTCCCCTGTGGGAACTTAGCCTAGGGCCCACCACACGATTTTTCCTGCCCGAAGCGCACTCGTTCCGAGTCGCGCCTCGGGCCTCTCTCTCACCGAGCCGCCCTAGCGGCTGACCCTTCGATTGCGGCCCCGCCGCCCTTCACTCTTGCGGCCCCGCCGCCCTTACCTCGCGGCCCGCCGCCCCTTTGATCGCGGCCCCGCTGCCCCTTGATCGCGGCCCCGCCGCCCCCCTTTCTAGCGGCCCTGCCGCCCTTTCCTCGCGGCCCCGCCGCCCCGTCGAGCGGCCCCGCCGCCCTTTCCTCGCGGCCCCGCCGCCCCGTCGAGCGGCCCCGCCGCCCTTTCCTCGCGGCCCCGCCGCCCTTTCCTCGCGGCCCCGCCGACCTTTCCTCGCGGCCCCGCCGCCCCGTCGAGCAGCCCCGCCGCCCTTCCTCACGGCCCCGCTCCTCCGCCGAGCGGCCCTGCTGCTGACCTACCTGCGGCCCTACCGCCGCCCAACCTGCGGCCTCACCGCCGCCCTACCTGCGGCCCACCAGCCGCCTTACCTGCGGCCCACCCGCCGCCCTTACCCGCGGCCCTACCGCCGCCCTACCTGCGGCCCTTCGCCGCCCTGCCTGCGGCCCTTCGCCGCCCCACCTGCGGCCCACCCGCCGCCCTACCCGCGGCCCTACCGCCGCCCTACCTGCGGCCCTTCACCGCCCTACCTACGGCCCACCCGCCGCCCCACCTGCGGCCCACCCGCCGCCCTACCTGCGGCCCACCCGCCGCCCCACCTGCGGCCCACCTACCGCCCTACCTGCGGCCCACCCGCCCCCCTACCAGCGGCCCAGCCGCCCTATCTACGCGGCCCAGCACCGGCCGAGCCGCCCAGCAGCAGCCGAGCCGCCCAGCAGCAGCCGAGCCGCCCAGCAGCAGCCGAGCCGCCCAGCAGCAGCCGAGCCGCCCAGCATCAGCCGAGCCGCCCAGCATCAGCCGAGCCGCCCAGCAGCAGCCGAGCCGCCCAGGAGCAGCCGAGCCGCCCAGGAGCCGCCGAGCCGCCCGACAGCAGCCGAGCCGCCCAGGTGCAGCCGAGCCGCCCAGGAGCCGCCGAGCCGCCCTACTACCGGACCGCCCGACCTGTCCTGTCTGGTGAGCACGGCAACGCCCCACTGCTACTTCGTCCCCTTCCCCACTGCTTGCACTGCTAGTCTGTCGTCATGGCTACCCCCAGTGTCCTCGCTTTTGACGCTGAGGGTCAAGCCATTGACTTTGAGGTCTGGGTCGACGACCTGCAGTTGTTTTTACAGTGCGATAGAGCGGACGGTCTTTCTCTCTTTGACCTCACCTCTGGCGCCTCCCCTGCCCCTGCGACTGATGCTGACCCCACTGTTCGCTCTCAGTGGGCCACCCGCGATGCTGCTGCACGTCTTGCTGTGCGTCGCCACTTGCCCACCTCTGAGCGCGCGCACTTTAGTCAGTACAAGAGTGCTCAGACCTTGTACGACGCTGTAGTTGCGCGCTACTCTTCCCCTGCCACTGCTGCACTGAGCCGTCTCATGCTACCGTACCTCTTTCCTGATCTCACTGCCTTTCCTACTGTCGCTGATCTCATTACGCACCTCCGCACTAGTGACACTCGCTACCGCGCCGCCCTTCCTGCTGAGTTCTGCGCCAAGAACCCCCCCCCCATGTACATCGCTCTCTATTACATAGTCACTCGTCTCCCTGACTCCCTTCGCGTAGTCAGGGACCACTTCCTCTCAGTCTGTCCCACCACCCTCACTGTCGACCTCCTAGAGAAGGCCCTCCTAGCGGCGGAGAAGAGTATAGTCGCTGTAGGAGCCTCTCGTGGAGACCCGCGCACCCCCATCTTTGAGGGGTGTTCTCCTTCCCCCCTGCTGCCCTCTGTTGCCTCTGCTGCTGCTGCCGACCTGCTTGGTCTTGAGTCGGTCGGCGCGGCGTCTGCCCCTAGCGGGAGACGCCGCCCTGGCAAGGGCAAGGGGGGCAAGGGCGCGGGTGGAGCTGGCGGGGGCAGTGGAGGTGGCGGTGGAGGCGGCGGAGGGAGTGGGGGTGGCGGTGGGAGTGGTGGCGGGAGTGGTGGCGGTGGTGGCGGTAGCGGCGGCGGAGGCGGTGGCGGCTGAGGCGGTGGGAGCGGAGGCGGTGGTGGTGGCGGAGGTGGAGGCAGTGGTGGCGGAGGAGGTGGAGCTGGCCGGGGTAGTGCCCCGCAGCGGAGCGGCTCTGGTGGTGGTCCGCGGCAGCAGCAGCAGCAGCAGCAGCAGCGTCTGCGGGACATCCCCCCGCCCCAGCAGCTCCGTGAGTGGTACACGCAGAGTCAGCGCGGTGGCGGTTTTGGCCCGTGCACCTACGTTCTTCGCAGTGGCGACTGCGCGGGTGAGCAGTGTGGGGGTGCCCACGCCACCCGGCGCTGCTTTGGCCGCCTGACGGACGCTTGGCGTCAGCAGTTCCCTGACGCCTCTGAGATCCCCCGCTGGGGAGACCTTTCTAGAGCCGGTGTAGCGATCCTTGAGCTAGACTTTGATGCTATCCTTGCTGCCATGTATGCTGTGTCTATTAGTGATGAGGGTGACTGTTACCGGTGTTTCCCGCCCGACCCGGGCATTGGTACGGCTGCGCTAGGTGCCTATGACACTGATGCGCTCTCAGGTGCTGGTGAGGCTGCGCTCTCAGGTACTAGTGAGGCTGCGCTCTCAGGTACTGGTGAGGCTGCGCTCTCAGGTACCGCGTCGGCTTCGGCCTCCCTCACCTTTACACTTGACTCTGGGGCTTCTCGCTCCTTCTTTAGGGACCGCACCACACTCACGCCGCTTGGCCGGCCGGTTGCGGTCTCCCTGGCTGACCCCTCTTGGGGTCCTGTCCTCTCTCACTTCTCCACTGTTCTACCGTGTCCAGCTGCCCCCTCGGGCGCCCTGTCAGGCCTGTACCTCCCCTCGTTCTCGACGAACTTGGTGAGTGGTGCTGCCCTACAGGATGCGGGGGTTCACCAGTTTACTCCTGCGAGTCAGCGGGTGACCCACTGCACGGACGCGCGCACAGGTCGGCACCTGGCCACGTTCTCCCGTCGGCCGAGGTCGAGCCTCTACACCCTGACCGCTGAGTCTCCTCCTGTCCCTGTGTCTGGCCAGGTAGCTGCGTCGGGTCAGGTGTTTGCTGCTGCGTCCAGGTCTGGTCCTGAGTCTGCCCCCTGCTCGTGTCGCCTCCTGTCTCACAAGACCCTCCTGTGGCACCACCGTCTTGGCCACCCCTCCTTGCCCCGTCTCAGGGACATGGCTTCCCGTGTCCTTGTCTCTGGTCTTCCTCGGTCTCTCCCTCCCCTTCCTTTGGGGCCAGGACCTTCCTGTGTCCCTTGTGTCGAGGGGCGCCTCCGGGCTGCCCCCCACTCCTCCCAGTTTCCTCCGACAGAGGCTTCTCTGCAGACGCTTCACATGGACGTGTGGGGCCCGGCCCGCGTCCGTGGACAGGGTCACGAGCGCTACTTTCTGCTGGTGGTTGACGACTACTCGCGTTTCACCACAGTCTTCCCCTTGCGCAGCAAGGGTGATGTCACTAAGGTGTTGATCGACTGGATCCGCGCAGCTCGTCTCCAGCTCAGGAGGAGCTTCGGCTCGGACTTTCCTGTTCTGCGTCTGCACTCTGACCGAGGCGGAGAGTTTTCCTCAGGCCTTCTGCGAGCCTACTGTCGTGCACAGGGCATCCGCCAGACCTTTACGCTTCCGGAATCTCCACAGCAAAATGGGATTGCTGAGCACCGCATTGGCATGGTCATGGACGTCGCTCGTACGTCCATGATGCATGCGGCTGCCCCCCATTTTCTGTGGCCGTTTGCGGTACGGTACGCGGCGCATCAGATCAACCTTCACCCCGGGGTTTCCCGGCCGGGGAAGGTCCGTACCTCCCCGGCCCTCCTGTGGACGGGGAAGGTCGGCGATGCGTCTGCGTTCCGTGTCTGGGGATCTCGGGCGTTTGTTCGCGACTTGTCTTCGGACAAGCTGTCCCCCCGTGCTGCTCCCTGTGTCTTCCTTGGCTTCCCCCCTGACGCTCCAGGGTGGCAGTTCTACCACCCCTCCTCTCGTCGTGTTCTGTCCTCCTAGGACGTCACGTTCGACAAGTCAGTCCCCTTCTACCGCCTCTTCCCCTACCGCACTCCTTCCCTCCCCCCGCCACCAGACTTCCTTGTGCCAGGTCCCCCCCCGGTAGACCCCCTCCCCCCTCAGGTTCCTGCCCCTTCAGGTGTGTCCCAGGTAGACGCCGTCGAGCCGGTCGAGATTGATGGTGACTCTGGTCCTGCTGCGGGTGCTGAGCCTGGGGGTGCTGACTCTGGGGGTGCTGTGCGTGTGGGTGCTGAGCCTGGGGGTGACGAGCCTGGGGGTGCTGAGCCTGGGGGTGCTGTGCGAGTGGGTGCTGAGCCTGGGGGTGCCGAGCCTGAGGTTGCTGAGTCTGGGGGTGCTGCGCCGGAGAGTGTTGAGCCTGGAGGTGCTGCGTCTGGAGCTGCTGAGCCGGGAGGTGCGGAGCCTACGGCCACTGGACCTCCCCTTGTGGCGTCTTGCGGTGCTGGGCCTGGAGTTTCTCCGGGTGTTCCGTCTTCGCGGGAGCCCCTCTCTCCACAGGAGTTGCGCGAGTGGTTTGCTCGCCGCTGGAGGCGTTCTGCTGGAGCTGGAGCTTCTTCGGCCACTGAGGGTGCTGGTGCCGCCGGTCCTTGAGCTGCTGGGCCTTCGAGTCCCACTGGAGCTGGAGCTGCTGAGGGTGTTGGTGCTGAGACTGCTGCTGTCTGTCCTGGAGGTGGTCCTGCCGCTGGAGGTGCTGTTGGCGCTGGTGCTACCGCTGAGGGTTCTGGTGCTGTCCCTGCGTTGCCTGGAGTCCCCGCGCGGCCTCGGCCGTACTTCGTTCCGCTCCTGCAGAAGGTTCTTGGTCTTCCTCCTTCTGTAGAGTGTCCGCCGTCTGTCCAGTCGCAGTCACTGTTAGAGCCCGCCTCACCGCTGCCTGCTCCCTCTCCTTACTCTGGTCCTACTGGAGGTCTCACTGAGCGTCGTGAGCCTGCGTCTCGTCCCACGTCGCCTGTTTGTGCTGCTCGCACTAGTGGTCGCGGTTCGCGTGAGCGTCCTCCTCCTGTCCCTAGCACGCACCGGATGTCTCTGCCTCCGTCCACTGCTCCTCTGCGTGCCCCTTTGCCTTCTCCTCCTGAGTCCTCTCTTCCTACGCTTGGCGACCCAGAGTCGGACTCTCTTCGTGCTGCCAGTCCTACTGTCACGCGTCTTCTTGCTACTGTCGTCACTGACCCCTCTTTTGAGTCCACTGCTGCGTCTGCTCTTGTCGTTGAGCTCGTCGACTTTGCGGCTCGCTGTCGCCTAGACTACGCTGCTAGTCTTGTTACTGAGTCTGCGTCTGTCTGTCCTCCGTCCGTCGGGAGTGAGTGTGCTCTTGGCACGGACGTCCTTGAGGACAGGCAGGAGGAGTTCCAGTGTCTGGCTGCTGCTTCACCTCATCTCGCGTCTGTACTGCTTGCCCCTGAGGGAGACCCGGATGCACTAGACATCCCGACTCCGCGCTCTTACGCGGAGGTCGTAGAGGGTCCCTACTCCTCTCAGTGGCAGGCAGCTATGGATGCAGAGATGGCTTCCTGGAAGTCCACAGGCACCTACGTTGACGAGGTTCCCCCTCCTGGGTCGAACATCGTCAGTGGCATGTGGATCTTCAGGGTGAAGCGGCCGCCTGGCTCTCCACCTGTCTTCAAGGCGCGGTACGTCGCTCGTGGCTTCAGTCAGCGGCAGGGAGTTGACTACTTTCAGACCTTCTCTCCCACCCCGAAGATGACTACTCTTCGGGTGCTGCTGCACATAGCCGCTCAGCGCGACTACGAGCTTCACTCTCTTGACTTCAGCACTGCTTTCTTGCAGGGCAGCCTGCACGAGGAGATCTGGCTGCGCCGTCCGCCTGGCTTCACTGGGACTTTCCCTCCTGGCACCCAGTGGAGCCTCCGACGGCCAGTCTACGGTCTCCGCCAGGCACCGCGTGAGTGGCACGACACACTGAGGACTACGCTTGCGGCTCTTGGGTTTGCTCCCTCTACTGCTGACCCGTCGTTGTTTCTGCGCACCAACACTTCTTTGCCGCCGTTCTACATCCTCGTGTACGTCGACGACTTGGTCTTTGCCACAGCTGACACTGCTGGACTTGCCTACGTGAAGTCCGAGCTACTGAAGAGACACACGTGCACAGACCTGGGTGAACTGCGCAGCTACCTTGGCTTGCAGATCACTCGGGACAGAGCACGCCGCACCATTACCTTGACTCAGTCACACATGGTGCAGCATGTCCTTCAGCGCTTCGGCTTCACGTACTCCTCGCCTCAGGCCACTCCTCTGGCTACTCGCCACTCGCTCTGAGCTCTGCCTTCGGATGAGTCCGTAGAGTCGAGTGGCCCGTACCCAGAGCTTGTTGGCTGCCTCATGTACCTGATGACCTGCACACGACCTGACCTTGCATACCCTCTTAGCATTCTTGCACGCTATGTTGCTCCTGGGAGACACCGACCAGAGCACATGGCTGCAGCGAAGAGGGTGTTGCGCTACTTGTGCAGTACGTCGGGCATGGGGCTAGTGCTTGGAGGGCGGAGTCCAGTGGTCCTCACTGGGCACGCGGACGCTTCTTGGGCTGACGACCAGGCTACGCAGCGGTCGTCGTAGGGGTACACCTTCAGTCTTGGTTGTGGCTCTGTTTCTTGGCGGGCTACTCGCTCGTCTTCTGTTCTCGGCTCCAGTTGTGAGGCTGAGATCTACGCCGGGGCCATGGCTGCACAGGAGCTTCGCTGGCTCACCTACCTGCTGACTGACCTTGGAGAGGTGCCTCGTTCTCCTCCAGTGCTGTACGTAGACAACAAGGCCATGCTGGCCCTGTGTCGAGAGCAGCGCTTGGAGCACAGAACGAAGCACATTGCTCTCCGTTACTTCCTTGCTCGTGAGCTGCAGCAACGTGGTCAGTTGCGACTTGCGTACGTGGCCTCTGAGGCCAACACTGCTGATGTTTTCACCAAGGCACTTCCGCCTTGTGATCATCAGCGCTTCTGCACTCAGCTGGGACTTGTACCTGTCCTACCTCACTTGCTCACCTCTTGACCTTGCTTGTACTCTTGCATATATATATATACCTGCTCTTGCTTGTTTAGCCTTATATATATGCCTCATCTTGCATGTGAACTGGCCTTGTGGCCTTGACCTTGTGCTCGGACTGTGTGGTGACTTTGTGATCCACCCTGAGCTTTGCTTTGCTTTGCTTGACTGGTCTTGTGACCCCTTGTTCTCCCCCACTTTGCCTATGGGGGTGTGTCAGAACTTATAGCTTATACTTTTGTGTAGGCTATAGTGGGGTATCCCATAGGGGGTACAACCCAATTAGGGTTGGTACTTGTACTCACACATTCATAGTTCATTCATTCCTGTTCTTCAACTTCACAATGATGACTGTCACGAAGGCGTCTTCAGAAATCGACCCTCCGCATCGAAGAAGCTTGTCGCGCAACTCGCGACATCGGCTGATATACGCCATTCCTTTCTCGCGTGGTTTCATTTCGACCGTTGTCAGTTGCGCCATTAACCGAATTTGATTTACACTGTCTGTTGCTTGATACATGCTCTTCAAGTGATTGTATGCGAGCTCCACGGAGTTGCCGTAACCCCGGTAAGACCGTATATTCTGCTGTTGAGTCGGGGTGATGTTCCTCAGTAGAATCGTGTACGCCATCATCGACTGATAGGTGTACTGCTGCTTCTCATACTGTGTGCCGTTCGTTGGGTATGGCAGGGACCCGTCAAAGAAGCCAAGTATCTGCGCGCCTTCCATCATCAACTCGAATTCATACGACCAGGTGAAGAAATCCTTTCCATCGAAAGGTCTTGACGTCTGCATCTTCAGAACGTGCGCGAACCGCGACTGAACTTGTAATGCGTCCAGTGACTTTTCTTGTCCAGGTGAAGGCTACGGGTGTGGCATAAAGGTGATGGACCCGCGCTCGTACGGAGCAAAGGTAGGCTGCTGCTGTTGATTTCCTCGTGCGTATGATGAGCCGTCGAGACTTATGGGAGTTGCTCTGTTGTTGTTGCTATTGTGTGACTGCGCTGGTGCCGATTGCTGGTGTTGCTCATAAAAGGACATGAAGGAGAAGAATTTCTTTATCATGCTCTGGTCGAAGTCTGCAAGTTCATTCGCAGGAGTTTCGGTGGATGTTGCCCTGGGTCTTGTTGCCGTACCCTCCTCTGTCTGTAGGCCAGAGGCAGGAGGTGGAGTAGGAGTAGTGCCATGGGAGCCGTTGGAGGAGCTCCTTTCCTTTTGTGTAGCCATGCTTGTTGATGTTGTCGGTATCTTAATAGAAGTTGAATTCTCCCTGACAACTCTCATACCATGTTGGGCTGAGAAAAGCCCTTAGGATCTTTACAGGGATGAACTCTGGGTAGGGCTGATGTAATAGCGTAAGCGTTTTAATGAAGAATTGAGAACCACCTTGCGCTAGTATGTGAGGGCAAAGTAGATTGATTAAAACAAGGAGATACAAGATTATATAAGAGTACAAGGAATACGAAGGGATACAGTTATAACTACTTTACTCTTGCTGTTGCGGTTCGATACAGTGACGACTCGGGCAACTGCTTTGTAGCGAGTCAGTTGTGTGTCCTTGCTGTCGCGCTATACTTGTCAGGTCAAAGGTCGCTGACCTTTGACTTTCGCGTAACCTCCAGCAGTTACTTTAACCTCCGAGGGGTGCCTCGGTATGCTTTGCTTCGCTTGTGCCTTGGTGTTTCGACACAACAGAGGCGCGTAAGCTCAATTGTTTCCAACATATCTCACTGTTGACTTGTACCGTTGTTGGTGAGCAACGTTGCTGCTCTTCGCTGCCTTGCTTCATGCTCTGTTGCTGAACCGCTTTCCTATTAATAATACTGTACTACTACTACTCAGGCCCTCAGATTTCAGCGTAAAACACGCTGATTACGCTGATTTTGTAGCTGCGATTTTCGTTTTCCCTGAAAATTCAGCAATGCTTCAATTTTGCACTGAAATTTCAGTATAACCTACCTTGTCACACAGACCATTTTGCGTGTTTCTGTACAAGTAACACTGACGAATCAGTATAGTGACGCGAGTCATACTGAAACGGAGTTGATCGCGTGGGGGGGGGGGGGGGGGGGGAGGGGATGATAGGGTACGCGTGTACAATCTGTACCTTCCCGTGATTCCTGAGACCCACCCACCCACACAGCATTTTTTCGCATGCATTTTACAGATATGAGGTGCGCGCCGAAGTGTTTAGCCTTGCTGGAACCTATCACAGCAACAACACCACACACCTTGTACTGGGGTTTCAGCTACAGTTATTACACTGTTGGTTCAGTTTACTTGTGATTTTTACACTGGCAAAATCAGTTAAAAAAAAACCATGAACGCTGATTTGGACACCTCGTTGGCCGGGGCCAGGGCCCTAGATATCAGACTTTAGAGTCTGAATCAGAGTCAGTTCAGACTTTTTTTTTGGTACCTAGTCTGCACTCTAAGAATTTATTTATGTACCTTGTCTGATTTTCCAGAGTTTTTTCTTATGAGTTGTCTGAAATTTCAGCCAAATTTTACTAGGGTAGGCTGAGCCTCAGACTTGTATCGGGGGTACACTCTGCGCGCTTATCGGAGAGAAGTTTCCTGGAATTTTCCTTCCGATATGCCCACTTCCGAGATGGCAGTGGAGTGCCAACACGTGAGCAACACTCACTTCTGCTGGGCTGAAAAGCCCTAAGGATCTTTGTAGAGTTAAAGATTGGGTAGGATTGTAATAGCGGAAGCGTTTGAGTAAAAGGTCTTGAACCACCTTGCGCTGGTATGTGAGGGCAAAGTAAGTTAATTAAAACAAGCAAATACAAGGTTTTATATAAGAGTACAAGGAATACGAATAGATATAATAACTGTCTTGCTGTTGCGATTCGATACAGTGCGACTCGGGCAACTGCTCAATGTCGAGTCGGTTGTGTGTCCTTGCTGTCGCGCTGTATTGGTCAAGTCAAAGGTCACTGACCTTTGACCTTCGCGTAACCTCCAGGCGGTTACCCCCAACCTCCGAGGGTTGACTCGCGATGCTTCGATTTGGACTGCTTCGCTTTGAGTCCTGAGTTTCGACACGATAGAGGCGCTTAAGACTTATTGTTCCCAACACTCCCCTTCGCTTCTGGAGTGTCGCTGATGGTGACGTGGCCTTGTCCAGTCAGCAGCATGCAGTACTCGAACTTCTGTTTTCCGAGCTTCTTGGTCAAATAGTCGGCTGCCATCTCGGACGTGGGACAGTAGGATAACTCGAGTCTTCCTTTCTCGATCTCGTCTTTCACGAAGAAGTATCGCAGAGCGATATGCTTCGTTCTGTTCGCGAATCCGCTTTTGTTGGCGATGCGAATTGCAGATTGGTTGTCGCAGTGCAGGGTGAAGCTGGGTAACTCAGCTAACTTTGCTTCTTCCAGCAGTTCGCGAAGGTAGAGTCCTTCCTTGGTGGCTTAGCAGAGGGCGATATATTCTGCTTCAGCTGAAGAGAGAGCGATTAGTTCCTGTTTACTCGACTGCCAGGAGATAGGTCCGATAGGCTCGAGACGATAGACGTAGCCGGTGCGAGAGCGCCTGTTATCTGGATCGCCGGCATGGTCGGCATCGACATAACCGATTAGTTTCGTTGACGCAACTTTGTTCTTGTAGTAAGTCAGGCCGATCGTCGGCGTGCTTACGAGGTAGTGCAGTGCGCGATCGAGTTCTGCCAGGTGATCTACTTCAGGCCTCTTGAGATAAGTAGCGAGCTGGCTAGCGGAGTAGGACAGGTCTGGGCGACAGGTGACGGCTGCGAAGAGTAGACAGCCCAGTTTTCGCTGATAGTCGCGTATTCCGGCAGTTTTGAGTAGGGCGGAGTTTCCTTGGCCGTTTCCTGCCGTGTAGCGGTATGGCGTGGCGATAGCGGTAGGTGTGAGCGAGAAGCGCTTGGCGATCGTGTCGGCGTATTTCTCGGCGCTTAGATAGATTGCGTTTTCTTCTTCGCGGATGTTGAGCCCTTCGAACCAAGTGGTGAGGTCATCGGTGGAACCGATGTAGAGGAGATCGTTGACGTAGACAATGAGTAGGATGTAGTTGGCGCCTTTAGTGAGTCGGTATATGCCCTGGTCATGGGGCAGTTGACGGAATCCGATGCGGATGAGGCGGGTGTGCAGGTGCTGTTGCCACAGCCGTGGGGCCTGCTTGATTCCGTAGAGGGATTTTAGTAGCTGGCAGACCTGGTTGGGTTCCCTGTGGGTGCCGTGAGGGAGCTCGACGAAGATGTCGGCGTCGACAGGTGCGTAGAGGAAGGCGTTGGCCACATCAATTTGTCGCAGCTTCTTCTTCTTCATGGCGGCGACGGCGAGAAGAATTCGGAGTGAGGTATGTCGACTAACTGGGGCGAATGCCTCGGTGAAGTCTCGCCCTTGCTCCTGGTCGAATCCTCGCACGACCCATCGTGCCTTGAACTTCTCGATTGTACCATCTGCTTTCGTTTTGATGCGGAAGACCCACTTCCCGGTGAGAATGGTCTTGTTCCTTGCCACGCTTGCGGGAACGACCTTCCAGGTGTTGCGTTCCTCCAGTGCTTTTAATTCTCTGTCCATGGCTTCACGCCATTTCTCTCTGTGTTCCCCCCCCAGAGCCTGTTGAACCGTCGCAGGCTCTTTAGGAAGAGGGGAGCCATGGACGGCGGTGACGAGGCCGAGGATTTGCAGTCCGGTCTGTGAGTAGCGGGGGAGTGTTGTGTCCTCGGGATAAGCTGCTTCGTCTCCCGCTTCAGGATCGGGTATGAAATTTGGCCCTATCCTTTCTGCTTCGTTGGTGTTGGCTGTTGCAGGTGTTACGTAACCATTGTCGGCGAAGTGATAGAAGACTTCAGCGTTGTTACTTTCGCGAGGATTTTCTTCGTCCATGGGTACGTCGACGGAGCAGAACGGAAGAGGTCCGGCTTGCTCCGATGCGTTGTCAACGTTCTGTTCATCCCAGTCTGCTTCGTCCGCTGCTGAGGCGAAGGCTCGGTCACCACGAAAGCCACCTGTGGGGTCCTGATTCTCGTGCAAGTTGGCGAGGTACGTCTGAAGGGTGAGTCGTTTGCAGAAGATCACATCACGTGCTGCTACTGTTTCCTTGGAGTGGACGTCGAAGATTTTCCATGCGTTGTAATTTTTCTCGATGCCGAGGTGTAGTCCCCACTGTGCCCGTTGTGAAAATCTTCCCGCTCGTGCTTCTGGGGGTCGGTACTGTACCATGCACCCGAAAACTCGTAACATTTTTGTGTTGCCCTGCTTCCCTGTCCACAGCAGATGCGGTGATGCGTTGTTCGGGAGTGACGACGACGACAGCAAGTTGTGCAGCATGACAGCATGGTCCATTGCTGCAGGCCACTGGTGGTTGGGTAGCCGCATGCCACGTAACAGTTTGCGCATGCTGTTCTGCAGAGTCCTGTTCATTCTTTCTGCGACACCTTGCTGCTGATGTGCGTAGGGAAGGGAGAGGAGTTGCTTGATTCCCCTTTCCGCCAGGTACTGCTTGAAGCGCTGAGAGGTATACTCTCCTCCTCCGTCTGCCTAGAAACTTTTCAGCTTTGCTCCCGATTCTCTCTCTGCTACCGGTAGCCAGGCGGCGAACGCTGCGAGAGCCATGTCGCGGCTGGGTAGGTTTAGATGCCAGACATATCGCGTGGCGGCGTCGATGAAGGTGATGGTGTAGTTGTAGGTGACTTGTCCTGGTTCGCGATTGTAGAGGATTTCGCTGTAAACTTTCTCGAGTGGTGCGTACGCTGGTGCGCTCGGGTTGTGATGTGGAGCGAACGGTCGATGAGGTAAGTCAGCTTCGGGGCATGTAAGGCAAGTCCCTCGTGCCTTTTGGAGTTCTCTGCCGTCGGGTAGTAGTAGGGAGTCTTTGTCAAGAACTCCTGCTCTTATCGTGTTATTTAAAACTGTGTTGCTTGGATGTCCCAATCGTGCGTGCCAGGTTTCTTCGGAGGCGCGATGTCCGGGTGAGCGTTGATACGTGTCGTAGTTGGAGTGGAAGCTGGCGACGAGGTTGGCGCTTCTGTGAACTTCTCGTTGAGTCGGGTTCAGCTGCTGTGCGGGTGTTGGTGCTTCGTCGATGATGACTGGTGTAGTTGGTGCAGCTGCTGCCGATGATGTTTCTGCTGCTGTCGATGTTGTCTCTGCTGCTGCCGATATTGTCTCTGCTGCTGCCGATGTTGTCTCTGCTACTGCCGATTGTCGAATTGTTGCTAACGCACGTGTTCGTTCTGCTTCAGGAATGGTGTGTGAGTACCAGAAACCTCCCGGGCTGAAGTCGGGATCGAGATCCGGGGGATGCGTCCAATCTGCGAAGTTGACGATGGCGTCGCTGTCGGCAGTGCCCAAGTCGGGGACGAAGTCGAGGACGAAGACATTGTTTTTTAACACCGCCTTTCCGATGTAGAGGCCGCCCTTCCCGTGGTACAGCTTAAACTCCTGGGTGGTGCTGTCGGCTTCCAAGTGTATTCCTTTCGCCATCAGCTGGCTAACACTCAGTAAGTTATAGCCGAGTCCCTCCGCGATAAGTACCTTTGACATGTTTAATATGACGTTTGTCTCTCGTGACTGAAGCTGAACCACTCCTTGTCTTCGTGTGCGCAGGTTCTGATTGTTGGCGACTGTGATGACTACTTCTCGCTGGAGTCGATGCTCGCGTTGAACGAAGCGCCCGGAGGAACACATGTGTTGTCCGCAGCAACTGTCCAAGAACCAGGTGTCTTGACCGGACGGTTCACTTTGAGCGATTGCGGCGTACGTTGGGTTCGGTTGAAGAGATTCGCGGCGAGGCGTGCTGCTGTCACGTTGATCTTCGGATGAGTAGTACGGTGGTGACTCTGTTGTGCAAAAGTCGTTTATCTTGACCATGCAGTTGACAATATTTCTTGCTCCTTGTGCAGGTTGTCCAGTTGAAGTCGTTGAAGCTTGGAGTGCGGTCGTCGGAGTTGTTTGCGTTGAAGTAACTTGGGAGCTTGAAGGCCGAAGTTGTCGCTGTGGTGTTGTCGACTGCTGACGAGACTGGCAGTGTGTGCGAGGATGACCCGAGGTCTTGCAGATGTGACAGAACGGAGGTACCGTCTTCATTTGTTGCTGTTGTCGATTGTTGTTGCTGTTGTATCGTCACTGAGTTTGAAACGCAAACTCCGGTGCTAATGATTTCTTCTTGTGCCTTTCTTCTTGCAGGTCCATATCCTGCTGCTCGGCGTGGATTTCGACGCAGAGTGCCGCTTCGGAGATCCTCCCGTGTGCTCGTAATATGGCGCGAGTGGAGCGCCAGTGGGGGCCGAGACCGCCAATGACCACCGTGACAAAGGCGTCTTCTGAGATTAACCCTCCGCATCGAAGAAGCTTGTCGCGCCGTTCGCGGCAGCGGCTGATATAAGCCATGCCTTTCTCGCCTGGTTTCATTTCAATCGTTGTCAACTGTGCCATTAACCTGCTTTGATTTACGCTGTCTGTTGCTTGATACAGGTTCTTCATGTGGTTGTACGCGAGCTCCGCGGAGTTGCCGTAGCCTCGGTAAGTCCTGATGTTCTGCTGCTGGGTCGGGGTAATGTTTCTTAGCAGTATCCTGTACGCCATCATCGATTGATAGGTGTACTGCTGCTTCTCATATTGTGTCCCGTTTGTTGGATATGGCAGGGACCCGTCGAAGAAGCCGAGAATCTGTGCTCCTTCCATCATTAATTCGAACTCGAATGACCAGGTGAAGAAGTCTTTCCCGTCGAAAGGCTTTGTCGTTTGCAGCTTGAGAACATGCGCGAATTGCGATTGAACTTGTAACGCGTCCAATGCCTTTTCTTGTCCCGATGCAGGTTGCCTTTGCGGCATGAAGCTGACGGAACCACGCTGGGGTTCGTACGGTGCAAAGGTAGGCTGCTGTTGTTGTTGAATCCCACATGCGTAGGATGACCCGTCGAGACTCATAGGAGTCACGTTGTTGTTGTTGCTGTTGTTTGACTGCGCAGGTGCTCCTTGCTGGTGCTGCTCATAGAAGGACATGAAGGAGAAAAATTTCTCCATCATGCTTGGATCGAAGCATGCTGGCGTTTCCGTGGACCCAGCTGCTGGTCTGGTAGCAGTCCCTTCCTCTGTCTGTAGGCCAGAGACAGGTGGTGGGGTAGGAGTAGTACCGGGAGAGCCGTTGGAGGAGCTCCTCTCCTTCCTGGTTGACATGTCTTCTTTGATGTAAGGTTTGCTGAATAATGAATTTTAACTCTAACTGCTCTCATACCATGTTGGGCTGAGAAGCCCTAAGGATCTTTGTAGAGTTAAAGTCTGGGTAGAATTGTAATAGCGGAAGCGTTTGAGTAAAAGGTCTTGAACCACCTTGCGCTGGTATGTGAGGGCAAAGTAAGTTAATTAAAACAAGCAAATACAAGGTTTTATATAAGAGTACAAGGAATACGAATAGATATAATAACTGTCTTGCTGTTGCGATTCGATACAGTGCGACTCGGGCAACTGCTCAATGTCGAGTCGGTTGTGTGTCCTTGCTGTCGCGCTGTATTGGTCAAGTCAAAGGTCACTGACCTTTGACCTTCGCGTAACCTCCAGGCGGTTACCCCAACCTCCGAGGGTTGACTCGCGATGCTTCGATTTGGACTGCTTCGCTTCGAGTCCTGAGTTTCGACACGATAGAGGCGCTTAAGACTTATTGTTCCCAACAACTTTCACAACGAATCAGGAACGTCGCAATTCACACCAGTGCGTGTTGCATATGTTTTTACAGCGAATCAGCATCAAAGTCGCCTATTCTTTACAGTACATATGCGATAACTTACATGTGACGAGATTTTGTCTTCAGAAATCTTGTAATCACGCAACCCTTTCCTCAGCGTAACTGGAAGATATTCGCGACGAACGAGTGTATTTCTATGTCCCAGCTGTCGAAGTTGTTGAGAACAATAAGTCTTAAGCGCCTCTATCGTGTCGAAACTCAGGACTCAAAGCGAAGCAGTCCAAATCGAAGCATCGCGAGTCAACCCTCGGAGGTTGGGGGTAACCGCCTGGAGGTTACGCGAAGGTCAAAGGTCAGTGACCTTTGACTTGACCAATACAGCGCGACAGCAAGGACACACAACCGACTCGACATTGAGCAGTTGCCCGAGTCGCACTGTATCGAATCGCAACAGCAAGACAGTTATTATATATATTCGTATTCCTTGTACTCTTATATAAAACCTTGTATTTGATTGTTTTAATTAACTTACTTTGCCCTCACATACCAGCGCAAGGTGGTTCAAGACCTTTTACTCAAACGCTTCCGCTATTACAATCGTACCCAGTCTTTAACTCTACAAAGATCCTTAGGGCTTTTCAGCCCAACATGGTATGAGAGCAGTTAGAGTTAAAATTCATTATTCAGCAAACCTTACATCAAAGAAGACATGTCAACCAGGAAGGAGAGGAGCTCCTCCAACGGCTCTCCCGGTACTACTCCTACCCCACCACCTATCTCTGGCCTACAGACAGAGGAAGGGACTGCTACCAGACCAGCAGCTGGGTCCACGGAAACGCCAGCAGGCTTCGATCCAAGCATGATGGAGAATTTTTTCTCCTTCATGTCCTTCTATGAGCAGCACCAGCAAGGAGCACCTGCGCAGTCAAACAACAGCAACAACAACAACGTGACTCCTATGAGTCTCGACGGGTCATCCTACGCACGTGGGATTCAACAACAACAGCAGCCTACCTTTGCACCGTACGAACCCCAGCGTGGTTCCGTCAGCTTCATGCCGCAACCGCAACCTGCATCGGGACAAGAAAAGGCATTGGACGCGTTACAAGTTCAATCGCAATTCGCGCATGTTCTCAAGTGTCAGAACATTATAGCTTACTTATTTGTGTAGGCTATAGTGGGGTATCCCATAGGGGGTACAACCCAATTAGGGTTTCCTATTTGTACTCACTTCATTCTTGTTCACTTCTTCTCATGGTATCGAGCAGGTTCCCCTGTGGGACCTGTGCTTAGGGCCCACCACCTCGAAAAGTCTTTTTTTTTCTGCCCTAGCCGCTAGCGCACCGCCCGCCCTCGAATGTGAGCGCCGCCCCTAGCGCCCTAGCGCCCGTCCGCTGCCTGCTCTAGCGCTAGCCGCCCGACGCGCCGCCCACAGCGCTGCCCGACGCGCTGCCCTAGCGCCGCCCTAGCGCCGCTCGACGCGCCAGCCTAGCGCAGCCCGACGCGCTGCCCGACGCGCCGCCCTAGCGCCGCCCTCGCGCAGCCCGTCGTGCTGCCCGTGCGGCCGCCCTAGCGCCACCCGTCACGCTGCCCAACGCGCCGCCCGTAGCGCTGCCCGCTGCCCGCCCTAACGCCGCCCGACGCGCCGCCCACGCACTGCCCTAGCGCCGCCCGACGAGCAGCCCGTGCAGCCGCCCGTGTACCCGCCCGTGCACCTGCCCGTACACCTACCCGTGCGGCCGCCCGTGCACCCGCCCGTGCACCTACCTGTGCGGCCGCCAGTACAGCCGCCCGTGAGCAGCCTGCAAGCCGCCCCAGCAGCCCGTGCAGCCGCCCCAGTCGCCCGTGAGCCGCCTCGGCCGCCCGTGCAGCCGCCCGTGAGCCGCCCGCTCGGCGCACTAGCCGCCCGTGCTGCCGCCTGTGAGCCGCCCGCGAGCCGCCTGCGAGCCGCCTGCGAGACGCCCACGCCGCCCGAGCCGCCTGAGCCGCCCGAGCTGCCCGAGCCGCCCGAACCGCCCGGGCGCCCGAGGAGCCGATCTTCTGCTCCTCTGGGGCTCCAAAGCCGGCGCAGCTGCTGTGCTGCCGTGTTGCTGTGTCGTTCTGCTACCCGACTCTTCCTGCCCGGTGAGACTGTCAGCTGCTACAATGGCCACCCCCAGTGTCCTGACTTTTGACGCTGAGGGTCGCGCCATTGACTTTGCTGTCTGGATTGAGGACCTGCAGCTGTACTTACTGTGCGATGCGATCAATGAGGTTTCTCTCTTTGACTTTGTCTCTGGAGCTGTCCCTGCCCCTCCTGCTGATGCTGACCCCACTGTTCGCTCCAAGTGGGCCACACGCGATGCTGCTGCACGTCTTGCTGTGCGTCGCCACCTCCCTTCCTCCGAGCGTGCACACTTTAGTCAGTGCAAGACCGCTCAGGCCTTGTACGACGCTGTAGTTGCGCGCTACTCCTCCCCTTCCACTGCTACACTAAGCCGCCTCATGCTACCGTACCTCTTCCCTGACCTTGCTGCCTTTCCCACAGTCACTGACATCTTTACCCACCTTCGCGCTAGTGACACTCGCTACCGAGCTGCGCTTCCTTCTGCCTTCCTCGCTACCTCCACCACCGCTACCCCCGCCTCCACCGCCACCGCCGCCACCGCCACCCTCGCCCCCGCCGCTCCCACTGCCTCCTCCGCCACCACCTCCGCCGCCACCTCCGCCTCCACCGCCGCCACCAGGACCTCCACCCCCGCCTCCACCCCCACCGCCACCCCCACTCCCCCCGCCGCCCCCACCTCCTCCGCCACCGCCCCCGCTAGCTCCACCCGCTCCTTTGCCCCCCTTGCCCCTGCCAGAGCGGCGCCTACCGCTGGGGGCAGACGCCGCACCGACCGACTCTAAACCAACGAGGTCGGCCGCAGCAGCAGAGGCGACAGAGGGTAGCAGGGGGGAAGGAGAACACCCCTCAAAGATGGGGGTGCGCGGGTCACCACGAGAGGCCCCTACAGCGACTATGCTCTTCTCGGCCGCTAGCAGGGACTTCTCAAGGAGGTCGACAGTGAGGGTGCTGAGTCTGGGGGTGCTGAGTCTGGAGCTACTGAGCCTAAGGGTGCTGAGTCTGTAGCTGCTGAGCCTGGGGGTACTGCGTTTGGAGCTGCTGAGCCTGGGGTTTCTCCTGGTGCTCCGTCTCGGCGGGAGCCCCTCTCTCCACAGGAGCTGCGCGAGTGGTTTGCTCGCCGCTGGAGGCGTACTGCTAGAGCTGGAGCTTCCTCGACTGTCGGGGGTGCTGGTGCCGCCGGTCCCGGAGCTGCTGGGCCTGCGGGTCCTACTGGAGCTGGAGCTGCTGAGAGTGTTGGTGCTGAGACTACTACGGTCTGTCCTGGCGGTGGTCCTGCTGCTGGTGCTGCTGGAGGTCCTGGTGCTGGAGGTGTTGGTGGTGCTGGTGCTGCCGCTGAGGGTGCTGGTGCTGTCCCTGCTGAGTCTGGAGTTGCCGCGCGGCCTCGACCATACTTCGTTCCGCTCCTGCAGCAGGTTCTTGGTCTTTCTCCTCCTTTAGAGTGTCCACAGCCTGTCCAGTCGCAGTCACTGTTGGAGCCTACCTCCCCACTGCCTGCTCCCTCTCCTTACACTGGTCCTACTGGAGGTCTTGCTGAGCGTCGTGAGCCTGCGTCTCGTCCCGCGTCGCCTGCTCGTGCTGCTCGCGCTAGTGGTCGCGGTTCGCGTTAGCGTCCTCCTCCTGTCCCTGGCACGCACCGGATGTCTCTGCGTCCGTCCACTGCCCCTCTGCGTGCCCCTTTGCCTTCTCCTCCTGAGTCCTCCCTTCCTGTGCTTGCCGACCCAGAGTCGGACTCCCTTCGTGCTGCCAGTCCTACTGTCACGCGTCTACTTGCTACTGTCGTCACTGACCCCTCTTTTGAGTCCGCTGCTGCGTCTGCTCTTGTCGCTGAGCTCGTCGACTTTGCTGCACGCTGTCGTCTAGACTACGCTGCCAGTCTTGTTGCTGAGTCTGCGTCTGTCTGTCCTCCGTCCGTCGGGGGTGAGTGTGCTCTTAGCACGGACGTCCTAGAGGACAGGCAGGAGGAGTTCCAGTGTCTGGCTGCTGCTTCACCTCATCTCGCGTCTGTACTGCTTGCTCCTGAGGGAGACCCGGATGCACTAGACATCCCGACTCCGCGCTCTTACGCGGAGGCCGTAGAGGGTCCCTACTCCTCTCAGTGGCAGGCAGCTATGGATGCAGAGATGGCTTCCTGGAAGTCCACAGGCACCTACGTTGACGCGGTTCCCCCTCCTGGGGCGAACATCGTCAGTTGCATGTGGATCTTCAGGGTGAAGCGGCCGCCGGGCTCTCCACCTGTCTTCAAGGCACGGTACGTTGCTCGTGGCTTCAGTCAGCGGCAGGGAGTTGACTACTTTCAGACCTTCTCTCCCACCCCGAAGATGACCACTCTTCGGGTGCTGCTGCACGTAGCCGCTCAGCGCGACTACGAGCTTCACTCTCTCGACTTCAGCACTGCGTTCTTGCAGGGTAGCCTGCACGAGGAGATCTGGCTGCGCCGTCCACGTGGCTTCACTGGGACTTTCCCTCCTGGCACCCAGTGGAGCCTCCGACGGCCAGTCTACGGTCTCCGCCAGGCACCGCGTGAGTGGCACGACACACTGAGGACTACGCTTGCGGCTCTTGGGCTTGCTCCTTCTACTGCTGACCCGTCGCTGTTTCTGCGCACCGACACTTCTCTGCCGCCGTTCTACATCCTCGTGTACGTCGACGACTTGGTCTTTGCCAAAGCGGACACTGCTGGACTCGCCTACGTGAAGTCCGAGCTGCTGAAGAGACACACGTGCATAGACCTGGGTGAACTGCGCAACTATCTTGGCTTGCAGATCACTCGGGACAGAGCACGTCGCACCATTACCTTGACTCAGTCACACATGGTGCAGCAGGTCCTTCAGCGCTTCGGCTTCACGTACTCCTCGCCTCAGGCCACTCCTCTGTCTACTCGCCACTCGCTCTCAGCTCTGCCTTCGGATGAGTCCGTAGAGTCGAGTGGCCCGTACCCAGAGCTTGTTGGCTGTCTCATGTACCTGATGACATGCACACGACCTGACCTTGCATACCCTCTTAGCATTCTTGCATGCTATGTTGCTCCTGGGAGACACCGACCAGAGCACATGGCTGCAGCGAAGAGGGTGTTGCGCTACATGTGCAGTACGTCGGGCATGGGGCTAGTGCTTGGAGGGCGGAGTCCAGTGGTCCTTACGGGACACGCGGACGCTTCTTGGGCTGACGACCAGGCTACGCAGCGGTCGACACAGGGTTACACCTTCAGCCTTGGTTCCGGCTGTGTCTCGTGGCGGGCTACTCGCTCGTCTTCGGTTCTCAGCTCCAGTTGTGAGGCTGAGATCTACGCAGGGGCCATGGCTGCACAGGAGCTTCGCTGGCTCACCTACCTGCTGACTGACCTTGGAGAGCCGCCTCGTTCTCCTCCAGTGCTGTACGTAGACAACAAGGCCATGCTGGCCTTGTGTCGAGAGCAGGGTCTGGAGCACAGAACGAAGCACATTGCTCTTCGCTACTTCCTTGCTCGTGAGCTACAGCAGCGTGGACAGTTGCGGCTTGCGTACGTGGCCTCTGAGGCCAACACTGCTGATGTGTTCACCAAGGCACTCGCGCCTTGTGACCATCAGCGCTTTTGCACCCAGCTGGGTCTTGTACCTGTCTTGCCTCACTTGCTCTCCTCTTGACCTTACTTGCGAAAAGTTTCTAGTCAGACGGAGGAGGAGAGTATACCTCTCAGCGCTTCAAGCAGTACCTGGCGGAAAGGGGAATCAAGCAACTCCTCTCCCTTCCCTACGCACATCAGCAGCAAGGTGTCGCAGAAAGAATGAACAGGACTCTGCAGAACAGCATGCGCAAACTGTTACGTGGCATGCGGCTACCCAACCACCAGTGGCCTGCAGCAATGGACCATGCTGTCATGCTGCACAACTTGCTGTCGTCGTCGTCACTCCCGAACAACGCATCACCACATCTGCTGTGGACAGGGAAGCAGGGCAACACAAAAATGTTACGAGTTTTCGGGTGCATGGTACAGTACCGACCCCCAGAAGCACGAGCGGGAAGATTTTCACAACGGGCACAGTGGGGACTACACCTCGGCATCGAGAAAAATTACAACGCATGGAAAATCTTCGACGTCCACTCCAAGGAAACAGTAGCAGCACGTGATGTGATCTTCTGCAAACGACTCACCCTTCAGACGTACCTCGCCAACTTGCACGAGAATCAGGACCCCACAGGTGGCTTTCGTGGTGACCGAGCCTTCGCCTCAGCAGCGGACGAAGCAGACTGGGATGAACAGAACGTTGACAACGCATCGGAGCAAGCCGGACCTCTTCCGTTCTGCTCCGTCGACGTACCCATGGACGAAGAAAATCCTCGCGAAAGTAACAACGCTGAAGTCTTCTATCACTTCGCCGACAATGGTTACGTAACACCTGCAACAGCCAACACCAACGAAGCAGAAAGGATAGGGCCAAATTTCATACCCGATCCTGAAGCGGGAGACGAAGCAGCTTATCCCGAGGACACAACACTCCCCCGCTACTCACAGACCGGACTGCAAATCCTCGGCCTCGTCACCGCCGTCCATGGCTCCCCTCTTCCTAAAGAGCCTGCGACGGTTCAACAGGCTCTGGGGGGGGAACACAGAGAGAAATGGCGTGAAGCCATGGACAGAGAATTAAAAGCACTGGAGGAACGCAACACCTGGAAGGTCGTTCCCGCAAGCGTGGCAAGGAACAAGACCATTCTCACCGGGAAGTGGGTCTTCCGCATCAAAACGAAAGCAGATGGTACAATCGAGAAGTTCAAGGCACGATGGGTCGTGCGAGGATTCGACCAGGAGCAAGGGCGAGACTTCACCGAGGCATTCGCCCCAGTTAGTCGACATACCTCACTCCGAATTCTTCTCGCCGTCGCCGCCATGAAGAAGAAGAAGCTGCGACAAATTGATGTGGCCAACGCCTTCCTCTACGCACCTGTCGACGCCGACATCTTCGTCGAGCTCCCTCACGGCACCCACAGGGAACCCAACCAGGTCTGCCAGCTACTAAAATCCCTCTACGGAATCAAGCAGGCCCCACGGCTGTGGCAACAGCACCTGCACACCCGCCTCATCCGCATCGGATTCCGTCAACTGCCCCATGACCAGGGCATATACCGACTCACTAAAGGCGCCAACTACATCCTACTCATTGTCTACGTCAACGATCTCCTCTACATCGGTTCCACCGATGACCTCACCACTTGGTTCGAAGGGGAGCTGCAGAAAGACCTCACGCTCACGGTTTCTTCTACCGTTACGCAGTACCTCGGGCTCAACATCCGCGAAGAAGAAAACGCAATCTATCTAAGCGCCGAGAAATACGCCGACACGATCGCCAAGCGCTTCTCGCTCACACCTACCGCTATCGCCACGCCATACCGCTACACGGCAGGAAACGGCCAAGGAAACTCCGCCCTACTCAAAACTGCCGGAATACGCGACTATCAGCGAAAACTGGGCTGTCTACTCTTCGCAGCCGTCACCTGTCGCCCAGACCTGTCCTACTCCGCTAGCCAGCTCGCTACTTATCTCAAGAGGCCTGAAGTAGATCACCTGGCAGAACTCGATCGCGCACTGCACTACCTCGTAAGCACGCCGACGATCGGCCTGACTTACTACAAGAACAAAGTTGCGTCAACGAAACTAATCGGTTATGTCGATGCCGACCATGCCGGCGATCCAGATAACAGGCGCTCTCGCACCGGCTACGTCTATCGTCTCGAGCCTATCGGACCTATCTCCTGGCAGTCGAGTAAACAGGAACTAATCGCTCTCTCTTCAGCTGAAGCAGAATATATCGCCCTCTGCTAAGCCACCAAGGAAGGACTCTACCTTCGCGAACTGCTGGAAGAAGCAAAGTTAGCTGAGTTACCCAGCTTCACCCTGCACTGCGACAACCAATCTGCAATTCGCATCGCCAACAAAAGCGGATTCGCGAACAGAACGAAGCATATCGCTCTGCGATACTTCTTCGTGAAAGACGAGATCGAGAAAGGAAGACTCGAGTTATCCTACTGTCCCACGTCCGAGATGGCAGCCGACTATTTGACCAAGAAGCTCGGAAAACAGAAGTTCGAGTACTGCATGCTGCTGACTGGACAAGGCCACGTCACCATCAGCGACACTCCAGAAGCGAAGGGGAGTGTTGGGAACAATAAGTCTTAAGCGCCTCTATCGTGTCGAAACTCAGGACTCAAAGCGAAGCAGTCCAAATCGAAGCATCGCGAGTCAACCCTCGGAGGTTGGGGGTAAACGCCTGGAGGTTACGCGAAGGTCAAAGGTCAGTGACCTTTGACTTGACCAATACAGCGCGACAGCAAGGACACACAACCGACTCGACATTGAGCAGTTGCCCGAGTCGCACTGTATCGAATCGCAACAGCAAGACAGTTATTATATCTATTCGTATTCCTTGTACTCTTATATAAAACCTTGTATTTGCTTGTTTTAATTAACTTACTTTGCCCTCACATACCAGCGCAAGGTGGTTCAAGACCTTTTACTCAAACGCTTCCGCTATTACAATTCTACCCAGACTTTAACTCTACAAAGATCCTTAGGGCTTCTCAGCCCAACAAAAGTTTCGTGTGGCACTGTTTGATGCTTACATGCCACGCCAAGCAACAGCTTCTGCCTGCTGCCAGCTCAGCTGCGTGACACTTGGCCCACCTGATACAGATCGGGTTCGGGTGCTCTACTCGGGCCGAGGGTGTCGCGTCGCGTGGCACTTGGCCCACCTGATACAGATCGGGTGCTCTATTCGGGCCGAGGGTGTCGCGTGGCACTTGGCCCACCCGATACAGATCGGGTGAACGATCGCATCGCTTGAAAAGCAAATCCAAAACTGACAAAATCGGCACACATGCGAGAAAATGGGTACAGAACGGTAATCACACACACGACAAAACGAAATGAGATCAGCAGCAGAGCAGAAACAACCATGCGCTGCATGTGACAAAAACACCAGAACACCACCGACATGAGCAGAGGCGATGCACGAGCACGTTGCCTGATGCGTTGGTATGGTATGCTGTAATCAGCTTCAATGCTATTATAACTGCTTTTACGAAAGTGCATGAACATCTTAAAATTTGAAGTAACTCTGACAGTTCAGACAAAAAAAAATGTGCCTGTCTGAATTTTCAGACTAAAATTTCGAGGCACCTCTGACAGACAGAGTTCCAGGAGGGGTGTACTCTGAGGCCTCAGACTACCTCAAAACGAATCTAGGGGCCTGGCCGGGGCACGCTGATCCATCAGCATACCCTCAAACCAATCTGAGGGCCTGCTACTACTACTGATGATGCTATTATTACCTTATTGTCAAACTCTTACCGATATTACTTGTACCGTAAGCTCCCGGATAATAGACCCCCCTGGAATACAAGACCCCCGGGTCTGTATTACGGGGGTGGGTCTTTTATTTTGACAGGTTTTCACTATACCCCCCCCTAGAGGGGTAAACATTACTAGACCCCCTTCATGGTTGTCACTAGTTTATAATGGAAAGAAGGTGTCTTTTCAAGTGCTTCACTAGCAAGAAAAGCTTGACACCAATGCAACCTATTCACGATTTGCATTTCAGAGACTTAGGGGGCAACAAGGGGTGAGAACAACATAAAAATATGTCAGAATGAGGAATGGTGTGTTTCCATTGATGTTGGTTGGGGTACATATGACAAACCCTAACTTCTGTACCCCCTAAGACAAACCTCACTACAGGCTACAACATTTGACACACCCCCATAGCCTAAGTGAGGGGTGTCTAGCAAAATCAAAAAGAGTACGGTCACAAGACCAGTCCAAAAGAAAACAAAGCTCAGGGTGGATCACAACGTCACCACACACTCTGAGCACAAGCAACAGTGGCCACAAGGCCAGTCCAAGAGATCACAAGTATATATAGCAAGTGTACAGACGAAGCAGTCAATAAACTCAAGTCTACACATGACTAGAACCTGTGTCAACAAGGCCTAACTGCACACAACACCTCTGGTGGTCACAAGGCGAAAGCGCCTTGGTGAAGATGTCTGCAGTGTTGGCCTCGGACTCCACGAACTCGAAGCGAGCCTGTCCACGTCTCTGCAACTCTCGCAGAAGAAAGTACCTGACGTGAATGTGCTTCACTCTGCTCTCCAGTCGCGGCTCACGACAGAGGAGGATCGACGCCTTGTTGTCAGTAAACAAGGTCGGTGCAGAGCTCGGCCGCTCACCAAGGTCGGCGAGCAAGAAGGTCAACCACCGCAACTCCTGTGCCGCCATGGCACCAGCGTAAATCTCAGCCTCAGCTGTAGAGGTCGAGACAGAAGAGGAGCGCGTGGAACGCCAGGAAACAGCTCCAGAACCCAGACTGAAACAGTACCCCTGAGTAGACCTGTGAGTCTCAGCGTCGTCAGCGTAAGAGGAGTCACAGTGACCAGTGAGTACGACAGACTGCTGCCCTCCAAGAACTACCCCCACGCCTGATGTAGTCGCTAGGTACTTCGCCACCCTCACAGATGCCGTCCAGTGAACAGGACGGTGTCTCCCTGGCGCAACAAAGCGCGCAAGGATGCTGAGAGGGAAGGCGAGGTCCGGGCGAGTACAAGTCATCAGGTACATGAGGCAACCCACAAGCTCTGCGTAGGGACCACTAGGCTCAAACGGCTCATCAGGAAAGGGACCAGTGAGTCTGTGGTCAACAGCGAGAGGTGTGCGCTGTACGGTGGAGTGCTGAAGCCCGAACCGCTGAAGGACCTGCTGCACCATGTGTGACTGTGAGAGTGTAATGGTGCGAGCGGCTCTGTCCCTGGTGATCTGCAGGCCAAGGTAGTGGCGCAGCTCACCAAGATCAGTGCACGTGTGTCTCTTCTGCAGTTCGGACTTCACGTCTGCCAAAGCAACCCTGTCCGGAGTGGCGAAAACGAGGTCGTCGACGTAGACCAGAACAAAGAACGGTGTGGAGCCACGACGAACGAACAGCGACGGGTCGGCAGAAGACGGCTGGAACCCAAGGTCAGAGAGGGTAGAACGCAGAGTGTCGTGCCACTCGCGAGGGGCCTGGCGAAGACCGTAAACAGGTCGCCTCAGCCTCCACTGGGTCCCAGGAGGGAAGGTGCCAGTGAAGGCCGAGGGACGACGCAACCAGACCTCCTCGTGTAGGCTGCCCTGAAGGAAAGCAGTGGAGAAGTCGAGAGAGTGTAACTCGTAGTCTCTCTGTGCTGCTACGTGTAGTAACACCCGAAGAGTGGTCATCTTCGGGGTAGGTGCGAAGGTCTGAAAGAAGTCAACTCCCTCGCGCTGACTGAAACCTCTAGCCACGTAGCGCGCCTTGAAGACCGGGGGAGATCCCGGTGGCCGCTTCACCCTGTAGATCCACATGCCGTCGACTACGTTCGCCCCAGGGGGGGGAACCTCATCGACGTAGGTGCCTGTGGATCTGTAGGAGGCCATCTCTGCGTCCATGGCAGCTCTCCACTGAGAGGCCCAAGGCCCTGACACTGCCTCAGCGTAAGTGCGAGGAGTCGGAATGTCAAGGGCGTCGGGGTCACCCTCAGGGGCGAGGAGCATGGCACAGAGATGAGGGGAAGCGGCCGCCAGGAACTCTAGCTCAAACTGCCTGTCCTCTAGGGCGTCACAGCCAAGGGCAGACACACCCCCGACGACCAGAGGACTGGTAGGAGGAGCAGTCACAAGCGTGGTGGCGTAGTCAAGGCGGCGGGTAGAGGCAAAGTCAGTAACCGCGGCAGTAAGAGCGGACACAGAGGACACAGAGACACGAGGGTGAGTAACAAGAGAGGCGAGAACACGAGAGAGAACAGGACGGTACATGTGGTAGTAGTCAGTGACAGGAGTAGGGAGCGACACAGTGAGGGCCGACTCAGGAGGAGACGGAAGCACAGACTGAGACGGACGAGGTGGACTAGAAAGAAGGAAGGCAGTACGAAGGTCAGTGAAGGGAACAGGAGACGAGTGACGAGCACGAGGGGAGCGACGAGTAGCCCAAGAACGAGACGGAGGAGAAGAGGACAAGGGCGGAGAACTGGGGAAAACAGCGGGGGAGGAGTCAGGAGGAGGAAACGTGGGACCGTAGACAGGAGGAGAGGCGGAGGAGGGAGGAGAAGGGGAGGGGAGACCAAGGATCCGAAGACCCGAGACAGGAGGAGGAAGTGGCTGCTGCTGCTGCGGCTGCAACTGCTGCTGCTGCGGACGCGGCTGCTGCTGGGACTGCTGCTCCTGCGGGTCCAGCTGCTGCTGCTGCTGCTGCTGCTCCTGCGGCTCCAGCTGCTGCTGCTGCTCCTCCAGCCGCTGTAACTCCCTCTCCTCTCTCTCCAACGCCAGCTGCTCGTCACGGGCACGGCGAACACGAGCCTGGTGCCTAGTCGGGTAGGGGTGGGGGGGTGGAGTAGTGTCCGAAGCAGCGGCAGCTCCAGAGTCCACCCCAGAAGAACTAGGCGCACCACCCCCAGAGGCAGCACTAACACCAGCTCCAGACCCAGGCTCACCTGAACCCGAAGGAGGCGCACCCTCACCCCCAGACGCAGCACCCCCAGTGTCCGCGCGGCCAGCACCAGCTCCCGGACGACAAGAGTCCTCTGCTCCCACCGGGTCAGCTCCAACTCCAGAACCAGAAACTCCAGCTCCGACCCCAGCTCCAACTCCAGCACCCCCAGAACCAGAAACTCCAGTGCCAACTCCAGCTCCAACTCCAGCTCCAACTCCAGCACCCCCAGAACCAGAAACCGGTACAGGAACAGGCGCCGCACCAACCTCTCGAGAGCTAGCACCAGCGGCACGCTGCGAGGAGGACTGTGGGGAGGGAGGCTGTACCGGAGGGGCTACCGAAGGAGGAGGGGTAGCCTGGGACACACCTGACGGGGCTGGACCAGGGGGGGGAGGCTGTACCGGGGGAGCAGGAGGGGGAACGGCAGTCAGGAAGAGGGGGGGAGGAGGAACCTGGAGACCTCGACTGGGGTACCTGACGTAGTACGGAGTGGACTCCTCGAAACGGACGTCACGGGAGTCAAAGAACCGGTGAGAGGGAGGGTGGTAAAAGGTGAAGTCAGAGGAGTCCTCAGGGAAACCAAGGAAGACACTGGGGACGGCACGAGGCGAGAGCTTGTCCGCGGAGGTGTCGCGGACAAGAGCCAAGCACCCCCAGACACGAAACCGCGACGCAACACCAGGGGACCCTGTCCAAAGACTGGTCGGTGAAACCTCTGGTCGAGAGACACGTGGCCAGAGGTTCAGCTGGTGTGCGGCGTACCTGACCGCGTAGGGCCACAGAAAATGGGGGGCACAGGCGTGAGTCAGGGAGGTGCGGGCGATCTCCATGACCAGGCCTATGCGGCACTCAGCAACCCCATTCTGCTGTGGGGACTCTGGAAGCGTCCAGGACTGACGAATGCCCTGCTCGCGACAGAATCCAGCGAGAATGCCGGAGCGAAACTCACCCCCACGGTCGGAGTGGAGACAGCTGACACGACGACCACGAGTGTCCTCAGTGGTGAGCAACCACCTGATCAGCGTAGAAGTCACCTCAGACTTCTTCGCCAGAGGGAACACTGTGGTGTAGCGGGAGAAGTCGTCAACGACCACCAGAAAGTAACGCTCACGCTCAGGGCCTAGACGAGGGGCTGGGCCCCAGACGTCCAAGTGAAGCGTCTCAAAAGGCTCGGTGGCCGGACGAAGGGAGGAGGAGTGAGGGGTGGCGCGCAGCCTACCCTCGACGCAGGGACGACACGGCGGCGCAGGCGAAGGCGGCAGCGACGGCAAGACACGTGGGAGGCCTAGGACAAGACGCTGACTAGACATAGCGCGCAGACGAGGAAGGGACGGGTGCCCCATCCGGTGGTGCCACAGAACGGTGGGGTGGGCAAGCGACCGGCATGAGCACGACGCAACGACTGGAACAGACGTAGGAACCTGACACGACACAGACACCTGGGGGGACGAAGCAACCTGGTGAGACACGGGGACCCGAACGGGGGGGGGAACCGGGGGCAGTGGCAGTAGGGGGGGCTGCTGGTGCGGCCGCTGGTGCTGCTGCTGCTGCTGCTGCTGCTGCTGCGGCTGCGGCTGCTGCTGCTGCTGCGGCTGCTGCTGCGGCGCACGCGGGCCAGTGTGAAGAGTGTAGAGACCCGAGCCCGGCTCAGCAGTAAAGGTAGCAAGAGGCTGGTAAGAGTCTCCGTCAACACACACCGCAGTCTCTCCAGAAGGCTCAAACCACACACCCACGTGCTGACTCACGAGGGGTCGCACGCCCACCAAGTTCCGGGAGAACGAGGGGACGTGAAACCCAGTGAGAGACCCGGAGGGAGCAGCAGGACACGGTAAAGTGGTAGTGTGACGGGCAGTGACTGGTCCCGTAGTGGGATCAGCCAACGCTACAGAAACAGGCGCAGGAAGTGGTGTAAGTGTCGTGCTGTCCCGGAAGAAGCAGTGGGAGGCTCCAGAGTCCAGTGTGAACGACAGCGAAGCGTCCCCTGAGGTAGTCGCTGGTCTAGAGTCTACACAAGTACCTACACTAGCAACAGGCAACTGAGCAAGACTAGCACCTAAGCTAACAACACCAGAGTAAACAGAGTCAGAAACACTAGAGTCAACAACAGCATACATAGCATGAGGAGCACTAATCAGATCAACTAACTGCTCAGCAGACATGCCCCACAGAGCGGAGCCGTAGCGCTGAACCAGAGGAAGCCAGTCAGGAGCAGGACCGCCAACCCCGTAGGTCAACCGGACCGTGTCAGTGAGCTGAGCAAAGCACTGACCAGGGGGGTGAGAGCGGCCACAAGGGTGGCCCCGACGAGGACCTGTCTGAACCTGGTAGGGGCAGGGAGGGTAAGCCGCACCGCGCTGGGGCTGACGCAGCCCCGACCCCGGAGCCAGCTGCTGACGCTGCTGCTGCTGAGGCTGCTGGGAGGAAAGGGGCTGCTGCTGCTGCTGAAGGTGCTGCTGACGCTGAGCCTGGTACCACGCCGCTGCTCCACCTAGCGGGGCCGGCAGTACAGGAGGCGACTGACGAGCTCGGGGGTCGCCGCCACCAGCAGGTGCAGTGGAGTCACCAGCCGCTGCACGAGGGGTCTCTCCAGACGCTGCACTCCCACCACCCCCAGTCGCAACAGCACCCCCACTACCTCCGCTACCTCCGCCTCCACCTCCACCAGAACCACCTTTCTTGCCCCCCCTGCCGCGGGACCGCGACGCAGTCGTAACAGCAGCCGCAGTCGCGTCAGTAGCGGCAGTGGCAAGAGAGGCAGTGAAGGTGGGTAACTGCGGGACTGTGCACCCGTGGAAGAGTGGGGGGGACACAGTACCAGAGGCGGCAGCTACCGAACGAAGGTTGCTCTCGACGTCCTTGAGTGCAGACTCAAGGACCTCGATAGTCAGCTCACTAGGGTGCTTCAGCAGAAGCGCGTCACGAACGGAGGCAAGGCGGTCAGGGAGGCTAGTGGCGATGAAATAGACAGTGATCGCCATGGGGGGAGGAAGCAGTGTAAGCTGTGCCTCAGTGCAAGCAGCGCGGTAACTAGCGTCGAGCGAGCGGAGGTGAGCGATCAAGTCAGCAGAGCGCTCAAACGAGGCAAGATCAGGAAACAGGAACGGGAGGAAAAGACGGCCAAGAGAGACAGTAGCGGGAGTAGAGTAGCGGGCCTTAATCGCAGTGAGGTACGCAGCAGCGGTGCGAACCTGAGTAAAGTGGACCTCCTCGGACTCAGGGAGGAGGCTGCTGAGTGCGATGCAGGCCGCAGCGTCACGCGACGTCCAAGCCGTCCGGTCAGCGCGCTGACGGGCAAAGCGAGCCGTAGCAGCGTCGTCAGGAGCAGGGCCTAAAGCTGTAGGCTTGGGGGGCTCAGGGAGGTCACCAGTAGCATGTGACCAGAGGGTCTCGCCCCCCTGGACCTGACTCTCTAACAGACGGCGAGCGCGAAGAAGCCAGACGGAAAAGTCAAGGGGTCTACCGTCAGCGTCGAAACGAAGAACTCGCGGAGTCGCCATAGTGAGGACTAAAGCGAACGAACAGGCGAGTAACAACCGGGGGGGAAGAGGACTCAGTCGCAGCGGAAGAGCGGGCTAGAGCGACGGGCCAGGACGTAGGGTAGGGCAACGGGCCAGGGCCTAGGGTAGGGCGACGGGCCAGGGCTTAGGGAGGGCAACGGGCCAGAGCCTAGGGTAGGGCGACGGGCCAGGGCGTAGGGAGGGCGACGGGCCAGGGCCTAGGGTAGGGCGACGGGCCAGGGCCTAGGGTAGGGCGACGGGCCAGGGCCTAGGGTAGGGCGACGGGCCAGGACTTAGGGAGGGCGACGGGCCAGGGCCTAGGGTAGGGCGACGGGCCAGGGCTTAGGGCAGGGCGACGGGCCAGGGCGTAGGGCAGGGCGACGCGACGGGACAGGGCGACGCGACGGGGCAGGGCGACGGGACGGGGCAGGGCGACGCGACTGGGTAGGGCGACGCGACGGGACAGGGCGACGGGACGGGACAGGGCGACGGGACGGGGTAGGGCGACGCGACGGGACAGGGCGACGGGACGGGGGGGGAACAGGCGGGCACGACGCGACGGGGGGAACGGGCGCGACGCGACGGGGGGAAAGGGCGTGACGGGGGGGGGGGGAATGGGCGCGACGCGACGGGGGGGGGGGGGGGGGGGGGCGCTAGGCGACGGGGAGAAAGGGCGCTAAGCGACGGGGGAAAGGGCGCTAGGCTCGGTAACAACGGAACTGGTACGAACGAGAGGTAGGATCAGGCTCGGGAGGCACGAACGGAGAACGGAGGAACGGGATCCCACAGGATCCTAACCTAGCTGATACCATGTCAGAATGAGGAATGGTGTGTTTCCATTGATGTTGGTTGGGGTACATATGACAAACCCTAACTTCTGTACCCCCTAAGACAAACCTCACTACAGGCTACAACATTTGACAAAATAGTCACTCATCCTCGCCTGCAACCCACTCCTCTACTCCCTAAGCGCACCACTCTGCCGAGCAGAAATCAGTTTCGTGCGTGGATGAAGAAACAGGCGGAGGAGAAGGATTGTGATGGGTGAAAGGATTGACGTGCCTCCCGTTGAACAGTAGGGGTTGCTGCACGGGCCATCGTGCAGCCCCTGCGCTCGAGCCGTGCATGTGTCAGGGTGTCGAGGTGGGATGGCACGCTGACGAGCCACAAAGCGAATCTCAATGCTGGAATGTGGTAACGTGCGATTTCGGCCAATGAGAAGGCCACAAGCTGATTCCCCTGTGTGATATGGCTACATCGCAGAAGTCGCACACATGTGCGGCCCAAACAACAGGGGAAAAAATGTCAAGCATCCTCATCAATGAGGCACTCGATTACACCTTTAAAAATCATATCAATTTAATAAGACCCGGGTACTAAACAATCTTGTGCCGTTGACAAGACCCCCCCCTATTTTTTTATGAATTTTACACAAGACCCTAGGGTCTACTATCCGGGAGATTACGGTATGCTCGTATGGTAATTATCTCCCACAAAGAGCTCCTCTCATTCCCGCAATCTGGTATCACCGCTCCACAGTACTTGGTAAGCGACCATTGTATGAAAATCGGTACACATTAGAGAAGGCAGTACAGGAAGAGATCTACTGGCATGGCAGGGAGGGTTCTATTGGCTTGACTACCAAAGCAATCAATACGGTACCAGTAACAAGGCAAACGAGAAGAACCGCCTCCTGTGCTGCAAAGGCAAGTCACAAAGGCGATCACAAAAACAAGTCAGTGTCAGATGTGGGTAGGCCAGGAGGACCCGAGGTAGGTACTGAAGGTAGAGGGAGGTTGAGGGAACATACAGGCAGCGGCAAAGGGAGATGTAAGGCAGTGGAACGGTAGGGGGTAAGTGTGATGAGAGGTAAGCTGCTGGAGGGGAGGGATGAGGGATGAGAAAATTAGGGTTGTGACCAGGCCTGGAGTTGACGGGGGATGGGGATGTGAAGCTGAGAGGGAGATGCAAGGCAGTGGAGGGGTAGGTGTGGGGGAGATGAGAGGTAAGCTGCTGGAGGGGGGAGGGAGGGGAAGGGGAGGGGGAAGAGGGATGGGAAAATGAGGGGTGACCAGGGCTGGAGATGACCGAGGGGGGGGAGGGCGGGTTGGGCACAAACAAGAATGAGAGGAGCTAGGGGAGGGGGGGCGAGGGGAGAACAAGGGGTAAATTGGGAGGAGGGGAGGAGAGGGGGGGGGGGGGGGAGTTGTCAGAGAGGGCAGAGGGGAGATGAAGGGAGAGGAATAAAAGTGGGGGAAATGCGGGGGAAAAAGGGATGAGTGAGGGGGGAATGAGGGGTGGGTGAGGACGGAATGAGGGGTGAGTGAGGGGGGGAATGAGAAATGAAGGGAGAGCGGAAGAGAGCAGGGGAGGGCGGAAGAAAGCAGGAGACATGAGAGTAGTAGTGGTGAGGAGGAGGGGGAAAGAGGATGATGGGTGAGAAGAAGGTGATGAGGGGTGAGTGGGAGACGAGAAGAGGGGAGCGGGAAGGAGACGAGGGGAAGGCGGGGGAAGATGAGGGAAGAGCGGGGGGCGTGAGGGGGAGCGGTGAGGGAAGAGCGAAGGGGGGCGAGGGGAGCAGGGGGGAAAGATGAGGAGGAGCGCGGAGAGATGAGGGGGGAGCGGAAATGGAGAGGGGGGGGGGGGAGGGGCGGGGGGAGGAAGGGACGAGGGGAGAGCGGGGAGAGATGAGAAATGTCCTTCCCCATCCTCCGCTGCATCCCACCAATCCCGCTGACCTTTCTCCTTTCCCTTTCTCCTTGCGTGGAAGCGATCCAAAGAAATGTGTCTTCGCTTAATCGCTTAAGGACATCGAGTAGGCGGCAGTACCGACGCTATTCACGCGCCGACGAACCGAAACTATCAAAGCCGTCCGCATGGTAAGTGCTCACATATTTATGGAATCAACAAGTTGAAAATCGATACTAATAATGACTGCGCAAATGGTCTTAATGTGACCGCAAATCGACGCTATGCAACCGCCAAAAACAGTCGTCCTACTGTTACGAACATCTGCAGCACGCAAATGGCAATTCGTTCACTACGTGAAGCGCCTACTATCATACCACGGCTAATAAGCGCAACTGACACTATCTACGGTCCTAAGTCTTAACTTGCGCGATCCGGGAAGCCATGCGAGTTCTTAACCAAGAAGCGCTAAGATCTGGTTTGACGGACGGGAATGGCGATGACAAGGCAAAGGAGCTTCACAGAACTGCAGGTTGCTTGTGCGACTGTGACGGAAGCACCCGCGATTTCGATTGGCTCGCGTGCCTTTTTATCCAACCACTCTAAGTATTTCAGATGGCGTACACAGCGAGTTCCCCCAAAGCGAACCGCGCTCAACAAAAGTGCACAGATATTTGTGAAGAGAAAGAGAACCGTACTGACAGCCTGGTTCACAGCCAGCCAAGGAGTTGCTACAGCAGCCAACTTCGTTAAAGTCCTGCCAGAAATTAATTTCGCCCCAAACCTACACCATCCCCGCACTTCACTATTTCTAACTAAAAGTGTCACGTCAGCCTCCTACTAGAAAGTTCCTAGCTGGCCCAGCCACGAACCTGTGTATTGGTGATACGCGCTTTGAGGGGTCTCGATTGCCACAACATAAAGAAAACCAAACTCAACGAAATAACAAAGCACTGAATTGTACATGGAAATATGACTGTTCAGATTGTTCTGCAAATGGTGAGCAGAACCAATTTCAGCCACCTCACTGACACCAAAACATCCGAACACCAAAATACCGTGCCGAAGAGACAGAGAACCGTACTGACAGATTGCTTGGCGGGGAATCAGTACTGCATGGTCCTGATTGGCTGGCAAACGTTGCGCTGTGCGGACTAGACATCCAAATCCAAAGCAGGCGGATAAAACCTAGTTCAGACTGGTGAAACGCGGTTCAAAGTGGTGAAGAAATCAAACCGCACGAGAATACACAGCATCGTTTTCCACCGCATACTCTGAACCGAAAGTGAATCAAGTCTGACCCGCTCTAACTCAAGCGACATCACAAATTCACCCACAATTCCTTGTGTTCGCGTTCGCGTCCTGACGCCGTAACTCCAGAGGAGCACGACTGAGAGCAAGATGAAGACTGCGTAACTCAAGCTGAGATTTACAATTTCATCCTGGCCATGATCGCACGATTCCTTGTGTTACAGTCTAAGGGCGTATTCCAAAGCACGGACACCATCCAAAGTTGGACCACGAGGTCTGCAATGATGGAAATTCGAATTTCAATGTTGCGCCACGCGGTTCGGCATCAAGACACTTTGGAGCTGACGGCCACGTAACATGAGACCGTCTTGCACGTCTTCATGCGACAAGGGGTTTCATGCCATGTTGGTGTAAAATTGGGACATTGAACCTGACAGGTGAGTACGTGACCAGTTACCGTCACGAAACTTTACGCATTCTGACCCGCGCGCTAGTCGGTTGTACAAACTCCAGATCCAAGAAGTTTGCTGGGTAGTAGTTGGTGTCGAATATGTTATGACGAGTGCAAGTTTTGTATGGTTTCAAGGCACAGGAAACAAGAAGCATAGAGTTGGAAAAAACGATTTCGCGGCAGAAGTTTCACAATTGCCCGCGAAGTCTGAACTGGACGTTTGGCAGGCTACACTGCGACGGGTTCTGGCAGATTCTATTGGGCGCGAAGCAAACCAAACCAGCTCTGCGTCAGACGACGCAGACGACCGTTCCGGCCAACCCTGCGACCCCAAAAGTCAAGAGTGGGGGCCTGCCCCACACAGACACCATCCCGAGCCCCAAGAAGTTCGGATGGGGCCACTTCGAATGGTGTTCGTGCTTTGGAATACGATCTAATACAGCTGCTGCATTGAATGAAAACTTTGTTGTTGAAGTGTTGAAATGGGCATTCGAAGCTGTCAGTTATAAATATACCGTATACAAGTATTTGAAACTCATAAGCAAGTATACAACATCGCGGAAAAGGGAAATTGCGATTTTGGGGGTCCGAAGGTTTTTCTGCAAAAAGTGTGCGGTTTTGTTGCGCCAAGTATACAGAAAACGACGACCCCAAAAAGCAACTCTGAATACACCGTTTGCGAAAGCGAATACCGGAGCCAAAAGTTCACTCGAAAGTAACGTTAGGATCGCATATTTGGTTTCGAGCGGTCAAGATGGATTGAAAGCGGTTACATCTTTTGTTTGTTTTCACGAAAACTAACGAGAATGTGAGGGTGGATACAACGATTTCGTGAATACGAGTTTCATTTTCCACACAATTGGATTGTACACGTGGTCACAACACATTCGCTTCTTCAAAACTGCATACCAACCACCAAATCTAAACCACACACGCACACCTGGTTGGACCTAAAGGGTGACGAATGATCGCAAGAAAATCCCATTCAGCCAATCATTGTTGCTGCTGTGTCAAATTAGGGAATCACCACTATCTTGTTGAGAAGAAGTGAACGAGAGAATGAATGAACTATGAACGAAGTGAGTACAAATAGGAAACCCTAGTTGGGTTGTACCCCCTATAGGATACCCCACTATAGCCTACACAAAAAAGTAAGCTATAATACTCTGACACACCCCCATAGGCAAAGTGGGGGAGAACAAGGGGTCACAAGACCAGTCAAGCAAAGCAAAGCAAAGCTCAGGGTGGATCACAAAGTCACCACACATTCCGAGCACAAGTTCCAAGGCCACAAGGCCAGTTCACATGCAAGATCATATATAGAGATATACAAGAGTCAAGCAAGCAAGAGCAAGAGTATATATAGGTGAAGGTTCAAGCAAGGTCAAGAAGTGAGCAAGTGAGGCAAGACAGGCACAAGACCCAGCTGCGTTCAGCAGCGCTGATGATCACAAGGCGCAAGTGCCTTGGTGAAGACATCAGCAGTGTTGGCCTCAGAGGCCACGTACGCAAGTCGCAACTGTCCACGCTGCTGTAGCTCACGAGCAAGAAAGTAGCGGAGAGCAATGTGCTTTGTCCTGTGCTCCAGTCGCTGCTCTCGACACAAGGCCAGCATGGCCTTGTTGTCTACGTACAGGACTGGAGGAGAACGAGGCGGCTCTCCAAGGTCGGTCAGCAGGTAGGTGAGCCAGCGAAGCTCCTTGGCAGCCATAGCCCCGGCGTAGATCTTAGCCTCACAACTGGAGCCGAGAACAGAAGACGAGCGGGTAGCCCGCCACGAAACAGAGCCGGAACCAAGGCTGAAGGTGTAACCCTGTGACGACCGCTGCGTAGCCTGGTCGTCAGCCCAAGAAGCGTCCGCGTGCCCAGTGAGGACCACTGGACTGCGCCCTCCAAGCACTAGCCCCATGCCCGACGTACTGCACAAGTAGCGCAACACCCTCTTCGCTGCAGCCATGTGCTCTGGTCGGTGTCTCCCAGGAGCAACAAAGCGTGCGAGAATGCTAAGAGGGTATGCGAGGTCAGGTCGTGTGCAGGTCATCAGGTACATGAGGCAGCCAACAAGCTCTGCAAACGGGCCACTCGACTCTACGGACTCATCCGAAGGCAGAGCTGAGAGCGAGTGGCGAGTAGGCAGAGGAGTGGCCTGAGGCGAGGAGTACGTGAAGCCGAAGCGCTGAAGGACCTGCTGCACCATGTGTGACTGAGTCAGGGTAATGGTGCGGCGTGCTCTGTCCCGGGTGATCTGCAAGCCAAGGTAGCTGCGCAGTTCACCCAGGTCAGTGCACGTGTGTCTCTTCTGCAGCTCGGACTTCACGTAGGCGAGTCCAGCAGTGTCAGCTGTGGCAAAGACCAAGTCGTCGACGTACACGAGGATGTAGAACGGCGGCAGAGAGGTGTCGGTGCGCAGAAACAGCGACGGGTCGGCAGTAGAAGGAGCAAACCCAAGTGCCGCCAGCGTAGTCCTCAGTGTGTCGTGCCACTCACGTGGCGCCTGGCGGAGACCGTAGACTCGACGCCGAAGACTCCACTGAGTACCAGGAGGGAAAGACCCAGTAAAGCCAGGTGGGCGACGTAGCCAGATCTCCTCGTGCAGGCTGCCCTGCAAGAAAGCAGTGCTAAAGTTGAGGAAGTGCAGCTCGTAGTCACGGTGAGCAGCAACGTGTAGCAGTACCCGAAGAGTGGTCATCTTCGGGGTGGGGGAGAAGGTCTGAAAGTAGTCAACTCCCTGCCGCTGACTGAAGCCACGAGCCACGTAACGCGCCTTGAAGACAGGCGGAGAACCCGGCGGCCGCTTCACCCTGAAAATCCACATGCCACTGACTATGTTCGCCCCAGGAGGGGGAACAGCGTCAACGTAGGTGCCTGTGGACTTCCAGGAAGCCATCTCTGCATCCATAGCTGCCTGCCACTGAGAGGAGTAGGGACCCTCTATCGCCCCCGCGTAAGAGCGCGGAGTCGGGATGTCTAGTGCATCCGAGTCTCCCTCAGGGGCGAGCAGTACAGACGCGAGATGAGGTGAAGCGGCGGCCAGACACTGGAACTCCTCCTGCCTGTCCTCAAGGACGTCCGTGCCAAGGGCACACTCACCCCCGACGGACGGAGGACAGGCAGACTCAGACTCAGCGACAAGACTAGCAGCGTAGTCTAGACGACAGCGCGCAGCAAAGTCGACGAGCTCAGTGACAAGGGCAGACGCAGCAGAAGACTCAAAAGAAGGGTCAGTGACAGCAGTAGCAAGGAGATGCGTGACAGTAGGACTGGCAGCACGAAGAGAGTCCGACTCCGGGTTGGCAGGAGCAGGAAGAGAGGAAGAAGGAGAAGAAGGCAAAGGGGCACGCAGAGGAGCAGTGGACGGACGCAGAGACATCCGGTGCGTGCCAGGGACAGGAGGAGGACGCTGACGCGAGCCGCGACCACTAGTGCGTGCAGGACGAACAGGCGACGCAGGACGAGACGCACGCTCACGACGCTCAGTAAGACCTCCAGTCGGACCAGCGTAGGGAGAAGGAGCAGGCAAAGGGGAGGCAGGCTGTAGTTGTGACTGGGACTAGACAGGCTGTGGACCCTCTAAGGGAGGAGAAGGAGGACTAGGAGAAGGTGTAAGACCAAGAACCTGCTGCAGGAGCGGAACGAAGTACGGTCGGGGCCGCGTGGCGACGCCAGAAACAGCAGGGACAGCACTAGTACCCCCAGCAGGAGTACCCGCTCCAACAGCACCTCCAGCAGCACCTCCAGTAGCTCCAGAACCCCCAGCAGCACCAGGAGCACTGCCAGCCGGACCGCCAGCAGTAGTCTCAACGCCAACAACCTCAGCAGCACCAGCTCCAGGAGAACCCTCAGGCCCAGCAGCTCCAGCACCCACAGCACGAGCACCTCCGGGACGCGTGGCAGCAGCACCCTCTGCAGCCGAAGAACCTCCAGCACCAGCAGCACGCCTCCAGCGCCGGGCAAACCACTCACGCAGCTCCTGTGGGGAGAGTGGCTCTCGGCGAGACGAGGCACCCCCAGGCGGAGAACCTCCAGGCACAGGACCCTCAGGCAAAGCACCTCCAGGCGGAGCACCTCCAATCTCAGCACCCCCAGGCTCAGCACCCCCAGGCCCAGCACCCCCAGGCTCAGCACCCCCAGACTCAGTACCCCCAGGCTCAGCACCCCCATGCTCAGCACCCCCAGGCTCAGCACCCCCAGACTCCGCACCCCCAGGCGCAGCACCCCCAGGCGTAGCACCTCCAGTCCCAGCACCCCCAGGCTCAGCTCCCGCAGCAGCACCAGAGTCACCAGTGACCTCGACAGGCTCGACCGTGTCTACCTGGGACACACCTGAAGGGGCAGGACCCTGAGGGGGGAGGGGGTCTACCGGGGGGGGACCTGGTACCAAGAAGAGCGGGGGCGGGGGGAGGGACGGAGTGCGGTAGGGGAAGAGGCGGTAGTAGGGTACCGACTCGTCGAACGTGACGTCCTGGGAGGACAGAACACGTCGAGAGGTGGGGTGGTAGAACTGCCACCCAGGGGCGTCGGGGGGGAACCCCAGGAAGACGCAGGGAGCAGCGCGAGGGGACAGCTTGTCCGCAGACAAGGCGCGAACAAACGCCCGAGATCCCCAGACCCGGAACGCCGACGCATCGCCAACCTTCCCCGTACACAGCAGGGCTGGGGAGGTCTCCGGCCTGGAGACCCTGGGGTGCGGCCTGGAGACCCTGGGGTGGAGGTTGATCTGATGCGCCGCGTACCTGACCGCAAACGGCCACAGAAAATGGGGGGCAGCCGCATGCATCATAGACGTACGAGCGACGTCCATGACCATGCCAATGCGGCGCTCTGCAATCCCATTTTGCTGCGGTGAGTCCGGAAGCGTGAAGGTCTGGCGGATGCCTCGCGCACGACAGAAGGCATGCAGAAGGCCAGAGGAGAACTCTCCGCCTCTGTCCGAGTGCAGATGCAGAACAGGAATGTGCGAGCCAAAGCTCTGCCTGAGCTGGAGACGAGCTGCGCGGATCCAGTCGATCAGCACCTCAGTGACATCACCCTTGCTGCGCAAGGGGAAGACTGTGGTGTAACGCGAGTAGTCGTCAACCACCAACAGGAAGTAGCGCTCGTGACCGAGTCCACGGACGCGGGCAGGGCCCCACACGTCCATGTGAAGCGTCTGCAACGGAGCTTTGACGGAGGAAACTGGGAGGAGTGAGGGGCAGCACGCTGGCGCCCCTCGACACAGGGGACACTGGCAGGGCCAGGGCCCTGAGGAAGGGGAGGGAGGGACCGGGGGAGACCAGAAACAAGAAGACGGGAGGCCATGCCTCTGAGCCGAAGCAGAGAGGGGTGGCCAATGCGGTGGTGCCAGAGGAGAGTCTCGTGAGACAGACGGCGACACGAACAGGGGGCAGACTCAGGACCAGACCTGGACGCTGCAGCAAACACCTGACCAGACGAAGGGACTCTACCAGACTCTGTACCGGGAGGAGAAGCAGTGGTCAGTGTGTACAGGCTCGACCCTGGCTGACGTGTAAACGTAGCCAGGTGGCGACCTGTGCTAGCCTCTGTGCAGTGTGTCACCCGCTGACGAGCAGTTCAGCACCCGCTGAACTGGTGGACACCCACATCCTGTAGGTCAGCACCACTCACCAGGTTCGTAGAGAACGAGGGGAGGTAGAGACCAGTCAGGGTGCCAAAGGGAGCCGCCGGACACGGGAGGACTGTGGAGAAACGAGACGGGACAGGACCCCCAGAGGGGTTAGCCAGGGACACCGCAACCGGCCGACTAAGCGGCGTGAGAGTGGTGCGGTCCCGAAAGAAGGAGCGAGACGCCCCAGAGTCAAGGGTGAAGGTGTGAGAGGCCGAAGCCGACACAGTACCTGAGAGTGCAGACTCACTAGTACCTGAGAGCACAGACGCACTGGCACCTAGAGCAGCAGTCTCACTGGCACCTGACGCAGCAGTACCAATGCCCGGGTCGGGCGGGAAACACCGGTAACAGTCACCCTCATCACTAACAGTCACAGCATACATGGCAGCAAGGATAGCATCAAAGTCAAGATCAAAGATAGCTACACCAGCCCTAGACAGCTCTCCCCAGCAGGGGATCTCAGAGGCCTCCGGAAACTGCTGGCGCCAAGCGTCGGTCAAGCGGGCAAAGCAGCGGTGGGCGGTGTGGGTGCCCCCACACTGCTCACCCGCGCGGTCGCCGGTGCGAAGGACGTAGGTGCAGGGACCGAACGCCCCACCACGCTGACACTGCGAGTACCACTCACGGAGCTGCTGAGGGGCGGGGACGTCGCGAGAGCGCTGCTGCTGCTGCTGCTGCTGGCGCTGGCCACCCCCAGTGCTGCTCCGCTGGGACGAGCCGCTCCGACCACCTCCACCACCGCCACCCCCGCCTCCGCCGCCACCGCCGCCACCGCCACCCTCGCCCCAGCCGCTCCCACCGCCACCTCCGCCACCACCTCCGCCGCCGCCTCCGCCTCCACTGCCGCCACCAGTACCTCCACTCCCGCCACCACCTCCACCGCCACCCCCACTCCCCCCGCCGCCCCCACCTCCTCCGCCACCGCCCCCGCTAGCTCCACCCGCTCCCTTGCCCCCCTTGCCCCTGCTAGAGCGGCGCCTACCGCTGGGGGCAGACGCCGCACCGACCGACTCCAAACCAACGAGGTCGGTCGCAGCAGCAGAGGCGACAGAGGGCAACAGGGGGGAGGGAGAACACCCCTCAAAGATGGGGGTGCGAGGGTCACCACGAGAGGCCCCTACAGCGACTATACTCTTCTCAGCCGCTAGCAGGGACTTCTCAAGGAGGTCCACAGTGAGGGTGGTGGGACAGACAGAGAGAAACTGGTCCCTAACGGCACGAAGGGACTCAGGGAGACGGGTGACTAGAAAGTAGAGAGTGATGTACATGGGAGGAGGGTTTGCGGCGTGGAAGTCAGCAGGAAGCGCAGCGCGATAGCGAGTGTCACTAGCGCGGAGGTGGGTAAAGAGGTCAGCGAATGTGGGAAAGGCAGCGAGGTCAGGGAAGAGGTACGGTAGCATGAGGCGGCTCAGCGTAGCGGAGGAAGGGGAGGAGTAGCGCGCAACTACATCGTCGTACAAGGCCTGAGCGGTCTTGCACTGACTAAAGTGCGCACGCTCGGAGGAAGGGAGGTGGCGACGTACAGCAAGACGTGCAGCAGCATCGCGTGTGGCCCACTTGGAGGGAACAGTGGGGTCAGCATCAGCAGGAGGGGCAGGGACAGCGCCAGAGACAAAGTCAAAGAGAGAAACCTCATCTATCGCATCGCACAGTAAGTACAGCTGCAGGTCCTCGACCAAGACTGCAAAGTCAATGGCGCGACCCTCAGCATCAAAATCCAGGACACTGGGGGTGGCCATTATAGCAGCTGACAGTCTCACCGAGCAGGAAGAGTCGGGTAGCGCAGTAGTACAGCAACACGGCAGCACAGCGGCTGCGCCGGTCCAGGAGCAGCAGCAGCCCCACAGGAGCAGGAGCTTGGCACCTCAGGTTGCTCGGGCGGCTCGGGCGGCTCGGGCGGTGCGGGCGGCTCGGGCGGCTCGGGCGGCTTGGGCGGTTCGGGCGGCTCGGGCGGCTCGGGCGGCTCGGGCGGCTCGGGCGGCGCGGGCGTCACACGGGCGGCGCACGGGTGACTGCACGAGCGGCCGGGGCGGGTCACGGGCGGCGCGCGGGCGGCTCACGGGCGGCTGGGGCGGCTCACGGGCGGCTGCACGGGCGGCTGGGGCGGCTCGCGGGCTGCTCGCGGGCGGCTCGCGGGCTGTGAACGGGCGGCGCGGGCGGCGCACGGGCGGGTGGGTGGCTCGCGGACGGGCGGCGCACAGGCGGCGCCAGCGGCTCACGGGCGGCGTCGGCTCACGGTCGGGCGGCGCGCGGGTGGGCGGCTCACGGGCGGCGGCTCACGGGCGGCGGTTTCGCAGACGGCGGCGCACGGGCGGCGTCTGACGGGCGGCTGCTTACGGGCAGCGGTTGACGGGCGGCGCTCACGGGCGGCGGCTGACGAGCGGCGCATGGGCTGCGGCTGACAGGCGGCGGCGCACGGGCGGCGCTCACGGGCGGCGGCTAACGGGCGGCGGCTCACGGGCAGGCCGCGGGCGGCTCACGGGTAGGCCGCAGGCGGCTCACGGGCGCTAGGGCAGGCCGCGGACGGCGGCTCACGGGCAGGCCGCGGGCGGCTCACGGGCGCTAGGGCAGGCGCCGGGCGCTAGGGCGCTAGGGCTGGCGCTAGGGCGGGCGCTAGGGCGGGCGCTAGGGCGCTAGGGCGGGCGCAAGGGTGGGCGCTAGGGCGCCAGGGCAGGAAAAAAAAAAAATTCGAAGTGGTGGGCCCTAAGCAAAGTTCCCACAGGGGAACCTGCTCGATACCATGAGAAGAAGTGAACGAGAGAATGAATGAACTATGAACGAAGTGAGTACAAATAGGAAACCCTAGTTGGGTTGTACCCCCTATAGGATACCCCACTATAGCCTACACAAATAAGTAAGCTATAATACTCTGACACTTGTATCTACACGTCAGCACACTATACCTCCAACCCAAGCGAACTTCTTCCTCATCCTCCTCACACCTCTACTCCGCCCTTGCAAATACCTTCATCAACCTTCAGTCTACATATTTTATGTTCACAACTTCATGTTCAATGTTCACCTAGTGCTTAGACTCCTATCGCTCACGATCTCCTGTGGCACCATCAGTCAAGTTTGTATTCATTTCAATACAGAGGCCATGTTCATATCAATTTCTTCGATCATACCCATATTCGTCCGTATCATACGTCATAGCCTCTGCCTGGACTTCTTCCCTACCCTCGCAACCTCCCATTCCCGTTTGCAGATCAACGGATATCATACCTATGGTGGAGGACAATCGTGCACTTAGCGACGTGAAGGCGCATGCTCATCAACTATTCCGATGAGAACCGTATTCGTTTTGCTGGTGAGTTTACCTTAATCTCTATTAGTTGGTATTCGTTTCCCTAATTAGGCATGCATTTTTCCTAAGCAATAGTATTTGTTCGCAGGTGCCGTATGCATTTGTTTCTGCGCATAGGTATTCGTTTCGCTGGTGAGGAATACGTTTTTCTATGCGATGGTATTCGTGTCGCTGGTGATGTATGCATTTTTTTCTGCGCGCTGGTATTCGTTTCGCTGGTGTGGTATACCATTTTTTTTCAGCGCGATGGTATTCGTTTTGCTCGTGTGGTATACATTTTTATCCACGCGATGATATTCGTGTCACTGGTGAGGTATGCATTTTTTTCTACACGATGTGTTGGCCGGCGTGTCTAGTCACGCCCTGCGTCATAGCTAAACGTTGTGTTACCATGCGTCGGATCTAATTCTAATATACACTGATGACTTCGTCCCATCCCCTTCCTCTCCTTCTCCCCCCAACCCCCAACATCCCATAACACACTACAGCCCGACGTCTTGTTTGGTGCGTAGCAACAATCGTTGCAAAAGCAGCCGCAACTGGCTTTGCGACTGACTTTTCTAACATATTTTCATTCCTACTCGTGCAGGCTTTCACAAGATCCATCTGTTGCGAGTTATCGCAACAACATCAGGTATGCGGTTTACAAGCCATTTGCCCCCATATGATACAATGTCAGCAGGATGCGTTACAACAAGTTGTGTTTGCATGCTTTGCAGGGCCAACATGTTAACCCAGTCCTATCGTCAGCCATAATCGCAAGATGCCAATTTTTCACTGTTGAGCACACTCCATCATTATTAACCCCAATGGTAAGTGGTGGAATGGCAGACTTGATATGCTTTTACTAGTATTTTTGTCTCTCTGTTTTTGCAGGTTATATCCATATTCTTATTAGCAGAGCTCACACATCTCCACAATAGTGCACTAGTAATTCTAGTGTGGTTGTAGTTTCCATTGTCAGATTATTATAGCTGATGCATGTTTGTAGGCTATAGTGGGGTAGCACATATGGGGTACAGTTTGCTAGGGTTGTATTTGTACCCAACTCTGACTTAGTCAATTCATTCCTGTTCATTCCTTTCACATGGTATAGAGCGGGTTCCCTGTGGGAACTTCGCCTAGGGCCCACCGAAGCGCGCCCCGAGGCGCGCGATCCTTTTTTTTAGCGACCCCCCCGAGTCGCCCTTCCCCTGCGGCCCCGCCGCCCTTCGTTCGCGGCCCCGCCGTCCAGTCGCGGCCCCGCCCTTACGTCGCGGCCCCGCCCTTACGTCGCGGCCCCGCCACTAAGTCGCGGCCCCGCCACTAAGACGCGGCCCCGCCACCCAGTCGCGGCCCCGCCGCCTACTCGGACGCGGCCCCGCCGCCTGCTAAGACGCGGCCCCGCCGCCTGCTAAGACGCGGCCCCGCCGCCTGCTAAGACGCGGCCCCGCCGCCTGCTCAGCCGCGGCCCCGCCGCCCTCTACGACGCGGCCTCCGCCGCCTGCAGACGCCGCGGCCTCCGCCGCCTGCTCAGCCGCGACCCCGCCGCCCGCTACGACGCGGCCTCCGCCGCCTACTCAGCCGCGGCCCCGCCGCCCTCTACGACGCGGCCTCTGCCGCCTGCTCAGCCGCGGCCCTGCCGCCTCCTACGACGCGGCCCCGCAGCCTGCTCAGCCGCGGGTGCTTCCAGCGGCCCTCCGCTGCATCCTGACGGCCCGCCGCTGCACCCTGCGGCCCCGCCACTGCGCCTGTCCCGGCTCCGCCACTGCACCCTAACGGCCCCGCCGTCCCTTGTCCCGGCCCCGCCACTACACTGCAGCCGAGCCGCCCAGCAGCAGCCGAGCCGCCCAACAGCAGCCGAGCCGCCCAGCAGCAGCCGAGCCGCCCAGCAGCAGCCGAGCCGCCCAGCAGCAGCCGAACCGCCCAGCAGCAGCCGAGCCGCCCAGCAGCAGCCGAGCCGCCCGGTACCTGAGCCGCCCGAGCCGCCCGAGCCGCCCGAGCCGCCCGAGTCGCCCGAGCCGCCCGAGCCGCCCGAGCCGCCCGAGCAGCCCGAGCCGCCTGCTGCTGACCTACCCGACTCTCCCATCCCGGTGAGACTTTCAGCTGCTGCCATGGCCACCCCCAATGTTCTCACTTTTGACGCTGAGGGGAGGGCCATTGACTTTGCCGTCTGGATCGAGGACCTGCAGCTGTACTTACTGTGTGATGCGGTAGATGAGGTCTCTCTCTTTGACTTTGTCTCTGGCGCTGTCCCTGCCCCGCCTGCTGATGCTGACTCTGCCGTTCGCTCCAAGTGGGCAACCCGCGATGCTGCTGCACGTCTTGCTGTGCGTCGCCACCTCCCTTCCTCTGAGCGTGCCCACTTTAGTCAGTGCAAGACCGCTCAGGCCTTGTACGACGCTGTAGTTGCGCGCTACTCCTCCCCTTCCTCCGCTACCCTTAGCCGCCTCATGCTACCGTTTCTCTTCCCTGACCTCGCTTCCTTTCCCACTGTCGCTGACCTCGTTACCCACCTCCGCGCTAGTGACACCCGCTACCGCGCTGCCCTTCCTGCTGAGTTCCGCACTGCGAACCCTCCTCCCATGTACATCACTCTCTACTTTCTCGTCACCCGTCTCCCTGAGTCCCTTCGTGTCGTTAGGGACCAGTTTCTCTCTGTCTGTCCCACCACTCTCACTGTCGACCTCCTTGAGGAGTCCCTGCTAGCGGCTGAGAAGAGTATTGTCGCTGTAGGGGCCTCTCGGGGTGACCCTCGCACCCCCATCTTTGAGGGGTGTGGTCCCTCCCCCCTGCTGCCCTCTGTCGCCTCTGCCGCTGCGGCCGACCTCGTTGGTTTTGAGTCGGTCGGCGCGGCGTCTGCCCCCAGTGGCAGACGCCGCACTGGCAAGGGCAAGGGGGGCAAGGGAGCGGGTGGAGCCAGAGGGGGCGGTGGAGGAGGCGGTGGGGGTGGAGGGGGGAGTGGGGGTGGCGGGGGGGGTGGTGGCGGGAGTGGAGGTAGTAGTGGCGGCGGTGGAGGCGGAGGTGGCGGCGGAGGTGGTAGCGGAGGAGGCGGTGGGAGCGGTGGGAGCGACGGTCCTGGTGGGGGAGGTGGCGGTGGCGACGGGGGTGGCGGTGGAGGAGGGGGTCGGAGTGGCTCGTCCCAGCGGAGCAGCTCTGGGGGTGGTCAGCGCCAGCAGCAGCAGCAGCAGCAGCCGCAGCAGCAGCCGCAGCAGCAGCAGCGCTCTCGCACCGTCCCCGGCCCTCAGCAGCTCCGTGAGTGGTACTTGCAGCGTCAGCGCGGTGGTGCGCTTGGTCCCTGCCCCTACGTTCTTCGCACTGGTGACCGTGCAGGGGAGAGGTGTGGAGGCGCCCACACAGCCCGTCGCTGCTTTGGCCGCCTGACCGACGCCTGGCGTCAGCAGTTTCCGGAGGCCGCTGAGATCCCCCGCTGGGGAGAGCTGTCCAGGGCTGGTGTAGCTATTTATGATCTTGATTTTGATGCTATTCTCTCTGCTATGTATGCTGTGACTGGTAGTGATGAGGATGACTGTTACCGGTGTTTCCCGCCCGACCCGGGCATTGGTACTGCCGCGTCAGGTACTAGTGAGGCTGCTGCTCTAGGTGCCAGTGCGTCTGTGCTTTCAGGTACTGGTGAGTCCGCCCTCTCAGGTACTGTGTCGGCTTCGGCCTCTCACACCTTCACCCTTGACTCTGGAGCGTCTCGCTCCTTCTTCAGGGACCGCACCACTCTCACGCCGCTGAGTCGGCCTGTTGCGGTGTCCCTGGCGGACCCCTCTGGGGGGCCTGTCCTGTCTCGCTTCTCCACTGTCCTCCCGTGTCCGGCGGCCCCCTCTGGCACCCTGACTGGTCTCTACCTCCCCTCGTTCTCGACGAACTTGGTGAGTGGTGCTGACCTCCAGGATGCAGGTGTCCACCAGTTCACCCCTGCTCGTCAGCGGGTGACCCACTGTACGGAGGCGGATACAGGTCGCCACCTGGCTACGTTTACACGTCGGCCGGGGTCGAGCCTGTACACACTGACCACTGCTTCTCCTCCAGGTACTGCGTCTGGTAGGGCCCCTTCGTCTGGTCAGGTGTTTGCTGCAGCATCCAGGTCTGGTCCTGAGTCTGCCCCTTGTTCGTGTCGTCGTCTGTCTCACGAGACCCTCCTCTGGCACCACCGCCTTGGCCACCCCTCTCTGCTTCGGCTCAGAGGCATGGCCTCGCGGGTCCTTGTGTCTGGTCTTCCCCGGTCCCTCCCTCCCCTTCCTCCGGGCCCTGGCCCTGCCTGTGTCCCCTGTGTCGAGGGGCGCCAGCGTGCTGCCCCTCACTCCTCCCAGTTTCCTCCGACAGAGGCCCCGTTGCAGACGCTTCACATGGACGTGTGGGGCCCAGCCCGCGTCCGTGGACAGGGTCAGGAGCGCTACTTCCTGCTGGTGGTTGACGACTACTCGCGTTACACCACAGTCTTCCCCTTGCGCAGCAAGGGTGAGGTCACTCAGGTGTTGATCGACTGGATCCGCGCAGCTCGTCTTCAGCTTCGGAGAAGCTTTGGCTCTGACTTCCCTGTCTTGCGTCTGCACTCGGACAGAGGCGGAGAGTTCTCCTCTGCCCTCCTGAGTGCCTACTGTCGTGTGCGAGGCATCCGTCAGACCTTCACGCTTCCGGACTCACCACAGCAGAATGGGATCGCTGAGCGCCGCATTGGCATGGTCATGGACGTCGCTCGTACGTCCATGATGCATGCGGCTGCTCCCCATTTTCTGTGGCCGTTTGCGGTCAGGTACGCTGCGCACCAGATCAACCTCCACCCCAGGGTCTCTCGACCGGAGACCTCCCCAGCTCTGTTGTGGACGGGGAAGGTTGGCGATGCGTCGGCGTTCCGGGTCTGGGGATCTCGGGCGTTTGTTCGCGACCTGTCTGCGGACAAGCTGTCCCCTCGTGCTTCTCCCTGCGTCTTCCTCGGGTTCCCCCCCGACGCCCCTGGGTGGCAGTTTTACCACCCCACCTCTCGACGTGTTCTGTCCTCCCAGGACGTCACGTTCGACGAGTCGGTACCCTACTACCGCCTCTTCCCCTACCGCACTCCGTCCCTCCCCCCACCCCCGCTCTTCTTGGTACCAGGTCCCCCCCCAGTAGTCCCCCTCCCCCCTCTGGGTCCTGCCCCTTCAGGTGTGTCTCAGGTAGACGCGGTCGAGCCTGTCGAGGTCACTGGTGACTCCGGTGCTGCTGCGGGAGCTGAGCCTGGGGGTGCGGAGTCTAGGGGTGCTGAGCCTGGGGGTGCTGAGCCTGGGGGTGCGGAGTCTGGGGGTGCTGGGCCTGGGGGTGCTGAGCCTGGGGGTGCTGTGCCTGGGGGTGCTGAGCCTGGGGGTGCTGTGCCTGGGGGTGCTGTGTCTGGGGGTACTGAGCCTGGGGGTGCTGAGCCTGGGGGTGCTGAGCCTGGAGGTGCCGAGCCTGGAGGTGCTGTGCCTGGGGGTGCTTCGTCTCGCCGGGAGCCGCTCTCTCCACAGGAGCTGCGTGAGTGGTTTGCCCGGCGCTGGAGGCGTGCCGCTGGTGCTGGTGGTTCTTCGGCTGCGGAGGGCGCTGCTGCCACGCGACCTGGCGGTGCTCGTCCTGTGGGTGCTGGAGCTGCTGGGTCTGAGGGTTCTCCTGGAGCTGGTCCTGCTGAGGACGTTGGCGCTGAGCCTGCGGTTGGTGGTCCGACTGACGGTGCTCCTGGTGCTGCTGCTGGAGGTTCTGGAGCTTCTGGTGGTTCTGCTGGAGGTGCTGCTGGAGTGGGTGCTCCGGCCGGAGCTGCTGGTTCTGTTCCTGCTGTTTCTGGCGTCGCCGCGCGGTCTCGACCGTACTTCGTTCCGCTCCTGGAGCAGGTTCTTGGTCTAGCTCCTCCTCCTCCTCCCTTAGAGGGTCCGCAGCCTGTCCGGTCACAACCACAGCTAGAGCCTGCCTCCCCTTTGCCTGCTCCTTCTCCCTACGCTGGTCCGACTCGAGGCCTTACTGAGCGTCGTGAGCCTGCGTCTCGTCCTGCGTCGCCTGTTCGTACTGAGCGCGCTAGTGGTCGCGGGTCGCGTCAGCGTCCTCCTCCTGTCCCTGGCACGCACCGGATGTCACTGCGTCCGTCCACTGCTCCTCTGCGTGCCCCTTTGCCTTCTCCTCCTGCTTCCTCTCTTCCTGCTCTTGCCGACCCGGAGTCGGACTCTCTTCGTGCTGCCAGTCCTACTGTCACGCGTCTCCTTGCTACTGCTGTCACTGACCCTTCCTTCGACTCGTCTGCTGCGTCTGCCCTTGTCACTGAGCTTGTCGACTTTGCTGCGCGCTGTCGTCTAGACTACGCTGCTCGTCTTGTCGCTGAGTCAGAGTCCGCCTGTCCTCCGTCCGTCGGGGGTGAGTGTGCCCTTGGCACGGACATCCTAGAGGACAGGCAGGAGGAGTTCCAGTGTCTAGCCGCTGCTTCACCTCGTCTCGCGTCTGTACTGCTAGCCCCTGAGGGAGACCCGGATGCACTAGACATCCCGACTCCGCGTTCTTACGCGGAGGCCGTAGAGGGTCCCTACTCCTCTCAGTGGCAGGCAGCTATGGATGCAGAGATGGCTTCCTGGAAGTCCACAGGCACCTACGTTGACGCGGTTCCCCCTCCTGGGGCGAACATCGTCAGTGGCATGTGGATCTTCAGGGTGAAGCGGCCGCCGGGCTCGCCGCCTGTCTTCAAGGCGCGTTACGTGGCTCGTGGCTTCAGTCAGCGGCAGGGAGTTGACTACTTTCAGACCTTCTCCCCCACCCCGAAGATGACCACTCTTCGGGTGCTGCTGCACATTGCCGCTCAGCGCGACTACGAGCTTCACTCTCTCGACTTCAGCACTGCGTTCCTGCAGGGTAGCCTGCACGAGGAGATCTGGCTGCGCCGTCCGCCTGGCTTCACTGGGACTTTCCCTCCTGGCACCCAGTGGAGCCTCCGACGGCCAGTCTACGGTCTCCGCCAGGCACCGCGTGAGTGGCACGACACACTGAGGACTACGCTTGCGGCTCTTGGGTTTGCTCCTTCTACTGCCGACCCGTCGCTGTTTCTTCGCACCGACACTTCCCTGCCGCCGTTCTACATCCTCGTGTACGTCGACGACTTGGTCTTTGCCACAGCGGACACTGCTGGACTCGCCTACGTGAAGTCCGAGCTGCTGAAGAGACACACGTGCACAGACCTGGGTGAACTGCGCAGCTACCTTGGCTTGCAGATCACTCGGGACAGAGCACGCCGCACCATTACCCTGACTCAGTCACACATGGTGCAGCAGGTCCTTCAGCGCTTCGGCTTCACGTACTCCTCGCCTCAGGCCACTCCTCTGCCTACTCGCCACTCACTCTCAGCTCTGCCTTCGGATGAGTCCGTAGAGTCGAGTGGTCCGTATGCAGAGCTTGTTGGCTGCCTCATGTACCTGATGACCTGCACACGACCTGACCTTGCATACCCTCTGAGCATCCTTGCACGCTATGTTGCTCCTGGGAGACACCGACCAGAGCACATGGCTGCAGCGAAGAGGGTATTGCGCTACCTGTGCAGTACGTCGGGCATGGGGCTAGTGCTTGGAGGGCGGAGTCCAGTGGTCCTTACTGGGCACGCAGACGCTTCTTGGGCTGACGACCAGGCTACTCAGCGGTCGTCACAGGGTTACACCTTCAGCCTTGGTTCCGGCTCTGTCTCGTGGCGGTCTACTCGCTCGTCTTCGGTTCTCGGCTCCAGTTGTGAGGCTGAGATCTACGCCGGGGCCATGGCTGCACAGGAGCTTCGCTGGCTCACCTACCTGCTGACTGACCTTGGAGAGCTGCCTCGTTCTCCTCCAGTGCTGTACGTAGACAACAAGGCCATGTTGGCCTTGTGTCGAGAGCAGCGCTTGGAGCACAGAACGAAGCACATTGCTCTCCGCTACTTCCTTGCTCGTGAGCTGCAGCAGCGTGGTCAGTTGCGACTTGCTTACGTGGCCTCTGAGGCCAACACTGCTGATGTGTTCACCAAGGCACTTGCGCCTTGCGACCATCAGCGCTTTTGTACCCAGCTGGGTCTTGTACCTGTCTTGCCTCACTTGCTCTCTTCTTGACTTTACTTGTACTTTGACATATATATACCTGCTCTTGCTTGTCTAGTTTTATATATATGTCTGTACTCCTGCATGTGAACTGGCCTCTGGCCTTGCTCTTGTGCTCGGACTGTGTGGTGACTTTGTGATCCACCCTGAGCTTGCTTTGCTTTGCTTGACTGGTCTTGTGACCCCTTGTTCTCCCCCACTTTGCCTATGGGGGTGTGTCAGATTATTATAGCTGATGCATGTTTGTAGGCTATAGTGGGGTAGCACATATGGGGTACAGTTTGCTAGGGTTGTATTTGTACCCAACTCTGACTTAGTCAATTCATTCCTGTTCATTCCTTTCACATCCATGCCTTGTAAGAAAAACCTTGTATACTGAAATTCTAATTTGTGCTTGAAAACGCATACTCTTAAAAGAGAAGCTTCAATCGAAAATGTCCTGTCAGAATCCCAACCACTAGACCATTGGGATAAAAGGGCTTGTTTCAGTAGCGGGTCAGTGCGCCTATAACCCCCCAGGCAAACGCGCCTGTAACCCCCCCTATGATCGATCGGGGATCTCACAGTGTAGCTCTACTGACACCCCCCCACACTGGGAGGCCCAGGACTGAGCACAGTGGCAACGGCCAACATGTGCATACACCAGGATTCGAACTCGAGACCGCTCTGATACCATGTCAGAATCCCAACCACTAGACCATTGGGATACAAGGGCTTGTTTCAGTAGCGGGTCAGTGCGCCCATAACTCCCCAGGCAAACGCGCCTGTAACCCCCCCTAGGATCGATCGGGGATCTCATAGTGTAACTCTACTGACATGTCCCTGTTCCAATCGCCCGCATTTTTTTTTTCGATATCGCACGCTTAAAAATTATGTATGGTTGGTTCACATGGCAAGTTCACGTCCGTCGATCTAAATCTGATCTGACGATTGTCATTAGCGTACATTGACAGCCACGTCAACATGTCGTAGTTTCATCTCGAGTACGTAATATGCCACGTGGCGTACTCGTGAAATTTTTGCAGTGGTTGCTCGGAAGTGACTTTCCGCAACTTCGAGGTTGATTTACCACATACCGGGTTAGTTGCGTCAATGTATGCAGTTTGTGCTAGTAAAGTGGCAAAAACGTTGCTCATCAAGTTACTCAAGCACCCACAATTTTGAACCTTGACTTTTTTCTTGCGTTTTAGAAGTAACCCTAGAGTTGCGTTCTCTTTACTTTTCAGTTGCTTTTTGCGTTTGCCTTTTCCGCGATGAAGACAAGTCATCTACAAAAACATTTGTAACTCCTAAGCTTGAGCTTAACTTCTGGTCATTGTCTTCTTAAGCTTCACTTGTCATTGTCTTCTTGACCCCTCTTGGCCGCTAGAGGCAAGCCTCTAGCGTTACACCCGGACACCGCGTTGAGGTGGAGGTCATTCGTCCGGGAAACTGTTGGAAAAGAGGGTAGAAAGTTAGTAAAGCTACCATCTGGCAGAATACACCTCAAACTTCCAAGTTGTCTGATGCCAGAAGAACCTCCCGCAGGTTGTTGCTTCAGGAGCAGCCGAAGAAGGTGGGTGCAGGTGGAGGGTCGCAGAATCTAACGTCCGGCTGCCAGTTCGCACGTCGCCAGGTCGCAAGATCTAACGTCCGGCTGCCACTTCGCACGTTGCCAGGTCGCGGGATCTAACGTCTGGCTGCCAGTTCGCACGTCGCCAGGTCGCGGGATCTAACGTCCGGCTGCCACTTCGCACGTGGCCAGGTCGCGGGATCTAACATTCGGGATCTAACGTTCGTGCGTCGCCGGATATAACTCACCTAACGTTCCGTCTGTCGGTTACGCAGCTGCTGGTCTTCGGCGTGTCCTGGGGCTGGAAAAAAGAGAGAAGAGAAGGTGATACGATCGCAACAGCAGAACAAAACAAAGCAAGCAAAGCAAAACAAGACAAAACAAATGAAACAAGCAGAAACAATTGCAGAAACAAAAACAGAAACATAAGTACGATGAGTGCTTACACCTCCTTGTCGAAGAAGGCGCCTTGTCCGCTGGCTGCGTTCATGCTCCCGTGATCTAAGGGGGTAGAATAAAAGATTCAGAGGAGAAAGGGAGGGTGATACGCCGCGGCTCCATGCTAAACCTGCAGCGCAGAGGAAGAAACCAAAGGGGAAGTTAGTAAAACAAAGAAAAGAAAAAGAACAACAAGAAAGACAGAAACAACAACAAAAACTGAAAGCAAAGGAGAAAGGAAGCTACCTTATAATCGGAGTAGATCTGACCGTCCTCCTCCCGTGATCTAAGGGGGGAGGAGAAAAGACACAGAGGAGAAAGGGAGGGTGATACGCCGCGACTCCATGCTAAACCTGCAGCGCAGAGGAAGAAACCAAAGGGTAAGTTAGTAAAACAAAGAAAAGAAAAAGAACAACAACAAAGACAGGAATAACAACAAAAACTAAAAGCAGAAGAGGAAGGGAGCTCACCGTGATTACCTTTGACCGTGGTGCTCCTCCTCCCGTGGTCTGCTAGGGGAGGAGAAGTAAGAGAGGAGATAGGAAAGTGATCGAATCCTCCACGGCTGCTTGTGTACCTGGAACGCACAAGATGAAACTGCCTCGTTGGTCTTCACGAGCGCTCGTTCTTGCGTGTCTGAAAGGCACAAGGAAACACTTCGGCAGAAACTCCCCGAGCTTGACCTTGTACGCCTGAAAAGCACAAGTTGAAACTGCCTCATTGGTCTACTCGCGCGCGAGTTTTTGCGTGTCTGAAAGGCACAAGGAAACACCTCGGGAGAAACTCCTCGAGCTTGTCCTTGAGTAACTGAAATGCACAAGTCGAAAACGCCTCTATAGTCTTCATGCGCGCGCGCTCTTGTGTAGCCTGAAAGGCACGATGGAAACGCCTCGGGATGATTCTCCTGTTGAGCGGTGAAGTGGTGCTGTCTTCAGGTCTTCTGAGAATGAACTCACAACACTTGATTATCAAGTTGCGAGGGACAACGTGGGCTGCATGGAGTCAATGGCATCGAATCGCGTTGTTGGAATGGCAGGAATGACAAGTTGCTGAGAAAGCGCCAAAATTTGGTCAGAATAGTGAAGGTTGGCTGGGAGGGAAAGTTGACCAGTTAACACAGAAGTGTAGGAACAGAGGTGCTAGGAAGGGAAGGCAGCAGTGCGCACATCCCCCATCGTGGCTGAAGCGCCAAAATTTGGTTCTGACTCTAGAAGAGTCAGAACAGTGGTGGAAGGTTGGAAACAGTGCTGTCATCCCCCATTGTGGGTGTTCCTATTGTGGCAAGTTGCAAAACACTTTTGTGGTTATGTTACCTTCACTTGACTAATTTTGTAGGGAGTGTGCCACCAAGATAAGGTACGAAGTCACGGGCAGGTCATGCTTGGTTGAGGTGTTGATAGTTTAGAGTCTAGGCCGAGGCTCTTGCGTGAGGTGCGGGACGGCATGAGGAAAAAAAAAAAACAAATTCACTGGTTGGAATTTATTTTCTTGTGTCAAATCAGTTTCTGGGCAGATGCAGAGGAAGTAGTTGGGATGGAAAAGATTGTGAGGCCCAATCAAAATCCAAGAGGGGAAGGAAAGGAAATCGAGGGAAAGAAATTCGGGCAGAATGGGTTTCAAGGGAACTGGTGGGGATCGTGTTTCGGTTGGTATGCCACCACCTGCTCGGATCTTGGTTTTCCCATCTGCCACACCTGCTCTGCTCAGATCTGTATACCTAATTTCAATCTCCATGTCTCTCATTCTATCGCCTTCGCCCGTAGTTCTTAGTTCCACCATCCATCGTGGTAGCTTTGCGCCTTAGCTCTTAGTACCCTGTCGAATGATAGTACGTTCTGCCATATGCTACGTACTATCTATTCCGGGGATTCGCCACAATAATGTTGTCCATTTCGTACAACCAAGCCCTCGCGCAGCTCTAATCATGACGGACTACGTTATAGCAGCTCACTCTTTCCGCAATATGGCTGATTTCGTTCCGCAATAGGGCTGATTTCGTTCCGCAATCCACAGCTCGCTCATCGCTGTGTTTCTGTGACGCGCGCCGCCTCCAATGATGCGCGCTGGTAAAGCGCAACCGTCGCGTCTCTGCACGACTGTAAGATTTAACTTCGTTTTTCCCTCCCCTCACTTCCCCCGTCGCTCACCCCTCACTTCCCCCCGTCGCTCAACCCTGTCCCCCGTCGCGCATCCCCCGTTTCCCCGTCGCTCATCCAACATTTCCCCCCTTCGCTCGGCCCGCATTTAACCCTTTGCTCATCCCTCATTTCCTCCCTTTGCTCACCACTCCTTTCCCCCCTTCGCTCATCCCTCTTTTCCCTCCGTCGCTCACCCCTCCACCCTTTACTCATCCCTCATTTTCCCCCGACGCTAACCCCTCGTTTCCTCCTTTTTTTCGCCCCTCATTTCCCCATGGCTCGCCCCTCGCTCCCCCGTCGGGCTCCCCTCATTCCCCTGTCGCTCACCCTTGATTCCCCCCCTCCCGCACCCTTCCGCCCTCATTTCCCCCACGTCCTCCTCCCGCCTCCGCCTGTCACCTCCTCATTCCCCATAATTTCCCACCAATCCCAGCTTACAAGCTTCCCCATGCATTTCTTCTCATTGTTTTCACGAACATACCTCAGCTGTTTCACGAACATACCTCAGCTGCTGTTTCCCCGCACCTCCCCTCATTCCTCCTCACCTGTCTTCTCTCCCATTTCCCTGGCTCCTCTTCACTTATCCCATCCCATCTCACTTCCCCTCGCGCAACTCACTCCTACTTCCATACGATGTTTCCTACTCCCATCTCTTTCCCACACTCCCATCTCTCTTCTTCCACTCCATCTCTCTTCCCCCACTGCCATCTTTCCCTAAACCCATTCCATCTCTCTTCCCCCTCTCCCATCCACCTCCCCCCACTCCCAAACTACTTCCCCATCCCCAAATCAGCTTTCCCACTCCCATCTCACTTCCCTCCATCTGCTCTCCGTCTTTTCTCTTGCCTCCCTTGCCTTCAGCGGCCTTGCCGTGTCGTCCAATCCTGGCGAGCCCACCCGCGTCGTCGTCACCAAAGGTGCTCACGTGGCACACATTGTGACCACCAGCAGAACTAAGTGGGCCAATCAAACGCTATCTGACTCGGGGCTTTCCAGGCTGGCCAACAAACCGAATCGCAGGGGCAAGAATGGCAAGCACCCGCCTCCCTCTCCGCTCGGCTACTCCTACGAAACCACCGGCGCTTGGCTAAGCGCCAGTACTTCAAAGTCGCATCTACTCGCTTCTTCCAACGGTCGCTTTCTTCCTCTCTGTGATTGCGTGAAGGTGCGATGGAAGCTCATCTCAACGGCTCCAATGGTGACCTCACTGGTGACGTCAGCGCCACGGGCCACGTTTCCCTCGCCAACTTCCTGTAAGCTTCGCCTTCTCCCACCTCTTCTCATTTTCCTCTCTTCTCCCCTCAGTTGCTTCCTCAATCTCTCAGCCTCCCCTCTCTTCTCTCAATCTCTCAATCTCTTTTCCTTCTAATTGCCCCTTGTTACCTTCTCCCCTCGTTACCCGCTTGCTCCTTGCCACCCACCCACCCTCCCTGCCCCTCCCTGCCGCTCCCTGCCGCTCCTTACCCCTCATTGCCGCTCCTTACCCCTCATTGCCACTCCTTACCCCTCGAACACTTACCCCTCCCTGCCCCTCCATGATACCCAACCCTCTTAGAAACGCCCCGACTAACGACTACGACATTCGTTACCACGTCTGTGTGAATCTCACCGACTCCGGCGAGCGACCCTCGTCGTCATCTCCCAAGACCCTGGGCCTGTCAGTAATGCCAAGAAGGACTCTGACGTGACACTTGTTGGGCTGAAATGCCCCTTTGGATCTTTGGTAGGGTTAAAGTCTAGGTGGAATGTAGTAACGGAAGCGTTTAATGAAGAGATTCTGAACCACCTTGCGCTAGTATGTGAGGGCAAAGTAAGTTGATTAAAACAACCAAATACAAGGTTTTATATAAGAGTACAAGGAATACGAAGGGATACAGTTAATAACTGTTTTGCTCTTACTGTTGCGGTTCGATACAGTGACGACTCGGGCAACTGCTCTGTAACGAGTCTGTTGTGTGTCCTTGCTGTCGCGCTATATTTGTCAGGTCAAAGGTCGCTGACCTTTGACTTTCGCGTAACCTCCAGCAGTTACTTCAACCTCCGAGAGTTGACTCGCTGGTGCCTCGGTATGCAGTGCTTCGCTTGTTCATTAGTGTTTCGACACGACAGAGGCGCTTAGAACCGATTGTTTCCAACACTCCCCTTCGCTTCTGGAGTGTCGCTGACGTTGCTCTGTCCAGTCAGCAGCATGCAATATTCGAACTTCTGCTTTCCGAGCTTCTTGGTTAGGTAGTCAGCTGCCATCTCAGACGTGGGACAGTATGACAGCTCGAGCCTTCCCTTCTCGATCTCGTCCTTCACGAAGAAGTATCGCAGGGCGATGTGTTTCATCCTGTTCGCAAAACCGTTCTTATTGGCGATGCGAATTGCCGACTGGTTGTCGCAGAACAGGGTAAAGTTGGGTAACTCGGCTAACTTCGCTTCTTCCAGCAGCTTGTGAAGATAGAGTCCTTCCTTGGTGGCTGAGCAGAGTGCAATATATTCTGCTTCAGCTGACGAGAGAGCAATTAGTTCCTGCTTGCTCGATTGCCAGGAGATAGGTCCGATAGGCTCGAAGCGATAGATGTAGCCGGTGCTCGATCGTCTGTTGTCGGAGTCGCCCGCGTGGTCTGCGTCGACGTAACCGATTAGCTTAGGCGGCGTGGTCGCGCTCTTGTAATATGTTATGTCGATCGTTGGCGTGCTGACGAGATAGTGTAGAGCGCGGTCGAGTTCGGCCATGTGTTTTGCTTCAGGCCTCTTGAGATGAGTGGCGAGCTGGCTTGCGGAGTATGAGAGGTCGGGGTGGCAGGTAACAGCTGCGAAGAGAAGGCATCCTAGCTTTCTCTGGTAGTCACGTATCCCGGCGGATTCGAGTAGAGTAGATTCTTCCTCGTGGTTTCCTGTCGCGTAGCGGTAGGGCGTAGAAATGGTAGTAGGCGTGAGCGCGGAGCGTTTGGCGATGGTGTCGGTATACTTAGCGGCATTGAGGTGAATCGCGTCTTCTTCCTCTCGAATGTTCAAGCCGAGGTACTGTGTGACGGTAGAGGAAATCGTGAGTGTGAGGTCCCTCTGTAACTCCCCTTCAAACCAGGTGGTGATGTCATCAGTGGAGCCGATGTAGAGTAGGTCGTCTACGTAGACGATCAGCAGAATGTAGTCGATGTCTTTAGGGTAATTGGCGGAATCTGATGCGGGTGAGGCGAGCGTGTAGATGTTGTTGCCACAGTCGCGGAGCCTGCTTGATGCCGTAGAGTGATTTGAGCAGCTGGCAGACTTGGTTAGGTTCTCCGTGGGAGCTGTGCGGTAGCTCGACGAAAATTTATGCATCAACAGGTGCGTAGAGAAACGTGTTCGCGACGTCAATTTGTCGCAGCCTTTTCTTCTTCATGGCGGCGATTGCGAGGAGAATGCGTAGTGAGGTGTGGCGGCTAACCGGTGCAAAAGTTTCGGTAAAATCCCGTTCGTGTTCTTGGTCGAAGCCGCGCACGACCCATCGTGCCTTGAATTTGTCAATTGTGCCGTCGGCTTTCGTCTTCACACGGAAGACCCATTTCCCGGTGAGAATGGTCTTGTTCCTTGCCGCGCTGATGGGGACAACTTTCCATGTGTTCCGTTCCTCCAGCGCCTTTAACTCTCTGTCCATGGCTTCGCGCCATTTTTCCTTGTGTTCCCCCCCCAGAGCCTGCTGAACCGTCGCAGGCTCCTTAGGAAGAGTGTTGCCGTGGACTGCGGTGACGAGTCCGAGAATCTGCAATCCAGTCTGTGAGTAGCGGGGAAGAGTTGCATCCTCGGGATAAGCTGCTTCATCTCCCGCTTCTGGATCCGGTATGAAATTTGGTCCTACTCGTTCTGCTTCGTTGGTGTTGACTGTCGCAGGTGTTACGTAACCGTTGTCGGCGATGAGAAAGATAAAAGAGAGAAGAGGGTTTGACTAGCAAGAATGGGGATACAAATAGCAAACCCTAACAGGGTTGTACTCGCTATAGAGCACCCCACTACAGGCTAGATAAGAACATTCTGACACACCCCCATAGCCAAAGTGGGGTGTAATCAGCAGAGCAAGCAAAGCAGTACAAGCTCAGGGTGGATCACAATGTCACCACACATTCTGAGCACAAGTTCAAGAAGCAATAGTTTAAAGTTAAGAATTATGAGCAAAGCTAGAGGCTATCGCAGAGGGCAAGTGAGGAGGAGGAGGCGAAAGTGAGAGGAGAGGAGATAGGAGGCGACGGATGAAGCTGCAGACACACGGGCAACAGGAGGCACACTGGCACAGCGGCTACCGGAACAACGCTCCGGACTACTGGAGTAACTGGCCCCGCGGCTAAAGTAGCGGCAGACGAGCAACGGACCCACGGGCGGCTGGCACAGGTGGCTACGACTGGGCTACCGGACGAAGCCCCCGGACTACAGGTGCTGCTGGCGACACGACGGCAGCCTCCGTTCAGCTTCCCAAACAGTCTCACCCCCCCTTGACACACACCCCCTACTGCACCCCTAGGGTCACTCACACCCCACCCCCTAGCACGACTCCGTCAACTCCCACACACCCACCCCCCTCAGCGGCAGCTGTAGCAGTGGGAGACAGAGGAGGAGGAGGAGCAGGGGAGACCACACACCCGCCACCCCCCCACACGCCACCCCCAAACCCGAACACAGGGCAGGGCGGGATGGCGGGTAGGGAGGTTACGGGGGGGGGGGGGGGGGGGCGACGCGCGGCCTCCCTGGGCGCCAAAGAAGGCGGCAGAAGGGGCGACGCTCGCCCCCCTCCCCGAGGGTCGCCACGACAGGCGACGGGAAAAGGGGGGGGGGGGGGGGGGGGGGGGGGGGCGCAGGCGGAGCCGGGGCCGGGGCGCAGGTGCGCGGGGCCGGGACGAGCGGCGCACGGGCGGCGACGGGCCAGGACAGCGGCGTGGGACCGGGACGAGCGGCGCACGGGCGGAGTGGGGCCAGGACGGGCGGCGCACGGGCGTCGACGGGCCGGGGCAGCGGCGCGGGGCCGGGACGAGCGGCGCACGGGCGGCGTGGGGCCGGGACGGGCGGCGCACGGGCGTCGACGGGCCGGGGCAGCGGCGCGGGGCCGGGACGAGCGGCGCACGGGCGGCGTGGGGCCGGGACGGGCGGCGCACGGGCGTCGACGGGCCAGGGCAGCGTGTTGAACAAGGATTGAATGAACTAACAGTGAAATGAGTACAAGTATGAAAACCTAGAAATGTGTACCCCCTATAGGCTAACCCACTGTAGCCTAAACAACTACAACAACATGTATAATGTTTGACACACCCCCATAGGCGAAGTGGGGGAGACTAGGGGTCACAAGACCAGTCAAGTAAAGCAAAGCAAAGCAAAGAAAGCTCAGGGTGGATCACAACGTCACCACACAATCCGAGCACAAGGTCAAGGCCACAAGGCCAGTTCACATGCAGGAGTACATATATATATAAGACTAAACAAGCAAGAGCAGTAATATATATATGTAACAGTACAAAGAGGGTCAAGAGGAGAGCAAGTGAGGCAAGACAGACACAAGACCCAACTGGGTACAACAGCGCTGATGATCACAAGGCGGAAGTGCCTTGGTGAAGACATCAGCAGTGTTGGCCTCAGAGGCCACGTACGCAAGTCGCAGCTGACCACGCTGCTTTAGCTCACGAGCAAGGAAGTAGCGGAGAGCAATGTGCTTTGTTCTGTGCTCCAGTCTCTGCTCTCGACACAAGGCCAGCATGGCCTTGTTGTCGATGTACAGGACTGGAGGAGAACGAGGCGGCTCTCCAAGGTCGGTCAGCACGTAGGTGAGCCAGCGAAGCTCCTGAGCAGCCATGGCCCCGGCGTAGATCTCAGCCTCACAACTAGAGCCGAGAACAGAAGACGAGCGAGTAGCCCGCCACGAAACAGAGCCGGAACCAAGGCTGAAGGTGTAACCCTGTGACGACCGCTGCGTAGCCTGGTCGTCAGCCCAAGAAGCGTCTGCGTGACCAGTGAGGACCACTGGACTCCGCCCTCCAAGCACTAGTCCCATGCCCGACGTACTGCACAAGTAGCGCAACACCCTCTTCGCTGCAGTCATGTGCTCTGGTCGGTGTCTCCCAGGAGCAACATAGCGTGCAAGAATGCTAAGAGGGTATGCAAGGTCAGGTCGTGTGCAGGTCATCAGGTACATGAGGCAGCCAACAAGCTCTGGGTATGGGCCACTCGACTCTACGGACTCATCCGAAGGCAGAGCTGAGAGCGAGTGGCGAGTAGACAGAGGAGTGGCCTGAGGCGAGGAGTACGTGAAGCCGAAGCGCTGAAGGACCTGCTGCACCATGTGTGACTGAGTCAGGGTAATGGTGCGGCGTGCTCTGTCCCGAGTGATCTGCAAGCCAAGGTAGCTGCGCAGTTCACCCAGGTCTGTGCACGTGTGTCTCTTCTGCAGCTCGGACTTCACGTAGGCGAGTCCAGCAGTGTCAGCTGTGGCAAAGACCAAGTCGTCGACGTACACGAGGATGTAGAAGGGCGGCAGAGAGGTGTCGGTGCGCAGAAACAGCGACGGGTCGGCAGTAGAAGGAGCAAACCCAAGAGCCGCAAGCGTAGTCCTCAGTGTGTTGTGCCACGCACGTGGCGCCTGGCGGAGACCGTAGACTGGACGCCGAAGACTCCGCTGGGTACCAGGAGGGAAAGACCCAGTGAAGCCAGGTGGGCGGCGCAGCCAGATCTCCTCGTGCAGGCTGCCCTGCAAGAAAGCTGTGCTGAAGTCGAGAGAGTGCAGCTCGTAGTCCCGGTGAGCAGCAACGTGCAGCAGTACCCGAAGAGTGGTCATCTTCGGGGTGGGGGAGAAGGTCTGAAAGTAGTCAACTCCCTGCCGCTGACGGAAGCCACGAGCCACGTAACGCGCCTTGAAGACAGGCGGAGAACCCGGCGGCCGCTTCACCCTGAAGATCCACATGCCACTGACGATGTTCGCCCCAGGAGGGGGGACAGCGTCAACGTAGGTGCCTGTGGACTTCCAGGAAGCCATCTCTGCATCCATAGCTGCCTGCCACTGAGAGGAGTAGGGACCCTCTATCGCCTCCGCGTAAGAGCGCGGAGTCGGGATGTCAAGTGCATCCGGGTCTCCCTCAGGGGTAAGCAGTACGGACACGAGATGAGGTGAAGCAGCGGCCAAGCACTGGAACTCCTCCTGCCTGTCCTCAAGGACGTCCGTGCCAAGGGCACACGCACCCCCGACGGACGGAGGACAGACAGACTCAAACTCAGCGACAAGACTCGCAGCGTAGTCTAGGCGACAGCGAGCAGCAAAGTCGACGAGCTCAGCAACTAGGGCAGACGCAGCAGAAGACTCGAAAGAAGGGTCAGTGACGACAGTAGCAAGGAGACGCGTGACAGTAGGACTGGCAGCACGAAGAGAGTCCGACGCAGGGTCGGCAAGAGCAAGAAGAGAGGACGCAGGAGGAGAAGGCAAAGGGGCACGCACAGGAGCAGTAGACGGACGCAGAGACATCCGGTGCGTGCTAGGGGCAGGAGGAGGACGTTGGCGCGAACTACGAGCACTAGTGCTAGCAGGACTGACAGGCGACGCAGGACGAGACGCAGACTCACGACGCTCAGTAAGACCGCCAGTAGGACCAGTGTAAGGAGAAGGAGCAGGAAGTGGGGAGGCCGGCTGCAACTGTAACTGTGACTGGACAGGCTGTGAACACGCTAAGGGAGGAGGACCAGGAGGAGGCGAGAGACCAAGAACCTGCTGAAGGAGCGGAACGAAGTACGGCTGAGGGCGCGCGGCGACTCCAGACACAGCAGGGATAGCACCTGTACCCCCAGCGGCAGTACCAACGCCCGAGTCCTCAGCACCAGGAGTGGCTCCAACACCAGGGTCCACAGCACCTGCCGCAGCTCCAACGCCCGGGTCCTCAGCACCACCAGAGACTCCAACACCATGGTCCACAGCACCTGCCGCAGCTCCAACGCCCGGGTCCTCAGCACCAGCAGGGACTCCAACACCAGGGTCCACAGCACAAGCCGTAGCTCCAACGCCCGGGTCCTCAGCACCAGTAGCACCTCCAACTCCCGGGTCCGCAGCACCAGCAGCAGCTCCAACGCCAGAGTCCTCAGCACCAGCAGCACCTCCAACTCTCGGGTCCGCAGCACCAGCAGCAGCTCCAACGCCCGGGTCCGTAGTACCAGCACCAGCCGGGTCCGTGAGACGAGGCGCACCACTCCGAAGTGTGCAACGGCGCTCGTACCACTCACGGATCCGCTCACGAGAGGGGAGCTCCCGACTAGGAGGAGAAGTACCAGCACCAGTCACTGTAGTGCGCCTGGTACCAGAGGTACCTCTCCGGAGGCTGCAGTACTGTAAGTACCACTCACGCAACTGCTCCGAGGAGAGGTCTCGTCCAGGTGTAGTACCCTCAGGCCCAGCACCGCCAGAGTCAGAACTCCGAGACCCAGCACCCCCAGGCTCAGCACCCCCAGTCACCGCACCCCGAGGCTCAGCACCCCCAGGCACAGCACCCCCAGGCTCAGTACCCCCAGTGTCCGCACCCCCAGGCCCAGCACCCCAAGAGTCCGCACCCCCAGGCTCAGCACCCCCAGCAGGACGAGAGTCGACAGCAACCTCAACAAGCTCGACCGGGTCTACCTGAGACACACCTGAGGGAGCGGCACCCTGGGGGGGGAGGGGGTCTACGACAGCAGCACCTGGCGCGAGGAAGAGAGGCGGGGGTGGGAGTAGAGCAGTGCGGTAGGAGAAGAGGCGGTAGTAGGGGACAGACTCGTCAAAAGTGACGTCCTGAGAGGGCAAGACCCGGCGCGAGGTGGCGCGGTAAAACTGCCAACCAGGCGCGTCCGGAACAAAGCCGAGGAAGACGCAGGGAACAGCAGGGGAGGAGAGCTTGTCCGCAGACGAATCGCGGACAAAAGCTCGAGATCCCCAGACCCGGAAATGCGACGCATCGCCAACCTCCCCCGTCCACAGCAGTGTGGGCGAGGTCTCCGGCAAGGAGACACGGGGGCAGAGGTTGAGCTGATGCGCAGCGTATCGGACCGCAAACGGCCACAGAAAGTGGGGGGCAGCCGCATGGATCAAGGAGGTACGAGCGACCTCCATGACCAGGCCAATGCGGCGCTCCGCAACCCCATTCTGCTGTGGAGAGGCCGGAAGCGTGAACGACTGCTCAATGCCGTGCTCAGCACAGTAGGCTGCCAAGAGGTCGGAGGAGAACTCACCACCTCTGTCATAGTGCAAGCGCAGGACAGGAAAGTCCGAGCGGAAACGCTCGCTGAGCTGGAGACGAGCTCTGCGGATCCAAGGGATCAAAACATCAGGGACCTCACCCTTGGTGCGCAAGGGGAAGACCGTGGTGTAGCGCGAGTAGTCGTCAACAACGATCAGGAAGTACCTCTCCTGACCCTGACCACGGACGCGGGCTGGGCCCCACACGTCCATGTGGAGCGTCTGCAAACGAGCAGTCGTCGGGGGAAACGAGGAGGATTGAGGAGCGGCGCGCTGCCGCCCCTCGACGCAGGGAAGACAGGGAGGAGCAGGCGAGGGTGGGAGGGGAGGGAGGACCCTGGGAAGACCAGAGACAAGGTACCGGGAGTGCATGGCACGAAGGCGCTGCACAGACAGGTGGCCCAGTCGGTGGTGCCAGAGGACAGTCTCGTGCGCTAGAGAGCGACATGAGCAGGGGGCGGACAGCTGACCTGACGCGGACGTAGACGCAGACGCAGCGACCTGAGGGGGGGCAGTAGTCATTGTGTACAAGTCCGACCCCGGCTGCCGAGTGAAGGTAGCCAAGTGGCGGCCTGTACGGGCACACGTGCAGTGTGTGACACGCTCGTAGGCAGGGGTGAACTGGTGATATTTGCATCCTGTAGTGCACAACCTGCCACCAAGTTCGTAGAGAACGAGGGGAGGTGGAGACCTGACAATGTGCCCGACGGGACCGCAGGACAGGGAAGGACAGTGGAGGAGGTCGCAAGGACCGGACCCCCAGAGGGGTCAGCGAGGGAGACAGCGACTGGCCGAGCAAGGGGCTCAAGGGCAGTGCGGTCACGAAAGACACAGCGAGAGGCACCTGAATCCAGTGTGAAGGTGTGCAGTGCTGCAGTCGACACAGTACTAGGGGGGGCAAACGTACACGCACCTAGAGCAGCAGCCTCACCAGCACCTGGGGTAGCGGCCACGCGAGTACCTGGAGCGGCAGACGCACTAATCCTAATGCCCGGGTCGGGCGGGACACTCAGGTACTCAGCACCCTCTCCACTAGTAGACATCACATACATGGCAGTGAGAATAGCATCAAAGTCTAGAGCATAAATATCAATCCCCTTCTTCAGGAGATCAATCCAGCGTGGCTGCTCAGTGGCCTGAGGGAACTGAACACGCCAAGCGTCGTTCAGACGAGCGAAGCAACGCTGTGTGGCGTGCGGTCCCCCACACGGCTGGCCAGTGCGGTCACCAGTGCGAATGACGTACGTGCAGCTAAGGCCAGCCCCCCCCCCCCCCCGTGCTGAGAGTACCACTCACGGACCTCCTGGGGCGACGGAGTGTGCTGCTGGCCCTGGCCACCGCCAGTGCCTCCACGACCACCACTGCCGCTACCACCTCCTCGACCACCCCAACCCCTGCCGCTGCCTCGTCCACCGCCACCCCCACCACCTCCTCCGCCCTGGCCACCTCCCCCGCCGCTGCCGCCACCCCCCCCACTGCTGCCACCTCCCCCACCCGCGCCACCCCCCCCGCCACCACCACCTCCCCCACCACCGCCACCCCCGCTGTCACCACCACCGCCCTTGCCCCCCTTGCCCTTGCCGCTGCGGCGCCCACTCGAAGCTGACGCAGTCCCGACCTTCTCAGCACCAAGGAGGTCGACAGCAGCAGCAGAGGCGACAGAGGGAAAAAGGGGGGAGGGCGAACACCCCTCAAAGAACGGGGTACGGGGGTCACCGCGAGAGGCACCTACAGCGACTATGCTAGCCTCAGCTGCAAGGAGTTCCTTCTCGAGGAGGGCAATGGTGAGCTCGGTGGGGCAACGAGCTAGGAAGTGGTCCCTGACTGAGCGCAGAGTGTCAGGGAGGCGCGTGACTAGGTGGTAGAGAGTGAGCCAGAGCGGGGGTGGGTTCTTGGCAAGGAACTCATCAGGCATAGCGGCGCGGAAGCGAGCCTCACTAGTGCGGAGGTGGGTAATGAGATCAGCGACAGTGTGGAAGGAAGCTAAGTCGGGGAACAGGTAGGGAAGAGAGAGACGGCCTAGAGCGGCAGAGGCCGGTGAGGAGTAGCGGGCAACGACAACAGTGTACAGTGCCTACGCAGTCTTGTGCTACCCAAAGTGCTCGCGCTCATCTATCGGCAGAGAGTTGCGAATAGCGAAGCGAGCATGGGCGTCACGAGTCTGCCACTGTGAGCGGGCAGTGCTGTCAGGAGTAGCAGCAGGAGCAGTAGCGTGGCCTAAGGCGTGATCGTACAGCGAGATGTCTTCCTTGGCAGTGAGTTGTAGGAAGAGGTGTAGGTCATCAAGCCAGGTGTCGAACTTCACTGGGCGGCCCTCAGCATCGAAGGCTAGTACAGGAGGGCTAGCCATGGTAGCAGCTGTAGGAAAAGCAGTAGGAGAAGTAGGGTAGGTAGGGAGGCGCGGCTCGGTATAGGTAGGGCGGCGCGGCTCGGTATAGGTAGGGCGGCGCGGCTCGGGTCGGGCCGCGCGGCTCGGTTCGGGCGGCTCGGGTCGGGCGGCGCGGCTCGGTTCGGGCGGCTCGGTTCCGTTAGGGTTGGGCGGCTCGGTTCGGCTCGGTTCGGCCTCCTCGGTTCGGGCGGCTCGTTATGGGTGGGGCCATAAGGGACGAGCGCGGGGCCGACGTGGGCACTGAGGGACGAGCGTGGGGCCGATTGGGGCCGTAAGGGACGAGCGCGGGGCCGACGTGGGCCTATAAGGGTAAGCGCGGGGCCGACGTGGGCCTCTAAGGGCGAGCGCGAGGCCTATCGGGGCCGTGAGGGACGAGCGCGGGGCCGATCGGGGCCGTAAGGGACGAGCGCGGGGCCGACGTGGGCCTCTAAGGGCGAGCGCGGGGCCTATCGGGGCCGTGAGGGACGAGCGCGGGGCCGATCGGGGCCGGAAGGGACGAGCGCGGGGCCAACGCGGGCCTCTAGGGGTAAGCGCGGGGCCGATTCGGGGCCGTTAAGGACGAGCGCGGGGCCGACGCGGGCCTCTAGGGGTAAGCGCGGGGCCGACGGGGCCTCTAAAAGCGAGCGCGGGAACGTCAAGGCGCCCTAGGGCGTAGGTAGGTAGTTAGGTAGGTAGTGGTGGGCCCTAAAAAAAATCGGTCCTAGGAAGGACCTGCTCTATACCATGTTGAACAAGGAATGAATGAACTAACAGTGAAATGAGTACAAGTATGAAAACCTAGAAATGTGTACCCCCTATAGGCTAACCCACTGTAGCCTAAACAACTACAACAACATGTATAATGTTTGACACAGCGGCGCGGGGCCGGGACGAGCGGCGCACGGGCAGCGTGGGGCCGGGACGGGCGGCGCACGGGCGTCGACGGGCCGGGGCAGCGGCGCGGGGCCGGGACGAGCGGCGCACGGGCGGCGTGGGGCCGGGACGGGCGGCGCACGGGCGTCGACGGGCCGGGAAGGGCGGCGCACGGGCGTCGACGGGCCGAGGCAGCGGCGCGGGGCCGGGACGAGCGGCGCACGGGCGGCGTGGGGCCGGGACGGGCGGCGCACGGGCGTCGACAGGCCGGGATGGCCGGCGCACGGGCGTCGACAGGCCGGGGCAGCGGCGCGGGGCCGGGACGAGCGGCGCACGGGCGGCGTGGGGCCGGGACGGGCGGCGCACGGGCGTCGACGGGCCGGGGCAGCGGCGCGGGGCCGGGACGAGCGGCGCACGGGCGGCGTGGGGCCGGGACGGGCGGCGCACGGGCGTCGACGGGCCGGGAAGGGCGGCGCACGGGCGTCGACAGGCCGAGGCAGCGGCGCGGGGCCGGGACGAGCGGCGCACGGGCGGCGTGGGGCCGGGACGGGCGGCGCACGGGCGTCGACGGGCCGGGGCAGCGGCGCGGGGCCGGGACGAGCGGCGCACGGGCGGCGTGGGGCCGGGACGGGCGGCGCACGGGCGTCGACGGGCCGGGAAGGGCGGCGCACGGGCGTCGACGGGCCGAGGCAGCGGCGCGGGGCCGGGACGAGCGGCGCACGGGCGGCGTGGGGCCGGGACGGGCGGCGCACGGGCGTCGACAGGCCGGGATGGCCGGCGCACGGGCGTCGACAGGCCGGGGCAGCGGCGCGGGGCCGGGACGAGCGGCGCACGGGCGGCGTGAGGCCGGGACGGGCGGCGCACGGGCGTCGACAGGCCGGGATGGCCGGCGCACGGGCGTCGACAGGCCGGGGCAGCGGCGCGGGGCCGGGACGAGCGGCGCACGGGCGGCGTGGGGCCGGGACGGGCGGCGCACGGGCGTCGACGGGCCGGGACGGGCGGCGCACGGGCGTCGACGGGCCGGGACGGGCGGCGCACGGGCGTCGACCGGCCGGGGCAGCGGCGCGGGGCCGGGACGAGCGGCGCACGAGGGGCGTGGGGCAGGGACGGGCGGCGCACGGGCGTCGACGGGCCGGGGCAGCGGCGCGGGGCCGGGACGAGCGGCGCACAGGCGGCGTGGGGCCGGGACGGGCGGCGCACGGGCGTCGACGGGCCGGGACGGGCGGCGCACGGGCGTCGACGGGCCGGGGCAGCGGCGCGGGGCCGGGACGGGCGGCGCACGGGCGTCGACGGGCCGGGGCAGCGGCGCGGGGCCGGGACGAGCGGCGCACGGGCGGCGTGGGGCCGGGACGGGCGGCGCACGGGCGTCGACGGGCCGGGGCAGCGGCACGGGGCTGGGACGAGCGGCGCACGGGTGGCGTGGGGCCGGGACGGGCGGCGCACGGGCGTCGACGGGCCGGGACGGGCGGCGCACGGGCGTCGACGGGCCGGGGCAGCGGCGCGGGGCCGGGACGGGCGGCGCACGGGCGTCGACGGGCCGGGGCAGCGGCGCGGGGCCGGGACGAGCGGCGCACGGGCGGCGTGGGGCCGGGACGGGCGGCGCACGGGCGTCGACGGGCCGGGGCAGCGGCACGGGGCTGGGACGAGCGGCGCACGGGTGGCGTGGGGCCGGGACGGCCGGCGCACGGGCGTCGACGGGCCGGGACGGGCGGCGCACGGGCGTCGACAGGCCGGGGCAGCGGCGCGGGGCCGGGACGAGCGGCGCACGGGCGGCGTGGGGCCGGGACGGGCGGCGAACGGGCGTCGACAGGCCGGGGCAGCGGCGCGGGGCTGGGACGAGCGGCGCACGGGTGGCGTGGGGCCGGGACGGGCGGCGCACGGGCGTCGACGGGCCGGGACGGGCGGCGCACGGGCGTCGACAGGCCGGGGCAGCGGAGCGGGGCCGGGACGAGCGGCGCACGGGCGGCGTGGGG